>OX602117.1:8102247-9352247 GCA_951449985.1 Falcaria lacertinaria
CCAAGACATGCATATTTCCGGCGCTTGAGGCTCTCTTGCTGAGCAGCAGCGGCGCCGGCCGCCACCGAGGTGCCAGGGACCCAATCTCCATGGCACCAACGACATGCCATCCGGCCTCCGGCCATCGCCTCGCGCCAAGCTGTTCCAGTACAGCAGGTACTCCGGCGGTGACCAAAACCCGGCGTAGCAGGTCATTTAGGGTCAAATGACGTGACAGACGACCGGCACTACCGGCACATGACAGGCCATGTTGCCCAAACACGTCAACATTATCCCCGCAATGACACCGATGTGGGACAATACACTTTACACCTAAGCGCAAGCAAGTACACAGCCTGAAAGTTGCACCAACCAATAAGGTACCATTATAAAAATTAAAAGAAGGCAGGGCATGAAGCTAGAGCCCGGACTCCTTCAAGCAACTGCCAGGAGACGTGCACGGTCAGCAGAATTGGAGGAACTCTCGAGAAGAGAATAGTCAACCTGCTGACGGGCTCGTCCCACTGCTTCTGCGATTGTGGTCTCAGCGGAAAGTCTGAGCTTGGAGAGGCCAATGCCCAAGCATCTCTGGCCTCAGTCAGGAACGAAAACTCACAGCCACTAAGTGACGGAGTTAGAATATTATCCCATCTTATGATTATATTAAAAAATATTAAGTTTTTCTTCATCACAAGAGTCTTCAGAGTCTAACGGAGAAAAAATGAAAAAAAAACAACTATCAATAAATGAAATGAATCCTAGACAACAGAGATTACAGAGAAAGAGATGGAGAAAGAATTATAAGACATATTATCTGAAAAAGAAATAAGAAAACAGAAAAGCTATCGGTTCAGTATCTGACAGAATGCTGGGACTTTGAGGTGGGGTGTTTTCTTCAAGCAGGGCCGCTGTTCTGTTTTCTTATTTCTTTTTCAGATAATATGTCTTGTAATTCTTTCTCCATCTCTTTCTCTGTAATCTCTGTTGTCTAGGATTCATTTAATTTATTGATAGTTGTTTTTTTTATTTTTTCTACGTATGTCGTTTTGTCGGTTTTTTTCTTTCCACAATTCTTCATTATTTTTAATCGTTTCATATCTTCTTTTCTCCGCGAGTCTTTTCTTTCTTAGTCTTTCTTCTCTTGTTTGCTCTTTTGGTTTTGCCATTTTTATAATGTAAAACAAACAAAAAGGAATTCAAGCGACAGCTAGAGTGAATATTCCTTAGACCTACTTATAAAAATATCTACTAATAAACTACTGTAGCTGTTTCAACGTGCGCCGCAACTTTCAAAAATAAACAAAATGACGGTGATTGGTGGTGCCACAAAGATTCTATCCCCTTAAATAAAAACAAATTACTTGCTTTTTCATCAAATCTAACTCATATCTGTTAAATAAAAAATAATTTGGTATTATGATATCATCCTTATTTGAATCAAACCTAATTCATATGCCCCGTTCAAATTCATCTGGTCATAAGAGCCAGATAAAACCAGACTAATGACAGCCAGACAAATTAGGAATTGGAAGAAAATCCAATCGTGCTACTATATTTATGAACGGATGGAATCATAGGCATAATTAGCATGAATAAACAACCTTATCACAAACTATGGTTTAGCTGCTAAACGTAGCTATAGACACTCAATGCATAAAAGAAGACAAATTAATTATGCGACTTACCTGACATACGCCAGATCACAACTTTCGATCGTACTTTTTCACAAAATTACACCCGCGCATCAGCACTCCGTGTGACAGGTCGGCACTGACGGACGCGGCCAATTACGAGTTGATATTATTCTATCAAATATTTTGTTTTTACATTGAAATCATGCTTGAACAAATTGCGCCAGCTGAATTAGTGTTTTAGTCGGGGACATTTTTTAAAGGCATGTAATTACGAATTATTAACAATTATTTCGAAAACAAATTATAAAATATCAAGAAACAAATATTTAAATATCGGTGGAACGTAGTTATTTTAATATATTGTTTCATTAAGAACACATAAAATGGAATAATTCTGTAAAAACCGGCATGGGGACACACCAGATTAATTAGTTTTGACTGTTTTCTGCAGACTTAATTTCTTTTTGTTATAAGTAATCCCAATTAACTAAATTAGGCCTCGATAGACATTTACATTAACTATAAAACCTGTAATTGAAGTTCAAATTGGACATTATATTGACGTGTTCTTCAGCTGAAAACATGTCAAAATGGTGTTTCAAAGAATCACCCGACTGTGACGAAAAATAAAGGAAAAGTTAAAGTCAAAAGGAATTTCCTCAAAGGTACTGAGTGCGGCATTAGCTATAATCTCTTCTTAGTTATTGTCTTAATTAGTAGGTTTGTTTTATTTGGGACGGCTTGTGAGGGTCGGGCCTCGAGTCCGGGTTTATGAAGTCATACGTCCATGGTGCATACCTAAGCAGGTACCTGATGCTTGTTAGAATAATTAAAGCACTACTTATCTGTGAAAATGTTTACGAAGTAAAAAAAACGTGCAACTTTCACAATAATTTTATTCACTTCCAGGTTCTATTTGAAAGTCAACCTATAAATACACTAAACACATAATGAGTAATATAATAAATAGCCTATGTGACTGTGATAACAGATCATTCTACGGGTGTAAGAATTTTTGAAATCGGTCCTGTAGTTTTTGAGTTTGTTCATTACAAAAAAACTAACCATTTCTCATAACCTATTTTATAAGTTTTGATACCAATTTTAATAAAGATTCTAACACAGTAACCAGTATATACCTGTCATACAAAAATAACTAAGAATCGCAGTTTTCATGCACGTGCGCGCGGTCTTCATTTGTTTTTCCTTTTTTACTTTGGTTAAGAATGGGTGGGTTTTTGTGCGCTTTGGTAGAAGTCACTTTACAAAAAGTTTCATATAGGTGCTGAAATAATTAATATACCTATTCTTTTTGTATAAACCGACCACAGAATATAAAATGCATTAATGGACATAATCGCATAACGGACGAATGGGGTATACAGACATTGGTGGATTTGTTACTGTATTTATTTTTACATCAGCTTAAAGCCTGACGCACGATTACGGCTTCCCGGCACGCTGACCGTAAATATTTGTTAAAATTGAATGAACATTGTAAATAGACTGACAGACTGAATTACCAAGTGATTTAGGTTTACTACGAAACTCAACTGTTGGGAGCTTTGAGCGAAATACAGTTTACTATCAAATATTTTTCATGTTAAAACAGCATATACATTCTAAGAACAGCGTTATTTATTGGCCAATATTCCAAGTTTGTAATTCACTGAGGTCTTGAGATCTTTCTCAATGTTGCCACACACATTAATTATACTAAAGAGTGTATTTAAATTATGGAAATTAATACGGAATATACATTGCAATGGAAACACCCTATAACCGCATACTACGAAGTAAAAACTACACACTTGCCAATTTTAACCCCCGACGCAAAAACGACGAGTGTTATAATTGTGTAGTGTGTATCAGTGCGTCTGTGTCTGTCTGTGGCATCGTAGCTTCTTAACGGATGAACCCATTTTGATTGCTTTTCTTGTTAGAAAGGTGACTTGATCGAGAGTGTTCTTAGCTATACTTAAAGAAAATCTGACCAGTCGTTTGGAGACCAGCACTCTCAACTCCTCACGAATTTACACCAAATATATTGTGCTTGGGCTCAATGGAAAGTTCTCAATGAATACAATGACATGCTTACCTTGACCTGATGCTGCAGCAGCATCTGGAATCTACAGGATACCCAACTTCCCACTAACTTACAGCAAATATATCGTGTTTGGGCTCATTATAATGATCTCAATGAATAGGCTAAACTTAGATAGATGGTGATGGGTCCGGTGATGGAGCAGGAAATAGTATTGAGGATAAATCGGTTATGTCGTGGTTAGGGGGATTTTAAAATTTGGCTTCTTTGTCAAAAATTTAGTTGGGAATATACAACTATGGAAATTTTACATTTGAACGTGAATACGTAATCATACAAAAAAACTGTTACGCATATATTTATGGCTGGACTGTAATTACTGCGAATATCATATTTTATTCAATTCTCTTACAGTTTATTACCAACATTACGACAAAATTAATGTTAGATTGTGTCGTTCTATTTCCGAAAAGGTTTTGATGCTAAAATTATTGCGAAACGGGCATGCAATAAATTCAACGAAGGGCCCATAATCTAACAAACTAAGAGAAAGTGCACGTAAAATGAAGGCATTTAAAATTTATTGTCGGAAAATATTACCACTTTTGGTAGAAGAAAACTCGCTAACTCTGCAAACTAATGTTGCAACCAACTCGCCTTCGTATAAAAAGAAACGAGCTTACGTAATATTCCCTGGGGAAATGTAATTTCATTCCAAATATTTTTTAAGAGCCCCACAACCTCCTTAGCTAGGTATCATCGTAAGATTTTAATATAACCTACGTATTCTTTACTCCGGATTATTCTTATGTTGCGTGCCCTCTTTTTCATATCCGCAAAGTTCGGCGACTGTCTTGGAATTATTGAAGAAAAAATTGTTCGTCCTTGTTATTTAAATACTTATGACTGTGAAAACCTACTGCTTCAATTTTGCGTTCGAGTAGATTGCCCGGCTATCATTGTGACAAAAATTATCACTCAACTTCATTACAAAATAGTTGTATTTGGTTTTAGATAATTTTTGACCACGTATGACTGAATTTTTCATAACCATAGAATTTATTCTAGCTTTCTTAGTACAAAAGTTCTTTGTTATAAAAACTGCAAAGAAATTAAAAACCTATGATTATTCGCTCTGGATCCGCATTTTAGTAATCACTAGCAGAGTTCTTCAGAAAAAGCGTAGGAATTTGACACTGTATTTTGGTTTTGGAAGGCGTGGGAATGCAGAAGCCTTCAGAAAAAAAACCGTTCACAAAATAACACAGACAGCGCAGTATTCAAAATCCTTCGGCAGCCAATCAGACACGAAAAAAGAATCTCCCACTTGATTCGAACGGACAATAAGTTCGTTCAGAAGTTGGTGCAAAAGTCTCACGTTCTATGGCACTCACAGGGGATCCGCAGCCAGATAAGTGAATTGTAGAGAGCACTCCATACGTGACTCTTGGCTGTTGCATACTTGCGTTTTTTGACGGCGAAAAATGACATTGCTTTCTCTGTGCGAGTATCAAACGAAAGATTTTTTAATTCGCTTTCATGTTTTTGATTGTTTGTACCTACGTAAATTGTAAATTTTGCTTCAATATATATAAGATAATTAATCTTACATAAAAGAGCAACTTAAAACGTTTATGGTATTTTTTTTTATTCGATGCAGTTCACAATATCATACTTTTGAACTAAGATTATACGCGAAATATGTACCTATTTTAATACTTCTACAACACGCACTTGGCTGGACCATTTACTGTTTTATGACTTGAGACTTAAGGAATGTATCTTAGAAATGAATTTGGTTGGTGAATAAAAATGTTTCAGCTCGTATACACGCAAAGTTTGCCTGACATCAAACATGTAGTGCTAACGTCAACAACTCACGCTTTGCGCAAATAGGAAGTTATTCCAAAGTTCAACCTTTATTTAGGTACCGAAACATATACCTTGGCTTGGCCATATGTATAACGAATTATAGAGGAAAGCCTACATGGATATACATACAACGCGAGAGGAGGAAGCGAAGGTGTAGCTCCCTAGATCAAATCGCAATAGTACAGCGTTGGAAAGATAAAGTACTCGGTATTTGAGTGTATGTAGGAAGAGATCGATGTATATCAAACGATAATAGGGGTGCCAGTGAAAAGTAAGTACCGCTTTTACTGTGTTTAACCAGAAAGGGACTCGACGTGCCGTGATAACATGCGTATGTGTAAACATATAGATATGATTTGTTAGAACCACCAAATATAAAATATTATTTCTTCAGAAAGTTTTAGTTCTGTTAACATAATATATTAATAGCACATAGTATTAATTCACACGTTATTCAAAAATCTTATTTACCTATTTATAAAAATGGAAGCGAAATAAGTAAAGTAAATAAAAAAATACCCAAATTCACCATAGGTATATCTCACACAAACCTCAGATTTTATTTACTCAGTAAATCCGCAAGAGATTTGAGCTCGAAATGTTTCACAACACATTTCAGGGCAGTAAAAACGCTAGTGTATGTAGTCTACCAAGCCTGAACTGTGCCCAGGTTACAGACTTGACTGAATAGTGCTATCCAAAACTTGAGGGTGTGAGTTAACCAGTCTTTTATTAGCGAGACGGTGCTCCTTGATGCATTTACAACCTGGTTAGTTCAACACTGTTAAAAGGGCCTTTAGAAGCTTTTTTACCGTGTAAATTAATAACATAACTCATATAGTATTGCGATGTAAAAGACAGATTTGGTTGTAGCTCAAACTCAAACCCCAATCAACTTTATTTGACTAGACTTTACAAGTACTTTCAAATCGTCAGAGTCTACCACCGGATTCGGTAGGTCGTTTTTTGCTGAGAAGAATGCGGTAAGAAACTCAGCAATTACTCTTTTCAAATAAAATACATAATAATTATGTAATTTATTTTATTTTATTTTTTTTTTATTAAAAAAAATTAAATACACAATTATGTAATTGATTTACATTTAAGTTTCTTACATGATTTCTAAGATCAATCTCATCACTATTAGTTATTTCCAATATTCAGAAACTTAACTATCTCGATCGAATATAACATTCTAAGGTAAAAACCTATCCAATATTTACTTTTCGAGTCGTTCTTCAGACAGAAAAGTATATAACTGGGTACTTATTATGTCAAGGTGCATTCTTGTTTTTAGAATATAGTATTTAATTGATATAAGATTTGTCGAGCAAATTCCAAATCTAAATGAAGTCAAAATTTTAAATGCTCCGTGCCTAAACTTCTGAAGCCGTTTATTCCTAACGACGCATCGGCAGTTTCGAAATTTTGCTCACCGGCAATCCGAAATCGATTTAATCACGGGAATCATGCAAAGTTTCGTACAAAGTTTGGCTAAACTTTGGAATTGGGACAAATTGAAGCTGCGTGGCCTGCGGCTACGGTACTTGTATTAATGGTAGATTTATGACGCCTTCACTCAGTTATGATTTTTCAAAGGATATAGGAGCCACGGATATGACTTCTACGGAACTTGAAGGATACCTCTTAAATGTATGTACTACACTATAGTCTGGAGTAGATATCTTCGTATTCTTAAGGTTTATTTGCAAAGTAACGTATTTTTATACCAAGATATGCACGTAGTAATTCATTATTTATTCCACTCGTTTTATTTTAAATAAAATATTTATTCGTACAAAGTCGCAATAATATATCTACCAAAATATTTCCATTCTGAATTTAAAATCTTCCAGTGAGGCTAAGTCTTTGTAAGTTTATAGAAGTATGACGCGTTTTCCTGAAAGCAAACACTGCTCAACAGTTGAAGGTATTTAATTCCATAGTGAGACACTGTGTCCAACTGTGTCATCCCTTTAAGTTGGAACCAGTCATAAGTGTAAGTTCGGCAGGTGGATTACCAGCCGCAACGATTGATCGGTATAAGTTGAAACGTGACCATAAGTTTTGATGGTAGCCGGTCTCAGATTAATGTATTTGATATAATTATTGCTATAATATTCATACAGTATGAATGATATTAAGCGAATCAACTTTTTAAATGTACCTAAGTCCATAATAATAATTCTATAAAGAATTTTGCGAACTATAGACTAACTAATATAAATAAATAAAAATGTTTTTTACTGTAAACATTACTCAAAACGTTTTCATTCCAAATGATAGGAGCGATGGAAAAAATATTCGTAGAAAATATTAAGGAGAAGTCATTGTAATTCGAGAAGCGTACGCGATACGAGATCGATAAACGAAACGACCCTTGCCTCTTGAAAAAGTGAGATTCACTGCTTTACTATTCAGCAGGCACATCTTTGTCATTGAAAAATAATACTACTTGTATTTATGCAATCCGAATAAGATACAACATAGCTAAAAGTTACAGGGCAACGTATAGCATATTGATAAATATTGACATTAAAATGAGAATCATTTATTCAACATAAGCTCTAATGAAGTAACCACTAACGAAAGTTCCAAAAAAACCTCTGAGACGAAACGGCAAGAAACTGAGCAAGGCATTGTATTTCTTTCATATTTGGGATACTGAATACAATCATGTGCATATTGAAATGATACGTAAATGATGTCATAATTACGGTCAGTACAGCAATCGAGCGCCCTGAGTCATAAGCTGTTTGCAATAAGGTCCCATGTAATGTTTTCTCAGGAATCTTTACACCAGTTTGGTCTCCTTTAAAGGAACTACTGATAATTTTGGGTCGCCTTCAAAGATAGTAACTTCTGAGACTTTTTTAGACAAGTTTGTCTATGGTTAGGATATAGATTAATATTTTAAGAGACTATTGTACTCGGTGATAGTGTAGATTTTCTTTAGTGAAGGAATTTTAATAAAATGGTTAACGCTTACTGAGCGTTGCGTATGCTTTTTGTCTATGCAACGCTCATTATGCATACCTATATTCTGCATGTACAGAATCTTTCTAGTGATTAGCTTGTAAGTAGTATATTATCTACTCTGAGGAATAGCTAATACACAAATATCATAGATTGAAATTGCGTTCTAAACTCTCTGTCCCGTGAGGGACTTAAAGGCGTTGTGAATAACTAATACAGGAAAATATGTTTATTTCTACATAACATTATCTCGTTCTGTAAGAACACTTGGAAATATTTTACTTTACATTTGAAAAGAAAGTCTGTATGAAGTTAGAAGTAGTTTTTATGCGTTTACGAGTGCGTCGCAGCTTTCTGTTCGACAATTTTATGACCGTTGCAGGAATTCCAGGGAGATTTGAAGTCTGCGCGTTGGCAAGCGGCCAAAACTGTCAATTTAGCTTAGGAGAAAACACTAGAATTTTATTTGCAGATATTTGTCTGCGTAACGATTGGAACTTGGGTCTTTTGAAAATTAATAGTGAAATATATATATGTTCTTGCATTAGCAATTGCAAAAATTTTCATCTTCATTGCAGAAGACATTTCCACCGTTATTGTTTTTATATATTTTAATACAATATTACATTGGCATTGTGATTTTGTCAATGTCCATATATCATTAGGTTTTACGCATTTCCTATTCGAAATGCCATTTAGGAATTATATTTAAAGCCTACAGTTCAAACAGTCGATTACACATACCCAGTTACAAAATTTACTTAGTACTTTTGTACACATCCACTAAGAATAACTCTCCACAGTAACAGTCCCTAGGTTGCTTACTTGCCCGGAAACATAATATATTACACAATTCTCCACTTTTCTTTCAACAGTGTATCTTATTTGGCACACGTTCTCATCTGGCTAATTGCTGGCCCGTTAACCGGATTTAAGCACGGATCTGGTTATAGTGCGGCCACGCTTAACGAATTCAGTCCACCTTAGTTAGGGAACCAGGGTTTTATTTCCAGTCTCGTTGGTAGAAATTAGAATAAATTTAATAAGAACTAAGATTTTTAGGGTTTAATTAGGGGAACGCATTCATTGAAGTCATGTTTGTTACATACAATTTTTAAATGTTCATTGGCTAAGCTTATAAGATAATCATTTCGGTGGAATACCTACGTGTCTGTTGACCATTAAACTATAACATGTGTCTGGTAATAGTATTGTAGTTAAGATCGGCAACGCGCGAGTGATACTCTTGGTGTTGCAAGCGTCCATAGGCTACGGTGACCGGTTACCATCAGGTGGACGGTATGCTCGTTTGCTACCTTAGTGGTATAAAAAATGTATATAAAATTAAATAATATAAGAATAATAATAATTAAACATTAAAGTATTTTTTAGATACTTACTGACATTAAAGCCGTGGTGGTGGCCTGGTGGTTAAGCAACGTCCTGTCATCTGATGGGCCCAGGTTCAAAACCCGGCCTGTACCAATGACTTATTTTAATCTGAAGTTCAGTAATTAATCACGCATGTTGCATTACATCAGCAGAACAACAAGTAATTATTAGTAAAATATCGTAAGGAGCATAAGCTGTTTTTAAAACAAGCTTTTTATGAGATCATAGATTTCTATGTTTCGAGAATCGTACTTCCTTACTGTCATCATCATTCTCCTGCCCTCATCCCATATTATTTGGGGTCGGCGCAATATGTATTTCTCTTCCATACTTCCCTATCAGTCGCCATCTCTGTATTCACTTCCTTTCTGGCCATGTCATCTTTCACACAGTCCATCCATCTTTTCTTAGGTCTACCTCGACCCCTGTACCCATCCACATTCATACATAAAACCTTTCTTACCACGTTATCTTCATTCCTCCGCATAACATGCCCATACCATGACAAACGCTTGCTCCTCAACATGTCATACAAAGCTCTTTATTTTTTCCAGTTCGACAATCTCTTCATACACGCCCGCAGTGTTCGAGGAAGCTTAAGCATTCCGTCAACAACCAATAGGTACACTGTTAATTTTTATTTATTATAGTGAACCCCCTTTAAGCCTCGTTTAAGATAAATTCAGAAAAACTCATAAAACCATGCAAATTTTATCTCGCTCGTAAAATTTTTAAGGTTTAATGGTTCACTTTAAAAATGGAAACATAAAAATAAATTTATTGGAGTTTTACTATCCAACCATCCACCTGTGTAAAATATTGAGAAAATCTATACGTTTTATCTAGGTAGGTGATGCGAAAATTTTAAATGGTCTTTGAAGGCAGACCATCAGACAATACCCACTTCTCACAGACCATAAATGACGTCACAACGTGGATAAGTGGCGTGAATACCGTTCTTTGAGCACTTGAATCCCAGAATCTACTGTATATGTTATTTACCGTATGGTTGTTATGTGAAAAAAGAGCTCTGAGTGTCTCGCCAGTTCTTCTCAGAATGGCCTGAATAAACTATTTTTAATTGTGGTTTTGATAAATTTTTTAGTCTTTATTAAAAAGTTATGTAAAGTCTAGAGCGAAGTTTTTCCGATTCGGTGTCAAAGTAGACCTTCACAAGAGCCTTAGGTGGGCCTAACCTGAATAAACTATTTTTAATTTTGATTTTGGTCAATATTTTAAATGTCTTTGTTAAAGAGTTATGTACAAGTCTTGAGCGAAATGTATAAAGTACCATAGAGGCTGAGATGGAAAGGACTCGGTCTAGTTATATAATTCATTATATAAATATTAATGATAGCTTTCATTTTTAATAATCAGATATCAGATCAGATAATATTATAAAGAGGAAAAATGTGTATTTTTGTATTTTTATGGGTTTGTATTGAATAGACTCCGAAACTACTGGACCGATTTCAAAAATTCTTTCACCGCTAGAAAGCTACATTAACACTGACTAACATAGGCTATATTTTACTAGCTGCCCGCCCCGGCTTCGCACGGGTAGACATTTATCAAATATTTTGTCTACCCGTGCGAAGCCGGGGCGGGCCGCTAGTTTTTAATAATCAGAAAAGTCATTGATTTTTTCAGCCTGACTGGAGACCCTGAAAAATCAGGTATATTTTGTGGTTGATTTTCTTAATAGAGCTTTCGTAGCTCTTTACTAAGAAAACTCTTGTGATTCTGACGCTCCATATTGTATATCTGGTCAGTTATACGATTGTATAATTGGTATCATATCATTTCATAGGTAGGCTTATTTCACATAATCCATTTATCAGGGCTCGTCACGCCTCGTGATTCGCTGATAAGCTACATCAAAGGATATTCAGATGGTGTTTGCATAACAATATACAATGTAGGGTCTGAATAATAAGTTAAGGTAACACTTACAATGACCTACATATTCAAAGATTTATGGTTTTCTGGAATACTTGTCATTTTTTTCATGAATTTTAACATGCCTATTGAAAAATATATTGAATACCTAATATTGTGGGCATAAAAACCAAATTGGGAAAAAACCGAAAGAAGAACGCAAGCGCTTGGCCATTTTTTAATCGATTTATCAGTGCTTCTCCTGTAATAACTTCACAGTTTTATATGTCTACGTAATGAGAGCACGTGCCGTGCAAAATTGGACATAATTAACGCTGTTACAGTAGCATTCAGTATTGATAATAGCGCATCGATCCAAACCAGTAGAGCATGCGGCGACGAACGGATTACAAGCGGTCATCGGATAATTTGAGGGGCGATATCCGCACTATCCCTGCGGGTGCGGATAATTACGCGGATACGGATAGCTGACTTACTTAGCCTAATTATCGGCTAGTGATTAAATCATGGTGCGATAGTGATTGTGTAGCGTGGCCACCAAGTGGCTTATTCAATACCTTTTACATACATACGAGGTAAGTTCATATATTACAAGTGAGTTGTATCTTTGCTACGGATTGTACGAAACTGAATCGTTTTACGTAGAGATATGCAGCTCAATCTCATCACAGAGCTGTAGATATACATATAGCTGAACAAAATGCGAAGGTAAAATATGTGATTGAATTATTACCTGGCTTAGTTGGCAGTGACCTCGCCTTCTCGGCCGTTCCCCGTTCGGGACAATCTATGTAATGAACACAATATATATTTGTTCTTCATTGTCAGAACAGATTCATCTATTTATTTGTTCATCTTGTAGTTCTTTTCTGCGGCTTTATCCGTGTTGAATTTAGGTCAAAAGTCAACTTATTTTAATCCCGTGGGAACAATTAGTTTTACAGGCTAACAGGTTTGTGATCTATGTTTGAATTCAAATCATAAAGTAGCTGTCATAATCTAGATGTGTGCTGATTTGCACTAAAATATTTTCAACCATGTTGGTGTGATTAATTAATAAACATTAATATTTTTATATTATAACACTAGAGACACTCCATGTTTTTATTTTTAGCATTCACCTAAGCTAACAACCATATAACTATTGCGTATACCATACGTAAAACTCTCCCAACCTCAATATCTTTAGCAATTTCTATAAAATCGAACAGAACGAAATTTTCCTTAATAAATTTCACCCAAATTGTCACCTCAGGAATACGCAATTTAAGTTTTTACATAAAACTCTCCTTGGCGAGTGAAAATTCGTGACCATGAACAATACGGGTAATATTTATTAACTTTAGTCTGATTAAATCACGTTCTTGCTGAAACAGAACTCTCAAGCAATGGTTTTAAGAGAAGTGCAATGGAATTACGAATTCTAAATTAGACTAGGTAACTTGCAGTAGATCGCAGTCAAATAGTCTATCATTCTAGTGAAGGTAAGTGTATAGTTTTTCTACGGTGAGAAAGGTTTTTAGAGATCACCGAGGATGTGCTGTGTTAGTAACGATGATTCAGTTTGCTCCTTATACTGCTTGCACAGTTATTCCTCTGAACATAAATATATATTTGCATAGAAAATTTTATTAAATTTTAGTTGAAGAGGTATTTACTGCACTAAATTGAGAAAAAAATATCATATTTCTAGAAAAATAAATCGTCTTTATCTTTAAGTATAATTAATTTATGTAATTTCACTGAAATACTTTAAAAAAATATTAAGTAGATTTTTATTATAATAAGGATTATTTCGCCTTGTCTATTTATGTATGGATTAAAAAGTAAAGTTATAAGTTCCGCCTCATCTCTCTCAGATAAAATTAAATCGTTCCCCTTTCTAAGAAACTCCACCCGAAGAAGCAGGTACGAGTAAAATTAGATTTTCCTGAATTCTAGTCTCTATTCCGGTACAGGATAAGCCCGGAAGTCTTCAAACTTCCACCAGGTGCGGCTTATCTGACGCACTTCCGGAGCTAGTTCACCTAAGAACTTGTGTAACATAATTTCTATTCAATAAGATAAGCTTGCATTCGACGCCCGAGTGCCTAGATTTTTAGTTGTGCTACTTATATCCTTACCAATTATATATAAGTGACTATTACTAGGTCAGCGATTATACTCATAAAACTTTACTATAAAAATTCTTGGCGGCAAGGCCACTATTAAAAATCACTGTTTGGTTTTTATTTTATTTATTACTAGCTGTACCCACGACTTCGTACTCGTGGATTGATGTTTTTTCATGGGTTTAATG
This sequence comes from Falcaria lacertinaria, assembly GCA_951449985.1. NCBI lineage: Eukaryota > Metazoa > Arthropoda > Insecta > Lepidoptera > Drepanidae > Falcaria > Falcaria lacertinaria. Next base: position 8,116,343 of record OX602117.1, read on the forward strand.
TTATTTGCGCGGAATCCTAAGTATTTTTCTAAACGGTTTTTATTTTATTTATTATGATTACAAAAATAAAAAGCCTTTTATTCCATTACAATTGACGGAAACAAAGTTAGCATTCACAAAAAATAAAAAAATCATTGAATGTATTGAGAATATGTTTATGCAACAGCTTGTTTAAATATCAACTGAACAACCGAGAAAAACAACCCCACTAGTTCAGTCAACTGAACTGTACAACTGAACTAGTGGGAATAAACCGTTTATTACATAGTTTTCTACATTTGTGTAATCTGTAAATATAAGTAATTGTAGTGGACCCCTATCAGTTGAGAGTGAAGGCCTCATCCATAGTTTTTCCAACGGTTTGTTGTAGGTCTTATCAATAAAAACATCAAATTCGCAATTACTTTTGTCCAAATTAAATTTTCACCCATTAAAATCTATTTGCCATTAGATGATTACTTACTACCACCATACTGTTTTCTTTTTTAAATACGTTGATGGCGATCAAGCTTGTGGCTTGCTGGTAGGCAGTCGTAGCGGCCTTTGAACCCTTGCAGTCTCATAGATGACCATTCGCGCGTTGCTACCCTTCAAAAATCTCATTAAACCGCCATGCCAGGTTACTCATTCCGTAAGCTGTGCGTAGTCCAAAAGAAGCTTATTTAAAGCAGCACAGTGCGAGACCATTTTGTATCAAATATGACAAATCTAACTTGGTAAGACCACAAAACATGCTCGAGACTAGCAAATGAGCAGACTCAGGGTTATATTCCGGGACTTGTCTAACCACAACTGAAGAGCCCGCATGCATAGCTGAAAATACGCTCAGCTTAAAAGTGCTTACTCGTTAGCTATTCTATACATTTTATATACGTATGTTTTTTATTCAAAATAGATTAAACTATTTACAAAAAACAGAACTTAAACAACCTACTTATAGATAAAAGATCGTATATACGTATTATATGTATATCAATGCATAAGATATCTATTTTATAAAGAAAAATAATGTACATGTAAAAGTTAAGTACCATTCTCCTCTGCTTCTGAATTAATTCTTTACATTTATTTTGGATGTAACTTTGGAAGTTCGTCAAAAAATATAACAATAATTTTATCAATAACAAAAAGAACATAGTTTTCTTCGCCACGGCCGGACTTTGTAGGTTTTAATGAAACATTTAAGAGTTTGGTTCGAATGTATAATAATCGCAATAAAAAACAAAATACTATTATATACAGTAAAAATTGTACGTCACTCCGTTTCTACATTTCATGATTTTAAATATATTTAAATACAAGCGAAGTGATTAAACTCACCCACAAAGGGACATCGGTTATACCTAGATCTCGCTCCTTCAAAAAATTTAACGCTTAATCATATTAAATTTCAATATTTGCCAACTCCTAATATCCCACAGCTACACACTGCTATAGACAGATAATTTTCGCACTCGGCATCCTTCGTTACGTATATTAAATTTAATATCAATATCGCGCCCCACGGGACTCCCAACCTCAACACTAATTAATTAGGGTTAAAATAGTCAATTTGCCGATTAAATGTACTCTAATTGAAATCAAATTTGAGTCCGTGTGTCAGTTGTTGTGTTTGGTTATCACCAGTATTAAGTTGAAGGTTTTAATAAATAAGACCGTTATTCTAAATCACGATTCAACTGTCAGTTAATCCTCAGTACATATTATACAGGGTATGTTTTTGTATTCTTGCAATATTTGAAAATCTAACAGTAATAGATTATACTAGTTGTTTAAAAATAGATTAATAATTCTGTTTTTAGTAACTAAAAGATATTGATGATTCATAATTAACGTTCAATCAGAGTAAAAAATCTTGAGCGCTCAGAATAGGCCGATAGCCGCGCTTTAAGTATACCTACGCTTGTTTTACCTATACACACACTGGGTTATTTTGAAGAAACAGTTGAGCGCGGGGGTTTTTTTTCGTACTAAACATTTAAAAACTACGTCTATCATAATATAATGATTGATTTATGTTCTATCGAAGGTATATATCAACCTCTGTAAATATAGCAAGAATGCAGATTCACAGCCTGTATAATATACAGTTGACATTTTGAGTTACGTTTTCGAATACGTAGTCAAATGTTTTCTTGCTAAGGCTGGAGTTCATCTGATCATTTCTTGAGGATAGATTCTATTCTATTATTATTATTATTATTCTTCAAGTTGTAAGTATAAGTCTGGACTCGAGTTTAGTTGTAAAATTAATATCTACTCGCAGCTGGTTTAGTGAACATGACTGCTGCGCTAGGGGGCGTCGGCTCGATTCCCGCCGAGGAAAACAATTACCTACGTGATAAAAAAATGTGTTTGCCAGTGTCTAGGTGCTTAGTATGTATTTACAAAAATATTGTAGGTAGGTAGGTATATAAGTATTCTATAAGTCTTAGTTCCGATAGTACAAGCTTTGCTTAAAATGGGGGCAGATGGCGCTATGCAATAATGTACAGGCATTATTATTAGTTGAGATTAGTGACCGAACATCATTTTTAAAATACCATTCGAATTGCTATTTTCAACCAACTTTGTATTACGATTCCATTCGTAAAGGAAAACCATGCAACGAATCGATTTATTTTGCAAAAAATACCTTTTTAATGTTCCTAATTGGGTATAAGTTTCGCAACACATATCCTTAAGCTTACAGAGGCTTACCAATGATAATAAACAAAGTTGTTTGAACAAAACACGATAATATTGCCATAAGGGCCATAAATAATAATACACTTAGGCTCGACCACTGCCTTCAAGCACCTCGAGATAAATTATGGCCTAGGAATAATTTGTGAGTAAGGTCAGGAGGCGGGCTACACTACAATTACAAAGGTCTTGTATATAATACGTTACTGTTATTTGATTTCGGGCAAATCTTCATTTGTTACCCCTAGAATTAGATTCAGATTAATGAACATATTAGTCATGTATCTACATTAAGCCCAGCATCTATGATTAAAACGTTAAGTTCGCATTTATGATTTAATACGTTAAACCAAATTGTAAAATACGGGTGATTCATCGGGACCGTCCAGGGAATTCTGAAACTATAAAGAGAAATCTGTTCTAAAGAATAATGCCGTAGGTTTTATATAAAAGAAAATTAAAGTTATAGATTTCCAGTAAAACTCTATGGCTGACCACTCAGCAAATTAAAAAACCAAAAATTATATCTAAAACACATTCTAGATAAATATAATAATTATGATGTCGATTCTGTTGTCCAAAATTACTATTCTTAACTAATTTGACAGATCTAAAAGTCTTGCTATTCTTTTCTCATGTGCGGGGTTAAAAAAGAATGGCAATATTTACAACAGAATTTGCACCTATACCTACTTAGTTTATTAAAGTTCTTAAATAATACTTGCTATCCCAACAGACATTGTCCTCTCTTAGCTATGAATTCATAATGTCATATACGCCATAGAAAAACTGACCTTTATCCCTAAATTAAAAATGATCCGGTTTTTTTCTCGGATCTAAGGCACAAATTAAAAGCATTTCACGGATTCACAGAGATTATAATGTTAAAGCGTATATAATAGGTGATTAGAGAATATATGTAGGTTCTAACACAAAAAAACCCTATTGTATCCTGCCTTAACCGTTGAATATCAATTAACGGGAACTGGTTACTTTAAACGGATACCAAGAGCGTCATCTGTTCCAGATATTCTCTGTTAAAACACCATTATTTTTTCGCAGGCTTATCCGTCATTGGCAGAGTTTAATGTACTAACAAACACAAATAGATTTTGAATTATAACGTGTTTATTTTTAGGTCGAAAGTCGCTTGGAAACATCACAATCGTAAATATTTACATAATGTGTTAAAATGTTAACTATTAAAATTCCATGATTTGTTTCTGCGTTTTATTGTTGAAGCTTAAACACTTTATCTGCAGCGCTACTATGCATAAATAAATTAATAGTTACAAAAAAAATAAGTGTTAACGCCTACCAAGTATTCATATCCTATGTGATCACAAGCGAATGACCTCATTCTGCCTATCACGAAAAATTTATCCATATTAGTACCATTATAATAGCAAGCGTACGATGCCTTCTGTTTCAGGAGTATAACTCGACAACGACTCGAACATGATTTTGAAAAGACCATTTCAAACGCACATAAAATAATACCAAAAAACGCGTTATCTTTTATGGAACAAACTGTCTCACCCCAAAACATTGAACCCATCACACTGTGCAATAAAGGTGCGTGGAGACTAGCCTGAAAACTGACCCCCGGGACTTTGGATTGATGGTCTCTAATGTCCAGGTGATCCCTAGATAAATTACGCAATAACATTATACCACCGTACTGGCGAGTGATGAGCGATGGAGATGCGAACGATTAACGATTGTTCAGTTATTCTCAATGTGAATGATTTCTCTCGATGTTTGAACTAGTAACTTTTACAACACTTTACATAATATAATTACAGTTTATTCTTAGTTCTTTACTGGAGCTCTCGTTTCCATAAATTATACTGGAAAGGCTACTACTATCATTGATTTAACTTACGAAATAATTATATTATTAAGCATCAAAAATTACTCGATTATCTATCAACTCGGATAGAAAAAAATCGATTGTTTCCACGACTATTCTGTTCTTGGATTCTGAAACAACTCGAGGCACTCAGCACTATTATTGTCGCTTTCTGCATTATAACATTTATTATGTTCAGATGAAATAGTGAAGTAACGCCCCAAGTTTATGTGGTGTTAGGCAAAGGGGTCGTAACTTTACAGCGGGGCATAATGTCTACCTACTTTAAAAGTGACCAAATAATTTGACGCAGCCTTAGCAATTTATTTTAGGGTATTGTGCGTCAGTACTACATAATAAATACTAAAATACAGTTATAAGTCGGAATTATGTAGCAGTTTGAGAAGTACAGACAGATAAGTTTTAGCAAAGCTATACCTCCAACCAATCAAAGCAATAAAATTTCCTGAGAGTGGGATTAAGATGTGGTTGTAGAAGAACCCTATTAACAAAATGCTTTAGGATAAATATAAGCAAGGTCTTTCCGCTCTCAGTTATTGAAGTCTTGTACTCTCTTTACATAACAAAATAAGGGTTCATGATTAAACATAACGTATCTTGGCGTGCATCGAAGTAAAAATATGGTAGCTCGTTAAAATTGTTAAAATACCGTGAAATATCTCGCAACGTCGGACACTCTTGAGAGTTGGGATGTAGAGCGGGATCCTCTTATATACTCTTTATATTTTTCTAATACTCGACGTACGGGGATTTCGCTTCAAACATAATCTGTCACTTGGGCAATTCAATTTTAGCAGATGACCGAGTTTCGTTTTGGCCATAAAATTACGTGGTTGTGATTTTTAAACTGTCCAATTCTTTTATACACTCACTTAGCCTTCTAACAGACGTCAACTCAAAACTTGTATTAAATAGTAGTTATTCGATTAAGATTCTCGTTAGCTAGTTACCAAGTTGGTCTCTCTATCAGTGGCCTAAAAACCTTGAGAAGCGAAGCTTGAAAAATAATCGAACAGGAATATCAATGAAACTAATAGTGTTAGGTTTTCCCAGTGAACTTAGGCCGACATGCCAGAAAAGTCCGCTCAAAGGATGAAAGAAGGTCCCAAACAAAGTACAGACGTGCACAGAATTCACGTTAGCACGTTTTACAATTTGTTACATCGCTTAAATTGTAATAACGCTCTGGAGTAACACATACATTTCATTGGGATTTTTAGCAGAAGTTAGTAAAGACTGCGTGCAGAATTAGACTTTATTTCAACTTATAGAAGACTCAAATGGAAAAACGTTTTATGTACACTTACTTCATTTTGCGATCGTTTTTCTCCGTGTGAGGTTTATAGAAAGAGGTGTACTGTGAACCCCGAATGGATACAGTTCGTATTATATTTACCTTAACAGATGCCGTCATTATTCCTTAAGCATACCTTACAGATACGCAGTGTGTGGAACGAAATTGACAAATTCAGGGGAAATCTGAATTTTCAAGTATTTCCCTAAGGATTCCCCGTGTCTGAAACACGTGAGAATTTGCGAAATAAATCTTAGAAATGTTGTAAGTGGACTGCTATCTGTTCTCAAAAGTTTTTTTTTGTATTTATTTATTACACCATTACAGATAGTTCTACCAAAGCAATGGCGTGTTACTAGACACTTTTAAATACCTATTTTGTATTTAAGCAGACCGTATCGCAATATTCGTAATGTATCCTATATGAACAAAATAGAGTTATAACAAATAATTTTTGTTCTTGTCCTAGAATATTACAGCGATATTACTAAATGGGTAGGTATATGATATTATTATTATTGTAATGTTATTTTATGAGCACATTATAAAGTTACGGTTATTGGAACCTTCTGTCACAAAGTTCAATTTACGTCAATATTTTATTACCTCTGAAATATTGAATACAGGTTCGGAGCATGGATGATTAACTTATTGTGTGTAACAGCATCGCGTAGCGTAAACTTCAAAATAATGACGATAAGGTAGGTATTACTGGACATAAATAAATCTATTTATGAAATTCAAATGTTTATTATTTTTTTGAAGACCATTCTTACTAGGGACCTTAAATATGGTATAGAAGACAGATTTCCATATTATCACATATCTTTCAAAAACAACTGTTCTGCGTAATTATTTGTAGCTCTGAAAGAGGAGCAGTAATATTATACGGAAGCAAACATCGGTATTAAAAGCCGTTTGTCTGTCTGCTTTAGAAGAATCCCAATATAAAAACGGAATTTGAGAATTTTATTAAGAATCTTGAATTAAATATGGGTAATGTCCCTTCTAAAAGAATAATCCTCAAGATTTAGTAAAATTTAATTAAATCCTAACATAAAATAATCCAGATTTTATTCGTGTGGGCACGAAGAAATAATAAATTCCGTGCCGTCTGGTCACGTATGTTGTAAGAGGCGACTAACCCCGGACAAGCTTACTGTTAGGGCAGACCAAACCTTCTGCAAAATAAACTCCGAATACCTGAGTACTGTATACATCTAATATACCAATGGTTTGTGACTAACGTCCCTCGCAAATAAAATCATAACACCGGTTAGATTTCATACCATCAACGCCTTATAAATTACTAGCTTTTGCCCGCGGCTTCGCACGCGTGGTAAAGAAGTCAATATCTGAAATTGTAAATGATAGCTTATGCCCACTGCTACCCATTTTTATGGATTTAACTTAAAAAATGTAGGATTTTCATACAAATTTTCATCCCCTATTTTACCCCCGTAGGGATGGAATTTCCAAAAATCCTCACATACGTATTTATTTATTTTTAACTGAAAGGCCAAATACCATTTTTTATGCTCTTAACTTAAAAAACGACGAATTTTCAAACAAACTTTCAACCCCTATTTTACCCCCTTATGGGTGAAATTCCCGAAAATCCTGAAATACGTATTTATTTATTTCCAACTGAAAGGTCAAATACCAGTTGTCATGCGTTTATCTTCAAAACTGATGGGTTTTCATACAAAACTTTCATCCCATATTTTACCCCCTCAGGGGTGGAATTTGCATAAATCCTGAAATACGTATCTATTTATTTTTATCTGAAAGGCCAAATTCCAATTTTCATGCGCATATCTTCAAAAACGACGGATTTTCAAACAAACTTTCAACCCCTATTTTACCTCCTTAGGGGAGGAAGTCCCAAAAAGCCTGAAATACGTATTTATTTATTTTTAATTGAAAGGTCGAATACCAATTTTCATGCTCTCAACTTAAAAAGCGACTGATTGTCAAACAAACTTTCAAGCCCTATTTTACCCCCTTAGGGGTATAATTCCCGAAAACCCTGAAATACGTATTTAAATATTTTCAACTGAAAGGTCAAATACCAGTTTTCATGCCTTAAATTTTCAAAACTGACGGATTTTCATACAATAATTTCTTCCCCTATTTGACCCCCTTAGGGGTGGAATTTCCGAAAATCCTGAAATACGTATTTATTTATTTTTAACTGCAAGGCCAAGTACCAATTTTCATGCGCTTATCTTCAAAAACGACGGATTTTCAAACAAACTTTCAACCCCTATTTTACCTCCTTAGGGGAGGAAGTCCTAAAAAGCCTGAAATACGTATTTATTTATTTTTAATTGAAAGGTCGAATACCAATTTTCATGCTCTTAACTTAAAAAGCGACTGATTGTCAAACAAACTTTCAAGCCCTATTTTACCCCCTTAGGGGTAGAATTCCCGAAAACCCTGAAATACGTATATAAATATTTTCAACTGAAAGGTCAAATACCAGTTTTCATGCCTTAAATTTTCAAAACTGACGGATTTTCATACAATAATTTCTTCCCCTATTTGACCCCCTTAGGGTGGAATTTCCAAAAATCCTGAAATACGTATTTATTTATTTTCAACTGAAAGGTCAAATACTAATTGTCATGCGGCAATCTTCAAAAATGACGGATTTTCATACAAAACTTTCATTCCCTATTTTACCCCTTCAGGGGAGGAATATCCAAAAATCCTGAAATACGTATTTATTTATTTTTAACTGCAAGGCCAAGTACCAATTTTCATGCGTTTATCTTCAAAACTGACGGATTTTCATACAAAACTTTCATCCCCTATTTGATCCCTTAGGGGTAGAATTTCCAAAAATCCTGAAATACGTATTCATTTATTTTTAACTGAAAGGCCAAATACCAATTTTCATGCGTTTAACTTAAAAACCGACGGATTTTCATACAAACTTTCAACCCCTATTTTACCCCCTTAGGGGTGGAATTTCCGAAATTCAATCAATTCAAAAATCCAATTTAGTGGATGTCTACGTCATGAAAGGTACGTACTGTCAAAATTGCACGTCTGTACCCCTAGCCGTTTAGGCTGTGCGTTGATATGTCAGTCAGTCAGTCAGTCAGTCAGTCAGCCTCTTTCTTTTATATATACACAAAAACAAATACATACAACACACTAAAAAAGAAGATTATGACTTTTGACGACAAGTCTGTAAAATAATGTATTTACTTTTATTTTTATTTATTTTTGGGATTTCCAACAAAAGATACACAAATATATAATTTAAACAATCAATAGGTCCCAGTTCAGTATGTTCCTTCAATTAAAGGAGACCACAACGTCCAATATAACATTGTTGTTGCAACAGGTTTTATAATGTTATTGGGACTAATAAGAAAAATAATAATTTCAGCCCAACGGTAGACTTTAACTTTAATGGATCAAATAATTTAAGAACGTTCATCTTTGTCACAATAAATTTGGTTCTATATTTATAGTAATTATACAAATGGATCAAAATTACTTCTGACGAAGTATTCATTCTTTAATTATTACACTGAAAATTACCTTTGACTTATTACAAGAAATGAACTTGACAAATGAGACTTGAATTTTATATTTTTATACTTTTATCATTTATTCAAAACATATCAAACTAATTACGGAAAACATAACTTAATCTACATACTTATAAATAAAAGATCTGACCCAAACCAGAATCATGCGGGACGCATTGCAACGCTGGACGATGCAATGAATGTCTTCTTCATCAAAAATCGGCGTAAGAATACATCTTACGAACTAGCAAAATATGACCAGGCAAACAGCTAGCAAATCGTAAATAATTTACTTAGCCAGCCATGTTCAGTTGATATAGATACTTAAGTATATTTCAATCATTCTAATTGCAGCTACAATGAATTGTATAATGAGCCAGTCTGAGCAATTAATTGCGCGTCCTCGGTGGCATCGCAGGAAATAACGTTCAGCGGCGTCTGCGTTTAATAGTCTTGGAGGCTGTGTTTAATTACTTATGTACTGTCATTACATTACATATACATTGCTTATGTGACGCAAGCAAATAAAGGCTTTTCTGTGCCGGTAGCATGTAATTTTTCGACAACGCATTCGAAAACGTAACTCGCGAAATGTCAAAATTGTCACACTAATTTTTAGTTCCACTTTTCACCGCCGCAGCGCTGTTCATTGTTCAATACAATAATCGTCGAAGGCGATACGAAACCGTTGTCGCAAATTATTCACGCCCTATTGATTTCAATTGCTTTAAAAATTTGTGTTAGAGTGGTCTTTAATTGCTTTACTTTTACCGATTTGGGTTCATCAGAATATCACAAAAACAGTTTTCTTTTTCACAAAAGATTTAGCCATTGGCAATAAGCACCATAGTTGCTTACTTTTTTTGTTAAGTACTAACCCTTTTCCCCGCGACTTCGCCCACTTGAAATCGGTACAGCAATTTCGGAGCAAAATACAAAGAAAGAAACAATCAAATCTTTCCTCTTTATAATATTAGTGCAGATTAAACAAAGCGGTCGGAGAGCTTTTGCATTCAGAATTCAACTTCTGATACCTGTGATACCGATATAGTAAATTACCAGTGAGATCGCTGTCTCCTTTCGTCCGGAACATCAACAATTCCCTTAAAAATATATATCACACACGTTCACACTGAATCACTCCGTATCTTTAGTGTGTCTATAAAATACTTAAGGGAAGTATACGTCAATTTGTCTCCAGCGAGTGAGCGAGAAGCAAACAAACACTTGGGTAATTTATCAGCATAACGAGCCTTTTCGAATCTCCTTTAGGTGACGCTCGGTTCATTTATTTTTTTCTTATCCATTTCATTTCGATCACATGTACGGCATTACTCTTGCGTCGCCTTTAAAACGTTATCGCTGACTTGTCTTGCAAAAGAAAAAGATCTATTTGTCACGCGAAGGGATATTGGTAGGGGTACACTTTAATAAATTACTTGGCGAATGTGATGTTTAGTTCATTTATTTGAACGGCTGGCTGATTTTTTTTCCCGCGGTGTTTTTAATTTTCGCAAAACTTAAAAAACGGCTTAAAGTAAGCCGCAATAGGGCAACACTCGCTGGTGCCGCGGTGACATTGCGTTCCCGTTTTCCTCCATTTCTTTTATCCTTTTATATTCGAAAGCTTTTCGCTGTGGTTTTGTTTTCCCAATACGTAAAAACATATGAGTTACTTGATAATTTTTCACACTACTTCACACACACGTGTTGTTTAAAAATGTACAATTACTAGCTTCTGCCCGCAACTACGTCCGCGTTGAGCTTAGAATCTCAGAGGAACCTAAAATTTTCCCGGGATGAAATTATCCTATATGTTAATCCAGGTTATAAACTATCTGTGTTCCAAATTTCATCCAAATCCGTGAAGCTGTTTTTGTGTGAAAGAGTAATAAACATTCATCCATACTCACAAACTTTCAGCGACTACTCTAACCCTATGTGTAAATAATATTCTCATACCGATAAACAAACCGACTTTATAGAAGATAATACGGGAAGGAAGTAGACAAACTTAATCGTACTTTTATTCGCAGAAAACCTTCGAGGTGAGACATTTATGTAACCACAAATTCTTCATAACTTTCATAAGACATTATGCAGGTACCAACGGTAACCGCAAGAAATAAATTCTGCAAGCAAATAATAAGCTATTACAAATAGAAAATTTCCTCCAGAGCGCGGCGTTAGCTATGACACCCGTGGGTCTGATAGCAGCTTTCGGACGTAGATGGGAATAGTTGGAGTCAGAAAGAATTTATAGCTAGTGCACGCCATACAAACGTCGGTTAGTGCTACTTTGGTTGTTTGTGATAAGCCTGCGGGTTGCCACTTTTAACTGAAGTGTAAGGATAAAATAAATTATGGTACTAACCCAATTACAATACAACGAAATTGACAACATCTAAAATAGGTTGAAATTCCATCTATGTGGGATAGATACATTGTTTTATATAACGAAAATTCTACACGTAAGGCCGGTTTTCAATCAAATCAAATCGGAGGAATCAAATTATACTGATTACACATCAGCGTATCTTCATTTATATCGCTGCGTAAATATTGAACTAAAATAAATACCGTTTAGACGTCTCACTTCACGAAGGTGGTAAATATTTGTATGGCCCACATGGTGGTAAGCGGTCACCAGAGGTAATGTTAGTGCATTCCAAACATAATTATATTGTTGGAAAGGACTTACTATGTTTGACAAATAAATTATGTTACGGTAGGAAATAATCTTCAAAAGAAGATAAAAACAGTAGAAATGTCATTTTAATATTAAAAGCCACTAGATTGAACAACTCTCCATGAAAAAAGGAAACAATCAACGCGCCTTCTTGAAATCTTAAACTGACGTCTTACTTAAATATTTATTCATGCAAGTAAAACCACAACTTTGTCTGAAAGGATTCAGATGAAATTATAATAATCTCTCAAAAGAACCCGGATTGGAAGTATGGATCAGACGGCATTAGCATTTATATTCATATTTCGAGGTAAAAGTTACTTATCGTTGGTTCGCATTCATTTTGGACCGTCTTAGAAAATTCCGCGATATTTCAATTTGATCTTCCGATTTGCGGAGTTCTACCACAATGTATGGACTGAAAGTATTTAAGTAATAAAGTAAGTGAATATGGCTGTATAGTAGCGTAATCTATACTACTATTAGTAAAGAAAATATTTGTATTTTTGTTTGGAATGAATAAACTCAAAAACTAGTATATAGTAGTAGGTAAGGGTAGCTATATATTGTATTGCTTCGAGGGCGAAATCACGGGGATAAAGCTAGTTTTATTATGAAAATAATTATGTAATAGTCTCAAGTAATAGTTTGCTACGGTAAGAAAAATATACCTTACAACACAAGTAAACTTCATTACACACTACGATAAATAAAAAATATATGAAAGGGTTTTCGCAGTCCTAAAAACCTTAAAGAATAGCCGACGAGACTACATTTTCATGTGATAGTTTTTCTCAATTGTACAACTCAAATTTGGTGATCATTTTAAACCTTTACAAATACAATATGAATCAAAACAAATCTAATTAAGAACTAATTACAAACAATTATTTACTTTGTAATTTCTTCTCGGCTCTGGGCAATAAATTGTCGCTGCTTAACAATAATAAATTATTGCCTACTTTATGTCAGCTTTGTCAATTTTGTGAAATTATAACGTCAAAAACATTGTTTATTTAACAAATCCTTTGAATAAGTAAAGCTTATGTCTAAGACAAATTGTAAGCATTTTTTTTTGTAAATACACAGCTACAATATGCAAAAGTTTATTACATATTTTTTGCCCTGATTGACCGTTATCGAACCCGGTACAGAGTGACAGGAAGCTTGTTACGTTTAGAATTTATCGCTTCAACTTGACCATTTAAATTATAATTAGCACTTTATTTTTCATTGCAGCTCGTCGCACATCGCAACGGCTGTCTCCTACAATTTCCAATTTCGGCTACAATTAAACGTAAGCATTAATTACATTGACCCCCCTCTCTGGGCGTTTCTGCCTATTTCCCTTTTGCTTATTCAGCGGGCGCTTACACAGAGTAAAGTTCTTGAAGGTGTCATTGAATTGAATTAATTTTGGTTTTCATGTAGGTATATTTTTACACGCAAAATCAAAATCAAAAAACTTATATTCAGTACAGGCTCTAATAAGGCACTTATGAATGTCTAAATTACCACCGCACTCCATTCATTTTTGTTTTGTTTTTTTTTTTTTTTTTTCATTATATTTTTTTCTTACCACTAAAGCGGCAAACAGGCGTTCGGTCGGCCTCACGTAACCAATAGTAAAAAATATAGACGCTTGCAATCACTAGGTGTATTTCTAGCGCCGTCCCTAAAATGTATTAATCTGTTAGTAAAATTTGTAGCTTTTATACTCAAATCATTTTTTTTTTCAGAATAGTATCTAAATAATTTAACTAGAATAGTTAATTTATTTTATTTTGTGGGCGAACTATTTATTCTCTCTGTTTTATTATTCATCACACGAAAAACTTCAAAAAGAGACCCTTTAATTAATTTAAATATTTAAATACGGGGTGTCGACGACCCCGTACGTGTTTACAGCGCTATTAATTTAAATATAATAAACCAATTACCTGAAACTGAGTTTCAGAGAAAGGCCAAGAAGTTTATCGTCAAAGTGAAAAGGCAGGTGAAAGTCCTTGTGCGTGATGTAGGATGTTAGAATCCGCCTAGGTTCTTACTTGTGTTGGGGCTCAAAGATAATTACCTTTTCTATGTAACATTTATGCTGTACATTACCATCAGGTGCATTCTCTGGCATCGTTTGTGAAGTGGCTATGGAAAGGATACTACAATAATCTGTGTCTGGATTCGGCAATGATTTTTATAAGTCGTCTTTGTGATATAGATCTTGCTTATTACTTTGACATCTAGCATCAAATTTCAACCGCGAATTTTGACGCTGAAAAGAATTTTTGAGGTAGGTAGGTGTCCTCCATGACATCTAAATTATATTTTATCCCGCTTCAGCCACAGAGGTTTAGACTACTGAGTACTATGCTCTTTTTCAGTACCACATTTAGTTATTTTTCTAATTGAAACAATAATATCACGACACGATTGCATTTAATCCATCAAGACACATCCAGTTAATCTTACTTAAAGATAGCTGTTACGATTTTATTGTAGGCAATTTACGGTGCGATATACGGGTCCCTTTAACGCCTACCCTTGTATAATTTGGATTGTGGGACCAATAAGAAAGAAACAATGCTAATGAAATAATACCTTTTAATCAAGTGCTTACGATACATCTAATTGGAATGTTTAGTGGTACGTGGAGTTCGTTTAACAACTGGTTAGATTTTTTGACATGCTTTAACAAATAAATTAATTATTTTTGATATTATTACAAGAATATTAGACAAAACACATTAGGCATCTAACATGCTTAATAGCTGCATAATTAGGAAGTGAAAATAATATTACTAGGTGTTTTTTTAAACCACTAAGGTGGCAAACAAGCATACGGCCTGCCTGATGGTAAGCGGTTACCGCAGCCTAAGGACGCTTGCAACACCAGGGGCATAACTCGCGCGTTGCCGACCCTAAAATTATGCTAGGTAATTCTACATGACCATTCTTGAAACAATAGCTTGTATTTATTTGACAATAATTATCTTAATTAACAACACTGACGTACTAATACATAGATTTCTAGTCTGCGCTCAAAAGTGGCCGAGACAAATAACTGGGAAAACGCGGAATATATGCGAATCGCGAATATTTTTTTATAAGTAGATAACTTTTTTATGATATTTTATAATAAGGATTGCGCAATGGTGCAAGATGCTAGGACATTTGTTTCCTACAAGATAGGTTTTCAAGCCCTATAATAATGGTGTTGCCGCCTTTTATGGCGTATTGTATTTGAGTATACTTACTCAAAATTATGAACTCTGTATTGTTTGTTGGTTCAATGTCGTATTTTGATTTAGCTGCAATGCTCCATTTATTTTATCCTTATTTGTTTCAAGCGTTATTAAGTCTTAAATTATTCTTTTTGAGTCTGACTCTTTCAATATTTCATAAGTCCTATATTATCAAAGCTCTGGCAGAAATTATACTCAATAAACAATAAAAATCTTATAAATAAAAGATCGACGCTTAGCTCAGAGCTGAGCAATGGCTGTTGTCCCATAAAACACCGTTTACTGTCCAATGGCTGTCGTGTAAGTCTCTTCATACAATATTTATGCGGCTCGCTTCCCTCACTCTTTCTTATCCACTATTTTTCAACCGATTATATTTTTATCCTCACCACTAGTACGTTATAACGAACAGAATTCAAAAGACAGCTAGGTATATGTCGAGTTCCGTGGTAATGAGTATATGATATTCGATCGAAATGCAATGCTTAAAATTTTTGTAGCTTGATTACTACATTTTGTGAAAACGTTAATTACCTGTCCGTTGGAAAATAGTTATCAATCAAAAATAAATTTAAGCCAATATTATAAACGATTCCACATCATGCCAAATTGATCAATAATGTTTTTTAGGTTTTTTTGAAAAGACCCAATATTTTTTATACCACTAAGGTGGCATACACGCATGACCACCTGATGGTAAGTAGCCTCATTATTGACTAAAAAGATCCTATTTGAAAAGAAATATCGCCAAGTTGAGGTAAATAATATGTAAGTATATTTACAAGAACGTTTAACTTCAGTCTCATTTAAAAATTCATTAGAAAGTGATTTCCCGAAACAATTTACGAATAAATGCTCAATACATTTTCCTTTTTAATTGGCAATGCTTATTTCTTGGGTTTGCCTCAAGGGAAGCAATTTATTTGTTTTATCTTTCGAACCCTTTGTTGTTTCTATGTATTAGAATAAAACAGTAGCAATTCAACAAAATGAAGCGTAGCTTTTGAAAAATACAAGCATAAAATTTGTTGGTTTGATAACCACGAAAATTTATTGAAATAGGGAAAGATTTTTTGTTTATCGCCTTACTTAACTAGGATAGGTTATTTGGGATATTAATAATTTATTGACAACATAAGTAGTTAAGTTACATAATTTTAGCTTTATTTATCCACAGCTCTGCTTTACTTAGTCTTCGATCATCTAGTACTTTTATTTAGTTTTATGTAGAAAGTTTGAGTTTGGCCTTCCACTCATTTTCAAAAATGAAAATCATATTTCATAAATCATTTGTTCAGCCTACGACCTTATACGGCACTTCTGAAGGTCCATTTTACTGCTTTTACCTTTTTCGAATTGTATATCATTTTTGTTTGTCTTTCACCCCTAATCCGAATGATAGCAATCTTCATAACGAGGGGCCACGAGCGATTTTTATTCTGAAATACAATCATACGAATGGAATGGAAAAATCCCAAATTGTACGTCCGTCCAAATCATGTATATGTAACCACTGTAAATCCGTAGAGAACATTTAATGCATAACAAAATATCCAATTGAAGGCAATTGAAATCCGAAATCAACGAGGAGCGTGGCATATTAAGCGCGGATCGTACCTACTGATCGTACAAACGAAATCGTTTTTTCGCACACCAGTTTGTTTTTATTGCACCATCCTTTGTCTGCTTAAACTTAACACATGAAGTTCGTTCAAGCGTCACTTTGATTAGCACACTCTAATCAATGTGAATTGGATCTTTGTAAAAAATAGTTCAAGGCTATGGCGATGTTGCAAAATTACTGTTACGGATAGATCTGAGTTATGTATTTATTACAGATTTAGTATTTTTTCATGGCTAATGGTAATAGTTGGATTGGTGACCATAAGCCATCGGTCCCGTTTGCCAATTTAATGACTTTGCCAATCAATTATATCGTTATCAGAAGCAGAAAGTTTGACAAATCGTGTAAAACAAAAGTATTTGTCTAAATACAAAAAAAACTTCGTCTTAAGGAGGAACTTTAAACGGATTATAAATCTCTCAAAATGTAATTGGAATAAAAAAATAACATTATGAAATCCGAAGAAGATAACCGAAATCATATTTTTGTATGCCCAAATAATTCTTAAGTATATTCATAATCTTAGCGAAGCCATCGTAGCATAACTCAATCCAACAAATTTGATTGATCCGGCCCAATACAGTTTAAGGAATGGAGCTCAAACTCGAACAACGTATTCGGATAGATTTCATTGGATTACTCAGATAAGCCGAACAAACATTTCCACGCTAGGCAAGGAGCCAGTGAACTGTTAGGTCGGAGTCAGGAGTTTGTTCAATCAATCCCAACTTGAACGATGGATTGTGTGCTGTGTGAAGTTACTGCCGCCCTTTTGCTAGTTCACTTACGGTGTTAGTATGTGATAAATTATAATATATTTAGGAGCTTGTTTATTGACTATTATAATTAAAAACCCATACGTTACTTTTAAATTGGTTTAAAAATACGCATTCCATATTATTATACGCTGTGGTAGCGTGGAAAATGCTCAAAAAGTATATTTCGTACACAAATTTATGTTAGTAATTATTTTTTGGTTTGGCATTTTTTTTACCCTTATTTACTACACAAATTAATGTTAGTAATTTTACTATTTGCTTTGCAATTTAATATGTTTGGTCGAAGCTTTATTATTTAGTGATGGTGGTCCTAAAAGGAGAAAATCTGTGTGTCTCTGACTAACTTAAGAGCTCTTTCAAATGTAAGATCATCACATACCTACCGCTAATGAATATTTTTAAACCTTATAATTCTGTTAATGTACTCATATGAAGTACTTCAAAATATACAATACACGATGTATTACTCGCAACTTAGCCTAGAACCAAACTCATTGCATTTGAAAAGCAAACAAAGTTTCGATCACTAATGTAACAGCAACATGGAACCATAAACGCATCGCTTTACCGACATTCCTCCTCTGCCAGCTTGTTGTTTCAGGGAGAAATTCCCACGAATTTCACTAAACGGTTGCGCGACCTGCACAACCGATTCTAGACCGCACTGAGGCATGCTATCCGCCAATTTATTGTATGCATTTTTGTGCAGTTCAAAAATTACTTAGAATAGTTTTAGTTTTTTCACAGCAATTTGAAAATGTTTACGACTGTATACGTAGATTTCCTGTACTTTTTTCACAAACTTTTCTCTGAACTCTTTCAACATACTAGCGACAACACACGTCTTTTAACAAAATTATATTGTAATACGTAGTTTTCCGTTTCTTCTTTCAAATACTTTTCACTGAAGTCTTTTTTCAACATGCTAATGACTACATAGGCAGGTCTTCTAATTAAAGCAAAATGCAAGCATGGATGTTGATCTATTATTACAAAAACGGATAGTAAATTTTAAGAACTTCTATAAGGATTTCAAAATTAAATATCGGGAAATTATAAGTTTAATGATAGGCGAAAGAAGGCAGCTATAACCGCGACGCGGTCTCGCAATAATGTCCGTACGGCGGTGAAAGTAAATTCATAAGGACTTTACACATTTAAATATAAGCCCTTTCTTTTGTTGCTTTTATTATGATCGGGACTTATAACTAACTTATAGGCGATAACTAACATCTATTAGGAAAAAGTGAATAAGTCAGCCTCTCCGGAATAGGCCAATATCTACTAAAGTTCTCTCTACTCGTTAACAAAATCTAGGAAAGAGTAATCCTTTGCAACCAAACAACGAACAACTTAAAGGAAATTAAGTTTCCAGTTGTGAATTCAAAAGGCAGGACGTTCAGTCTAATTGTCGCGGGGCTGGCGCAGGCCGGTGAAATTACTGGAACAATGCCTTTCAGCAACGCTTGTATGAACAAGGTCTCTGAATATTGTTACCGCAGAGATAAAAATGGTTAAGCGTAATTACAACTATATATTTAAGAGCAAAGTTATTACAGGGGGCTACTCAAATAACTAAAGCATCTTCTCATGATTTCCCCAAAGAGGTAGGCTGGTTCATACGTCGCGAATATACATATATAAATGCCGTTATGTGTAGGTAAGGCCGGGTCCAGATCCGAGTTTTTTATTAATATCATGTACCTAAGTAAAGAAACAAATTTATCAAGTGCTTGACCTTAGGATCAAACATAAAGACTTCAACGTTTCAAGCTAATCATATTGCCGCTAAGCTGAAGTGAATGAAACTTTTTAAATATATATTTTTTTAAGTGCTAATACATACATTTTGCACACAACACATCAAGTATCTGAACGAATACTATTAAGTCAGGCTAATAGTTCAGTTAGACAGACCAGTAGGTACTGGTAGCAAGAATATCTTTTGACTACGAATCCGAAAACGTTATTGACAAATTGTAAATGACAAATTGTTCATACAATATTTTTATTGCACTTTTCGCCGGCGTAGCGCTGTTCATGCTCCCATAAAAAATAGTCGTAATCGATACGAATTTGTAGTCGAAAGTTATTCTTGCTACGGCTACAGCGCTGGATAAGTCGTGAAGTAAACAGACGACCTGGGCCATCGATGGTACTTAGAAGTTGAATTCATATTTACGTCAAAATACTAAATTAATGATAATAAAAGCCTATTTATCACACACCAACATTTTTGTTTACACCTGAACCATTTTTGTAAACATTAATTTGGTATGACGGGACCTAAATGACCGTTATGATATTATTTTAATGTTATTTAAGTATGAATGTTTATCCAGTTCCACGGGCGTTTTATAGTGAGCAAATGAAAAATATCGCTTGAAAAAATAACAAAGAATAATTGGGCGACCGCAGACACGCCGTAAATATGTTGGTACAACGTTGTGAATAAATTAAGCTAGGTAGGCCTATGCTAACACAGTCGCTTGTATGGAGGGCTCATCACAACCTGTAAGTTATCGCACGGGCGCATATTTGAGTTGCTTAATGCAACATGTTGACTTTGATTAACTTTGGGAGTTAATTTCATTATAGAGTTTGCTGATTGTTTGAAGCGATACCGGGGCAAGGACGGAAGTACCCTTCTGGGTGGAAGCCCCGTTCCTCATTGCCGTTTGTATTTCTTGGTAATAAAGAAAAATAATATTAGACATTTTTTTATTTGTAATATATATCGAATACATACAATATCGAAGTATTTTTTTATTACGTCTCTTTTTAATATTCATTTGTTTTTTACTGGACATTATATAACATAGCCTAACGATATAACAATTGAAGACCGTGTCACTCAATTATAGTTTAGCTTTTAATTAGAAATGTTTTTAAAATCTATGTTGATTAATTCGTAAAATTACTACATAAAAAATATAAGCGAAACAATTTTACCTCTTTGCAGTAAGATTAGAAAAGAGATGGTTTTTTTTTCCAATAAAGCCATTTCCTCAAGAACAGCGTGATAAAGACTATGATGGTCTCCTAAACGACATGGTACTGATAAAAAATGTATGGCTCCTTATTTTTTGTCTCTTAGTTCCGCTAAAATGTACTTACAAGCTTAAGCAATATTCAAACAAACACCACAAGTTGTCTCCACCGTGTACTAACAGCGGAGGGCATTACAAAAAGGTCGCATAGAAAATGTTTTAGGGCATTATCCTCACTTTTAGGGTATTGGGCAAGGGCTAGAAGATCACCCCTGAGTCTACGAATACTTTCAAAGTAATCTAGTTTGCATTGTTATTAAAGGACTGTGCCTCTCTAACGCAAGTTTGAGTATAGAGTTCGTTTCTTGAGTGTACATAATGTAATTAAAAAATTAAAGCATGATTGCTTGTTATTGGGATGGTTTGTCTGAAGAAAAGTGGGGCTACCATGCTGTGGAACTGATCCATGATAAAATTTTGGACGGTATATAAGGTCGTCAATCTACGGAACATTGGTCTTTTCTTGCATAACTAAAGATGGCAAAGGAAATTATTACACACATAAATTGCCTTAATAAGGTCTAAAATAATAAATGTTTCTTCTCCCATTATCATGCTCACGTACTACCGGCCTTGTGTAAATCGTATCGCTGTACCAACTGCATAAAAATTATAATTCATGATACAGAACCTCCTTCATAACCCTCAAACATCAAAGTACTGTAAACTCAACTCAAAGCTGACACTTCTCAGGTACATTGAATAACAAAACACGCCCACCGTACGGTCACCTATCTAAGAGAGCATAAAATTCTTCCAGAGCCACGTTACCAAACCAAGAGGCATCATAAATATGTATAGTGGGAATCAGGCACGCGTCGCGTATAAAACGACGCCGAAAATGCGATCTCGCGAGAGACGAAGGTGGTTTACAACGGATTAGGGTGGATAGAAGTGATTTGTTGAAAGTATTTACGGTTGAAGAAATTCTTACAATATCGCTTAAGCTAATAAGTGTATACAACTCATAAAGGCAGATACAGATTACATAAGCGCAGCCTTTTTTGGTCAAATTTTATTATATGCACTCAATTTTAGGAGGAAAAAAGCAAACTAACAATTTCCCTTCCCATTAGTTCCCATGGAACTTCAACTTATAAACATTGATGAAGGTATATGATATTAAAGGTAAAAAAATACATATATTATCATTGGTAGAAGTCTAATTGCCAAAAGATAACACGATCAATTTCTTGGTTCTCGTACATAATAATCCTAGTATAACCTTATCATCGTGTCCTTATAACCTTGTCCTTGAGACCTTATCATCAGTTATTTACAAGGGATTGATTACATGGTTTTACAAACATAATTATGATATAATTTTAAACAATTAAAAATCTAATTAATATAGTTACTATAATCTTACAGGTCTTATCATTACTGTCCTCGGTGGTGGAACAAGTTTTCGTATCAGAATGCAAATGTCTTCACACACATCCACCCTCTATATATCTTTAAACCACTGACTCGCACCCGGTTTATTTGGCCGTATTTGCATAGAAACGTTTTTTGCGAGCGTCCTTGTTTGTATAGTGGATAGGTGGAGAAAGCTTCTGAACACAACTCGAGACTCCCACAGATTTGTTTGAATTGAATGTAGTGCCGGTTATTTCTCCCACTCGTGCCTATTTATTTTTCTCGTGACGTTGTCGCATCAAATGCTTTTTGGCACTAATTCTTGGTGCGTATGTATGACTAAAGTAGTAAATTATTCTTTCTGCCATTCCCGAAAGTGACCCTGATTATGAGGGAAGTTAACAGCAGTGCTAACTTAGATTTTTAAATGCGGGGTATTACAGCGAACATCTTTTACATTTTGATCTGGATCAAAAAATATTTTTCTGTTGTTTTTGATAGTGATAAGTTTTTTTCTCTTTTTATTACATTAAAAAATTAATTTTTAATATTCTTCATAGTAAATCGAGAATATTTCAATGTATATAACAAAATGATACACGAATAAAATTACAATGAGGTAGTTTTTATATCTTCATGCATAATTAGAAGATATTATTCCTTTACCCAAAAACTCGTGCAAATTTCAACGTTACCCAAGCCGGCAAGAACGAGACATTATTATAAAACTTCCCGCATACAATTTTAATAATACTTCTATTCTACGCTAAGGTAAAGAGATTTAATAAGTTATAACCGAGGCATTCTTATTTTATTTACATTGTTCAGCCCTGAGACGGCCAGGGTGCCTCCCTTATCCTGGTATTTGTACAGTAATCCCTTGGAAATTAATTACCTACAAGGTCTATCTCTAGTTATATACCTACTACGTAAATTACTCAACCTTTTCTAAGCTTAAGGTAATATTAAAGTGAACTTATGGGGATTTTTAGTAGGGAAAGGTTGTGTGTTAATTCTCTGAGCTTACCAGGGTTTTACGATTTTTAATATGATCTTAATAGAAGATTTACTCCAACAATTTATTCTTTATTATTAAATTTGTATCACACTGGCGATATCGTTTCTGCGATAAGACTTCTTGTCTATACTTTTCAATATAATATTATTTATTATTAAGTACATTTTTTTTTCTAACAAAGCAAACTTTTATTGTTCCCTTAGTATATCAGACGGTTAAACGCCACGGGTCACCGTTTATCATTGGGTAGGTCGTGCGTAGTAACCGTTGTGTTACCAAAAACATATAAGTAATTAAGAATATACCTATTATTATATCTATTACTAACACTTGTCAATCACTTTTGATCCCTTAGCGACAAACTAGTGTTATTTATTATATTCTTTGAGCTATTCCCACAAGAACGTCTCCGGAGAGAAGATCCCTTCCGTTGAACTTTTTAATAATTCACTTCATTTGATGTAATTTCGCTCCGTGACTGCGTGTGAGTGTTGTGTTCCGTGCTTGGCTGTATTGCAGTTAACGTTGAAGGTTTATACACATTTTACTACATGCTGTTAAAGCAGAGTGGCTGTTCTGTTTCACTGTTGAGTTGGGAAATGGGAAGTTAAGGGAACTTTATCATCATGTCAAGGTTTCGTTTGAATAATGAATTAAGCTGGTTATTAGATGTTTAAACTCATATTCGTATTTCTATTTGTGCTTATCAAATTGTTTGCCCTAACTGACTCATCAATCAACACACCATTGGGGCTAGAAATTGGAATAGTTTTGTTATAAGTAGTAGCAGTAAGCAAGGGCACTGACTGGATCTACCGTATTTACGAGGGCGAGTGATCCATCAGCACATCTTAATATGCAAAGAACCTAAAGTGTATTTCATCGCCTCATAATACGTATATCATTATTAGCTATGTTCTTTAGTTATATAAGTTTACCGTGTACGTCTTATAATATTACTGTGTACTAGCATTATAAATCATTAGCAAATGACATGTACAAACTTTTTAATATCTTTTTCTTAGTATCCAACTCAAAAGCATCAACACAAGTACCTTAGCGACTCGGTCCCAACGGATGGCGTATCCTACCGAGCTTCTTAAAGGCTTCCGCCATTGAAAGGGTATGTGGTCAGATGTAGACGATGTAGTCCCTAAACTTACCTTAAGATCCAATTTGTTAAATATTTACAGTCCCCCGAGACAGGATCTGATATGTTAAGGAGCTTTTAATGTGCACTATTAATTATTTAGTGGACTATTTGCTTAGTAAATATGGTATAGTATGGGTATGTGGGTAAATTTATAATCTATTAACATACCTAATTTTATGGGTGGGTAGGGCATAATCAATTATTTATTTGGTTCTCATGACTAAAAGATATATCAAATTTCTTTAGTGCTTATAAAATTTGTAATCTTCCAAATTAAAATTCATATTTTATCATCATCATCATCATACATTTTTAATAATTTAAATTGCAAAGTCGTTTAATTAAATGTAATCGTTATACATAAAAACTATGAGCAACAGAAAAACTAAATAAAAATTCATGGACAGCTACAAAGATTTTCTGAAAGCTACTAGATATCATTCTGAATATACTTAAGCCCAATTTAAGGGTACACTCGCGGTCCTAATGCATTTCATTGATTATTATGACGTCATGTCTATCATTATTATATAAAAAAATTAAACCCGACTAAAACAATGCACTCACCAAAACTTCATCAGAGCACACCTGCCGTAGCGTGGAAAACGAAAACATTCTCGAAAAAAGTTCATTAATTACGTATGCAAATTGACGAAAAAGTCGTAGCGTACCAACTCTGCGCACCGGCGTAATGAGATTGTGTCACTCGTAGGCTATTCTTGATTAAATCATTGAGTTGATGAAATAATTTGAATCTATTATTTGTGTATTAATGCATATTACGTAAGCTTGGGGTCTATGTCTGTACTTAGAACTGAAATTGGAGACGAAAAAATACTAATACTTTACTTTACTTTTCAATAATATATATAATGTGATAAAAGATGAATTTATATAATCACGCCTTTTCTATTATTCTTAAAATATCTTTTTCTAAGACCAAATGAGAAATAACTGTGGAGAAATATTATGAACGGTGTATATCCTCTGTCTTATCTATTATAATATCCAAATGGATGTAATCAAAGGCAAATAAGATACTATTTATTATTTGGCCAAGCGTAGACCACTATTTTATGCATAATGCAAATCTATTATTACCTATAAGTCATTCTTCAAAGTCTGCTTCGCCAATGTTTCAGTCCTAGCTACGAACCAATCTATATTTACCTTAACATATACATGGTATGCTTCCTTCATGCTTCTAAATCCGAATATCTTCACTGAAATCCGCCCTTAGTCGGTTTTTTCGTATACACGCGACTGGTATGCGGTCCTCGTTACACGTCATTAAGCGATACTTTACGGCAGACGGTCCTCGAGACTGCCTACCCCCCAGAATGTAGGAGCATAAAAATGTGCCTCCGCTGTTGCAGAGCTGGAAATGACACTGCAGTTTTGTTATTTTATTGCCTTTTACAGGAACCTCACTGAAGAAAACGAAATTCTTAATCCAAAGAACATGGCTTACCTTCAAGCGCATTCAATTGGAAATATTTTGGAAATGGGAATACCTATATATACCTATATACCCTTAAAAATCACTAAGCTAATTTCACCCACTATTCAATAATATATTATCAGTTTCATCAGTGATCATGCAGAGAAGGCCAGAGAGTGACCGTCAGACAACCTCAATTAAATGAAAATTATAGCGTTTTAATTTTTCATTGCGTATATTCGAACCAGCCACATCCAGTCACATCGCGTTCGTGGCTCAGCCACACTAACGTGATTTTTGTCAGACTACCAAACGCACGCTACATTAATAAAATGACGTTGATTTTAATTCCACCGAACACCGGTCGCCGTATTAATTAAGCCCAACTTAAAATATCGAGCACACGAGAGCTCTACAAGAATTCGTTTAATATGAAATACATTTAACATTTGACTATTTTCCAGTGGTGCTAGATGTAACCAGGAGTGGATATTAACATGTGGAAACCGTATGAAATTTAATATTGCTAGTTCACATCGGGTTAGTTTCGTCTGCTGTGTTACTGGTGTAAGTGGATTAGGTTTTAATATTACATGTTTCAGTATTTATAAGTTCATTTATTTCTAGATACATTGAAAAATGGTGTTTGAAGATTAAAGTAATATTTTCTTTGAAGATATACTTAATATAGATAATTAAATGGAGTGTAATCAAATATAACGATGCGGCTATCTAAAGCACCGCTAAGACAAATACCGCAAGGTATAGGCAATTTGATGAAACTTTATGAAGCAGCTCTTAGTGGGTGCGCCACAAAACGTTGTCACTTTGCGCCTTAAATTAATATGAATCTCTAATTTGCGCGTCACACGTGTTGCGAGCTCGCAACTTCGCAGACTACGCCAAATTGGATAAACATGTGCGAGGGACTACAGCTAGAGTGATACACGGGTTGGAAAATTTGGAGATATTGCTGCGTTTTTACGTAGCACGTCAATTCTTATGCTACTACAACACACTCGGCTAAAAATAGATAAGGTATAGCGTTACTCTTTATGTACCGCCACCGCTCCGATTTTTGTGGGTTTATGGTGCGGTAATTTCATATTTTTTATTTTATTTTATAAAGACATAGTGCTCAAAACATTCACTTCCATTTCATAATGGCGAAAGTCGAGTGAGATAGAGCTTAGTAACGATACGATAAAATTGTTGTAAGAATCACACCGAAAGATTGAATCCGACTTGTCTTAAAAGATTCTAAAAACATGGTGAACTTTCATGATTGAAGTTAAGTAGGTAGTACAGCGAGCTAGACCTTATTCTGAGGTTAGTACCTACTTTCAACGTAGTATCAAAGCTATTATTTATCTTTATCTTTACATAGTAAAAACGAAGTCGCTGCCGCTGTCTGTTCGCTTAGATCTTTTAAACTACTCAACGGGTTTTAATGCAATTTTCAGCAATAGATAGAGTAATTCAATAGAAAAGTTTTTATGTAGAATTTATTTAGGTTGTGTAACTCTTGCGAAGTCGGGGCGGGTCGCTAGTTGATGATAAACATACATTTTTCAAGAGCTCTACTTTCCGTTCCATACAGATTCTGCTTGAAATTATATCCCGTGAGTGATTATTTAAATAGGGTAACTTTGCAAGCGCGACGCTGAAATGCGCCGTGTGTTTTTACCCTTCCGCGTGCGTTCAGAAATGTCGCTATAGTTGCTAAATATTATCTGAATGCTATTAACAAACACATTTTGTTGCTATTGTCTAGCTGAATATTAAACACGCGCTAATATTATTTTCATGTACGGATTAATTATTAAGTTAATAATTGTGAATATGTCATAGTTTTACAACATTATAAGTACAGTAGCAGCAATTTTACTTACTACAGGGGGATAAAGGCCATATTCGACGGCAAGTAAGATATAGCCTGCCATGCGGATGAGGTACAAATGAGTAGAAATGTCATTTTTTTACTTTCTTCTATGACTTATGCAGGGTATAGAGTAAGGGTAGGGTATTGTCACGACGTTTTTTTTTGTATTCCTCTGGATCAACAAATATAACTATACTCCATGGTAAAAACATTCAAGTAAAGGAATGAAATAAATGAAAAAACACATTAAGCTATATACCTCAATTCATAGAATGAAATATTTTCCTATCAGTAGACATTAAAAAGTTTTAAATCTATTTACAGCTCTTATAAATCCGAGTTTAAAGTAAGATGAATCGCGCTAAGAGGTCGAGTGAAAAATGCACTAATTCTAAAGTAACGTTGCCCCTGGACGTGCAGACGCCGAGTGCAATTCATTCTCATTAGCCAGTGAGCAGCCTTTCTCATAACACGATGAAATCACGAGAGGGCTTCCACGGTACATGATTAGGGCAACCACACTCACTGCACTGACATGAAAATCTTATGAGAGTAGTAATAGAGCGTTCTCGGTTCCATCGTTCCTCCATTCTCCTCGTTGCAATTCTCCCACACGTCATTCTGCTGTGAGTAAGGTTGCCAGTCAGTGCTCCACGAGGATACGCGTTCGTCGGAATTTGTTTAATTCCGTTACTTTCCGCAAATTTTATTTGTGACAAATGGCAGTAGTTTGTCGGCTGCGAAGTGTCGATTTGTGGGCGTGACTCAAAACTGGAATCAGCGCGGTTAATGTCTGGGCCTTAATGTTGCTAGCACAGTAAATTCCCATCGACAACAGGGTTGGCAACTTAAGTGGTATAAAAAACATAACTGTTTTACTTTAATACCTCGTGTATGTTGTATCCGATAATTCTGTTTTAAATAGATATATTGCTTACGTTGTGTATTGTTGAGTACGTACGGAATCACAAACACAACAAACGGTTTGATTGGCTTCATACGATAAAATGCTCTATAATCTTTATTTCATTATTTAGTTTGACGTATGCATGTAGGTATTTTTGTTTAAAAGTTCTAAATTATATGAGTACATAATAAATATTTTTGAGGTATCCACTACTTGTGAGCCCCATTAGCGCATGCCACTTCACGGGTACCGGTTCTGATGAATTCTGCATTGTGGAAAATTCGTAAAGAGTTGAGTTTCGTGTCTTGCTCAGTTTTCATTAAGAATCAATTTTGTTTTCGACTACTTTCTATGTAACTTCTACGACGTTGGAAGCGATTATTATATTGTTACTATTGCCTTCTTCTTACTGGTCTTTTTAACTTTTAACTGTTTTTATTATGTAAGGAAAAAAAAGGTAGGGCAAATTGAGATCTCCCATGGGTTTTCTGAAAGTTTTCTGAAAACATCTAAAATTTTATACCGACTCTATTTTTTTATAATAATGCTATGTTATGTTATAACAATAGACACCACATTTCTAAATAATTATAACTTTACATGGAGTCCATTTTGTAATACGAAATAAGCATTATTTATTTTTTTCTTTCAAAATAAGATTTGGTCAATTTATGAAGAACTATATATCGAGATATTGTATCTCGCACTTATTTAAACTGCCTCCAACCATAGCACAGAAGCAATCTAAGATTTACATAAACAGGTAGGCTTAATCTGAAATCCTGGGTTAATTAATAAAGGTAGATTTCAAGGCGAGTGTTTGAACAAAACAACCAACGGGAGTGTAGATAGTTCGAGAGCTATTAAACAGATACATTTATTTTATAGAATTGATTTATACCTATAGAATATGTGTAGCCTGATTCTTATTCTGACAAACTTATTGGAAGTACGTCCGACAGTAATTCTGCAATTTGTTTTTTTTTATTACAATGTAACCTGCTGGCTAATAAATTAAATTATACTTATCGTCTAAATTAAAATCAATGCCACCATTCAGTATGTAAGTACATACGTGTATTGTATTATTATAAAATATGCAGATCTATATATCTTACAAACATAAAAATAGCACAATCATATATTAGTAGAACACTATAAAATAAAGACTACAATTTGTAAGAAATCCTGTTACGCCCTACCTCTTGTTGGGGTATTTCATCTATCTTTTTTTTTGTTAATAACGAAACATCAAAATTAAACCAATTAAGTTATAGCTGTCATCTCTTCAATGCAGTACGCTTCTTATTATAAGTAGCTTTATGTACGAAGCAAGCGAAGGCTTAAAGAAAACATATAATTAAACTGAAATACCTAATTGAAGTAACCAGCTCTTTGTCTAATAAGGAAGTCTCGAGAGCTCTTTAAGTAGTAAATCCCTTTTCTACGCAGGTGCAAGGAGGTATATCCGGCTAATTAAGGTGGTCACGTAAATCGACGAGCGTCGGAAGTCCGGTTAAGCCTACAATTTTCGTAGCTTTATTCGGAACTTAGCCGCATTGCAGCGAGCGTAAGTTTCAGTGTAGGTAACTATGAAATATTAATTTGAGATGCAGAGAACTTCCGAGTAGGAGTTTTTATTCTTTTAGATATCATTTATATCCATATGAATTAAGTTCCACTTAAATATGTTTTTTTTATACTGAACATATACTTTTTATAAAGTTAATTAAAGTCATTTATCTTTTACTTACAGTAGAATTCCTGTACTAGTAATACGTATACTTTCAAAATACGTTGATTTATTTTATTTATTATCTGAAACATTATCACAAAACTACTAGCATATAAATTTTGAAGGTTACGTCAAAGCCTGGTAGCACCACGGCTCGCTAACCAGAAAATAGCGAATCGTCGTCAGTTCGAAATAAACTCCGGATAGGATAATTACTGAGCGTGATAAATCGTTTTAGTCACGTTTTTCAAACACGTACCCTCCTCGTGTGTATGATTGATGGTATGGGAGACTGTTAAAAAGCTGATATTGTTTTGTGTAAAGTGGCGTTTGTTAGGTCTTTATTAAACGTCCACGGAAAAAAGGTTGTTTAACAAAGGTTCTTCACATATAATGTACTAGCTTTTTCTCCGCGACTTCGCCCGCGTACTATTACCCGTTTTCCCGTAGGAATGAAGCATTTTCCCGCGGTTAAAAGTAGCCTATGTTCATCTGGGATAACGTCGGCTTCTAATGGTTAAATATTTTTTCAAATCGGTCCAGTAGTTTCGAGACCTATACAATACAAACAAACAATCCAATCTTTCCTTTTTATAATATTAGTGTAGATTACGAAATTTTTCAGTCCAGTAAGTCTTTTTAGCGATAGTTTATTCACTTCATTGGCATATGTTATTTAAAAAAAAACTGAAATTACATTTGACATTAAATAAAGTGTTAATTAATAATTCATACGAAGAAATTATAGAATAGTATATAATAGTGGTCTACTTTATTAAACCGATCAAATAAAACCTTCTCGTTCTAAGGATGAATTGAAAAATCCAAAGCTGAAGTGCAGCTTCAACTAAATCTAAAACAAAACTCGTACTATACATTTTACTCTGGATTAAAAACAACCTTTTTACACATTGACAGGATCATTTCATATGAATTGAGCGCTTTTTGACATGTTAAAGGAAACAACAGATAACAGTGTCTTTGTCGCGAGTACGTGTAGCGTTTTTGAACGAATGATAGGAGGGTTTTTATAAGCTGCGTTTACACACACCAATGCCTTGTATGGTGCGACCGGTGCGACCTGACTCAATTGTTCTCAACGGGAATGGAATGACATGATTAAATGAATGAAAGAATGACGTAATACAGTGTTTATTTAGTCAAATAACCTGTTGATTCCATATTTTTATATCTATAGACGCTATTATAATTATATTCTAAACGATACTCCTAGTCGACACAGTAAGTATTGATTCCAGACCGAATTAAATCCCCAGATTTAATCTGGCGATACCTAGGTTATCTTGAGACTAACGCGTTCAAGCTAGCGCATATGTGCACGTTACTTTATATAGGTGTATGAATATTGTATGAACTGCCCCGTGGGAGGGGCTCGCGAATAAACGCCCGTTTTAAAACGTAAACGCGAAGAATATTTCAGTGATGCCAGAGGTATGTTCGGATACTTACTGGGTAATATCAGCTGGAATTGTGTACCTTCTTAAAATGTATATATTCGCATTGTTATTCCGCGACAGACATAGCCTCGAGGTAGCGCAGAACTAGAATTACTTTCTTTGGTAACCTTGAGTCTCTTTTAACGTTTAACGACCGTGTATGATTTGCAATCGTTGGGCTTACGGTAACCGCTTACCTTACTGCTTACCAGGTGGGCCGCATGCATGTTTGCCAACATAGTGGATTATTTCTTTGCAGTCTCATATTTATATCTTTAATTGGTATTTTAAAAGCCTGAAAGAATACTGTTTGTGTATGTCAAATTGATGCCGAAAATATGCTTTGGTATGTTAGTTCGTGTAGATCACTGGATTCTTCTTTGCTTTATGTAATGTTGGTAACTACGTGCACTTTCCAGCTATCCGATCGGTTAATAGTTCATGAGCTCTGTCCTATAGAGTTGGGTACTTAATGTGTACTAGCAAGAATTAAGTATGCATGGCTGAACATTTAGAGCTCACAGGAGGTACTAAAGTTTCACCGAGAAATCCCTAGAGATACACTGGGATTTCTTGAGTAAACTTCAAATAAGTGAATTATGTGAGTAAATTAATTTATTATAATTTCGAGAAAGTAAACGATTACTTTGATATTCAAGAATTATATATTCAAAAGTAATTGAAATATTTATTATAAACGACATTCAAAAGTATGCTAACGCAATAATAGCTTTTGGGCAGAACTTTACACCACTTTTAAATAGTATGCCAAATTCAGTATATGATAAACCCTCTTTAAATTCTTATATATTCTTACTTAATTTGAAAGACAAGTGGGCTTACTTATAGCTGTAGACGTCCTCACTGTACAATTATGTGAGTACTCTAACTTGATTAAATTAAAAAATAATCATTATTCCTAAGAGCCTTCTAACACAGGTATTATATTTACTTAAAAGGAGACTCCAGGTACGGATATAAATGTGTACATGTGTTTTTGATGACATAAATATTTTTGTATTTTTGTAGTCCTAGTCAGCTTGTGAACCAAGTCACTCAGCGTCTAGCATGTACGTAAAGGTACGTTAAATTCCCGTCTGTTTGCAAGTCTAATATCTACGAATCTCATTTGCCCGCGGCCATTCGGTTATTTTCTTTAAGGGAAACCCAACATCATATAGGTATTATGATTTGTGAAAACAAATGTTCCCGACATGTTTACTTTAAACTTTTCGACAGGGTTCGGAAGTTGGTTTGTTGAACTATAGTTGAATGAATTGTTATAAATTTTATAATTTTTCATCATATAAATGTATTGTGTAATGTTTGCATTGTAAAATAGCATACGTACCAAAGAGAGTTTTTTTTTTTCATAGATTTATAAGCAATTGAAAAGTGATTAAATTTGAACAAAAGTCACGTGACTCAAAACGCTCCATGATCGGCCGTCTGGCCTGTGACGTCACTTACTTTTGTGAGCCCCACGCCAGTACACGGTCGACGGTTTCTTCATATGTGGGTATTGATAAATAGTATCCAAAATTTAGTGCAAACAAGTAGTTTTTGATAGTAAATTTAATCGAGTGATTAATAAATTAATGCGTGATAAAGGATTTATGAAATTAAAGTCTAATAATATACCTAATGTGGATATATTTATGGTAGCGGGTAAACGCAAAAACTTTAGTTTGTCAAATTTTCCTGAACTAAGATGTGCTAAAGCATCAATGTAAGTTTCTTAATAGATCATAATTATTGTAAATATGAGTAAATTAAGCTTCTGTCTATCTAATCACTTATTTTTCATCTTTCTATATCTATCTATAATATACATCAACACCTATCTGAATATTGCAGTCATATAACACAATTTTAACGTAGTATTGTATTTCAGCGGTAAGGTTTGTAGAGCTCCACGAGGATGCACTGTATACTGGCAATAAGGTATTTTTTATACCACTAAGGTGGCAAACAAACTTATGGCCCGCCTGATGGTAAGCGGTTACCGTACCCCATGGACCCTTGCAACATCTTAGGATCACCCACGCGTTGCCGTTGTGGCACACTAGCATACGGCCCACCTGATGATAAGCAGTCCCCGTAGCCCAAAGCCGCTAGCAATACCAGGGGTATCACTAACGCGTTGCACACCATGTTGTTGATGAGGACTCACCGTGCTAGTAGCATCTCTTACTTCTAGCGCAGCGTATCCTCATGGAGCACTGGCATCAAAATTATTTAAAAGCTAAACAAGAAATATTGATATTTCACCTTCACTTCGCAGTGCATTATATTGTATTAAGTACACCCACAAATATTTCAAAGTAGTGTATCATCCGTAGAGTAATAGGTACATAAGTCAATGCATCATTTAACGAGCAGAAAAGAACAAAATAATTTTGCTCAGATATATTGTAACGAGTGTATTTGATGTAACTTCCAAAGTGAATCCTTTTATCTTGGAGTTCGACCAATTTATTTTGTTCAATGAACATTAACAATTAAACTTTTCGTTTCGACAAAAGGATCCAGTATTACCGTTTTAAAGTCTTTTTCTGTTTAATTTAAACTCATCTACGGTTTTAACACTTAAATCAATTTGTATTACAAATGGTTTGCTTTAAACCCAGACTTGTGTAGGTACTTGAATTGTTTCCAACTCAGCTAATTAGTGATAATATCACTTAGTTTGCATTTTATGACTGTTATTTCGCATGCCTGTGCGAATTTGATTCTTCCTTGGCTTTAGGAACAACATTGTGTCTAGATTAGGATCATATTATAGCTGGGGTCATATCTTTAGTCATATCATATAGCAAAGGGTTTTATATAGAGCGTTTCGGTTAAGTGGTCCTAGCTGCAATTGCCAGGTATTTTATCACCGAACAATAGTAATCAGTTCTGCGCCACACTATAAGTAATATCTTTGTAAGTATATTATATTTATTGCTATATATGTATGGTATGCCTATATTCGTTATTGTAATTCTTATACAACTCCTGTTACTTTGCTCTTACGGGGGCTGTGGTAGAAAATGCTCTAGCATTGAGTCCTACGAATAAGTTTTTAAATATTGTAAAAAGTTACCGAAGGGTGTTTCAATAAGCAGCTGAAGAGATTTTCACACTGTCTGCATTAAGCGAATGAAACTGATGTATGTGTATATGGGCTACGGTAACTATTTACAATCAGGCGGGCCGTATCCTTGTCTGATAAATGAGAGGCATAAGAGTGGGTGTGCTGGAATAATACTCAATGTATACTTTACATAGCCATATTTTTTGTTTTTTTTATCACTATGGTAGCAAACAAGCATACGGCCCACCTGATGGTAAATGGTCACCGTAGCCTATACACACTTGCAACACCAGGGGTACAACTCGCGCGTTGCCGACGCTACAAAAATCTCTTCACTCCCTTCTTGAAGAACCCCATGCTGTACTCCTTTGGGAAAACCGTGTAATGTGTGGTGCTTATTATTATGATTTTATGAGAACGAAATGCTGGGAATATCTAGTACTTTAGTAAAACTAATATTTCGTCTCAGGCAAAACTGAAATCGTATACCATTAGATAATGCAGCTAAATAATATAATGCAATTCTATAAACAATAATATTACATGAAATGTGGGGTTGGTGATAATGTTATCTGGGTTCTGCAGTTACAAACTTGTATGTTTGCCAGTTAAGGTGGTACTATATTAATCAGACGTGTCGTTTTCATTAAAACCTTATTTAAGACGTGTGGAGTAGCGCTACATACTCATTGGTTATCTATCTCGAAAGGGTAGTGTTAGTAGAAAAGTACTTAGATATTTTTTTTATTTAGATAATGGCCTGAGCATAGCACGACTCCGTCAAGAATCTGCGATTTTTGCAATCATTTTAAGGACATAAACTGCATTCTTAGAGTATATTATTTATTGTATTGTATCACTTTGTTACTGTTTGTATTATATTGGGTTATGAAGGTCAGATGTCAGTAGCTTTGTCTAAAAATATGGTTTCCAGCCACATCTGGCCAACAGTATTAGGAATACAACGCTGATCGTGGCATCATCAAATTTGCATGTTATTAATGTATTGTCGCTTTAACAGTTCGAATTCGTAGTACGACTCGGAAACTTCTTATGCTCTCTTGAACTCTTAACTGCGTTCACTTGAAGCAATTACAAGCTGCAACATATAGTTTATAAGTTCTTTAAGTTCCACTTTATTAATATTCATAGTATATTACTTCGCAGCAGTTAGCTTTGCATTGGATTTTGGAAATAAATAACGTATTTAGTTTTTGGTCTTTTAATAATTAATAACTTTTTAGAGCAAATACATTGCATGAATTAACAGCAACGTATATGAAATAAGCCATTATATTACTACATACAATAAATAGAAGTCTCACACTGTTTTTTTAATAATAATAATTAATAAATATAATAATGTTTGGACATTATCACAAAACGTCATCTGGTCCCAAACTGGGCAAGGTTTGTACTATGGGAACCAGTAGCTGATATACTTTTTTTTTTGTAAATACATACTTATAATACATACCAAAGACGCAATGCAAACATATTGTCACATTAATGTTTGCCCCGGCGGGAATCGAACCCGCGACCACTAGCGTAGCATTCAGGTGTACTAGACCAGCGGTCTCGTCATCGAGTTATCGAGTTCATTCGAGTAAATCTAAATTAACGTGTTGCTTAAATCGCACGTAGCCAGATATTAAAACTACTTTAAAAGTAGTGTTTGTCACCACGTTGCGTAAGCACATGCTCGAGGCTCCAGACACCCTTTTAATCTCAAAAGTATATTGTTACAGAGTAATTTAGATCCTATCGGAGGGTGCCATTGAATCTATGGCGAGGTAAAGGGTTGGAAGTGGCGAAAAACGCGCAAAAAATGGAAAATCAAAGTCTGCCGTGAAAGGAAGGCACATCAAAGGATTGCAAGACATAACCATTTGAATTTAGTACGTAACCTTTCTATGAAGTAGAGCATAGAACCTTTTTCTTCCTCTATGTAAATTGCTTTTATATTCAAAATACAAACTTTCGAAATTCGAAGGCGGCTGGAATTTGAATTTATTTTTTTTAGAATTGTCTAATCATTGGAACGGCATGTTTGGAATTCGGAATGGTGTGAAACAAAAAAATAAACTCGTCAATGCAGTGACAAACGACCGAGTGCCGTAGTTACGGATCAAATTCAATTTGCGAGGTGAGGATTGAAGAGGGTCTGAAATGACGGGCGAAACGGCGACGTGACGGGCCCGGAAGGGGAAACGCGAGTTCAGACGAAATAGTAATGTGAACGATTGCATTTCCACCATATACCGATGCGTAGTTTATGGCATAACTTGTTTGTATTGACCCCTAATGGAAGTTTATTTATTAACCATCTTTACAGGATAGCCTGATGCGATGTTTATGTATTTACAAGAGTATCTATAGAATTACTTAACCTAATTACTTAACGAATTTAACAACAACAATAAATAAATAATGGCTATCCTGTAAGGGTGTTATATGGATAATAAATAAAATAAATTGTAGCTTTGTGAAGGCACAGAGCATATTAGTTCGAAAGCAGCTAAAATAGCCTGAATAAATATGAACGTCAGTGCTATGTATATTTGCTTTTGAGCCCCAAAGTTAGTTTCAACCAGAAACACCATAAGCAATGTAAATTTTTGAGAATACAGATAATCTTAAATCGGATTGTTGGACGTAGCGATGGCTAACGCTGCCTATTAATAAATATAACAACACAATTATTACTGCATATTTTATTTCTATTAAATTCAACTATAGGGTCGGCAACGCGCCATTGATACCCCTGGTGCTACAAGCGTCCATACTTCCATAGGCTACGGTGACCGCTTACCATCAGGCGGACCGTATGATTGTTTGCGACGTTAGTGATATAAAATAAATTTGAAAACGAATTAATTCAATATACTGTTCCTTAAGACAGTCAAGGGTCATCCCATGAGACACCCCATAAAAATATAGTTTTTTTAACTTATATTAACACGGGCATTTTTTATTTCATCGGCTTATTATGAGGTAGTTTTTATTTAAATCCAGATTAATATGCATTAATCCAAAACCGTCACAAGAATCCATTTTAAAAATCCTTATTCATAGGTGCATTATAAATTCAGCAAGCACGAGTTATGTAGCTGAGCGAAGGAAAGAATTTTAATCTGGAAACTTCGCTACGATATATGTTTCTTATTTAATACTGCAACATGCTACTTCTCCTGGATGGAACTGTGAACAGATTTTCATATTCCTTACACTACACTGACTAGCAAAATAACGATTTATTTATAAAAAATATTCTAATAAAAAATATGAAGAAAATCAACAGAAAAATAAATGCAATACAAATTATCGTGACTGACTAATTATTTTTTGCTCGTCAATAAATCAACTGCGTTTCTTTATGTGGTATTTTCACGTGTAAATTTTCAAAGAAACTTAAGGAAGACGCATGTGTTCAAACCTTACGCCGTGTATGTTTCGTAGCAGGTCAATCCACACTTGCATTGCTCACCCCATTACTTTCCTACACTCATGAATGTCTAAATAGTAACAAAAAAAAAGTTATTTTTTCTTTGCCCTGGGTGCTATCTACTGCAAAAATATTGATGTAAGACGGATAAAAAACATCATATGAATGATTTACTTGTCTATTTATAGCAGTATAATTTTCCAACATACTGCAGATCAAATTCACAAAAGATCTCATGTTGATAAGATCTCCCACCCAGCTTGCTAAAAAAAAAAATTGCTATGTTAATTAATAAGAGCTTAGAGTAGAAGGATCTAAAGTAAGTATAACATAGATGCAGTCTTAAAATGCCGAACCTAATTCGGAACTAAAGCTAAACTTACAAAAGAATTAGGAAATGCAAATACAGAGACAATTCTTTTAAGGCCATTTTGTATGCACTCCTGCACTGGTCGTTATAGTTTAGTTAAGAGCATTTCCAAGACCCAGAACTACTGCAGGGGAATATAATTAACTTAATTAAGTTACTGTCTGCTTCATAGACTTACAATATAATGTTACTTACTTCCTTACTTATTACGCGTTGTATCAGCTCGTGTATTTTCCGTAAGGTTGTGGCTGGATTTGACGCCTCGTTTTTAGGGTTCAGTACCCGAAGGGTTACCAACGGAACCCTATTACTAAGACTACGCTCTCCGTCTGTCTGTCTGTCAGGCCGCTGTATGTGTGTCATCCGTAAAAAGTGAACGGTTGAAATTTTCACAGAATGTGTATTTCCATTGCCGCTACAGCCACTATAACAACAGATAATAAAAATCAAAATAAATAAAAAAGGGGCCCTTCCAAAACTAGAAGGTGTTTTTTTTCAATTTTTTTGCTCTCTTAATATAATGGTAACAAGTAGGCGCTTGAACTGTTCATATAATGTGAATTGCTATATTTTCTAAAAAAAAGAGCTTATTACTATTACAAACTTATTATTTTCGGTTGGTGCAATAGCCTAGGGATCGAGCCGCAAAGCAAACTTTGTCATTTAAACTGGTTTGTTTTTAGTACGGAACCCTCGGTGTGCGAGTTCAACTCGAACTTGGCATTTTTTTTTTTGTTTTAGCTGTATGTGTACCTACCTATAACTTAAAATAAATTAATTAAGATGTGATATGATTTATACAAAACATGTGCCTTACGGTACTTCCACGTGTATATGAAGTGATCTAGTCACTAAAGAGGTTTGAACGAAAAACAGCATTAATTAAACAAGAAAAACGTTAATTGGACATTATCTATAGGCCCTAATGAGACTTCACGTTACGATCTTCCGCGTTTAGTATTTATAGTACTACAAGACAAAGCTTTTCCTTTGTATATTGAATAGAATCAGGTGCTACATTGCGGAAATTCATATTTTAAATACAAAATAAAATATAATTTGCTTAATCCGTTTAAATTTATACGATACGGTTTCTTCAAACAGCCCGCGCTCAACTGTGATTTCCTCCCAGTGCAGGTGTGATTTATTCCGACACGTGTTTCGGTGCCTCCACGTCCCATCATCAGGGTGCCGCCACGTTGGTCGAGCATGATGCCACGAGGTCTGGATGCCGTAGCAGCGTCACAGAACGATGGTCGAGTGAGACTCCACAACGACGCGGAGACCTTTCTGCATTCAAAGAAATAAACTTATTTCTCGACGACTCCCTAAACACGTGTCGGAAGACATCTGTTCAGACTGTTTGAAGAAACCGTATCGTATTCATTTAATGGGAATTAAGCAAATTATTTGTATTTTATAAAGCTTTTACTTAATATTGGTGTCAATTCTGTTGTACAAAATGACTAAACTAAACTAATTTGACAGTTCTTAAAGTCTGTATCCCTTTCTCATGTTCGGGGTTATATAAGGATGGCAATACCTTTAGAACTGTCAAATTAGTTTAGGTTAGTGATTTTGTACAACATAATTAGCACAATTATGTCCTAACAAAAGTCCTCTGAAATAAGTACTCCTTTTAATACTCACCAAGTCGATTTGTACACATAACGACATCTAATAAACCATTTGTACAGCATGACATAATTTCTTTATCACCCCGCCACAGGCATTAGATGTGCCGCGTCAGCAGTGGGGTGGTATAAATTATTACACCGTATTTCTTAAGTAAAACACTCCAATGGATGTATTCAAATAGGCTTTGTTTGTGGCTACGTTAACTTACTCGTATTCTGTAAGCTACTTATGGTGAGCATAATCTTTCAAGAGCGATTAATTTTAAGATGTGCTCTGTAATACGAATACAATAGAATATAATATCATACGTTTTTTAGTTTAACTAGTTTGATACCAACAAGCTTTTGGCCGCGACGCTGTTCTCGTGGAAATAGAAAAGAAACGAGTTACCCTTTGTTATTCCGGGATAAAAAAAAACTTCCCCGGGTACCATCTATGTTCATATCACAATTAATTAAAATCCCTTCGTTTTATCGTGATTGAATAACTAGCAAAAAACCTGCAAACTATCTCATTTATTAGATATGTGGGTTGTGTTTTTTATATGTTACTACCTTTTGCCCGCGGCGTCACCCGCATGGTTCTACTATCCCTCGGGAACAATTTTCCAGCATATAAAGTAACCTATATGTTAATCCATCTTCTAAGCTACCTCCATTCAAAATAATGTACAAATTCATTCAGCCGTTGAGGCGTGAAGAGGTTACAAACACACACACACACACACACTTACACAAACTATCGCATTAATAATATGAATGTATAGCCACACCACGAACATTACCGTGAAGGAAAACATCGTGAGGAAATCTGCATACATCTAAGAAAAAAAATCAAGGACATATTTAGTAACTAGAGTTGGCACCAAATTATCTTCGATGAAAGTCGGTTTATTATTATGTTTTATAAGAGAGTTACTGTATCATAACGGAATGAACCGACTTCAATTTACTACATACTTACTTATCCAAAGTTCCAGAAGTTCACAATACCATTCTCAGCTTTTATTGTGAAAGTTTAATAGAGAAGAGGTTGGTAAATGTAGCAATCAATACTTTATTGTGCTTCGGAAAACCCGCTCTAGAAGGGTGAACATATTAGTAAGTATTTCAAGATATTTCCCGTTGCAAAGAAAATAGGATACTTCCATACTGTACCAGACAAGCTATGGGATTAGGTTCTTTATTATTGTGGAGAAGGCTTTTATGCTTGCCCATGTGGGTTTTTTATAAAATTTAGGTGTAAGTTGGAAAATTACATTGAATATTTGCGTTTGCTTCATTATTTATCGACAAAAACGTTAATATAAAGTATTGAAAAGTATTAAAATCAAGTTGAACCTCTCAAGATTTTAATAAACTTAATAAAATTAAAATTGAGATGAAAACCACTGGGTTATTGAAATAAATAAAAAAATAATTACATACATTTCACGGTGCAATAGAAAAGCCTTTTCAAATAAGACCATTGCAAGCGGGTAGCGCAGATCCTTCGAAACACCATTCCAAATATAGCCGAAAAAAAACTTAATGATCACGAAAAGAAAAAATGAATCTAAGAAGGAATGAACTCCGCGTCTTTCCAAGTTGTAAAAGGTAAAGAAAGGCTGCAGTTAGTGAATGCCTATTCATGGAGCGGGCAAATTCAGACCACAGCATATTCTCAGCACTTTACGAATGCAACTCTCTTTGAAGGGATTCGTGTTTTTTTTCGACAATCAGACTTGCAGTAATTTCTCCTTTCTTTTGGGCAAGCCCCTGAGATTTCTAAAGTATGAAAGCTTGGAACTATTGTGAATGACAATAGAGCTGTGCGGCTTTTAGTGACCTACCTATTTTGTATCGTGTCGAAGTTGCTTGTACATATTTTAGCAACATATTGACACTTCACATTGCCTGCGATTTTGCACGCGTATTAAAAAGTACACAGCCTTAACAAAAAATAAAGACTGTTTATACTAATTAATTTTCACTAGAAAGATATGTCATTTTTTTAAATCAATTTACAAGTTACAGAGATTATCCTTTACTATTATCAAAATTTTGTAAAAGATTTTTTTATTATCTCATCAAGCTTTATTATTTGATACCCATATTATAGGGATTATTGTGGACATTATAATTGCCATTTGGCGGCGGCCGCCATATTAGATTTAGAATTTCACTTTAATATATATTTTAGGGCTCCGTACCTCAAAAGGAAAAAGAGGAACCCTTATAGGATCACTTTTTGTCTGTCTGTCTGTCAATATTTTTTATCACATGAACCCGTGGAGCTATCAAATTGAAATCAATAGGAAATACCCGGGTCTGTGGTCCCGTTCGGTGTAGAAAAGATATTACCGTTTATGTCGCAAAATTTCGCATATTTTGCGATTTCACAAGGGAATCAAAACCTACAGGGTACTTCCCGTTGACCTAG
This sequence comes from Falcaria lacertinaria, assembly GCA_951449985.1. Lineage (NCBI taxonomy): Eukaryota > Metazoa > Arthropoda > Insecta > Lepidoptera > Drepanidae > Falcaria > Falcaria lacertinaria. The sequence continues at coordinate 8,159,026 of OX602117.1, forward strand.
AACCATGAAATTTGTTAGGAAGCAGGGCCTTACAGCACAAGTAAAGGGAAAAATCTGAAAACCGTAAATATGTAGTTAATTTTTTTTTATGTGAATTTACTAAAAAATATTCCTGTTTCGCTCTGTTGAGAGTCACCGCCGAATAATGACCTCATTTGAAGTACGCCTACTTTTAACCTTACCTAAGCCTTACCTACAATTGTGTACCGAACCCTCAGTGCGCGAGTCCGACTCGCACTTGGCCGGTTTTTTTATAAAAACAATTTGTCTATATTTCAATGAACAAATGTATTTTATATTCTATACGGTTCTATAATATGAACTTAAGTTATTCATGAAAATTTAGATCAGTTTCTTAATCCGTTTTCAAACTGAAGAGTTTCATTGATTCCGGCAGCGCTAAGCGAAGGTACTATAAGCGAAGGCTTTACGGCTGTAATTAATAAAGTTCAAATAACAATTTTTATTGGAGTATAAAACAAAACTGGTAACTCTTCGGGTTCAAGTTAAATCACAAATTATTCCACGGGGTAATGTAAATTTCACCTTTTGAAGAAGTATAATGGAAATTTCGAGCAACCACTTGGAAAGGCTTTTGATCTTGAGAATTTTACTGAAACGTTGGGTGGAAGACTTTAAAGTACCTTCGCTAGGTACTGTTGAAAGTTTATAAGTCTTGGGTTAAGTTTAAAATATAGTTATGTACATCTAGCGTATAGAGTGAGCTGTAAAGTTTTCCGAACCCTCAAAGTATTAAAAGCATCATATAATAATGAAGATATTTTTTAACATTTTATATTTTCGTTATTTTATAACTCATTTACATCTATAATATAAAAATGAATCGCTGAATGTCTTGCTAAGCGCAAATCTCGAGAGCGGCTGAACCGATTTCGCTATTTTTTTTGTAATATTCCTTGTAGTAGGGGATGGTTCTTACGGAGAGATAAAATATTGCTGAAAAAGACTAAAAACAAGTAGACAAAATATTTGATAAATGTCTACCCGTGCGAAGTCGAGGCGGGCCGCTAGTTGTACATAAATGTGATAAGTATGTTTGTATATCGCTCTATTTTATGTTTAGTAAAAATTAAAGACCAAGTAAGGAAGTTCACATCCTCATCTCAAAATAAATCAGGATTTGCGTGTTTCACAAGGACTTTATTCACTTTCACTAACTTATTCTAAACATATGACCTACGCATAACGGCGAATATGATCCGCCTAAAGGTCCGCTTATTAGCAACGGAACCCTAAATAACCCCCAAGTGATACATTCAAACAATTCGTAACAAGTATCACATGAACAAAAGAAAACATACCGGATAAGAGGAAAATAGGATAGCCAATTGACGAACCCGAAATCATAAAACGATTTTCTTGCCCCGAATTTGTCCTTGTTTTCGTCGAATCCAATTTATGTAACACTTGCCTCGGACGCTTTTTAATCAGAACAGTCCGAATCCTCTTTTTGGACTTAGTTTGCATTAACGACTCACTTCGACCGTCTACACAGTGAGAATATTTGCTTATACTGCCAGTTCACGAGTTTACAATACACTGACGCGTAACGATCATATATAATATTTTAAGCATAATGCGTAGTATCAATTTTTTTTTTTTAATTCAATGAGGACGTTTTTTTGCGGATTTTGACATTTATATGTTTTTTACTTTTTATTTTGTTACTTTAAGACTATCATATTAATTTTGTTTTAGTGTCATAATTCATTTAGAAATGTTTTACTCAAGCATATATTTTCTCCAATATTTTTTGCTTACTTTTTTCTAGTAGCTGGTTTAACCATTATAATATTATAAATACGAAAGTAACTTTGTTTGTTTGCTACCTTTTCAAGACTAAACGGCTGAACGGATCGTGATAAGATTTGACAAGGAGATAAATTATATCCTGGGCAAGCTATCTGTTATCTTTAAACAAATGCAGAAATTGCGCGTAACAATATACATATATCTGCGGATATAAAAATGCGCAAAAATATTACGTATCGGTGTTAATGTAGTAGCTTAGTGTGCATTAACTTGATTTCGCCGTTTTCCTTGTTGTAAGCAGCGAAATTGAGTTTTTGGCGCCTCTCTGTTTACTTAAAAGACCTTCATAAGATACAGTAATAAATACAGATGAGGGGTGCGATGTGATGTGCAAGGAAAATATATGCAACAATGAAGAGGTTATGTTAGGGAAGTACATAATATAGTTTTTATACTTAGAAAGGAAACCAACATACGGCTGACTGTAAAATAAAACCTTTAGATGTTCCATATGCCAAATATTTGTTTATTATGTACAGATGTGTAGAAAAACACATATTCATGTTAAAACCTCAAAAAACAAATACTAAAAGTAGTTAGCATAAACTAAGTTTATAGTTTATGAACCCTTAATATTTGGGCTAGATAGAAACCAATTATTTTTAGTAACGATTTGTTAAACTGATAGGTATTGGCCATGATTTGACTTGCTGAATAAAAATAAATACTGGCTGAAATGTATCACTATGGAAACTTTTTTTTTATCGCCAGTTATCGTTTTGTTTTGGCATTGAATTATACCATAACAATTATATATCATAGCATTCCAAAATCAATAACTCGGTATCAACTATAATCAAGTGCAACCCAAAAGGGCGCAGCAGCATATACGGTGTCCTGGAAGGTTCACCTTTTGAAAACTCAGATAAACATTATTATATTACCAAACTGTTTTTTAATTGTTGCCTCGAAACGTTGCCTTGATTCTAGCTCTTGAGTGTATCATATGCGAGTGCAAAATTGAGAGACAGAGAAACTCTTATCTCTGTCTCTCAATTTTGCAAAATTTTGTTGATAGCAATAAAGATTAGATCGACAATATTACCACTCTCCAATAGACGTGTATTGAATTTAAAGCAAAGCACTTTTATGCATCAAAATGTAGAAACGCTTTCAATATTTGATATGATGTTCTATCTTTTCCCTGAAATACGTTTAAAAATGCAAAGTAACAACACTAACCGTTCACTATCTGCTCGGTACCGTTACAATAATAAAGTTTGCGACACAACTAGTTTTTATATAACTTAGTTTATTTAATATCTTCACGTCTTCCCACAAGTCTCCGAAGAGGTAGGCAGAATTCTTACAACACCTTCTATTTACCGAATATAATCATTTGGGGCCAACGTGGCTGACGGTGAGCCGACTGACTCCTTCTGTTACGTCTCTTTGGAAATTCAAGGACGTATGCAGTGCGCATACGTGCTTGAATTTCCTCTCATACGTATGCAAGCTTCCTTACGATGTTTTCCTTCACCGTTAAGTCTTCACAGAAGTCAATATGTTATCTTATCTTCCGCCACCAGCGTTTTGATCTGCCACGACGATGCCATCTTATAAGTGGGACCAGCTAAATGCTGGTGCACTAAATTTGTCTGGCTACCGGCAAACTTGGCCGACTCTATCCCATTTCTTGTGTGGTGCGTGCGTAACATCTGTTATTCCAGATTGTAGGCACAGTATAATATTAAGTATTACAATATAATATATTGGTTTTTCTCTACCTATTAATAGAGAAACTACCTCCCAGAAGCCCAAAATTAAAACATTCAAAAGTCACAATTCTACCTATATAATGTAATAGATTACCCTTATTGGAAGGCAGTTTTCTTGTCACGGATATTTTTTTCTATTTCAACCACTTAAAGGTTTTTATGGATACTACTGCCGAACACGTGTGTACTGAAATGTATATTCTAGCTCTATGTATACCCGCAACTTATCGCGTCAATGGGACCGAAGGATGAAAGTACGAAAACCGTCGCAGTTCCACTTTATCTACCTTATGCTAATATGAAACTACGCTCTGCTATCGCCTAGTTACTTGCGAAGCCATATACAGTGTACAAGACTATTTAAATACAGAATATATTGAAAAGGATTTAAATGCAAATAGTAAACCTTTTGAGTTACCAGATAGTAACGCAAACAATTATAAATTAATTCCCAATTAATATAACCATACAGCCGTTTAGTCCTGAAAAGGTAACAAACAAACAAATAGAGTTACTTTCGTATTTATAGTAAGTATTAGTAAGTATAATTATAATTAGGTTCAGCAACGCGCGAGTGATACCCCTGGTATTGCAAGCGTCACATTACATCACTACTTTTCTGATACTAAAAGCTTCGACAAATCTCCAAGTTTGCTCGTAAAGGCCTCATAAGTAAGGTGGCCCAAAAATATAGTCTATAATTTAATCTGTCCAAAGGGTGGATATCTATTTTAAGGGAAGTGGGTAAAAAGGCAGACCCTTATTGAATGGAAGGCCCGCATTATTCACACATTATATTTCCACGACAATATGAATGAACATAATGGGATTGCTGGGGTTTATTATTTTCGATAGGTATGGAGGCGTTGGATGATTTGGCGAAAAGGTTTAAGGGTTTTGTAAGTGATTGTGGCGTAGCTTACGAGGTCCTACGGTGTATAGTTTTTCGAGTGATGGTGTTCTTATATACATTTATTTAATTATTTAACACTTTTTTTATTATGTTTTGCAATTAATATCCTCTTTAGATAAAAACACATAAAATTGATAGTTTATTTGTTTATAGGGCATGAATAATAAGAATTTAATTTATACTAATAAATATTTTGCTAATTAAGTCTTTATCTGTTATTATTTTAGTCTATATCTTTATTTTATCATAAGGCTATGTGTTGTCCCAGCTTTTGGAAATGAAATAAGCTTTTAACCAAAAAATACTAACGAATGATTTTTAGAATTTTCGTTGCTACTTTTTTGTTTTTAAGATTTATTCCGCTTAAAAAAGCTATATAAAAATAATTTTCTGTGAAATTGTACCCAGTAAAAGACCAATGAATATTCATTTTGGCGGAATTTGCAAGCACTTTCAAAATGCAACGCGTAATTTAGGACTCTATGCAGCAGAATACATTGTAAAAAAGTTCAAGAATAAACCGTTTGTCTGACGTTACTAATTTTACATAAATATACGTTATTACTAAAGATTTTTTCCAGTTGATATTAATAAAAATCCATATAAGAATAGAAACAATTAAAATTCAGTATTAAGGTAGGTAGGTTCCTTCGTGAATTCAAAAACCTATTAACATAAAATGTTCCTTATTTCCCAGACGAAGAAGTTTTATGGCTTGTAAAATATTGAAGGCATAAATAAAGCAGCTGTCTTGTATAACAGCACGTCCCCGCGCCTCCGTTGCTACCTACCGCCATATTTTATCTAGGATTCTCTTATTCGCTGAAAATAAAAAAAAGATGTAAAAATTTATAAAAGTGAATATTTTGGGCTGATACGACAGGAATGATGTCTTAATTTTTTTCTATTGTTTCGCAATAACATTTAGTTTTCACCAAAATCCTTGCTATTATATATTATATTGAAGGTGGTATTATCACAAAAGTAAATTTATGTAAATAACAAAAATTTAACTTTTCATCTTGACTTATATGTTAATATTATATATATTAATGGAATCTTTAGTGGAATGTTTTAGGATTACTGGTTTTGAACATGGATGGCAACATCGTTAGAACCCAACAGCAACAAAGGCTACGTGCTCACGATGCAATAGTTAATTTCTGACGTAAACACAGCTGAGAAACTTTCGTGATTTTGCACTTTGCGTGTTAATGGCTCTAGTTGACATCAGTTGTTGCTATCTGCAAACTGGGAGCGGCTAATGGCTTTTGGGATTCCCTCCCTTCTTCTCGTTATAGATTATGGAGAGAGAAGATGGGAGCTCAAGGAATACCTTAAGAATAATAATCATTGACCGTTTCAACTAAGTAACCTGTTGAATAGGCAAGACCATCATCTGATAAGTATTCAATGTTCTTCATTAAGTACTAGCTGCCCGCCCCGGCTTCGCACGGGTAGACATTCGTTATGAAATCGGTCCAGTAGTTTTAAAGCATATTCAATACAAACCCGCAAAAATCCAAAAATCCAAAAATACTGATCTTTCCTCTTTATAATATTAGTGTAGACTAGTGTAGATAACGAGACAGGCCTATAACGACAAAAAAGAACCATTATTATGCAAATTAAACACTTAACCTTAATTTAATTAACATAGAATTAGATGATTCTTTTATAACATGACAAGCACGTGATTTTATCTTTTTAGGTGCGGTCAAACGTGACGATTACTGCTTACGTTTTTGTCACCTATGTAGTATAAAGTCGAATATAGATCATAAATGCAGTTATTATTGACCGCTGAACGATAAAACTGATCAAAGCGGGATGACAAAGATAATGTCTGCTCAGTTAATTTAGAATCTAACTACGGTGTCATTACTCACTTCGCAGTACGAAATTCAAGCTACGATAATCACTAAGAGAAAACAAAAAGCATTTTAAAGATATGAAATAAAATATAGCTCAGTTAGTCTCGCTGAATGTTTACGAGGATATCACAGAGATGTCTCCCAGCTCCTCAGGTTTATTGCACCAATTCGCAGATATTAGCTCGTAAAGTAAATTAACTGCGAACGAAACACCTCCCGAAATTAAACGGATTATACGTGTTGTTAGCGCCAGGGATTATTGCCGTTTCATTGCGTAATAAAGACGTTAGTGACTTTAAATGATATCTTATGCAATATGCTGTAGGCAGTGAATTATATTTCAATTATGTTAGTTGGTATACTTTGTGTCAGTTGGCATAATTGGATGTCATATATCTTACAATAGTAAGTTGTTTCGGAGCTCGATAAATGCTGAATTTCAAAAATTTGTAGCTACTTTTTAAACAAACACATATTTGGAAATCCAGTAGACTACAATAATTGTATGTAGATCATTTACGCTCGTGACAAGCGAAAGTCCCTTTGACTTGTTTATTATGATAAGATGGTATACATACATATCATCAAGTCGAGTTCTTTTCAGGGAATATATAAGGTACAATTGTATAATTTCCTTTACAACCAGCCCAAGGCAATGTATTACTTTATAATTATTTAAAACATACTATAACAAGTCAAGTCATACTTTTGGGTTACTAATGTAAAGAGATCGATCCATAAAACTATCTTGTAAAGAAATTAATTCTCCATAAAGAAGTATAAACGAATGTAATTTAATACTATAAAATTTTCAACGTCACCAATTTAAAACTTTGCAATAGTATTTTATAACGTCTTTTTTTAAGGCATTACAAAAACATGTGAGTTAAATGTTAATTAAAACAGTCCTTTTCATTTAGTCCTCAAGTATTGAGTTATACTAGCATCAGAACCTTCACAGTGGCGAGCTTAACATAATGTTTTTCTTCAATTGACACTAAATGCTCTTACCCCAAAGTTTTTTTGAGTGCGAGCCAACACAGATGTACGAGATAAAGAGCTTTTTTCAATTGCCGTTTTTCATTATCCAGAATCATATGCGGCAAGCACGACGTTTACTAACAACGCAATTTCAGCAACAGGCGAGTACCCCTGGCGTATCACAAATCCTTAAGTAATTACCACGTATATATGGCGGGTTTTATCCTACTTATATTATAAATGTGAAAGTTTGTAAGGATGGATGTATGTTTGTCACTCAATCACGTAAAAACGGCTCAACGTATTTGTATGAAATTTGATACACGCCTAGTTTATAACCTGGATTAATATCTAGAGTACATTTTATCCCGGGAAAATGTTCTAGTGGGTAATAAAAGTCAGCTACGAAGAGAAGTCAATCTTTTATTTAAAGGATTAATACAAAAAAAATATATACAAAATAATGTCCGCTAAATAAGTATACGATATGAAATCTATATAGTCTAAAGATATGAAAGTACAAAGAAATGCCACTATTCAGCTGGGACACTAACGTTATTAGAATTCGCTTCCGAGTGACCATAACTTGCGAACGACTTGTGAAAGAATAAACTTTATGTTAGAAACATTGACTGCTACAAAAGCACATTGGTGTTCCTTTGTATCGTCTTTCAACGAAATGAAATCTTTTACAAACTAGATATAGAAATACGAAAACAGTCAGTCGATCAATATCTACTGAAACAAACCCTTTACTAGTTGAATAAGCTGTTAATGTATGTTTTGTTTGAAACTTTCTATCTATGGGCATTTATGGCCAAGCCCAAAAGTATAGAGAAGTTTTGTTGCATCATCTCATATGTATCTCATTAGTTTTAGGTTTCCGAATCCGTACGGAACACTCCACTTAAAAAAAAACAAGTTCAAAGATTGCATCACTTATAGTTTTCACTCCAATATTTAGAAAAAATCATACGCAAATCTACATTGTCTGCAAAGTCGCCCGACGACCTATGTATAAGAAACACAGTTGCAATCTCGCCACAGCTGTAATAACTCACGAGTCAGTCTTAACAAGTTAGGGGAGTGACATTGTCTTTTTAAAAAGTATTTTAATTCGATGAAAGAAGTTCCGCAAAGTACGTCCTTCGTGCGGCGCGGCCGAAGGCAATACGTTGTTGGAAGATTTGCATTTTTATGAAAACGTTTTACGACACTGCGACGGACTCGAGTCTTCTTTACACGTCTGATCTCTCTATCGGATCGTAAATTAAGTCACATAAAATTCAATCGAAAGTTTAAATGTTTTATGAGGAAGCTGGAGTTGACGTTTGGTAGGGAATTTAAATGGTGGCTTTGGGTCACGTGGAAATTATTAAAGGTAGCAAAGTGAAACAAAGATTGTTTAACTATTAAGAATGAGATAGATCATTGCATTTTGGGATTTTTTTTTATAAACATACAAAGAAACAAAAAGCTATCATCCTTACAATTATCTAAATTAATTTGCAGTTAAGCGGCGATTGTTTAACTTGTGTCCTAACATAATTATGTTACGCAAAAACAATCGAACACTCACATAACCTCTGGCTTCTTCTGATCACAAGTTTTTTCGATCTATATTACATAAAAAATAAACTATTTCGTATATTGTTATTCCATAGCCACTTAGTTTTCAAACTATACGTGGAACTAATATTATGATGTAAAATTTAATAACTGCGAACTGCGAATATCTAACCGTAATGCTAACCTCGGAGTAATGAAATTTAACTTGGACGGTTTAAATTGTTAACGGTTACTAACTACTAACGAATAGCTTTTAGCGAGGCAAACTAATATTAATATTAGTTAGGTATAGTATTATAACAACACCTTCTAAGCTGGTTTTAATTACTGCATTAATTGTATTTGAGAAGTATGCAATGCGGATTTTCATTTCCAGATGATTTTAATACGTATTCATTTTAATAATATTGTATTTTTAATGAGTTAATAGTTTAATGGATAATGTAATCAACATCCTACATATATTTGTGTCTGATATAAAGTCTCTGAATTTTAAGTATAGTAACGCGAGCTTGAATAATTTGCGACGATTTCGTATCGCCTTCGACAATTTTTGTATTGGAAAATTAACACCGCTGCGACGGTGAAGAGTGGCTCTAAAAATGTGTAAGTAAATTTTGACAATTCGCCAATAGTAGTCGAAAAATGTGTTTGCTAACAGTACTGGTAGGTACTGGTATCTTAAAACCTTAATTACATAGCTTGGTTTAGGGAGAAAATAAGTATGATCTTTAAGAAAATATAAGCGTGACTAGTGACCCGCGAAATATTTAGAAATATAGAAATTGATTAAATTTAAATATGCTATTCCTCTTATCCCCCTTGAGTTTCCCCATCGATGGGGATTTGTGAACATTTTGTCTACGAATCCCCATTGACTGTTAGTCTTTGCAGTGCTTGCAGTTGCTTGACTGCAGTGCTTTTATACAAAAATGCAAGATGACTAAACAAGTTGCCATCTTGTTCTCGCTTGTCTACATTTTCAGACGCTAATAACTATTAATTATAAGGTGTTAATATTTCAAATGACATAGCAAATCATATAATTCCTATATCATATATATCCTAAAATTCCTGGCTTGGGCCTTATCCTCTACTTTAAATCCGGTCTATAAATCAATCCAGTTAATGAAACATTTTCAAAGTAATTAACTTATCAAACAACAGAACAATACCGAACTTCTGATTACACATAACCCGACGTGATTTTTTCACCGTCTGCAAACTCCATGCAATAATACGGACGGAAGTTGAAAACAGTGTAAAGAATATTTTTACTTTAATAGTAGTCAACCACTTACAGCTAAAAGCTAAGAGATCGCTTAACTTAAGCAATTAGTGAGCTCCAGTCAGACAGCAATTAACGACGAAGCTATTTGGACGAAGGTAGAAATAATTCAGCCAATAACAGAGGTACACTCGTTAGCTAAATTATTCATTAACGGCTAATGACCGAAATGTATAAAGGACTTTTGTTACTCATGCACTTTCGAGTGCCGTTTTCGTTGCAAGTTTTGGATGAATATTTAGCATTTTGTGTCGCGAAATTCATAATTGCAGTGACGTTGGTGTGAACATGTCAATCTACGATGTGAAGCAACGTTGCTCGCGATATTTTTTTATACGAGGCAGACAAGCATACCTACGGCCAATCTGATGGTAAGCTGAAACCGTAGCCTATCGCTGCTAGCAATATCAGGGGTATCACAAACGCGTTGCAAACCATGTTGTTGATGAGGGCACTATGCTGGCAGCATGACTACTCGTACAGCGTATCCTGGCACTGGCAACCTTACCGCAGAAACACAACACTAAATCAAAGTAGCGTTATTTGATTGCGGTCTTCTGTAAGGTGGAGGTACAATCCCCAGCTCCAATTTTAATGGGAAAACCCACGGGAGATCCCAACTCATCCTACCTTTCTTTTTAAGCTAGTGGTGTGATTACTGTAAGTACTTAAGCTTAGAAAAACTCATTGGTGCAGGCCAGGATTCGAACCTGGGACCATCAGATAACAGGCCGTTGCTTCAACCAACAAGGCTACCACAAATATAAATAATGTATAGATGAACTAGCTAGTATGAAAAATACAGACTGTAACAGACTATGGACCCCAATGTCTCGAGTAACGAGCGCAGCAGTTTGTTTTTGGTGCTCTGGAAATACGAGCTACCAAGTATCCAGGCCAAGTATGAAGGAGAAGACAAGATCGCAAGATTTATATTAACTTGAAAAATGGTCTCCTCTGTTAAAGATACTTGTGAGTGAAGATTAGTCTTCATTAAGTTTGAGAATATAAAATTATATCATCAATTTCTTCAATGTAAAAGTTAGGTTCTTTAGTTTTGTTCTACTTGTGACTCATAAATTTAAGAACATACGCGGTCCCGGTCGAATAATATCCTCCCTATCACCGTCAGATTATGTGTCAGCATGACTAGGATATCAAGCTGAACCTTCTGTAAAAAAATCTGACGCGCTCGAGTTTCCAAAATCGCTATTTTGTTTTTTTGCATATTGTATTTTCAAAAATTCACCACGAGCTTGCGTCACGTCCGAATCGTCAGTCTTTCGAATCAGGAGCTTTTTCGGGTTCGCTTAACATCCCCTCTGAAAATCTGACGCGCTCGAGTATGTCCATGTAACTGTTTCATCTACATTAAAAAAAACTTGCAGGCATTAATATTTTTCTTATTAATTGCTTAATATTTAAGCAGGCTTTTTATCATCCGGTTCTGTTACCCGATCCAATATTTTTCCCTGGCGGATTATCGTTCTTATCTCAAAAAGGAAACAATACGCGGGCCAAAGCGGAACGGCACTCAGTGGTTGAACATAGCACATTGATGTAATATTTTCAACAAGATCACTTTACCATATATCACAAACCACAAAAATCCCATCGTATTTCATATATTGGTTATCGTTCGGTGCTTGATCTTACTGAGTACTGCTTATATATTTCAGTATCATATATTAGGTCCTTACATATGAAATTGGCGTTTTGTATGGGAGGAACAAAAAGTCGAATATTTTTTAATATAATATATTTAATTAATCAAAGTATGAACCATTATTTTCTATGCACTTTTGCCATCTCATAGGTAGTTCATTGATCCCTTTACTAAAAAAACCAGTCGGACGGGAATCAATAAAATCTTTGAAGGCGATTTGGACTGCCCCATCGGAGTTGAATTTTTTCCCTTGCAAGAAGTTATCCAAATTTCGAAAAAAATGGTAATCTGTTGGAGCAAGGTCCGGGGAGTACGGAGGATGTCTTAGACTTTCCAATTGAAGCTCTTCTAATTTAGTAGCCGTCTGTAGCGCAGTGTGTGGTCTAGCGTTGTCGTGAAGCAGCAGTGGCGTGGAGCGATTGACCAGCCTAGGTTGTTTAGCCGCTAGCTTTTCCATCATGGTTTGCAATTCCTGACAATAGACATCAGCCGTAATAGTCTGGCCAGATTTGAAAAAACTGTAATGAACAATACCGGCACTAGTCCACCAAACGCTTACAAGTAACTTTTTTGGGGTTAATTTTCGCTTGGGGCAGGATTTGGCTGGCTGGCCAGGATCTAACCATTGCGCTGAGCGCTTCCGATTATCGTAAAGAACCCATTTTTCATCACAGGTAATGATTCGGTTTAAAATACCTTCATTATTGTGCCGGTTTAGTAATGTAACGCAGCAGTCGACGCGCGTTTGCCGGTTTGTTTCAGTCAATTCGTGTGGGTACCCACCTTTCAAGCTTTTTAATCTTCCCAATTTGCTTCAAGTGAATTAAAACAGTTTTATCACTAACATTGCAGCCTGCAGCTAACTCGGACGTGGTTTGCGATGGATCCGCTTCCACAATAGCCTTCAACTCTTCATTATCAACTTGAGTCTCAGGCCGTCCACGGGGCTTGTTCTGCAGGTCGAAATTTCCAGAACGAAAACGTTGGAACCAAAAACGAACTGTGTTTTCTTTTGCAACACGACCGCCATACACATCATTCACCCTTCGAGTTGTTTCCGCAGCACTAGTGCCACGGCGGAACTCGTACTCGTAAATAATGCGATATTTAAGGTTTTCCATTTTGTAAAATGAGTGACGCAAACAGAAAAAAACAGAAGAAAAAAAACAAATGAATGACGATCATCGAAGCACAAATACATGAGTCTATAGCTGTACAAATTTGAATTTGGAATTCCTTACCAAAGAGGAGAAATTCGTGATTAAAGTGGCCAGTACGAAAAACGCCAATTTCATATGTAAGGACCTAATATTTACTAAGCAGTCCAACATTATGTATACCCAATGAGGATCAGTACAGTTATAGAAAATTCATTCAGGTGTCATTTTGTGATATTTAAATACATATAAAACGTACCTATTATGAGTACTAATAAAGTAGAAGCTGGTTTTGACTCGTTATTACTACCAAAAGAACAAGTAAAATCACTTGAGTTTGAGTTGCTTATTGTGAAGCTAACATTTGGATCAAGATTTATAGGGTTTTCCTTCTTTTGTACTATGTGTTGTTTCCATTTAACTGGCGTATTATTAGATTTAGTTTTCATTGTTGGTTTCATATTAACCTGTACTGCTTCTGTTTTTTGACTCGTTTCGTTGTTTATTGATAATACATCTATTTCATCAGGTATGTAAAGGGGATCACTGTTTTGGATTATATTTGAGTCTTGATTCTCACACTCTACTACTTCAATGGAACGCAACGACAGGTCTTCGTGTCCAATATCTTTACTTAAAACACTTTCAAAAAATTATATATGTTGTCTTTTCTTAAAACTGGGTCTGTCAATTTTCTTCTTTTGAGGCTTTTGACATTCAAATTTATGAGGCAAAACTCCCTTCTTCATTTTAAGCCGTCCTCCAACCAACTTAAACTTTATGTAATTTTCCATATCTTCTTCTAACTGAAATATAAAAATTATTACTAAAACTCAGAAAAAGTAAGAAGGTATGTTTTTATTAATACAGCAGGCTTAAAATAAGAGAATACTTAAGTACACTACACGTAATCGTAGGTACTAATTTATTTCCATAACAACTAAATAATAGGTAGGTATAGTAATGTAGGTACTTACATCGAAATGATCTTCGCAACAATATCTTGCAGTCCGGGCAGAAGGTGGAATCTTATCATCTCTTTTCACAGTGGCATACAATTTTTTACGTAGTTTTGGGTCTTTCGGCACGTTAAAAAACAGTTTTTTAGGCGTTTTAATAGTCGTATTTGTACATTTCGGCACTATACAATATTTATACATAGTTAGAAAAGTGAATTATATACAAATCGGACACAAACTTTGTTGCAAAGACACAATTATCCAATAAAAACACGTGCGCGCCTTATCGCTGTAACGGCTGACTGGCGTATTCGGATATTGTGACGTCACAGCCTACCGCGCCAGCCGGTCAGAGAATTCCGCTAGTAATTTGATCTTATCTTCGTAAATTTTTGTCGTAGAACAATTTTTGCACTGTATGTTAAGGATTTCTTAGGTCTATAAATCTGCATTCTCAACTAAAAACGTTACGGATCCTCATTATGATTTTTTTCATCAGTCTTTTCATAGATGCCCGCCGATTCCGAATACCTACTTAGTAATTTGGTAATTTGATACAGAAAGTTGGACCTTGGCTTTCCACGGTATCTTCCACTCACATTCGCATTGTACATCTGTTTTGTCAGTCTTTCATCACTCATTCGTTCTATATATCCGAACTAGCGTATTATTCCGTTTTTCATCTTTACAATCGCACCCACTTTTACATCAGTTGTTTTACGAATCTCTTCTTAGCGATCATTACGGAAAATACCTTGTATGTCGATAATATAATGCTGCTGAAGGTTCTTGAACATTGTTTCAGAACTACGGTATCTAGTTTATCAATGTAGATCAATGCCTAAGCGTGATTTATATTAGGCTTGGAGTTTCGCGGGCCCATGTCAGAGCTGATTCCTACAGTTTCAGCCATTAATATTCATTACAAACTTTACTTGTTCGCGTTTATTTAATTTTATCTCAAATGAACTACTTCTACTTCACATCTGTTCCAAGTTTAAATGAATACTTACAAATCAGATTTAAATTTAATTATTTATATTTTAGAATTTATTTAAAATATATATATAAATCAGCAATAGCACACTATTGGTGGCAAGAATATCCTACGACTGCGTAGTCGAAAACGTTACTCTCAAAATTTTCACACGAATTTTAGTTCCACTTTTCGCCAGCGCAACGCTGTTAATTTTTCTGTTAATTTTTCCATACAAAATATTCAAATGCGATATGAAAACGTAATCAGAAGTTGTTGTTGCTAAGGCTACTGATACAACTCAGTATTCTGTTTTTATTGACATCTATGTAAATATTTACAAAGTTATGTTTTTTTTGGGTGATATCTGAACCGACTGTTTTTACATATTTAAATTTACACCCTCTGGAATTGTTCGGACTTAAAATATATTGCTTAGTTAAATAATTTTATGACTTTTGGTGTCCACACGAAATACGTGATACATCATACGATTTACAGTTTACCGCAACTTCAAACAGAAAGAAAGATAAAAACCTTTAATTAAAAAACAGTTGCGCAAAAAATTGCTACGCGTAGCACTATTGATATGGGTCACAGTAGAACTATAGTTAAAACGTAGCACTATTGTGAAAACGTAGCACTATTGCTACATAGTGCTACAATACTTAGCACTTATTATGATACTTATGTATTTAAATGTGGGACAGAACAGTCTCTATCTAAGTCAGTATGTACTTGCGATGCAAAACAGTCACATCAGCTTTTTGTCGATGAATATAAAATGAGTATTTCATTTAGATGTCAGGAACTCAAAGAGCTCGGCGTAAGCAATTTACAATGTCCCTGGAGAGATGTATCCGCTGTTACGTGACCAAATCAATGCTTTGCTCGCAACGCAGGGATATAACATTTTAACGTAGAGCGGTCACTTCCGCGGTTTCCGTTTAGTCTTCAATTTAATTTGATCCGACCCCCGCTTGCTATGAGCGTCTCTTTTAAACTCCTTTCAAACCTGCTGCTACATTGGTTTTGAGATAGCATAGACGCGACTTTTATTTAAAAAAATATTTATAAAGAGACAAAATAGGAATATAGAAATTTAATACATTAAAACTGTTTGTTTTGCGCTGGTCCAACACGCATGGTGAGTTTCTTTAGCGTATTTTTAGGATTCCGTTCCTCAAAAGGAAAAAAGGAACCCTTATAGAATCACTTCGTTTCCGTCTGTCTGTCTGTCTGTCTGTCTGTTGGCTGTAAAATAATCAAACCTGTAAATCAATATGAAGAAAAGATATGACCGCTTATGTCGCAAATTTTCACATTTTTTGCAATTTCACGAGGGAATCAAAACCTACAGGGTACTTCCCGTTGACCTAGAATCTTGAAATTCGGCAAGAAGCCGTGCCTTATAGCACAAGTTAAGGTACAAATCTGAAAACCGTAAATATATAGTTTCTTTTTTTATGCAGATTTACTAAAAAAATATTCCTGAATCCCGCTGTTCAGAGTCACCGACAAATAATTACCTAATTTGAAGTTCGCCTACTTTTAACTTTCCAACAAATGTGTACGGAACCCTCGGTGCGCGAGCCCGACTCGCACTTGGCCGATGTTTTTTCTTTGCTTCAAATTGTTAAGCGGCAATAATACTCTGATAGAGGTGTGTCCAATTTCCAGTATTTCTTGTACTTGTATGTATGTATGTAATTGCTTATGTATTTCAATTACCACGAAATAAATATTAACCTGTTACCTCACGCTCACAACATTTGTGTGTACATTTGTCGATGTTTATCTAAAATTATAAATAAAAATACATACAAGCGATACAAGCTGCGCTTAGTGCAGGGACCATCGGAACATGTATACACTGCAATCTTTATCACTCAATAAACTATTATTATTAAAAAATATTGGGTGTCTTGTTATGTAAGGTAATAATGTTCCATCAGTTTGTTTCCATATTTATCCAGCGCTTCCTAAGGAGCTTCGCTTAGCATCATCCTAACATTAAATAAGATTCCATATTATGTTGAGTCAGCCTTCTTCCCTGGAAATTCATTTCTATGAACGTCGTGTTCAAGTTACTGAGATTATCATTTAAATACTTGTCCTTACTTCTTTAAGCGTAGTATAGTACTATCCACCAGTATTGATATCCCGTTATCAGTCTCTTCAACTGAAACTCAAAATCATCTTTATTTGGCTAGTCATCATTACAAATAAGTACTCTCAAATCGGAAGAATCTACCACCGGATTCGGAAGGTTGTTTTTTGCTGAGAAGAATTCAGCTAGAAACTAGCATGTTCTAGCTATCTCACATGAATATATCACACAAAGACATATATGTAAATAAAGAACAATAACATAAAGAACGATATTATGCTTGAATTTTTTAATGTAAGCTAATAAATATAGCTTGTAGTTAACAAATAATAAGGTTTGATGACCAGCCTCCATAAGCATGTTTAAAGCATTCTAAAGTATGCATTTATTGTTCCAGTATTAGCTGTACGTAGTATATTATCTATTCTGCGGTATTAGTGTGATGAGTCGAGACGTGATATTAAAATTGTACTCGGCCTCAAGATTAAGAGGTATACAAAAACATTTAAAAAAGAATTATTCTAGTATTTTGTTCTCAGGCTTGTATAAAAAATACCACAAATCACAAATTAACTATTTAAACGCATAACGCAGATGTTCCATCATTGTATCTGTTAGAATAAATAAAAAGTTACAAAAAAGGTACCGAGCGTAGAAGGAATAAATAAAAAATATTTCCGTATACCAAGTAGTTGCCGCTAGGGAAATTATGGAATTTATGTTTTCGTCACTTGGCCGAATTTCGCACATTTTTAGTTTTTGTTACAGGTAGGTGAAAGCGTGACGATCTGTGGGTTGTCAATTCAATTGCCAACCGAGAACAAGAGATAATTTAATATGAAGCTATCATTCCGCCCTCCCGAGTGGATCCCCGTAAAGGTAGATAGAAGTGTGAAATTAAAGCCAATAACAACTTCTCATCGAAAGTTCTTTAAAAAACCATTTTTTTCCTGACTTAAAGATTGAACCTAGGCCTTCAACGTAAAGCTTTTAGGCCTACAATCATTACCGTTGCACTACGGATGCGATTAATAAAGGAAGTATATTAAAATATTAGTTACAGTTTGGATTTCATTTTTGTTTGTTTTTTGGGAAGGTTTATTTTACTTTTTTGATACAAATATATTTTTAACAGTACTTGTCATTGATATGCAACATTATCAAAATCTAGAAGATAGCAATGAAATAGATTAAACTATTTACAAAACCAGATCTTAACCTACCTACTTATATATAAATGAAACCAATAGCACATATAGCAAATAAGCCTTAAAACTATAAAGGCTTTTATATTCCAGTCCCTTTGTGGACTTAAAAGTTTTGCGATACCGTATAAAATACACATCGCAATAAATTACTATGTAGTGCAAAAACTAAATAAACTAGTTCCATAGCACCGTTGCGTAGAGCATTTACATTTTTATTGGAACCGTTTAAAGAAACAATGGGTGAGCTGAAATGGCATCAGTTTACAAATAATGCTTTTATCCCTTTTTGCTATTGTTCTTTTAACTCAATGTGGTTAAATGGGAAAACTTTGAACATCAAATGTAAACGACACTTTAGTAGGTATTTCTAAATACCACTAAAATGTCAAACAATCATACGGCCCGCCTGATGATAATCGGTTACCGTAGCCTATGGACGCTTGCATCACTAGGGGTGACACTCCCGTCTTGCCGATCCTGTTATCTAAAAGTTATTAAACTTAAAGTAGGCACTTTAGGTAATTTCACTAAGTGGTCGGCCTGGATTTTCTACAGTTATGTCGCAGTACTAGCAGTATAGTATAGGTTTGAAAAGCATTAAAAATCCTAAATAGTTTATACAGTTAAGGCCCTAGTAAGCACGTATGAACGTTTACATTACCACCGGTTCGAAAAAGAACCCATCTGAGAAGAATCGACGCGAAATTCAGTGCTCAGTGCTAGTTTTTGAATGTAATAGTTATAGAACTATTACATTCAAAAACTAATAAATATATAACTAAGTTTTAATGTTCTAATATTTACGTTAATTAAATTAACTAAGTTTTATTATTTATTTTGTTTGGTGTATAAAGTTCACAATTACATTCATGATACATACTATCAGATATGATCTTGTGATACCACGGTTGTAAAAGATTTGCTGTGGTTGACATAATCTGTAAAATAAACCAAACAATTAGTTTGCCTTTACCTGCCTCGCCCTTGTCCAATACGACAAGCGTACTTTATCTGCGAATGTTAGTTTGTCTTGTTTGTTCACTTGTTATGCGTTCGCGCTTTAACTTATCAACCGATCATCATAAATGCCAATTATGGTGCAGCTACACGAGACAGGCGTACAGTTCTATCAGGGTGCAGTCTAATGATGCATACCGTATCCTGATGAAACAGCCGCGCTACTGCAGCGCGTGGGCCATGTTTGCCGAGGCCAGGTTACCTGATTTTCATGCGACCATTAGACGACAGATTGCCTCTATCTGGGATCGTCTTCGCGTGTCTCGAAATGAGATCCTTCGGACAGTGGGCGAGCGTCTTGACTCGGACATCCTTGGATATTGGCGTTCTGTGCA
The DNA here is from genome assembly GCA_951449985.1 of Falcaria lacertinaria. Classification (NCBI taxonomy): domain Eukaryota; kingdom Metazoa; phylum Arthropoda; class Insecta; order Lepidoptera; family Drepanidae; genus Falcaria; species Falcaria lacertinaria. Next base: position 8,178,630 of record OX602117.1, read on the forward strand.
TCACAGTAAGAACCGCAAGTAGCTGTCTTTGGTTAGTATTAAAACACATTTTAGAAATGTTTGTGTATTTATTGTTTTATGGGGTTTTTATTGCCTTTAATAAAGAATTATTATTATTATTATAAAACTTTGCACATATTAACCAGGGATTTTATCGAGCAAAAAACCCAGAGTATTTTTCTCTAGAACTACGGGCGTAGACAAGTGTAAATGCTAGTATTGTATAATTATACAGCACGTCCTTTACGGTATATCTTTTAATTACTTGAATAATCCGAAACACATCTCAAAAAAGAATCACGTTACCAAAAAAACATGTTTTGTACTCCACGAGATGACATGAGGGCTCTATAAAGGCTCAGTCTGTAGTCTGTAGTGCCATCGTCTGCCTCTTGGTACAATCCTTCAAAGGCACCTCTCATCCTAATATCCCGGTTTTAGTCTTATTTCATGTGACATTATCAGGCTCTCGACGTGAGGACAAAGCACAAGCGTATTCTGTTAGCTGTGACGTTTTGATGATTATTTTTGTGATAGTTATAATTAGGTACCTACGCGAGGGTAAAGCTTTATTTAATCATACAATACTGTTTTGTTTTATACCACAAAGAAATCCGATTAATTGCATATTATTTAATTTTATAACATTTAAACTACATTTAGATAGAAAATATAAATCATTTTATTTATATAAATAATGTTTATTTCATAATGTGCCCTAGCTAAAAAAACTTCGACTACGTAATCATATCGCTTTCGAATGTTTTTGAATGTAAAAATAATAAGCGCTGCGCCGGCGAAAAGTGGAACTAAAAAATCGAATGCAAATTTTTACATTTTTAGAGTGACGTTTTCGAATATGTAGTCGAAATGCTAAAGATGTTCTTGCTACTAGTACAGAGCGAACTGCTCCCATTAAGATCCCTCAAAGCATAAGCAGTAATTATATACACGTCTACACTCTTTATTTAATCTATTGCCATGACGTCACTCCTATGATGGGACGTGCAGTTCCCGAAACTAGGAATAAGGAGCCATGTAGTTCCGATATGTGGTTAACAAGACACATTAAAAAAAAAAGTGTATACCTTTGGACAAGCATTTTAAATCTTGTTCACAATATAATTAAGTTCTATAAAAATAAATCCAACATTAAATCCAACATCAATAATATGCATACAGAATACACCCGTAAATTTAGGCGTACCAACCCAAATGTGAAGGATTTTTGACGCATGACTAAACTAAGCGGTAGTGCTTCATCTAGCTGCTAGCTACCTTGGATTGAGTATTCGGATGAAAAGTAGCTGTGATTTCTTAATGTGATTGCATTTTTAGCTAATGCAATAGTCGCTGATATTATTTCAATCAAAAAGTCTGACGGAGTTTTGTGAAAGAATAACTATTCAAAAACAATAAAGAGGAAAGATTTGATTGTACTTGTGTATTGAATAGGCTCCGAAACTACTTTACCGGTTTGAAAATGAATTTTACCATTAGAAGCCGATATTATCCCTTATGAACATAGGTTACTTTTTACCGCGGGAAAATGCTTAATTCCTCCGGGAAAACGGGTAATAGTATACTATATTGCTACGTGGACGAAGTCGTGGGGGAAAACTAGTAATCAATATTTATAGACTATACCTACTACTAGCTTATACCCGCAGCTTCACCCGCGTGGTTCTAAACAAGCCTGTGTCCTTCCCCAGGCTATAATCTATCTCATTGCCAAATTTCATTACGATCCGGTCAGCCGTTTAGTCGTGAAAAGGTAGCAAGCAAAAAAATAGAGCTACTCTCGCATTTATAATATTATTAGTATGGATTTATGACTACTGAGAATGTTAAAAAGGTTAACACTAACCAATAATTAAAAATAATGTTTTGTCTCTTGTCTCTGGTTGCTCTGTTGTGTCATTGCAGTCTCTGTCTGTTGTTTTGTTTGATACGTGTGCATGTGCAATATACTTTTATTATTACAATTTAAATCTCTGCGTTTTTGTCCATATTCCAATAGAGAAGTTATATCTGCAAAGAGCTCTTAAAAAGATGTCTGTGATGTGTTATCCAATTATGAAATATTCATGGTCTTAAAATCGTCCAAAACACATTTGATGATACACGAACCTGATTGCAATGAGATTTATATGAGTTTGTGCCACCAACCTGCCAATTAGTGGCGAACCTTTGTTTCTCTTGTACAAACAAAACACTTCCGAAACTAACAATTGTTTGCCAAACTGTTTGGCGTTTATTTGCAATGCAAACAAAACAATCAAATTAACAATATTACAAACACACAAATCTGGTTAGTTCCCCAACTAAATATAGGTTAATAAATGATTCGATTCAACAAAGTAATTTTGATGTGGATGATTAAGTGTGAATTACTTCCTTAAATATATCAGCCTCTGCTATCGGAAAATATTTAGAAAATTGTAGAAATTATATTTTTGAAGAATAAATATCATGTTTTATTTTATTGAGGTATGAAATTAATTTGAGGTTAAATCGAGATAAATTTACATTTAAAATTCATAATACACATTAATAAATATGTAACGAAAGAAATATAAATTGTGACTTATGACTTAATTTTATGGTAATTTATATAATATCTATTCATCGTTAAACGACATAATCCGCTCACATTTTGATAGTTGCCAAAAAGCCACAGGGATAATCTGCTTTAATCGTACTTTCTAAGTCCATTCGCTTATTCAGGGCATTTAAGCGGCAATGTGATAATTTGGAAAGTGTCACAGTACCCCACATCGTCTTCACAGGGCGCTTCCACCACTAATTTGGCGCCATAACAGAATAGGCTGGTCTCCAGAGCAAAACTGGTGCCAAAAGACAGCCTGTTTCGGTAGACCTCGTGCCAACCACTCGCCCGGGCCGCTGTAACAACGACGCATTATGCTAAATATGTTTCTATTTGTGGCTTTACTTGCTTTAAAGTGGATTTTTAGTAGTGTTTATTTACGGTACTGTTCGTACTTTAATGCATGGTTCTAGAAGTACAGTTTTGTCTAAATAAAGGTTTAAATCAGTTGTCATAAAGACGCGTCTTTCTAGCGTCTTTTTGGTGAAGTTTAAGATTTTTCAAAGCAAGGCGTAGTAGGAATTTATCTATAAGATATCTATCAGAAACATTCAAAGATATGTACCTCCTATTTCGTACTTTTCTGATATTATAATACTACTAATATTAAAAATGCGAAAGTTTGTGAGTATGGATGGATGGATGAATGTTTGTTACTCTTTCACGCAAAAAACTACTCAACGGCTTTGGATGGAGTTTGGAATACAGAAAATTTATAGCCTGGATAAACACATAGGATACTATTTATCCCGGGGAAATGCTTTGTACCGGGAAAATGATTTTATCACGAGAAAAAATAGGTTCCTATGAGATTCTAAGCTCAACGCAGACGTAGTAGCAAGCAGAAGCTAGTGGGAAATAAATTTGACTTAATCAGATGGGATCGTTAAGATGGTAAGCTAAATAACACTACATATTCTTTACTAAAGTATTTCCTGTGCTCCCTAAGGATTTTATACTGCTCTTTTATACTAGCCAGCACTGCAATTCCTTACACAACGAGGTAGGCATCTCGGGAGCGACACCGTTATTGTTGAAGACTAAATTCACATGACACACAGTTGCATAGGTATATAAATGTATCGAGTACTGTTACGCATATTTGCATATTTTTTTGGAAACATTACCTGATATTCAAATGGTATGACAAGTCTTGACACATCCTCATCATGAAAGAAAAAGTCTTAATATTATCCACAATAATCTCGTCTGAAATCTATTAACATGATGAAATTTTATTGAATTATTCTCCATTAATTTCCATTAATAAGTATCTCATTAACCTTTATTAATTCCATGGTATCTTCTTTTAACTTCGAGAGCCATAGCAAAATTGGTATTGACGTAAATTTAATATTATCCTATCGTATTTGAATGAATTCATGCTTCCTCGTTACTTGCTTCAGTATTATTACATCTTCCTGACTACAGCATCGTAATTATAATATTTATTCCTGTTATAGTAACTACACATTATATTAAAAATGATACAAATGGATAAAAAGTAAAAATTTAATAAATTCGTGTTTCTTTTATATTTTCTTATTGTAATGTAGAAACGAAATATGGGATGCTTAATATATAAAAAAATATTTCTCGATAGACAATCGCTCACCCTTTCTTTTCTTTCGTAATGGACATTTCTATTAACCTAGTGACCGCCACCAAGCATGTGGTATGCAGTATGGTTTTTCATAAGCCGCGGTGGCCTTGTGAAGCAACAGCCTGTCATCTATTAGGCCCAAATTCAAATCCCGGCCTGTACCAATGAGTTTTTCTCAGCTTAAATCCAGTTCACCACCTTTAATCTTAAGTGTTACGAATTTGATATTGCTGAAAAAAATAATTATATATTATGATGTTTTGAACTAAATACACTTTATTAAACCAGAAGCAAAACTTAGTATTTTTCTTTTACGATGCAAGGGTTCCCTCCTAACTTAACCCCTCAACCTTCACAACACATATGACCCAGTTGCGAAAAAATCACCAGTTCATAACTCAAGTAAAATGTATAAGAGAGGTTATTTTATGAGTTGAAATGTGGCTACATCCATCGTGTACGGAAGAGCACTTCAATTTATGTGCGTAATTAAGTAGAGTTTGCGTTGCGCCCGCCGCTCGGCACTTTCCAGCGATAAATGAAATTTACGTACGCCTCTACCTTTCGAACGTATCTTGAAGGTCCGGTACATTTTAGAAGAAACAGCGATTAACAATATACGATTGTTTCTAAATGAAACAATCGTATATTGTTATATGTACAAAACATAAGAATCCAGAAAATTTAATTGTAAATTATTATTGTTTATTCAGGTTAAGCCCAGGTGAAGACAGTTATGAATGGCGTATTTTACCACAGTTTCAGAAAAAAGTGCCATCTGAGAAGAACCAGCAAGAAAATCAGTGCAGTGCATTGAAAGAATTGTGCTGCACAGATCTAAGCATCGGTTCGAATCAATACATGCGTCCAGCGAGCGTTTTGGGAGATGCTTCTGCTAGACTTAGCAAATTACTAGGAAAATAAGTCATGTGAACTATTCTGTCGAGGTGACGAGCTCAGTGCAGTCGTTTAGCTTGGGTGAACGAAAATTAACCATAATTCTTTTTTATATAATTATGGATCATGTATCTTATAAAATTCCAATTATAACGCAAACTACGAAAGTAAAAAAAATAATTGAATATATTTTGCCACTTAAAAACATGCGATATAGTTATTGCCATTAAAGTACTAAATATTATGAACCTAAAACTAAAAACCTAAAAAAATATAAATAATTACAATATAAAATTGCCTAATCGGACTCCTTTTAATAAAAGGAGTCCGTTTAGGCAATTTTAAATAAAAAAAATAAACATGAAAAACACCCATGACCTTTATCAATATCGTCCTGTCCTTATTCCAAACTTAGATGTGACAAATCAATAAAAGATACAAAATCGCTCCCCGCTTGTATTCGCAGCTGTAACAGGGCTTTTAGTCTCGAAGCGGAAGAGAAAAGGGTGTCCAGAGACGCTGACTAGGCTCAATTACATTAATAAACTTTATTTACCCAAAAAAATTATATCGTGCTTCGGACGACTGTTTAAAGAACCACAGATGTCATTTAGAAAATTAGCAAGCTTTTTTAAATCAGAATTTTATTATGTTTTAGGAATCTTGTGGGTATTCGTTAGTGCAGCAATTTATATTCGACGCATTAATTAACAGAAATGATGTTGCAATAACTAACGTTACCAACGATAGATGGCGCTAGTCAGTTCTACATCGCGCTATGGGAGTGTTCTAACAGCTCAACATACTTATAGAATACAAAATATATTATAATTTGCTTTGTCCGCTTAATGAGTGTGATACGGTCGAACGGCCTGCGCCCAGGTGAGCTCAGCCGTGGTTTCTTCCGACACGTGTTTCAGGACTTCCACGTCCCATCATCAGGTTGCCGCCGCGTTGATCGAGCAGCGTGATGACACATCGAGGTCTGGATGCTGGAGCAGCGTCACAGGATGCTGGACCAGCGTCGCAGGATGCTGGAGCAGCGTCACAGGATGCTGGAGCAGCGTCACAGCATGATGGTGGCGTGAGATTCCACGACAGCACGTAGACCCTTCTGTAACTAAAGCTGAGAAATGAGTGACTGTTTAGCTTTTTTTTTTTTGGGATATGGTCTCTCGCAGTTAGTTCGAGGGAACTTTTACTGCTTAACCGGACTAAAGTGGCGAGGCCATTTAAGGCCTCCAGCCAGAAGGGGGACTTAATCTAAGCAACAGAACTAAGGGCGTTGCTGGGAGATGGGCTACGGAGCCTAGACTGGCTTTGGGGACGAAGAAGACGGGATGAGTGCGACGCTCCTCGCCGGCGAGGGCGGTACAGGGGTCGGTTTGCGGTTTGTGCGCGTTTAGTGGCTTCCTGGAGTAGGGTGGTGTCATCGTCGGGATCGAAGAGGACATGCCTTGGTCGACGACGTTTCGATATTCGAGATGGTGTATATCGGGCGGCCGCTGCTATCAGCTGGTTGGAATGTTTTTCGGCAGAGTCGAAAAAACGTTTGGCCATCTGTTTTAGAAACTGCTTGATGGTAGGCAGTTTCAGATCCACATGGAGTTGGCTATTGCGGATGTACCACGGTGCACCGGTAGCCTTGCGCAAGAATCGGTTTTGAACCACCTGCAATCTATGTATGTGGGACTTGGCCGTGTGTGCGAAGACCACGCCGGCGTAAGTCATTATTGGGCGAATGCACGCAAGGTAGATTCGCACCTTATACTTGAGTGTGACTGTTTAGCGGTGCGTCCCGTCCTTTTATAGTAGTAGAGTGGTGGTGGAACTCGTATGTCGTGTCACATCGTAATTTATCGTGTAAACATACGTAATAGAGGGGAATGTGTAACGTCGGTTTGTTCATTCAACAATGATTCATTATTTATATGTTTGATTATTTCTAAACCCTCCAAAACACATAATTTTTGGCCTTTATTACAGGTGTGTAAAATATTAAATGTGTGACTATCGTTTAGGCTGTGTCCTGTCTCTAAGAGATGTTTGGCGAAATTTGATTTTTCGGGATATTTTATAATCAAATTTCAAAAATTATGTGTTTTGGAGGGTTTAGAAATAATCAAACATATAAATAATGAATCATTGTTGAATGAACAAACCGACGTTACACATTCCCCTCTATTACGTATGTTTACACGATAAAATACGATGTGACACGACATACGAGTTCCACCACCACTCTACTACTATAAAAGGACGGGACGCGCCGCTAAACAGTCACTCATTTCTCAGCTTTAGTTACAGAAGGGTCTACGTGCTGTCGTGGCGTCTCACGCCACCATCATGCTGTGACGCTGCTCCAGCATCCTGTGACGCTGCTCCAGCATCCTGCGACGCTGGTCCAGCATCCTGTGACGCTGCTCCAGCGTCCGACCATCGTGCTGCGGCGCTGCTCCAGCATCCAGACCTCGATGTGTCATCACGCTGCTCGATCAACGCGGCGGCACCCTGATGATGGGACGTGGAAGTCCTGAAACACGTGTCGGAAGAAACCACGGCTGAGCTCACCTGGGCGCAGGCCGTTCGACCGTATCACACTCATTAAGCGGACAAAGCAAATTATAATATATTTTGTATTCTATAAATATGAATTTCCGCAAAGTAAAATCTGAATCAATTCAATAGCTCAACATACGTATAAGCATCTGACTAATAGAACAGTTGGAATAATGTCTTGAAGGAAAGTTGATGTAAGATTTGGATAAAGAACTCCGTCAATAACAAATTGTTATTAACAATGTAAAATATTCATAACACAACGTCAAGAACTTACTACGTACGACGTACGCACTACGGAAAACAAATTAAATTGTCTTATTATTTTCAATTGAATATAAAACAACACATTCATCACATCTTCTACGTACTCGCGCACGCGTATATATACGCGGCCTGGGTCACGAAAGCGCTAAACCAAATTACGAAATCCTAATTATAAAAGGAAACCTTCATCTATATATTCTAATTTCAAAACCAAATACACTTCAGTCTGGTAGTTTCTACGAGACATCAAAGGAGTTAAAAGAATAGGGAGGCGTGGCATGTCTCGCGACGTAGAATTTGTGAGGACCTTGTTGTGTGAGACGCATATTTTGGATGCAAATCGCTGCGATGGTGTACTAAAAAGAATAAGAACCTACTCATTTGCTTAAAGTTAGCTCGACGCAAGAATATGATTGCACAGCCGTTAATAAGTTAGCTGATTGAGTTGGGCCAATGTGGAACAAATCGTATTTGCAAATTTACCAGTTTTTTGACCATTAGATATTTTTGTACAGTTTTCTTAATAGGTTCCTAGGTAATAATTATTAGTTACTAAGCTGTTGACAGTTTAGTAACTAATAATAAATTATAAAGTACTACTAAAAAAAAGAAAGTTGCAATTGATTTCAAGTGGACAAAATCATATACTTTTCTGTGTCGTATTTGTGGTCTTCTTTCTAAGAGAGTAATTTGAAAGCTACCTGCATAAAATTACACAGTAAACTGTCATAGAATATTACAAATCCGCAAATAGCTCGTAACAATTCATAACCAAATCACACAAGTGAAGTCACAAGACAAAATTCATACGCCCATTAATTTTGATAGCGCGCATAAAAAAGTTGAATTCCAACAATGGGCTTATCTAAACATACCGACATCCCGGTAAGGGCTCCTCCAGGATTACTTATTAAGTAGATTACCCAAACGGCAGGAGTCGGAGATCGTCTGAGCCATTGATGTACATAGGTAGGAACAAGATACCTTTGTGCTCACGTGCATATAAAGTGAGAATATGTGGAGAATTTTAGGATCGACAAGGCGCGAGTTGTTATTAAGAAATATTTTTTTTTATTCTTAAACTATTATTTCAACTAAATATCGTTCTTACTATATCTCGAAAAAATACATATTTATACACATTTTGTAGAGAATAATATGATGAAAAATGCGCACTCAGTAATACAACTGACCATATTACAGACGACGTACTTGCTTTTACTATAACATCTAATTAATCACATCACCGTAATTGTTGTGGCTCTCAACACGCATCTTGTTTTTAGTTTGATATCAAAGTCAGCTCCCAAACCTATTCAGCTCGCAGACGGGCGATGAATTTTTGAGAGGCCTTCGCGACGACCGTGTGTGAGACGGCTGACTGAAAGCTTTTTTCAGCAAAAAGAATCGACGCCACAGATAATGAACCGTGCTTGCACTAATGTTGGATACTTTTACGTACATACGTTTTGTTATGGAGCAGTTATGTTCGTTACTCAAATAGACTGGTAGCTTAGCGGTTAAATTCAATCGTTATTTTTCGTACCAAAATATAAATAGGTGAAATTTCAAATTTCCTAAATAAATTCTGTTCATAGGTTCTTAAAGTGAGTGTTAATGCTTCCAGTGGGTGCTCAAGTTTTCTGAGGAGGAGTTAAAACTTGTAATACCAATAGGGGGTTCTAAATAGGGGGTTCTAAGCTTATTATAAAAAATATACACACAACATAAAGTTACGCAAAAATAAAATTAAAGAGCTCGCAAGAACTAACTGTTCATACTAATTCAATATGCGGCCTATCAAAGTCTCGTTAGTGTATTTTATCATTATAATATAAATATGTATGGTAGAAAAATAAATAAAATTATATTTGAAGTACACTCATAAAACAGTATATAGTTTTATTTATAGCAGCTGTATTTTATGAACGTAACATATAAGTTGAAGTTGGATAGTATTTTATATCACTAATTTTAAACATATTTCTTTATATCAAAATATGTTTTCTGTTGTCATTTGATGTACTGTCTGCACTTCATTTTCCCAGTAGATGGAAAATACATTTTGTTCTCAACATTGAAAGGTGTCAACAGAAGAGGTACTTTGTTATGACAGTCGTTAAAACGTCATCTGTCATAAACAACTGACAAGCGAAAACAATGGGACACCCCTTAACGCCAATCATTTACTTGTCCGAGCTGAGAAGTAATGATGTTTGGAAAAATATATCAAAACCAATTTAATTGCATCCAGAAAGGTTATTATCCAAATTTTGTAAAACAGTTTATAACTTCTGCTGGTATAAAAAGGTTTATACTACTAATATGGTAGACTTGCAAGACATTTATCACGTTACCAACCCTACATAAATCTCGGCTTATAATTGTTCTTTTATATAAAGTTATGTTTGTATAAAATATGAGATTTATAATCTACCAACACCCTCTAAACGATCACACGAAATTGGGATATCTAAATGTATTTTGTTTCTATAAGGAAGGTTTTTATGCCGCCTAACTTCTCTGGGATTTTTTGTCCAAAATCTACACGGACTTAGTCTTAGGCATAACCTAGTCTATAGTATTAACAGCAAACACGTAAATAATGATACTACATTTACTTAAGATTATATAAAATATATAGAGTCGCAACTACACTTCTTCTACTAGTATATTGCCCAAGAACGCTCACCACAAGTCCATTTTGAGAGTAGTCTTGCGCACAGCACCTGAAAGAATTTCTATGCAGATAGATGTAAGCAAATGTTTGTGAGGAAAGCTCGAGCGTCCTCTCTCGGTTTTTCTTTTTTTATGCAGTTTTTGACTCGTGCTCTCGCGATGCACATATCACACTCTTAACGAGCATGCAAGGGTTTCTGAAATCCTCGCATTGCAAAAAATATTCGTTATACGGATGACGTTTTTACTGAGACTAACATTTTAACTTGAAATATGATGTACCTACGTTACTGCGGCTAGTCATATGTCTTTTTTGACTGTTCTATTAATCCTTGGTCGGCTCAGGAGTAGTAAGTGCTTTGTCACAAAAATACTTCTTTATATCTTCAACGTATCCTGTAGAATTGTAGATGTGTGAGTTGGAAATTCACACCATTTTCCCGAATTCTTATTATCATACAAAATAATTATGTGCCTTGATGTACCTACAAATTTGGAAGGTTATCCTGAAAAAAACTTTACCAATTTCTGGTGTCTATTGTCATACATGATCCGCAGATTATACTATGTAACTTACAAATATTATGAGTAAAAGCACGCATGTAAGTGACAATGTGATGTCAAATGGTAAAGCTTAGTATATCAATAAATTACAAAACGTTCCCAGGGTATGAGCTCAGAGTGCATAATATACGTATGTAAGTATTCAAAGTTCTAAGACAAAGTACTAGAGTACCTGGTGAGAATCCTTATAAGTTTCCCAAGACAACGAAGATCGGAACTTCATCTGAGACGACAATACATCTAAGGTGCACCCTAATTAGAAAACACTGAGGAGCGTCATTAAAATGGTACTTTAGGAGTTACGATCTCCTCTGAGAGCTTTGCCAAAGCTTTCGAGAAAAGTCTGCTTATGCAAAATATTTATATATTTTTTAAAATACTTTGCTTAATAAGATTTCTTAGAGGTATCCGATTATATGATAACAGTGAGAATGCAAATCTAATAATTAATAACTTGATAATTATATAATTACATAATTATATGTCGCCTATGTTGAAACGGAACGAAACAATATAACTTTATACTATATACTTTTATATTTTATTTTTCACTAATAATATGAGATGGTAAGCGAGCTTCCGTCCGGGCAGATGGTAAGTGGTCACCATAGCCTGTGGCCTGCGGTTATCGCCTAATGCTTCGAATACCAGGACTATCACTTACACGTTGCCAACTTTATTAGGAGCATTATCTGTTACCAGCATATGTTCTTCTTAATACCAGTACAGCGCATTCTAGAAAAAAAAATAGAACAGTGAAAAAGACTAAAAATTGATAAAAAAAAGAAAACTCTACTGCGAAACAATTATTTTCATTATTGTAAGCAAAATAAATGAAGTCAACCAATCTTGTTATAAATTCAATACGAACAATTTTCGATTGCATTAATCGCGATAAAATAAATCAAAGGCACGTTGTATTGTTACTTGTTCGTCCATAAATGTGCGCACATATATCCTCTTCTCTTGTAATTATGCAACCTATGTGATGTATTAGGGTGTAGTCATAATCAGGTCTTTGTTCGCGTGAGTTTGACAAAGACGAGACGTCCGGCACTTGAGCGACTCGAGTTTGGCAAGAGGTCTTCGTCAGCAGACGGTTTCATGTACGTTCCTATAACGTGATTATGATACAAATTATGGCGTAATTTCTGAATATTACAAACTCATTTTCATGTTATATAATGTTTTGGAGTTGAAAAATCAGTTCTCCCTACATGAAAGTGTATATATTTATTTTGAAAAAACTATTGTCTGTTTTATGCAAATAATAATTTTACACAAAAGCTAATATTTACAGGTAAATAATGTAAAATAAAAAAAACGTTATGAGCCGGTCACGAAACTCAGTTATAAAAATAAATTTAATATTACCACGCAGTTTTTAAGGCCAGTATACAATATTAAAACAATAAAATAACGCTAAACTCAAATATAACTCAGTATGTAAATATATTAATTACATTGTAATTTAACTATGATGAGGTATACACAGTGTGTACTTTCACAAGGTTATCCCTCCACACCAAGGGCCGTCTACATGGTGTAGGGTGCTCGACCTTCCCCAATATAAAGGCAGGCATGCTCTAACTTCATCTGCGATTACACGCGACACGCTGTGCTTATTTCAGCTTCAATGCCTATCCTTATTTTGCGAGAGAAAACATTTCTGGATTATCAGTAAATAATCGCATTAATATTTCAAATTTGGAAATACGTAGTAGGCTATTTATGTAGGTAGAGAATTGGAAGTACATTCGTGCACACACGGCCCTTTGAAATATTTCAAATATTATTTTACTTCTCGCACAAAAGATTATTTTATATGGTTTTAAGGTTGAAATTGAAAATATATTTAATCTAAAATCTCAGAAGTTAATTGTTTAATTACGTAAGTTGGTCTCTTTGAATGTCTTTAGCTTTGTGACAAAGCTGTTTTTATATTAAATGTTTTTTTGATACTTTTTGGAATAATTCAATTGACTTAGGGACAAACTGAAATTAAAAGACAAATATTACGTTTGGAGTATGTTCTATAATGTTTATTAACAGAAAACTGGAAAGCCACAGTTAAAATTACCTATAGCTAGCTTGTGTCTACGAAATGTTCATGAACATGGTTTGGAACTTGACCAAACTTTATAACTGTCATATTTTATTATTACAGGTACTTTTCATGTTGTGTTTGCCATGTTAAACAAAACAAAGCGCTGAAAAGTCAACATGCTAGTCAAATGCAAAACTAATTTTGCTAGTACCTCAGAGTAGATATATACGCTAGTAGTGAACTCTAGCGGTTGGCGACTGCGTTTATCCAGAATCCTGACTCCTGACTGTGAGCAACAAAGTTGAGTAATAATAACATTTCACATTACGACGCAGACCCGACCTGTGGTGTTACATTACGTGTGGTGCTACTAAACGATACTACAATTTGCATGAAGGTATAATTGGAGGTGGTATAAAGCATAGAATGAATTGTAATTGATGAATGAAGGGAATGTAATAATATATCTTCGGGCCCTCCCACAAGGGTCCCAAAGAGGTAGGCAGATGTGTTACAATACACAATTTTTCACCGAAGATAATTCAGTGCCGAATTCGGTAGTGGTAACACGCCCTTGAAGTGAAAAAAAAATATAAATAGCTATTGTCATCTATAAATTTATATTACAGATGAATATGAAAGTATTTATATTAATTGTTTTATTTTGCTCATAATTTATTTTTGCTTTATTTTGCTCATAATATTATGTAATTACACATCATAACATAGGGTTGGCAATGCGCGAGTGATACCCGTGGTATTCCATCCATAGGCTACGGTCAGACACTCGTAGTTAAGCAAAGTGCGCCTGTTTATATATATTTCAGCTATATTATATCAATGATATATCAAAAGAGCATAGCTGAATCAAATAGTTGTACAGCGTACTCAATTTGTACATTAATTACAGAGACCTAAAAAAATATATCTGCATGCCTGCTTCGTTAATTTAGACGTTAATGTCGATATGTAACATTCAAGTGCATTGCGGTGTAACTAATATTATGGCAGCCTGGCTCGGTTTACGCATACATAATTGTCACTAAAGGGCTCATAAATAAACGATTAGTAAGCGACGATATTCACACTTAAACCGTAAATATTACAGTGTTGCTGTGCGCCACAAGTATGTTATGGGTGATGCTGACAATTTGCTAAGGCCATTAAACATTTTACTAAGTAATAACTTTATTACCTAAGTACCATAAAGTTTTACTAGGCAATTCAAGTCATTTTATTTTGTGTTCGAGGAACAAGAAGTTATTTACTATATAGATAAAAAATACTTTCTATCTATCTTTATCAGAGTATAGTAGTTTATTATGTATCTTTTAACAGAGAATATAAAGAATATCAAGAGAGGTAGGGCGATTTGGGATTTCCCGTGGGTTTCCCCATTTAAATTGGGCGCCAGAGCCGCCCGACTGGGGACTGTACCTCTACCTTACAGAAGACCGCAGTGAAATCACACTTCTTGATGTAGTGTTGTGTTTCTGCGGTAAGTTAGGTTGCCAGTGCTCCACGAGGATACGCTGGGCTAGTAGTAATGCTGCTAGCGTAGTGAGTCCTCACCAACAACATGGTTGGCAACCTGTTAGTGATACCCCTGGTATTGCTAGCGGATATAGGCTACGGTGACTGCTTACCATAAGGTGGGCCGTATGCTTGTGTGCCACCTTAGTAGTATAAAAAAGAAAACAAAATGTTATACACTTATACCAAACTAACTGTTACATCCGACTTCGTCTGCATTTGTTTAAAGACGAAAGTAGTCTATGTCCTTGCCCAGGATATAATCTCTCTCCTTGTCAAATTCATTTCGATCCATTCAGCCGTTTAGTCTTGAAAATATTGCAATCAAACAGAGTTACTTTCGCATTTATAATATTTTAAGTATGTTTGAAAATAAAATAATGACGGCAAATATTTACTGAAGGTCTCCAAAGAAGTGAAGGTGATAAGATTCAGATTTTCTAAACACCCAATACTATATCTGAATGAAGAATTTAGTTTACTCAAGTATTATTTCTGTGGGCTTTACGAAACAAGCGGTCATTTATTTTAATTATTTTCTCAATATAAAGACAACCACCCTTTACTTTATTCAAAATATTATTTAACTACACCTTATACGCATTATATTATCCATCTACACCTACTCAATAAAATGTACTGAAACTTAAGTTCCATGAATTCGCAGAGTAATCTAGCTTACATAGCAACTACTAAGACGGCTGCATGTCACCATCGATCTTTATTGTACAATTAGACACTTTAACTTCTAGCCTGTTCGGGACCAAGCCATGTACATATATTTGTCGACTTACATAATTATATTTGGCAACTTCGTTCACAGAGGATTTAGTACAGCTGTACTACCAGAAATGAGACCTCAACAAGTCCGTTCACTGAGGCTGAAAATACCCAAGGCCATTCCTGGTTTTGCAAGCGTTCATAGGTTACGGTGACCGTTTACCATGAAGTGGATTGAATGCTTGATTTTCATTTGCGTTGTTATAAAATCATTTTTTTTTATCGATTAGCTCTATTAGTAATTTTTAGCTGGTAATCATTTTGGTGAAATTCATCAATTTCTTTATTTGATTGAATCCGGTACTAATTCTAATATTATAAATGCGAACGTTTGTGAGTATGGATGGATGTTTGTTACTCTTTCACGCAAAAACTACTCAACGGATTTGGATGAAATTTGGAGCACAGATAATTTATAACCTGGATACTTTTCATCCCGGGAAAATGGTTTAATCTCGGAAAAAATTTAGTTTCCTCTGAGATTCTAAGCTCAATGCGGACGCAGTCGCGGGCAGAAGCTAGTATAAAATAAGTTTGATAGTACGTACTGCGGACTAGAGAAGTTCGTTTAAAAAAACACTGTAGGCTATTACTCCACCAAAGATTTGCTTACTTATCAAAATCAATCCAATTCCGTAAGATGCTCTATTCGAACTAGTAGTAATTTAAGGCGTTAATACATATGTATTGAATAATTAATAGGCCAGCAGTATTCCGAGTGTTTCATCTCCTCGCTTTGTTACTTATCTGTTCTTACAGTTAGATAATTGGATCAAGATCTCTTGTTTAGAAGAGCGCAATATACGGTCACATAGTTTGGTGAGCAAAAACAAATAAGAATAATTTATTAACCATTTTGTATGCTTTTTTTATACCACTAACGTGGCAAACAAGCACACTCCCCGCCGGTTGATAAACGGTTACTGTAGCCTATGGAACGCTTGCAACACCAGGGGTATCACTCGCGCCTTGCCAACGGTAAGCTTTCAAAATGTCTATTTAATGATGACGATAGCGCTTGTCTAGTGGTTAGTAATACATCTGATTGCTACACTATATTGTATTCAAAAGAAAAATATTTTTAATATGTTATAATTACATCTAGTAGAAAAATTCTGACGGTTGCCTAATGCCAGGTTAACACAACAGGTTTTTTCCCTGAAATACGGGTCTCAAAGGCTTTAAGACAATCTCTTTAGGTAATGTGTATGGAGACATATAATACTCACCATCTATAATGGCAGTGTGTAGTACTAGTACTTAGGGAAAGTTGTCTTTACGTCGGCCTATTGTGGAGGCAGTGAATTATCTCAATGAACGCTAATTAAATTTCTTTGAGTCTTGCTACGAGAATGGCGCTCCGAGTAAAATCGGTAATTCACCGAAGGAATCGCTTTGTTTGTCCCGACGATCGCGAATTTGTGTCTGATTAGTCATTCCATGGTACCATTGTTTGTATAGAATTGCTTTATTATGGTGTAGGATTAAGTCGTTTATGTTTTATTAATTTGGTTAAGAAAGTTTGCAAAATTTTAACATTTTCAAACATGAAAACTTTTGCGTTTCAGGCTGGCCGTGGGGCGAGCGTCACTTAGATAAATATTCATTTTATTTTATATATTATTGTGTGTATACTATAGTAATATTCTTCTATGACGGCAAATACGAACACAAAATATGTAATATTGATTTGCCAACGAAACAAAATGGCTTGAGACGTATCAAAATAATTGATTCAAATGCTGTTCGGCACAAAGTTTTTTTTTACATTCGTTCTATATTTTAATAATTATTCCATCCGTTGTTGAGTTATAAATGGTGTAAATAACCCGACTTTGATTTATTTACATAGATTAAGTATGCTAGAAAAAGATCCATAAAATCTTATAATCCATAGTGACACTCAAGCGAGAATACATTCAGCGAATTAGAGTAAAAAATTGTAGAATTACAGTCACGTTCCTGCCTATCTGCGATGAACTCGTGAACCCAGGTCACGACTGTGACTTATAACTCATTGCACCCCCCGGACATTATCCCCTTAATTATTATCTATTTCATACAGAAAGATACTTGGCACTATTTACCTACGAATTATTGTGATTTATTATGTTGAACAAAATTATTCTTGCAAAATACTTCTCGAATACCGTGTCTCTTCGGTAGCTCAGATTACAGTTATGCCGGTCCTTGTTGAAAATTGAATATTTTGAGCAATTGTTAAAGGTCTAGTAGAAGCGATCCCGGGCATCCAATTCTCCCTGTAAAACGGACTGTGAAGGTCAGATAGATATGGAATTTTGTAGAAATTTGGTGACTTTATTGGGCTACATCCAGAGCCACCAGCCAGAGATAACATTGCTTGGTTGCTTACTTTATAATGATGATGCGGTTAAGTATGTACGTAACTATCTCCGTTATATATTTGATCGTAATTTTTTTGTAATAATCAATAGTTCGATGTATAAATAAATATCAACATTCATGAACTAAGATATTAATTCACAATAAATCATGATTTGTTCTAATTTACCACAGTTAAAATGCTCCTAAAGTGTAAGCGTTTGGCATAGATTTAGAGCCGGAACAAAATAATTACAAGTTATACTGCTTCTTTAAATACGGCACCGTCAGACGCAATCCAAGAATAATTTTACTAAACGCCTTCCTCAAAGAGTTCTATAACACAATACTATGAGCACTGACATGGGAAAATCGAGCACCTTGAAACAGATGTACTGACTCATTCGTTCTGCTATACCACAGCGTAAAAATATGTCTTATATAGCAAAAACTAAACTCCCAGTAAGATGACTGTATTTCCTGTACTTTTACGTAGATGTCTTTGTTGAGATGGATTTGGTTAAGACCCCTAAGGAGAACGATTGCGGCGGGTGACGTCACCTAATATTACCATTTAAACAAGTTTTATGGAAATCGGAACGAGTCCGCGGGAGCTTATTTTCGGTCGAAATTTCGAAGAGCGTTTTTCTTTTGTAAGTTTAAAGGCGAAAAGTTACAAGATTTCTGATACCGGCTTAATAGGATTGAATCTTGTTTTAGAATAATTTTACATTAATTAAATAACTTTTTGTTCGAATACAAATTCTTTGTTGATTATAATATAATATCTGCGCTAATATTGGTTCGGCTTTGAATTTTAAGGGTAAGAGTAAAAGCAAACGAAAACTCATGATAGCAAATTCATGGATTTTAGGAACTCAATGATGTAAAGGTAAGGAGCTCGGAACCAGCGTACAAGTATATAGATATTAAAGAATGTAAAAGAAGCGACGGTGTCCAAGGAAAGAGTGAAATTACACTATATTATCTGCCTACTCCGGAAGGGATTTGGCGTGATAATACGTACGTGTGTAATTTTCGAACAAAAATTTCCTTGTGAGTGAGGTGGTTGTGAGTCAAATTGATACCTTGATGGCTGCTGTAACCAACGCGATGCTGATCGGAGAAGAATACCAACCCCAACCCATCTGGTGTTGAACAGTGAAAATAAGTCATAGTATTAAAAATAATATCTGTAAATTTTCAGTCAAGCGTTTACGAGCCCCAGACTAGCGATACGTACGCGCTCATAAGTTTCCCTAGAAGGGCAGAATATTGTATTGAGAAGTGGGATTTCATGGGTTTAACATAAAAAAAAAGTTGAATTCAATTCAATTATTTGTAGAAACATTATTAGACGTTTCTTGAATTAAATGACAAAATTGAACACAGTTCTTGTTTAAATCCTTCCTAGTATCGTAACCAGACGTTTCTGTTTATCGAAACTGCTCCAGTTGCTAGCGTTCAATAGTTTCCTTACATTTTAAGTTTCAAGCGAGCCTGCAGTCTATAAGTTAGATAAAATATAAGACGCTGTGGTTCCAAGCTTTGAATTAAATAGGAAATGTAGTGCTTGGATTGTAAAAGGCAGGTTCTCAGACTTACCTATTTTTATCTTTGGATTTGGACCATATTGGGGTAAAGTGTATGCAATACTGTCTATATTATTACGTCTTGTTGTAAAAAAGAAATGAGTAACTTCGACGCATTATTAAAATATAAATTTAAATCTCTCGGAGCGCATTATTATGGTTTATAAACGTTTTACGAGTTTCTTTTACTAAGACTACTCTATACATACAAATAAAATCATTTTAGCTTTTTTTAATATTAATATAGGTAGGTTACTCACACGTCATAACGCCAATGCAAAGTCATAAAATAAACGGTTTTAACTTAGTAGTAAAATTCGTAGTAGGTACGTAAAATGAATGAAACACAATTTCCAAACGGACCGCGCCCCGCCTCTCTGTTTGCATTGAACTTTTTGTTTTACGCGCTAAGTTTTTTATTGCGCCAAACGAGTTCTAACAAACTTTAATGTAATGCTACGCGACGCGAAAAACGATCGAGTTAATCATTCTGTGAAATATTTGAGCACTTTTAGTGTCTTTCTTTTTGTTTACACGTTATTAGCAGTTTCGGTTACTAGATCCAACACTATGTGTACAATAACGATGATTACAATTGTTTACTTGCACTGTAACTAACGAAATGGATTAAATTCCGACCATTATCCAGTACTCCAAGACGATACGCTAGTAGCAAGTAGATGCTGTTAGTACAGTGAGTCATCAACAAACAACAGGGTTGACTACGCGTTACTGATACCCCTGGTATTGCTAGCGCCTAGCTACGGTGATTGCTTACCATCCGGTGGGCCTTACGCTTGTGTGCCACCTAAGTGGTATAAAAAAGCGACATCAAAAATATAAATACAATGATTTCTGTTTAAATAATTATATGTCACTTATTACTGCATACCTTACCTGTGCCTTACTTACTGCGTGTACCTTAGCTTTGACATGGTATTTTACCATTAGGAACAAGTACTAATATGAAAAAAATATCGAAATCTAAATCGTATGAAATATCATTTTGATTCGTTAAAAATCTTTAATATGGAAACGAACTATATTATATATATATATATATATTATTGGACTGAAATAAAAAAAAAATTAAGTGTAAAACCTGACCTATAAAAATAGCTCCATTGCCTCCACTGAATAGATAATGTAGAGCCTTAATAGTTGAAAATAGTGTGGTTTCAATGGACTCCGATGGACCGGAGTAAATGGGAAACGTAAGTAACCGACTCACCAACTAATTGCACTCAGGAACTAATAAGAAATAAATACCAAGAATATTTAGTTGTATTATACCGCTGCTCTTCGTGCCAGATACGTTACAGTGCGGTCTCATTGAGAGTTTTTAAATATCATTAAATCTATTATGTAGGTAAGTATATCGTTTTTAGCGTGATGAACAAACAACCAACCATTGTTATTATTTATTATTATTATACCACTGAGGTGGCAAACAAGCATACGGGCCGCCTCATTTTAAGCAGTCACCGCAGCCTATGGACGCTTGCAACACCAGGGGTAAACTCGCGCGTTGCCGACCCTTCAGAAATCTCTTCTTCTTGAAGAATCCCATGGTGTATTCCTTAGGGAAAACCACTTGTGCTAGTTTCTCTCCGAAGCTTAATTTATTTAATATTTACACTAGTATAAAGTAGTATATACGAATTAACTATAAGTGGACCGCCACATTAATACTTTAGCCACGGCACCTCGTCCCCAGTAAGGATGAAATTTACAGGTAACCTAGAATGCGAGACAACTTGGGAAGGAACGTATCTACCGTGTAAATGTGGAGCTCATGCATTTCTAAAAGCAGGTGCGATGTTTCTGAACATGACAGTTTCAGGCTAACGTTACATGTAGCCACAATTTTACGTATCTCTTTTATTTATTAACAAACGAGCGGCCCGTCCCGGCTTAGAGATTTAACAAATATGTCGTCTCTAGAATTTTTCAGGCAATTTAATAAATTTTTCTCTCCTTAAGAACCAACCTCGTACTTCAAGGAATATTCTAAAAAACAATTAGCGAAATCGTTTCAGCCGCTTTGAAGATACAATTACTGTTTATTTTAACAGGACGAATCGGGGGTCTTTTAGAACCGGGACCACGATCCGCGGTCCACGGACGCAAGGTGGCTTACCCACCTTGCGTTTAATAAATATTTTTAGGGGGAAATCGGTACCACGACTACGAGTTGTTGTTGTGAACAAATTCTCATCATTGTCCTAGCCTTGTCCCAAGTATATTTTCCGTTAATATGTCTTAATTAACCATTGTTATACAAAGCGCAACATATTTTACCAAGAACATTTGTTACAAGCTGTCAGTCTTTTTGCCCCATTGTCCATAGCCAAAGCTATTAATTGGCAATCAAGATCCGAAGAACACTTCTGTCCTTACTCATCACCGAAGCACGGAGCGGTCTCAGCATACGACGATCACCCATCCAACGATTGTCCGCAATTAAGGTTGCATAAAACTTCTGCACAATACAAATAAACATATTTGACGAGACCGCTGGTCTAGTGGTACTATACCTTGGTATGCATTATAAGTCTGTATTTACAATGAAAAAGTATTGTATCAGCTGCTGGTTCCTATAGTACTAAGCTTTGCTTAGTTTGGGGCTAGATGGTGCTGTGTGATAATGTCCAAGTATTTTTTGTCTCCCTTGAAAATAGGGGTAAAATAGCTGGCTCACGTCATTATAATACATTTTAGTTTTGACATCCTTATTAGCTCATATAGTTCTGAACTTTTTTCGCAAGTGCAAAGCTAATAAATCAATTGATAATAGGTAGATTTCCCGCATTCCCATTCCAAGTGGGCTATCTGGGAAGACAACATTCTCATTTAAATAGTTTCCTCGGCAGATAGGGTTGGCTGTCGGTCGATAAATCACGGAGATCGCGCCACGGACGCCAGTTAAAAAGTTAAGTATCTCCTTATTCCTTTTATAAACTCTCGTATTCAAAAGCACGTGTCTTATCGCAGTAATTTTACTTGGAATATGAATGGGCTTGTGTGTATGTGTAAATTATTTGTTTGCACACAGTTTTAATATGAAATAAAAAGTAATATCGATATATTAATAGTTTTCAAAGAACTCGCAGGCTTGTGTAATTAGTATGTTTCTTTATTTTTAATTATCCCATATTACGTGAATTAAATGTAATTCTTATAAGAAATAAAGTAGCCTAGTTTTCAGCGGTTCATATGGTATATCTACCGTAAAAAATATATATTACGTGCCAATATTCCCAGAGTAAAATGGCTGCGACTTACGGACTGCGACAAATAATAATGTATGTCGATATGTAGGTTGTCGGACTCTAAAATTAAAGTCAAAGATGACAACTGTCTTAGAGCCTATCAGACCGTGACACCCCATTGTCAATAAAAGCTGAACAAATAATTCTGATTATTTTAACTGTGTTGAGTAAACAAAAAAATATAAGGCGATAGCTTATGTGGTTTCCACGATAAGTTGCTAAGCCATACTAAAATACTGACAACTGTAGCGAGACCTTCAGCTTTCCTTTTTATATTATTAAGTTCACCTTAAAAACTATATCTCTTAAGTACTATTCTGTTGTACAAGTTCACAAAACTAGACTAATTTGATATGACTTAAAATCTTGCTATCCCTTTTTCATGTGCGGGGCTAAATAAGGATGGCAATAGTTTTAGTTCTGTCCAATTAGCTTAGTGATTTTTTACAACAGAGTCGTCACCGATATCTCTGTATAAGATGTGTTAAGCAAGAGCATCCGACCTATCGGCAAATATAAGGTTGTGTACCGGGACGATCAATAATTCAACCGTACGATGTGTACCGCGCCTTACTGCGCCGCGTCTAATCCGTATTTATTTCCCCAAAACAGCGGAACAGCTGGCTTCAGTTTGCGTCCCGAAATTTATGTCCGTACTCCTTGGGTCCCTGGGAACTCACGTACTGAGTTCCCATTCGCAAGACTACTAGAAATGTACATTTCTTATTAGGCCAGCTTTATTTGTACAAACAACCTTGTTGGTATTTTATACAATAAGCTTAGCAAAAATAAAAAATGGTCTAACTAAATATACGATGTAAAATTACCTACGTAATAACAGAAGAGTTAGTTTTATCGTCAAATTCAAGAACGAGCGCATGTCATGAACATGTTGAGAATAACGATCAGCTTAAATTCAGAAGTTTATGTATGAATGTGGATGAGTACAGTGGTACAGGCAGACCTAAGAAAAGGTGGTTGGATTGTGTGAAGAATAACATGACTAGTATGTGAATACAGAAACGGCGGCTGGTGGAGAGGAATAGAAGATAATTACCGAGATCGTATCCAAATGATATGTGATGAAAGCTAAATGATAATGATCCGATATTTCTTCGCCAAATGTCATTTCAGTATAAAGTAAAATTTCGAGCAGTACGTTAGTATCCCACCACACCTACAAGTCGGCTGGTTGAGTGCGGTTCTGTGTTTTGCTTATATTGTAACTGTCAAGTCATCTGCGGCGACACGACTGAGCCATGTTTCCAGCGCGTGTTGCATAGCCTAAACTTACAGATTAGCTTAAGCCAGACAGACATATAGTGCTGATTAATATTTAGGTATTAAAGTAGTTGCCTATTGTTAGGCTCTAGATTAATATACGATTAATTATGTATTGTATTCTGTTTTACACTTAATTAAAAGCGCTTGTGTTTTAAGCAGGCAGTCGTATAATACATTCAAAAACATTATTTAAAGGAACAATAATGAAATAAGAATTCACTTAACATACATTCCTTGCTTACAGCGAGAAAATCCAAAGAGAATTCTGAATGCAACTCCTTATTTATACGTTTTTACCCTCCAATCGTGCGAAAAGTGTTAAGATAAAACAAACTACATAACTTATTTGAGACGTTCGTAGAACAAGTGCTACGCGCTACGAGCTTCGTAGCCAGTAGATTTATTGCTACGCTCGTAGCTCTCTAGAAGCACTAATTAAATTTTATTAAATTGTGACTTTGATTTGTAACAAATTGTATATTGCTTGTTATATTTTAATAAAACCAACCAACCGACCAACCGTAAAGCTTATAGGAATATATTTTTATAACATTTCAAGAACTGTGTGGCAAAATTAGTCTTGACTCATCCTCTTGACCATCAATCGTATCTTGTCTCTAATTTGTATAAATACTAAACATTATATTAATGTCCCACAGGTAGGCAGAGAATATAGAGCGCCATTTCACTGTTGCTCTACACACCTTTTTTAATTCCACTAAGGTGGCAAACAATTATACGACTCGCCTGATGGTAAGCGGTTACCGTAGCCTATGGACGCTTGCAACAGCAGGACTATCCCTCGCGCGTTGCCAACCCTAAAGTTGGTTTTATATACATTCTCTTCATACATGCTCAGTGGTTCAGAACTCTTATTAACATAAAGTATATATCCTAACTGCACTGTACTGTAATTCTATTATTTATACATTTAAATGTTAATACTTACTTTATGTATGATCATACTTTATGTATGAATGTGGATGGGTACAGGGGTCGAGGTAGACCTAAGAAAAGATGGATGGACTGTGTGAAAGATGACATGGCCAGAAAGGAAGTGAATACAGAGATGACGGCTGATAGAGAAGTATGGAAGCGAAATACATATTGCGCCGACCCCAAATAATACGGGATAAGGGCAGGAGAATAATAATAATAACTACGATAAATAAAACTCCGAATTAATTACGCAGACAAATATTTCAATTAATTTCAAGTGACAAGCCACCACTCGATCGTTTTAATACACCCACTACAATAAAAGTCTCATACAGCAGTTGACGAATTTTTCCATAATACAGTAGATTATAATTAAAGGAGAGTTTGTATTCAGCTGTGTAACTCAATTTAAAACGTTGAACCTCCTGGACAGCTCGGTTGCATGTTCAATCAGCTACTCTTGCGGGTGTTGTGATTAACTAAACGCTGGATATGGCATTTGTGGCAAAATCCTTTTTTTCGGCTTTTAAACAAAAAAATATAATGCAGAAATTTATTTACACGTAATTTTAAAAGGTTTGAGCTCAGTAGTTCCTTTGAAAGAATTGCTGGCGTGTCATATCTTTGATTATGCCTTATCCTATTTATTTAGGTTTTTATTCAGCAACCCGTGAAGTACTTAAAGGCGTGATGATATATATATACCTATGTACTATTCTGTAAACTCAAGAATTGAGAACTATTTCAGGTGGATGAGATAGTAATGATAAATTATTACATTATCCACGATACAACAAATGCTTATTATAGAGTTGTGATTACCTATATATATAAAAATGAATCCCTTTTTCCCTTGGCCACGGCATCACGCGTGAAGGGCTGGACCGATTTCGCAAATTCTTTTTTGTTTGTGAATTAAAAAAGAAAAATATTAACAAATAACAGCAACCTATTTAATTTCGCGATTAACTAAAGGTCTTTTTTGCTATGGTGTATTTGACATTTGAATTCATAGTAAGACAGGACATCGCCTGTCGGGTCAGCTAGTTCGTTAGTATGCTAATATACCACCTCAAATAATTAATATTGTTTCTCTATTCAAGTAGCATAGCGTCTTGGATAGAAATTGCTGTATCTAAATAAGCCTTTAGTGATTTAAGCAATTTGATAGCAATATATAGATGTTTATAGTTCAAAGTGAGCAGTGCTAGGCGTTTTTATTATACTATAATTTTAATGTCATTTGTATAAATGACATTAAAATTATTAAATTACAGCCGCAAGCACAATCGAGATGTATCATTTTTTAGATGAGCATAAGTACCTAAATCTAAATATATATAACTCAAAGGTGACTGACTGACATAGTGATCTATCAACGCACAGCCCAAACCACTGGACGGATCTGGCTGAAATTTGGCATGCAGGTAGATGTTATGACGTAGGCATCCGCTAAGAAAGGATTTTTGGTAATTCCACCCCTAAGGGGGTAAAATAGGGGATGAAAGTTTTGTATGAAAATCTATCATTTAATGATAAACGCAAGAATATTGGTATTTGCCCTTTAAGTAAAAAAAAAAACGTATTTCAGGATTTTTGGTAATTCCATCCCTAAGGGAGTAAAATAGGAGTTGAAAGTTGTGTATGAAAATCCGTAATTTTGAAGATAAACGCATGAAAATTGGTATTTGGCCTTTCAGTTAAAATTAAATAAATACATATTTCAGGCTTTTTGGAAATTCCATCCCTAAGGGCGTGAAATAGGGGATAGAGTTTTGTATGAAAATCCGTCATTTTGGAAGATTAAAGCATGAAAATTGGTATTTGTTCTTTCAGTTAAAAATAAGTACATACGTATTTCAGGATTTTTGAAGTTCTACCCCTAAGGGGGTCAAATAGGAGATGAACGTTTTGTATGAAAGTCCGTAATTTTTGAAGATAAACGCATGAAAATTGGTATATGACTTTCAGTAAAAGAATAATGAATACGAATTTGAGGATTTGTAGAAATTCCACCCCTAAGGCATAAAATAGGGAATGAAAGTTTGTATGAAAATGCGTAATTTTTCAAGTTAAATCTATAGGAATAGGTAGCAGTGGGCAAAAGCTATAATTTTGAATTTTAGATATAGGTACATGTTGACTTATTTACCACGCGTGCGAAGCCGCGGGAAAAAGCTAGTGGAAGTATAAAGTTACATTGAAAGGAGCTATTCTGTCAAGTGGTATATATATTAAAATTATGATCAATTATTTTTATACCACTAATGTGGCAAGCGTACGGCCCACCTGCTCGCAATACCAGGGATATCTCTAACTCGTTGCCAAACCTGTTGTTGAAGAGGACTCACTGTGCTAGCAGCATTACTACTAAGTAACTACGTAATTCTTACGTTCAACAAATACTATTTACTTAAGTTTTTTAATGCGCGGGAAGTAAGTGACGAGTACAAATAAAAATTATATATTTTTTTGTGTTTACTAAAAAGCTGAGGGCTGGAAATGCTCGTATGTTTAAAAGACGGCGACAGAACCGCCACCTGCGTTGGTATATAAATATCTCGGGTGAAATGGAAACGTGGGTGTTGGCTCTACACCTTCAGGGACATTTTCTGGAAGGTGTGAAACAGGATGTTTAATAAACAAACCGAAGCTGTCAATCAAACAATTTACTTAAATTAAACTTTATCGGCGTTGCATATTTATAACTTTTACAGGTAGTTTCCTATTATTAAGAGTACCGGGAACCGGCGGGCATGTATGAAGGGATTGATGAATGTAAAATAACTTTAAAAAGTGAGCAGCGCAACTCAAGAGTGAAATGGCGGTCCAAACTCTATTATGCATACCAAGAAAGTAACTTGGTATGATGATGTGTATGGAGGAATTTCCTACTCTACATAAATCCCAAAAACCTTTTAGGGTCGGCAACGTGCGAGTGATACCTCTGGTGTTGCAAGCGTCCATAGGCTACGGTGACCGCTTACCATCAGGCGGGCCGTATGCTTGCTTGCCACCTAAGTGGTACAAAAGAACCTTTTTTCTTTACATACAAATAAGGCACGTTTAATATACAACAGTAATTAATTAAATACATATGCAAACCCGCATGTCAATTAGCGAGTTCATATTTGCTCCTCTCTCTTTGATTACAACTCGTAGACTATTTGAACAAGACTGAAACATTGTATGTACGCTTACAAAGGGGTTAATAAACCTTTTTTGTATATCGAATACCTACATTGAGCAATAAGAACAATTCTACTGAAATAGTTAATTATTTTCCGATGAAATTGAAATATCAGATATTTCAGGAAAGTTATGTGTCTATCTTGGTCTCACACAAGTTGAGTTTTGTTTCAATCAAATATCATTAAGGTTAAAATACAAAGAACTAGCTTTACCCGCGGCTTTGTCCGCATAGTTGTAATATCCTTTGGAAACCACACAATTTTCCGAGACAAAACGTCCTATATGTCGTATGCTTATTATATATATCATATATGTTAATCCAGTTTATAAGCAACCTCCACTCCAAATTTAATGCAAATCCATTCAACCGCTGAGGAGGTACAAACACTTACACACAAACTTTCGCATTTTAATATTAGCGTGATAAACGTAACAAATATACTACACTGAATTTACTCTATGGTGTCAAAGAAATGGTTTTTCATGAAACGTGAAATATATACCTATATTACTTAAGTCACGTAAGCTGTGTTATGCTTACTCTTTTGAAAAAAGAGAATGTACTTTACCATAATATATAAAAAGTATAATATATGTAGTAATAATATTTCACACATTCGATAAATCGTGTAGACGAAAGTCCACGCAAATGCTACGATGACTTTACCCCTCATTCGTCTTGTATGCTGCTATACATTTTAATTGTCTATAATCAACAATGGTAATCAAGCAAAGCGACCTGTACTCTAACGCAAACAACGCATCAATTATAAGCCGTCCAAATACTACACCTTAGACTAGCACAAGACAAAGGAGGAAAGATCACAGGACTTTTGTTTGATGCCGTTAAATTTGATTAGCTATGCAAACTATACGCAAACGCCCATAAAACCCTTTGAACTTCCCCTTAATTTGTGTTCCAATCTCATGGGTGTAGGGAAAAGTTAAAATCCCCTTAATTAAGCCACTGTTGGAGATTTAAAAGCTTTGCTGTGTTTATATACGTTGACTTATAGTGTTAGTGGTAAGTGAACTATTGTTTCCTTTTTGTTTTGGAAAAAAATGCCATCTATAATATAAAAATGAATCCCTGAATGTGTTGCTAAGCGCAAATCTCGAGAGCAGCTGAACCGATTTAGCTAATTATTTTTTTAGAATATTCCTTGAAGTACGACGATGGTTCTTACGGGGAGGAAAAATTTAAAAAATGCCTGAAAAATTCTAAAAACTAAATAGATGTAGACAGTAGAGGTAGACAAAATATTTGATAAATGTCTACCCGTGCGAAGCCGGGGCAGGCTGCTAGTTTTTGTATAGAAATTTGATGTACGAATTATGCCAAAATATACATGTTATATGTTTCGATTTGATTTTAACTGTATTCACTGAGATGCCCTTTCAATATAACCTTCGTATATTCATAATATTATAAATTAAACTTTCTACATATGAATTTATTAACCAACAATGTATTATGGAACGAGTTCAATAAACCTTTTTATATTTCGCAACTGAACCTTAACAATACCTACTCATTAAGCACCATTTTCGAGGTAAAGTTACTGTCAGTCAGTATGTAAGTTCCAGCAATTTGTGGTTTCCACCTCGTCTGGCAATGTCTCGCAAAGTCCACCTAAGTTGCAACCCACCTATTGCTTAGCTATTCCGGCAGCGCATCTTGCAAATTATATCGTACGACATTTTACGAACGTAAAATAACTTAATAAATAACTTAAGTTCATAATCATTATTGTGAGTTTGTTCTCGAATTGTGCAGCTTCAGTCGGATATTATTTACTGTCAGAAATATATTTATGTACTCTGAGCTCTAGAGACATTTCAACATATATTTTAAAGATATTTATTATTTAAAGACATGCAAATAGCAATTTAGGTCTAAATAATTTCCAATTATTAGTAGAGGGCGCCGCAGCTTCTTCTGGGTATTATTTCCTTTTCAATCAAAGATATTTATCAATTTTAAAAACATGTTAATAGCAAATATGTAAATGTTTTTTTTCTCACTTATTTAAGGGGCTTTAGTCACTTAGCTAGTAGTTCAGCCCTATTATGTTCACATTTTCGTCTTCTATGTAGGAACACTAGCTGGTGCCCGACTTCGTACGCATGGCATTATATAGATAGATGAATCTTTATTGTACACCTGATAATTGAGGAACATAAATAGCATCAGCGGCCTTATAACAAGATATGATTTATTTCCGACAATAAATTACAATTTACAATTTCATGGATTGTATTTGTTGCGCAGTGAACATTATAATTTACCTGTAGTATAATATATGACTTTGACACTTTGAATCACGCCGATATCAAATTTAAAGTGAATGCTTAACTTTTTTAGGATTTTTTTTATTACAGATTTTATTTTCTTTCACCCTAGTTGTTTTACGATACAGTATTTGATCTAAATTTCTTTAACAAAATCTAATACAATGCACGTCTAAGTAACCGCTATTAATATTAATGAGTCGAAGAAGCGTTTTCAAACTTCTTCCAGTGCCTTGGGTACATTATGCATTCTAAAACGTGTCATAACTCTTGGTGATGTCTGCAAAACACGTACTGCCAGTTAATTATTCACCTGTGTTAGCGGATACTAGGGTAACACAAGGTTGGTAGGTCAGATAATGTGGAAATAGTAAATCTAGGCTATGAGTGTTTTGATTTCTAAGTTTTTAATCATACTTATAATACATACCACCAACCAGACGTAAGGCAAACATGTTTGTCACATAAATATTTGCGGGAATCGAACCCGCGACCTCTAGCTTAGCAGTCAGGTATATTAACCACTAGACCAGCAGTCTCATCTAGATATCTGTTACATAAAATAACACAAAGTCTGGTTGTATTGTTTGATAAATAAATTAGTGTGACAGCTGTAGAGACAAGCTGTAGAGACTTCGAGAACTATAAATAAATAATTCGGGGCTAAGACAGATGGCGTTAATAAATTATCGTCATCAACTTTCTCATACATATTTTACACAAATTTACGTGAAACTTGTCCATCAATAACATAAGACCTTTATAAAGCTAAGAAACCTGTTTATTAAGTTAGAGCTCAGACTGGGTCCTTTTAAAATAAAACGTTAAAGTCGCTTTGAAACTAGGTTTATACGTCTAATGCGGGATGTATGGAAGCCCAACATGTGTGCTTTTATTTATGTAGCTTTAAGGGAGAGACGTTTCTTGGTAGAAAATATTTATTGCTGGTGATGTTCAACGAAAACTAAACGAATTTCAGAAATGTGTATATCTTAAAAATAATTCCATGATATTCATATCTTGTATGAGTTATGTAATAACCATCTAACTTATATTATAATATAAATTAATCACACAATTTCCTGACAATAGATTTACTTCCTTTGCAAGCTCCGTGGCTGACTGTTAAGAAAAACGTTGTTGCTCCCCCCCCCCCAATCTGGTCGTCAAAATACTGCATGTTCAGATTAGATGTCAGAAAAAGATAGTCACATAATTATTTACAATATATAAATATTAAAAGATAATTTTAATAAGATAACAAGAACATATAAATAACAAATGCACAATTATTACCCAAACAGCTTGCGATTCACTTTACATTCATCAGTTAGGATCAAATTATTCTTGGTAGTGCTACTATATTATCTGTGGTCGGTGGTTGAGAGCACGTTTTATATTGCTTGCATCCCGTCAGAGATGGCACTCTATTTGTGTCACTTAAGGAAACTTGGCGTACAATGCACTAAGTTTGAAACAAGCATGGATGTGGCTTACTTGTTAAAAACTATATAAATACAAAAGTGAATCCTTATTTCCTTTGATCACGGTATCACGCGTGAACAGGTAAACCGATTTGGGAAATTCTTATTTTTTTTGTTGTTTTTTTTTCAGGGTAAGGTTCTTAAACATCGAAAAA
Organism: Falcaria lacertinaria; assembly: GCA_951449985.1. Taxonomy (NCBI): domain Eukaryota; kingdom Metazoa; phylum Arthropoda; class Insecta; order Lepidoptera; family Drepanidae; genus Falcaria; species Falcaria lacertinaria. Next base: position 8,210,720 of record OX602117.1, read on the forward strand.
AAACAGAAGATGTGTCGTTTTGCGATAAACTATAGGTCCTTTTTTGTACGGTGTATTTGACATATTATTTCATAGCTATAAGACAGGGCAACGTCTGTCGGGACAGCTAGTACATCATAAAGTTAGCAGGTATATATGCATGCATGGAGTATTATGGTATGGTATCAAGTTGGTAAATATAAAATATGTTTTTATTCTCTCACAGGGAAACCAAATAGAAGCATCCTGACATTTTGGCCTGCAATGGAACCAATAAATATGCCATAAAGGGTAGACAGGGGAAAATAATCACACATAAAATTTGTAATATTTTGCCTCATCCGGTACACCGTATTCTTCAAAGGGTTGGTATCTACTCACTTGGAATGACGTCTGCACGGTAAGTAAATCTTAGCTGGCTAAAAGTTATTTAAATATAATTTAGGCCAGTTTAGAATATATTTTAACGAGGTCTACTCTTAACGCAAATAAATATGCATTTCTTTCAGATTATAATACGTTATATTTTATAAATATGATTTATTTCAATTCCATAGAGTTGCTTATTATACTTTTATTATTGCATTAGCTAAGAACAGTGTGTTATGTAGCGATCATGGAGGCGAGTTTGTTTATAGGTAATTTAATATCCAAGTATTGACCAAAAAATTTTTCACAATCCCATTATAAAGCCTATTTATATTGTACATGTCTCGGAAGCGAGAATATATTTGATAAAACTTAAATAATCTATGCACCCCCAACTAGCGCTTGCGCTGCGTCCACTATAAGTTGACATAATAGTGATTTGTGGAACAACTTTGCCCAACTTCCCCTACCGCTGACACCCAAGAGAAATAACTCGACTCGTACTTTCTTAACGAAATGATTGCCTACGTGTACGTTGTTAGCCCTATTTATTTGGGGGTGAGTTTTATTTACCCTCTCTCCCCAGTGGATAATTTAGTTTCTAAGCATTCCGTATCGACCAACTGGGACGCATAAAGCTTGTTTTTTCGCTTTTCCGAATACAATCGCTGTAAATAAAACCAACTATCTGCCGGACACGTTCTATAAATAGAAACTGTAAAGTTTGTACATTGTTTTACACAAAGGTATTGTCTAACGTGTGTATGGAAGGAAATTTCGAGTGTTTTTTTAAAATATAAAACTCTACAAAATGGCATGAATTCTACGTTGAAAGCGTGACTTTCGCCTTAGATTACAAATCATGCAAATGAGCATTGGAAAACTTAGTTCATTTAATATCCTCTATATACTATTCACTCCTCATGCTCGAAAAGTTCGTCATTGTAACGTTCCAGAGCGGGGAAAATAGATTATCCTGTTCTAGGGGAAAAGGTATTTACTTTTTAAATTTTTGCCTGTTACTTATAGAAACGAAAATATGTATTCATAAATAGAACAATTATGAATAAAGACACGACTTATTACTACTTATAAAAAAATATAATATTAAATTTTTGAAAATGGAACTACTGGAACTCAGCTTCTATTTTAATCCCTCGGATACAATGGGTCACTTTAGCACCTCATATAACAATCCACTATTCAACTAGCGGTGAAGAGGTCTTTTAAATGTCACCATTTCGAACATTTGAAATGTGTTATTATTTATTTATTTTCCTAAATAAATGCTTACAAGGCATGCTCAAAAGGCAGTGAAAACAACCCTCGCAATAAATTCCAGTCTTTTGGTAAAAACTTTACATGAAATCCAGTTTGGTATTTAACTTGGTAAACAATTTTGCTTAATAGAAAATACTTTGAGCACTGCTAAGTGCTGCCTGCAATTTCTTTTAAACACAACTTGAGAAACCAGTCCGTAAAATTAAAAGAAAGACTTTTTAAGTATTGAGCTTAGTAAGTTCTCAACTGTAGTTTGAAAACATTAACGTATCTTTTATGCTACAAGTATGCCGAATATGCTAGATAGAGGCTGTAATAGATAGATAGAGGCTGCCATAGCCTAATGTAGGCTAGCAATACCGGGAGTAGGTATCAGTATACTACCACGTTGCCATCCTTATTTTTTATGACATCTTCGCTGTAACAACCATCGTGAAAACGTCTCCCTACTGCCAGCACGAGGCATCACCGGGAAGTGGGCCGAATTGGGATCGCCCGTGGGTTTTACCATTAAAATTGGAGCCGCCCGACTGGGGACTGTACCTCCACCTTACAGAAGACCGCAGTCAATTAACACTATTTTGATGCAGTGTTTCTGCTGTAAGTAAGGTTGCCAGTGCTCCACGAGGATACGCTGCGCTAGTAGAAATGCCGCTAGTACAGTGAGTCCTCATCAACAACAGGGTTGGCAACTCGTTAGTGATACCCCTGGTATTACTAGCGGCTGTAGGCTACGGTCACTGCTTACCATCAGGTGGGCCGTATATAACAATACTGGAGAGCACAAGTCTACAAAGGAGTAGTAGACATCGTAGGTCATAGTTTCCTTTGAGCTTAATAAGCTTTGAGCGTAAAATGAACAATAAGCGAGCAGTTATCACCATTACTCTAATAGTAGCTTCTCAGTACAGTCGAGTGTAGTCGATAGGCATATTAGTAGAGTCGCGTAATAAGCACGCGCCCGACACGTGCGTGGAATAGCCTCGGAGCATCGCGACTAATGTTATTACCTGCCCTTTTAAGACGAAACTACAATAAGAACACACGACGTTGACAGTCTATTTTATAAGTGCATACATATTTCTCAATATACGTATTTTTTACGCACGTTATATAAGTCAAATGTATAAGTTATTACCTCAGTCAGCTGTCAGACTTCCTAGAAGAAAACTCTTAAGCAATGCACAGCCTAAATCAGTTGGTCTTAAAATCTTGGAATTGTTTTGTTGTTTTATTAAATAGTAATAGTAATAAATATGTTCACTTTTTCCGATCAGAACGCCAAGAGTAATCTGTCAGACAGAAAACACCTTCTCACCGAAGATGTCGTAGGCCTCAATATTGCATCCAGTGAGCGCATCGATCGCGGGGAATGAAGGATTCGAGTCTGTGGTAACGCTACTCACTAATAACTTTCATTTTAACTCTTCGTTCATGATTCTATAAAATAATAATATCGGTAAAAATGTGTAAAAATTTTATTAAAAAAGGAAGTGCGGGAAATAAATATATTCTAATGATCACAATAATTGGTAACGTAAGGTCTTACGTATGACGCCATCGCGTAAGAGACTTTGAGTGCCAATTTAATATGATTGCCTCCTCTATTACAGATATTACGGCACACATGTCTCTTATCTACAGAATGCCTATTCGTAACATTCAGAACTAACTTCATCCAGTCGACTGTTGCTCTCGGAGTTTGTAGTGCAAGTAGGCTTTCTTAATTGGGGTGGAAATCGTCGCGTATATTTGGAAGTGGGTCTTACAATAAAGTTTAACGATAGCATATATTTATAAACCTATTAATGAATTTAGAGAAGTAAACAAAAAGTGAGGGTAATTAAATTAATCGTCTTAAGAGTACAGAAAAAGGTTTCATTTTATTAACTTTAAAAAATGCGATAATCCGTATCGTCTTCAAACAAACACAGACAAACACTACAATTTTATTTCCTTGTATGTACGGTACGGATAGATCGGAGATTCCAGCGCAGGGCTCAGCAATCGCAAAATGACGGCTTGCAAATATGAACAGCTCGGATTAGCAAATATTGTTCGAGCAAAGGCGGCGCGTATTGGCATAGCTCTTGAGTCCTTCCGATATCCACACACACAAGAGTCTGTCGGCTTCTGTATCGACAGTTGATACACAAAATTTGAATCAGTTCAAGAATTACCGCAGAAATCATTTGTTTGAGTGCGAAAATCGTTAAATCGAATCATTGGCTATATTTAACTATTTAGAAATTAGATCAACTTCAAATTCTGATTGCTTTTCCTGCTTTCGTTCTTTATTATTATGATAATAATAATAAGTCTTATAATTACGCCACTATCATGCAGTGCACTGAATTTAAATACATTCAAATAATGTTTGACCTATTAATATGAATACTTGTAAACAGCGTTAGTTTCAACGTTCAACTTTGGTAAGGAGAGATAACAGCATTATAATTCCTATAAAGCGTACGGCGCTGCTTATAATTGTCCATTAGTTAGCGAAGCAGCCAATTATGTCTCCATTAGGCTTGGATCTCCTTAATAGCTATTTCGCTTGAGCTAGCTAGCACAAGAATTTCTAACGTATTTCGTACGCTTTCAAGTACTATCTTTGGTATACTCTGATTTTATTTTATTACGCAGTAGCTTAAGTTATTATTTATTACAGCAATGGTGATTTTTTTAGATATCGTGTCCTAAAATCTGTGTTGATGATAAAAACCTTTCAGATAAAACAAAATCCATTGACATCATTATTTTAAAGTTTATTTGATTTCGAACTTATTCACCATCTGTCAGGTTGGCACCAAATTATATTCGGTAAAGAGTGGGTGTTTTAACACCTCTGCCTAGGCACCACTTCGGGGACGCTTGTGGGAAGGCGAAGATAATTTGATTTCCCCTCAAACCTCATGGAATAGCATTATCCACTTTGTTAAAAACGTAATACTAGAATTTTTTATATTATATTCGTAATACTAGTTATACCGAATACTAGAGTGCCTACTTCAAGTTTGTTTGAGTGTTAAACATAAGGTTAAAACAACTTTGTCCCCGAATGTGTTCTATTCCCGCCCAATTGACTCGACAGCGCATGCTTAAGCATGTTACGAGTTTCACCGCAACCAGCTTTTAAGAACTTTCCTGTGAGGAGTGACGAGTTTAATTTGTAGAATGGAGTAAGAACACTAGATGTAACATAATTATTTATTCAGGTTTAATTATGATGTATTAGTTTTTAAATCAATGACGTAATCCATTCTGTGAGGGTTTCATGGCATAGTTTACATAACGATCCATCCGTAAAGTGGAGCAAAATTAGTAGTTGGATGGGTGTAGTGTAGCTCATATTACAGTTTTTGTTAGCAATCGTATTGTAGTGTAGGTAATCGTAAAATCATTTTCTAATTAAAGTCGGGAAACTGGTGTAGTCTACATTAATAAATATCCACCAAACCCCGAAAAAAATATTAATAGGATCGATTTGACATACATAAAACTGTTGATTGATTCCTAAATCCACAGTAAAAAATAATGTAATAATAAAATTGATTCATTAATCGTCTTATTACAACTTAAGCTATTAATTGAGTCACTGCCAATAAAAAATACATACGGTATATAGTGCCATTATGTCCTCATTCACGGCCTTTCGCTGTCGCTTCTTTGTAACCTATTTCTTCGCCGTAAGTGAATTAGAGACACTTTGGCCTACACCCTGCTAGTTTATGAGTCATGTTGACAACAAGTAGGGCGGTTCTGTAACAGTGACAGGTATTAATATATATAATATAATAATAATAACTAGTATTATTAATATGGAGAATTATTCTTGAGTTAAGCGGTTGACCACATGCAACGTCAAGACAATTTCTTGCAGAAGTTTCGTAATACGACGTCTATCATGAATGTGATTACATTTGCAATATTAAATCAGTCATAAGAGTACGATGTTGAGCTATTTAAGTATACCATGTTTCAAATAGACACAACCATTACCAACTTCATTTGCGGCTCCAAAACACGCTATCCATAGATTGTGAAAACAAAGCGACGGCAAAACAGCTTTACGAATTTACAAATAAAAACTGTTTTTGATACCGTGTCGCTTTCAAATTGTGTGCACGATGTATTATTAAAGCGTAAATTAATTTATAAACGCTTTAAACTGGCCGTTTCGTAGTTCTTATTCAAAACATGGTAGATGTCAGGTGCATTTCAGCAAAACCTGAAACTATTTAATTGAAGGTACTTAACGCTAATTGTTCTTTACTCTATATTAAGGTGGATATACACTGGAGCATTATCTAGAATATTGCTATGTAATGTAACGCTCTTACGAATTATACAATACAAGTAAAAGCTCAGTTTCTAAGTTCGTGCTCGACGTTTGGTTCATGAAAGAGTGATACAATATAATCCTTATTCATACTTATTACAATCTAAATTATAAAGGAAATAATTTAAATATATAGATAGCGTCTTAGGATTATAATATATAGAAATAGGTGAGTTTGATACCTTATAAACTTTATCTAAAAGCGTTAAAGCTTTTTATCCTCGGCTACATAATTTTGATTATAGACTTCTCAGAAGAGTTCTTAAATTACCAACTATGTTTTATCAAGAGGAGTAACCAGTAACAAGTGATTTTGCTTTTAAAATGTAATCTCACGAAATGGTCTTCTTTATACTACATTATTTATCAAAGTAATAAAAAAATAGCCTCACCAGAACGTTAGCAGTACTTTGTAGTGCTAGTTGTAGTTACAAGTTATTTAAGTATCTGCCTAAGTCATAGCAAAGCAAATTCTCGGACAAGTCCACAAAGTGGAAAGTTGTGCTTGGTACCAACCCCATTTAAGAGTAGGGTATTTCTGCAAGAAAGATAATTTTGAATCATATTTTAAGCTATATAGTAGTGCGGTCTAGTTTCGGTATAAGAAGTCTAAAGGTGAGTATAGACTAGAGCATTAACTTGTAGTAGAAAAACGAGCCGCTCAATGATATGTAATTATATTTTAACCGTCTGTTTGTCTAAACATCTTTTTTAACTCCATTAGGTAGAAAAGTACTAATAATTAACTTTGTTGTCCATCTGTCTGTCTGTCAGTCTGTCTGACAGGTCAATGGTCTCTTTCGGCTGTAAATAAATATGAAGGAAAGATATGACCGTTTATGTCGCAAATTTTCGCATATTTTGCGATTTCACAAGGGAATCAAAACCTACAGGGTACTTCCCGTTGACCTAGAACCATGAAATTTGGCAGGAAGCGGTGTCTTACAGCACAAGTAATGGATTAAATCCGAAAACCGTAAATATTATGTAAATTTTTTTATGCGAATTTACTACGCGTAAAAATAGTTCCTGTTTCGCGCTGTTGAGAGTCACCGACGAATAATGACCTCATTTGAAGTTCTCCTGCTTTTAACCTTACCTAAGCCTTACCTACAAGTGTGTACGGAACCCTCTGTGCGCGAGTCCGACTCGCACTTGGCCGGTTTTTTTATCAGTTTAAAATTCAATTCTAGCAAAAATTTGGTCAATCTTTTTTATTGCGAAAGCAGGAAACCCTGATTTATATGTAAAAACCAAAATATAATTTGCTTGTGTCACCAAAAGTGAATTTGTGAAAGGAGGGTACGGATAATTTGCATATTTCTGCATATTCTCCGAGACTTCTATTTTAAGGTGACGTAAAGAACATTTATTTTTCTACTGAACACGACGTCATAATGAAAAATTTTGAAATTCCTTCGTTCCCCGACTACTTTAATATTAATTTGGCTAATAACAGTCTTATTTTAAAGTGCTTTGAGTTTATGCGTTATTAAATATGACTAACTTATCCTATATAAATATATTCATATTATACAACCCTACACTAAATACAGCTTTTGACCGTACAAAATAAATATAAATATATTTTATGCGCTAAAAATATAAAAGGTTTTACTGGCTGAAATTGTTAGTTAGTAGAGCGATTTTCAAAAGCGATTTGTTATACAGCTCTCACTGGTATCAATCAATGTTTCGGTAGGTTTTCACCGTGTATTGGATTGGATCCAATCTACCTGTCACCACCTGATTGGAAGGGCTGTCACGGTGGAGGAGAATCCTTTGACACATTGTATTGCCCGGAGCAAATTAAAAATTCTTTGAGCTACCAACAGACTAGGCAGAAAGGCAGTACCTATTCGTTTTTCTGAATTATATTCATAAGTTTAAATCGGCTTTTAAATTGTATTGATATAGAATTAGACCTATTCTTTTTGGACATGTAACATTTACAGCCTAAAGAGAATAGGGCGAAATAGACGTATAATTATCAAAGAATGTACCGTCTAAGAAACATAAGAAATAAAAATATGTGTTTGAAGATAAAACGTGGACGATTTGTATAAAAATAAAATTTGGACATATTTTATTGGCTACCATATAGTAGAATTATGACATACTCATAAATTATTTGATATAAATAACGTAGTTATTATACTGTGTTAAAGCAAACGAAAAACCGTATGTTTATAATGACTATTTTTAATTGACAAAGGATTTCTTAAATCAATCCTCTGAATATGTTGGAGGACAGTAAACCAGGCCACTACCACAATGAACTGATATCAACGTGATGACCTATGACATGGTAATAAGCTGAAATGAGAGGGCTTCTCATATTTCAGTATGCATAAAAACCACCGTTGGACAGGTTAATAGCATCTCAATTTGTTTGCGCCCCAAGGAGCAATTCCATAAAATTTACCGGTGCTCTCAGAAAACCGAGAAAATGTACCTAATAACCTAAATATTACGATAGTTAGTGGAGGTATAGTTATTTTAAAAATTTATTTAGCTTCCCCTGTCCCGATGTTTAAAATTGAATCTTACAAGTTAAATTTCGATATACTTCCCAGTGTTCGATTGAGTTGATATTTGGCATACACGTTTTGTTCTCGTGTCAATGCACCATTACTTAAATGCCGCCATTTTAAATCCAATATGGCGGATGTGAATTTATTTGTGAAATGTAAGTTCGATTAAGTGTATCTAAGTCATGCTTATGTATATTTCCTGTAATAGTTGTATTAAAAAATATACTATGAATATTAAGAGCTGTTTAATTAATGTCCGCCATTAGGCTCCGCCAATTTGCTTGGTCGTGGAGTGAATGTAAAATTATTTCTCACGTATTTTATTGCATACCGTAGTTATTTAGTTTGGAAATAGTGTTTCAGCACACTAATGGCCTGCTTAAATACACTTAATAAAATCAAAATCGTCTTTATTGGATTAGACTTTACAAATAAGCACTTTCAAAGCGTCAGAATCTACCACCGAGTTCGAAAGGTCGTGTTTGCTGCGGAGAATCCGGCAAGAAATTTAGCAAAAGCTTATGTATTTAGAATTGTGTATGGAGAAAGCTTCGCTATGGCAGATTATTTTGAAAGACGTTAAGTGCAGAAGACAAAGGAACAAATTAGAACAATACGTAACGTTAGCCAGACTTTCCTTTATTACGCAATTAAAGCTGCTAACATATTACGAAAATTAATACAATGAGCACTCGGTACAATTAAGGTAATGTCTTAATAACGTGCAGTAGGAAATGTGTTTTTATTCAATAACAAGCCAGATTTAATGTTTGATTACGTTTCATGGTGTTTATTTAAAACAAAATTAAATTAACTAATTCGCAAATTCGAAGCGAATCGGACATACGTGCCACGCGGTACAGTCTCAAGCGTACGCCTAATATGATAGTAATCATTTTCGCATACATGTCATCACGTCATTAAGTTCCTTTCGGAAAAAGCATAGAGCGCCATTTCACTCCTCACTTGCTCCTGGCTTATTCATTCAGGAATATCTTCATACTTGCGCGTCTGCTCCAATAGTCTCGCTCATGCATATTAAAAAAATCCTACATTCTATTACACCTTACCGCTATATAATACACTAGCGGGTAGACATTTATATCAAATATTTTGTCTACCCGTGCAAAGCCGGGGCGGGCAGCTAGCCTATGTTAATCAGTGATAGTGTAGCTTTCTAACGGAAATATTTTTTTTAATCGGTCCAGTAGTTTCGGAGCCTATTCAATACATACAAAAATACAAATCTTTCATCTTTATAATATTAGTATAGATAAATGTTAGTTACGTTACAAACACAATGTTTACAAGTTGGGTGTACGCTACAAATAGTCTGGAGAGTTTCATCGCCACCTGCATTTCCCAACAAAAAAAATACAACGTTAAAAAAGTTTGTTGTCAAGGCTTACCATAATTCATGGGATCTCTCCAAGGAGTAAGGTTTGGTATCGTTGAGATCGCGACCGAAACTCGTTCTCGCGAGGGAATTGGCGACGATATCTGCGTAGCTTTGTTTTACTCAACTCCGCGAGTAAATTATATTGCGTAATACTGAATTATACAAGACTAGCGTTAAACTTTATTCGAGTGGAAAATGTTCTTAACCGATCCTGGCTTTGAAGATACACAAAGCATCCTTTTGTATAGAAAATTATTATACTAGGTAGTTTATTTTATCACTATCAAGAAATTAAGATGATCATAATTCTGTAGACCTCTAGTCTTGATGACACTTTATCATATGTTCTATTAAAATATAACCGCTTGCTGGTACATCGAAACTCGACCGTAACCCTTCGTTCTTGGTACACAAGACAGAAAGGAATATACTATTAGGTTATTAGTAACTACTCGTAGGATAATAATCTAACTGCTATAGTAGGAAATTCCTACAATAAGCTGTCGGAGTCTCGTTTATAAAATATTTCATTAGTCTATTGTTATGAAGTTGTTAACAAAATATATGGCTGAGGAACGCCTTTATTTACTTATTAAGCACAAAAAACAGAACACAATTTTATAAAAACAAGTACAAAGTATGGCTATAACCTGATCTTAACTGTGTTCCAAACAATGTGTGCACAGCATTACTAGTATACAACAAATTTAAATTATTTGTGCCTTCATTCAATGTTGCTCTTACATTATTTTACAATGATTCTGCATTAAATCCACCCTATTGACCGCAAGTGGAACGTCATACATAACACAAGTTAAAAAATACTAAAGGGATCCCATTGTTGGCGGCAACGAAAATAAATCTTGCAAGACATTGTCGTGCGGGCTAACTGAAAATCAACATTGGCACCGCGACCCTTGTTTGTCCATTAGCTTGCCGCGAACATAGCAAATACAAGAGACGGAGACACAATTTTTTGTTATATCATTGTGTTTTCTTACTTGCGATTTATTATTTATCTTACTTATTAGCGTAGTTATGGGATAATTGGTAAGCCACTCTGAAGTACAGACTTAATTCCTTTTACAATTGATTAATTAATTAAACTTCTTTTTGGGGCTGTTAATATTTATTTCAAATCTACGTTTGAGACGGCAACATTTTTTAAGTCCGGATAAAACGATTTAGGCCGACATAGACAGATATAGGTATGAGATATCAGTGTTCTTCTTCTTCTTCTTCATCATTACATCATTTCCAAATTTCCTCATCTATAAATAAGTCACTAAATGGAAACTTTACTGTACATAAAGACACCAAAAATACACATTAAAGATCACCTTATAAGTCCTTATTCTAAGACCTGAACACAATTTACTTCAGTCACTGAAAAAAATATCAACCGCTCCGCCTGATTCCCGCCAAAAACTCCCCGAGGTATCAGTAAAAGGCAGCAAAGAGTATATATACCTAGTACTTAATCGTTCCGAAACAAAGAGTTCTTATGACATTGATTAAATTGTTGTCTGAGAATAAAGGCATAGGATAGTATTTATTCCGATTTGTATTATAAACTACCATGTATAGAAATATAATATTCTTAGAAAATTTCCTTACAAGGAAAACTTACCAAACGGTCATAGTACTCCTTTGCGCAAAAGGGCCATTTTTTTATTAGAAGTAATAGAACAAGACAAGTATTTTTTGCTCATTGGCTAAGGAGTTTAATCATTATCACGCCTTGACATTCCATATATTTTTTGACATTATTTACCTTTTATTATTCGTACGTTGTTCGTTCGTTTCTTTGCTTAATTCGTATATTTTTATAGTAATTTTACTTTCTTATTGTAAGTATTAGTAGTTTCAACGAAATATTATACAAATATATATATTATTAAAGTAACTTTTATTTTAAGCCAAGAAAATGAACATACCACAATCCAGCACATCCATGTCGAAATTAAAATTAGTGAACGCCGAAAATCCACTGAGAGTAACACCTTTAATGTTTTCCTTTTGTAAGTAGACATACCGCGATTTAAAAAAAAACAGTTCCTACTTTTGATTTTAGAAATTCATTTTATAATACTACTTACGACAAAGCCCGTTCACATATTAAATAGAATGCTGACAACGTATTCTAAAACATAAATCTCAAAATGTCAAAATGTTCATACGAATTAATACTTCAATGTTTGGTTGGCGCAGCGCTGTTCATTTTCCCCTACAAGTATAGTTGAAAGCGATACGAATACCCAGTCGAAAGTTGTAGTTGCTAAGGCTAACTGTATTCATACAAAGACAGCTTCCGCCACATGTACCTACTTACTTTTCATGCATTTTTGAAATATTAGTAACATTAATTGTTGGTATGATTTCAGCCGATGCAGATCTCACCAGCGTCGACATCAACAAGTACTTAGATATGGGATTGAAAAAAATGAGTTTAAAAATAGCACACATGACGGATTCAGACAGACAAAAATTTATGTCAACAATAACAAGGGCACTTCGTAAGCATTGTCAAAAAAACGAAGTCAATTCATGGCCTGTAGTTCTTTCACTTGATATTCCCAATTATTGCATCAGGACTGGATGCCTCAAGGATGTAAGCACAATTACTTTTAAATCAAATTAAATTGGTTGTTTTAGCGACTCCATCATCAATCTTACTGCATTTAAATCATATTTATCTATATTTACATACAAATACAGAAATTTAAGTTTCTGTTTCTAGGTAATGTCAAAATGAAAGCTTTTTACTCAATGCATATGAAAGTTAACACGATACTAATAACAATATTCCAATAAAAAAATGACTGTAAGCCTGTCTGTCTGTTTGATCAGGTGATTTCCGAAACGGCTGGGCCGATTTGAACGATACTGTCACTGACAGATTGTTGATGCTATTAGGAGTAACGTAAGTGACATTTATTTTGGAAAAAATAATTAGGTATATTGAATTGATTCAGGTGTTACTTTGCGGAAATTCATATTTATAGAATACAAAATACAGACAAAGCAAATTATAATATATTTTATATTCTAAAAATAATTAAAATAAATAAATAAAAAATAACAAGAATGTGGGCGCATGATATTGTATACAAAATTAATTCCACGCGTACGAATTTGGGCACAGCTAGTCTTTTATGTAAATAATAATTAATGTTTGTACCTTTATCCTTTATGAGCTCCTAAACCACTATAATAAAATTTTGGTATGGTCTTCTGAGGAGAACCACAGGGATTTTTGTCCGAAAAGAATGTATACATAAAAACTCATGTAATTTAGTGGCATAGCAAGGCTGTTAATAATCGCCAAGGTTGTTAATAATATAACTATCTTGAATTTCAGGACAAGATAGGAACGAAAACAGTTACACTGAAAAAGGATTCAGTAGTTCTGATAACATCCCAACTACAATACTGGGACAAATGTGACGAAAAGAAAATTTGTATCGATGATCCACACATCCTGGCAACAACTAAAATTGGAACCGAGATCGTAATCAATTTTGGAGAGATAGTTTTGATTTGCACAGACAAAGTGGACTCAAGCACTATAAAATGTGAAGTTGTAACGGAAGGGCAAATGAAAAGTGAAGATGTTTTCTACTTACGCAACACTATATGTATGAAACCAATTCTCTCAAAGATGGATTTGCAGCTACTTCAATTTGCAAAAGAATACAAAGTAAATTAAATAGTATGCAATTCATTAGAATGTTTATAAAAGCAATTTCTTTTAGCATAACATTTTTCAATATGGAGTTTAATTGTTCCAGTTTGATTTCTTAACGATGAATTCAATTCGTCAAGCTAGTACATTGAAAAGAGTGCGCCAGTTTTTTAGCACCGAGCTTCGGTCACCTTCAATTATAAGCACTATTTGTGAACAAGAAGGCTTGAATGACATTGATGCTATAATTGAGGTGAATGAATATAAATATAATAAAAAAGAATCTGAATATTTCATATGGTAAGTAATCTATTTTATTACAGGAATCTGATGGAATCATCTTGGCAAGAGAATTTCTTGGAAATAAAATCTCTAACCTAAATAAAATGGTTGCGATACAGTTACAAGTTGGTGCAAAATGTAAGAAGGTACATACTTAGCTAACAGCTGGTCAATATATATATATTCTAAACATAAGATTTTGTATTCGTATTATATTTTTTATTTATTTTATTTTATATATAAAGTAATGATATACAATGCGAATGTAAGTGCCCCAGTTCTAACTTTCTAGACCAAAATACTAATTGATGGAAAGGTAAAGAGTACTTGGAACCGGCAGCCCTTTATGAAGCGATTGATGATTTTAAAAGAAGCTTAAGAGGCGGGTAACTGTGTGAGTCAAGAGTGAAATGGCACTCTAGGCTCTCTGCTTAACCCGTAAGGGACTTGACACGATGATATGGATGCAGAAATAATGTTTTTAATTGCAGAACGGTAAACCATGTTTCATATCTGGAAATATTTTGGATGATACATTAGAAGTTGGCTTATTAACTGGACGAGATAACAGTGACATAACAAACATAATCCTACAAGGTTCAGGGATCGTGATGCAGAACTGCAATGACCCAAGTAAAGTCGCTAATGCCATACGGATTATTAATTCTGTTTGTGAAATCGTTGAACCACAAATTGCTGAGGATGATTTTTGGAGGATTTACCTTGAGGTAAAGTTATAAATATTATCTAACCGTCTAACTAGTGTTCTAATATTCAGAAGCCGAATGAAACAAAATTAAACCCTTAGTTTCAAGACTGTCCGTTCATCTGAATAATTCAGAACAGACTTTTCTGGCTTAGTTCTTTATATTTTGCTCTTTAAATTTTGACAAAAATTCAACTTTCCAAGTATGGGATTTTACAATCAGAATAAATCTGTACTTACAAGCACATGCCAAATTTATGCCATGCTAAATCAAAATTGTGCATTTTCCTCTAGTTGAAACCTTAACCTATTCATACTGTACTTTGTATTGCAGCTAAAGCTTCCAGTCAATGCGGCAGAAGCATCCGTGCTATCGTGCGTAATTCTGGCGAAATGTTCCCAATCTGTCGCCATTATAGTACCTACGGTAACGGGCAGGACCGTCAAACAACTAGTGCATATGGCCCCCAGTCAAATCATATTGGCAATTACCACCAATCCATCGGTCGCTAACCAACTATTACTGTACAGAGGTGTTGTCCCGATTGTTTATGAAGGTAAGCTGCCAAACAATTTTAAAGGTACTCGTGTTTTGGACGTTTGATACCTTGGATGTTAGCATGAAAATATAAAGCAAGTGTTTATACTTTTGAAGACTTATGCAGTAATTATTTACATTATTAATGAACATTTTACTTCTACCAGGTTTATTCGTTTTCTTACCATGTTTGCAACACAACAAACAAATACTAAGCGTTGTAAGAAACAGTTAAAATAATACTTAAACAATGGCTATATTAACACTAAGCTTTGACCAATAAATCGCTTGAAAGTCTCTCCATTCAAGCACTTTTTTTTAAATCATGAAATGTATATCCACAGATACACCAGATAAGGATTGGTACGTGGAGACACAGGCCCGCATAGATTACGCAATAGCATATGGTCTTAAGCATAACTACCTGAATTACGGGCACCACTACGTAACCTTGAGGAAATCATTCCCATACAGTGGTTTTTGTGATAACGTGAGTGTGTGGCGAGTTATCACGGCGGAAACAAAGAAACGCATGTACGTACATTTGGCTTTGGTTGTGCAAGTAAATAATGCATCTATGGAAGATGTGTTACATTGTTATTAAACTTAACTGACATCTAATATGCCAATAATTATGATCTATGAAAAAGGATAAAATGATACCAAGATACTACTTGGGTACTCTGGGCAACAATACAGTAGTGAATGGTGTCAATTGTGTTGTACAAAATCACAAAACTTATTTGACAGGACTAAAAGTTTTGCTATCCCTTTCTCATATGCAGGGTTAAATAAGGATGGCAATACTTTTTAGTC
This sequence comes from Falcaria lacertinaria, assembly GCA_951449985.1. Lineage (NCBI taxonomy): Eukaryota > Metazoa > Arthropoda > Insecta > Lepidoptera > Drepanidae > Falcaria > Falcaria lacertinaria. The sequence continues at coordinate 8,226,651 of OX602117.1, forward strand.
TTGTCAAATTAGTTTAGTTTTACGATATCGTACAACAGAATTAGCACCAATATTCTAGTTCACGTTTTCATCCTCAATCGCCAAAAAGTGCAAATTTTTGATAATTTTAATTGCATCAGATTTTTATAATTACAGGGTGAAAGCCGGCAATAAATTGTTGAAAACAGCTTCAGGTTCTCATATAGACATGATGTAAAAGATAAAACAATAATGCCAAAAACTAAATGATGTGTCATCACCTAAATTAATATGAAGATTCTGTGAATCAGAAGGGCGTTACTCAAAATATTTTAAATAACTTATTTTATTTTAGTTACCGCTTATTTTAGAAATATGTCTATAAATATTTTTATTAAATGTTTATTCTTATGTATTGTGTTTTATTGTATTAGATTTCATTTATTGACATATGCTGTTATACAGCGACACGATCGCCCCCGCATATTTTATACTAACTAGAAACTGTACGCATTATATTATAAATACTCTGAGCTAAAACGAATCTTATCTGCGAGCAAATAAACATATTTTACATCAACACAGTTATTAAGGATCTTTTGGTCATTTTCTGGCTCAAATATTTTGTTGAGTTACTTAAGAAAAAGGAATCACTACCGAAGTGGTAAAAAGAGGGGAAGATAAATTTTATTGTCACTTCATTGGTATAAAAAGGTGCTTTACCAATTATGGGGTTTTATATTGACTCGTTGGCAATCGTTAAAATGTCTGTCAGTAACAAAAAGTATCCCTTTTGCGTAGAGCCCTTTTGGAATAACCCAACCCAATCATACGTGATACGCCAAAAGAATAAAACCGCTACGCTAGTGATACGTGTAAAAGACGAACATAGAAACTCCTGCTTTTTTGAAGTCGTTTATATAGGTTGCAAAGATCAGAAAGGCAGTCGCTTTCTGAAATAATCGGATAACCAGCCGCATTAGGTTGGATCTACTGCCGAACCCAACTTTTTTTTAATAAGTCCAGCTCATACAAAAAAAAACATATCTTCACTGATCACTACATCAGATGTTTTGTACAATTATGTAAAAATAGAAAAACAATCTGTCCCAAGGAGCGATCACCTCAACCATGAAGGCAAGTATAAAGGTTATAACATAATTATAATCAAATAGCTAAAATATTAGGAAAATATATGATGTGTTTCATATATTGTTAAGGCCGCGATAATTTCCCAAGCTCTCGGTTTAAAATTTATCCTCAATTAATTGGGGTAAAGGATTAATTTTAAAACGCATGTTGGCGAAAAAAATATTTTCTTTTTCGTTTCAAATTTAATAAAATATAAAACTAGCATAGAGCAATCAATGCTTTTTGAAAAGTGTAGGGCTTCTTTACAGGTATCTGTCATCATATTTTTTAAACATTTATGAAAAAAAAAGTAAATTTAAGATTGATGGGTTGCAACACAGGGTAGCAATCGGTAGCAATAAAAGAACATTGATTATTTCAGATAGTTTTTAATATATTTTGTGTTTTATCGTGAATTTTCCTAAAATTATATTTTTAATTTATTGGTTTTAGGCAAACTTATTTTAGTATAATGGACCAGGATTCTGGTATAATCTTTGAAGATATTGATTTAAGCAGCAAACACATATTGGCTAAGCCATGTTATAAAATCAGAAGAAGCCCTGTCATGGTTACATTGGGTATGTCAACAATAAATAAATGCTCAAATTTGGAATCTGCGAGTACAGTTAAGAAGATTGTTTTTTTTTTATAGTCAGCAACGTGTTGCAAGCGTCCATAGGCCACGGAAACCTAAAATAATACATACCATAAGGCAGGCCGTGATTGCTTGCCAACATCATCATTCATCATACTCCTGCCCTTATCCTATATTATTTGGTGTCGGCGCAGTATGTATTTCTCTTCCATCTTTCTCTATCAGCCGTCATCTTCGATTCACTTCCATTCTGGCCATGTGACCGTATTTGTATGAAAAGAACCGCCTTTCGATCACTGGTTTTCTCTCCCTTATTTCCTTCCTTAGCTATCTCCTTTTTCGTTAGCTTTCATTCAATAGAATAACTACTTTGTCATTACTTCAGCAAATCCGAATATAACACATGTGGATGTCCAAAAGTTTATGGAAGTCGGCATGAACGTGGTTCGGTTCAGTATGTCAGCTATCACTACAGGAGAAAAAATAAGATTGCTCGGGAAGATTGATAAGGCTCAGGAAACACTATGTAAAAAGTTCAACGTTAGCTACTGGCCGATCGCAACTTGCATGGAGTTACGGATCTGTGTTGTGAAAACTGGTGTTCTTGATAGCGTAAGTCTATTCGTATGGTCACGACGTAATAATGCTTGGACATTATCACACAGCGCCATCGGGCCCCAAACTAAGCAAAGCTTGTACTTGGGAATGGAAACCAGTAGATGTTAGAATACTTATATACTTCTTTTTTTGTTAATACATACCAAACACCCAGACGCAAGGCAAACATGTTCGCTAGCGTAGCAGTCGGGTATACTATTAGACCAGCAGTCACTCGATTTTGAGACGACTTTTGTACCTACTTATTCCCATAAACAGGTCAGCAATTATTTTCTGTTGATAACTAAGCAAAACTTACAATATTTTACAGGAAAGAACTGAATTAACCTTGATAAAGGGCAATGACATCATATTGTCATGTGATGTAAAAGACTACGATCGATGTAATGAAAGCAAAATATTTGTAGACAATCCAAACATGGCGACTGATTTTAGAGTTGGAACGGAAATATATGTCGATCCTGATCTTCTATTCGTTTGTAAAGAAAAAATCGATGGTAAATCAGTAAGGTGTGCAATCACACAAGGTGGTACACTGGGTAATCAACGTCGCGTTACAGTCAAAGGTGCTAAGCAAACAAGACCACTAGTCACGAAAAAGGATTTGCAGAATATTAAATTTTCTCTAGACTATGAGGTACCCATGTTATATTTTTTAAATGTAATTTTTACTGTAAGGTAAAAAGTGCAAAGGCTTACAGGTGTTTATAGTTGACCTTTATTTAGCATATTCATGTATTTTGATTGGTATATTGTTGGTCTTATGTTGCAACGGGCAGTGGTACTCACACCACCGCGATGCCAGATTTTTTTGCCGTCAGGCAGTGGCATGTACGCCTTAACGTGTTCCGATTTTAAGGGCACTGTAGCTACTGAAATTACTGGACTAAGAAGACTTATGATGAACTAAGGTGACGTAATTACGGGCGCTGAGCAGTGCATAACTTGACGACTAAGGTTCTGGGTGGAACCGCGTCTATTGCATGGGCGAGCGTGTACCTTATTCTTAGGCAAACTTACTCATCTCTCCACCTATTTGTACAGAAAAAAATTAAAGGTATTTCCAAATTCTAGATAGATATGATTATGATCAACTATGTACGTTGTATATCAACGCTTACGCAAATAAAGGAATACATAGATCAGAAAAGTAAGAGACCCATCATCATCAGCGGCATATGTACGGAGGAGGGACTGCACAATATCGATGATCTTATCAAGGTATATAGATATATATGTTATACTTTGGTTATGGAATGATATAAATACAGGCATCTTTAATCTATAATATAAAAATGAATCGCTGAATGTCTTGCTAAGCGCAAATCTCGAGAGCAGCTGAACCGATTTCGCTGATTCTTTTTTAGAATATTCTTTGAAATACGAGGATGTTTCTTACAGAGAGAAAAATTAAAGAAATTGCCTGAAAAAGTCTAAAAACGGGTAGACAAAATATTTGATAAAATGTCTACCCGTACAAAGCTGGGGCGGGCCGCTAGTGTTGCTTAAACTTGAATAAAGATAGTGTACACGTCAGGAAACAGCTTTGATGCCGTGAAATTGCTACTACAGCTATTATATCTATAATCATATTGTATTCCTACAGGAATCGGACGGCATTGTTCTTTCTAGAAACCTTCTATCTCTTGAACTGGACGCGACACATCGATACAAAATGACTAACATCCAAAAGTGGATTGGAGCAAAATGTCAACAGGTTGCAACTTTACTCAACTTCAACTAACTGTTTTCCTAAAAAAATATTGTGTTTTCGTTTAATATTCTATTAAGAATATCTTATTATACACAAGGTGTCGGTTTAATTCAAGATTACATTCAATTTATGGCTAGAATGACCATCGTAGTTGTTATTGAGCTTGCTCTCAATTATTTCATCAGTATCACTGATTAAATAATTGAGAGATTATAAAGAAGTTGATTTATAACACAATATTTCTATTATACGAAATTTTCTTGTAGGTATTATAGTAGACCACTGATCTGTCACCATTGGCACCCATATTTTGACCGATCACCTTACCGACAAACACAATTAACTAAGAATAGATATCATATTTATTAATTAAAAATATATTATTTCAGGCTGGCAAGCCTTTTTTTATATGCGGCGGGGTGTTACACGAATCCCTTACTAGTGGTTCAATCTACGACAACGAATTGTCAGATGTAACGAATGCATTGTTTGATGGAGCAACAGGATTCATTTTATCAAATTCTAACGAACCAGAGCTGATTAAGGATACAATCGTAGCACTGAATGAATTGTGCTGCGCTGTTGAGCCTTTAGTTAATGCGAAAGTAAATTTTTGGAGAATTACGAATGAGGTAAAAATATAATAAATACATTTACTTAAATTATAATCAACCATAGCAGATACTTATTCAATTTTGTAAGAGATATCAGTTAAAAAAGTACATAATCACGTAAGCAAACTTTAAATGTAAAACCCATTACTCTCACTAATGCAAATTTTAAATTAAGACAACATGACGCTTTATGGTCAGGTAAGGAATAGCTATTTCGTGAAAGGTGAATAGTTGTTTCTTCAGTGTTGCATTGACTTTCTTTCTCATCTTAGATGAAAATACCGATCAATGCTGCAGAAGCTGCTGTGGTGTCTTGTGCTACTATTGCTAATATAGCTCAGGCTAAAGTGATCATCATCCCTACCGTCACGGGCCGCACCGCGAAAGCTATGATCTGGATGAAACCTGCCTGCATCGTGATCGCAGTCAGCACGAGGATCAAGACTATAAGACTATTGAATTTTTACAGATGCTGTATACCATTATTGTATCAAGGTACACACATTTAGCTTGGCAAGAAAGTCTAAAAACGAAACCAAACTTGCAACTGGCTACTAGCAACCTTCACAGAATGGAATCTATGTTATGACGTTTACAGTACTGTAAACAAACCAATCAAGATGGTGGCTTAGTAGCGCCCCTACTAATTTCTACTCTTTTTTGCCAGACTGCACAGTACACATGTCATTATGTCAAGTCCTTTTTGGCCAGAGAGTAAAAGAGCGACATTTCACTCTTGACTTGCAAACTTTTTTTACTTCCTTTACATTCATAAATCTTTTTATACTGGCCCACTGGTTCCGAGTACTTTTACTTTTCCATCATTGAATACTTCTTGTACTTGAAAATTAGACCTTGGCCACCCACGACATATTGTATCAAAGTTTACTCTTAATTGCCCTATGTGTGAGTGAAATAGTGCCAGTACATCTATATTTAAAAAAAATCAACTACAGGTATCAATGAAAAAGGAAACTGGTCTAAGATGATTGAAGCTCGCGTCGCCTTTGCAGTGGAGTACGCGGTCAAGCAAGGCTGGTTGGTCTGCGGGGATACCTACATCTCCTTACAGAAAGGATCTGACGTCAGTTCATTCTGTGACACCGTGAGGATGTGGTATGTTACCATGCGTAAGAAGGCTCCCGTCGAGTGAGTATTTACGGACTTAATTTTTTTTGTTACGTTATTTAGATGGATATTTATTTTGTCTAGCATTGTGAGGTCCCAGTCTGGAAGTAAGCAATGCACGTCTGAACTGATAAGTAGCGCTCAGGGTATAGAAATAAAATATGCATTTGTAGGCATCCACGCATACCTCCTATATGGTGAATCCTGAGAAAAATGTATAGTTTAAAGTACGTAAAAAAAGCGTGGTGGCCTTGTGGTGGAAGTTACCACCTTTCATTTGATGGGTCCGGGTTCAAACACCGACGATCTGTCCAATTTTTCTAAACTTTGGTGCACAATTACTGCTGTACCAGTTTAAAATTATTGATTATGAAAAAGTATCGTGCAAAAGTAGCGTGCAAGACGACTGATATAAAGTTGGAAAATAAGCTTAATTCTCTTCACGAAACCATAAAGAAATTCGTCGTGATGTATGTATGTAAAAAGTTATAAGTATTTTTTCTTTCAGATGTGACTACGGTGGAGACGAGGATTTAAAATACAACGAGGCACTCGATTTTACGAGATGTGTTTATAATCGTTAAATATATACATGCCTACTTATTTATCATTAGTTTTAATATAACTGTTTTATTCTTCCTCCAGTCTTTTTGTTGCGTATACAAATGCCAAAAGAGGAAATGAAGAGGAAATGAAAAGATTAAAAATTGATATAATGGGAATAAGCGAAATGAGATGGGAAGGAAGTGGTGACTTTTGGAGTGACGAATATAGAGTTATTTTTACGGGGGGACAAAAAGGAAGCAACGGCACGGCGATAGTATTTAATAAAGTATGGGGTTTAATGATTGAAAACACAGTGCACCACAGCGACCGGATAACAGCTGTAAAAATTAAAGGAAAGCCCTCAGATTTACTAATAATACAAGTGTACATGCCAACCGGTAGACATCCAGATGACGAAATCGAAGAAGTTTACAACCATCTGGATACCTTATTAGATCTAGCTAAAGAAAAAGATAACATAATATTAATGGGAGATTTTAATGCAGTTGTTGGGGAAGAAGCAGTAGAAGATGTATCTGGTAGTTATGGGTTGGGCAATAGAAATAAAAGAGGAGAAAGATTAATAGACTTTTGTAAGGAAAATAATTTAGCAATTATGAATACATTATTTAAACAACCAAAGAGAAGATTATACACATGGAAAATGCCAGGTGATATCGGAAGATATCAGTTAGACTACATTATAGTAAAGCGAAAAGATAAACATCAAGTCACCACATGCAAGACATTACCAGGCGCTGATTTAAATACGGACCATAACTTGCTTATAAGTAAACATAGATTTGAAGTAGAAAAAATTAAAAGGAAAAACAAACCAAAGAATATAGATCTCAATATTTTAAGAAATAAGGAAAGTCAATATAGTGTGCAATATAGTAATAAAATAAGAAACAAGTTAAAAATAAATAACACAAATTATATTAAAGAGAATAGCTGTATACAAAATAATATAGATAATAAGTGGAACAACATAAGAGATATATTGAAGAGCAGTGTGAATGAATGTATAAAACATGAAAAAGTTGCAGCTAGAAAGAAATGGTTAGACGCTGAAATAATTGATTTAATAATAGAGAGACGAAAAAATCAGGAACAAAACCGATAATGAAAGCATAAGAAAATATAAAATCTTAACTAACAAAATAACTTTAAAATGTAGAGAAAAGAAAGCAAAAGACATAGAAAACGACTGTAACTTAATAGACTTCTTAATGAAAAAGGGAAAAACCGATGTAGCATATAAAATGATCAAGAAATTAGACAACAAACACAAATCAAAAAGCACAACCATTTTAAATGAACAAGGTAAATTACTAATAGACAACAAAAGTATAGTGGAGCGCTGGAAAAGGTATATAGAAGGACTTTATGAAGGAGAAGGATTAGATGAAAATGACATGGAAAAAGAATACGAAGTAGAGGAATGTGAGTTGGGACCAGACATTTTGAGGTTAGAATTTGACAAAGCATTACAAAACATACAAAATGGAAAAGCCGCAGGGGACGATGGTATATATATAGAAATGATTAAATATGCAGAATGTGAACAGTTATTAACAGAACTATTTAATTTAACAAGGGATATGTACAGGACAGGAAAGATACCAATGGATTTCAAAACAACCAAAACAATAACATTACCCAAAAAACCTAACTCATTGAAATGTGAAGAGCATAGAACCTTAAGTCTCATATCACAGGCATCTAAGATATTACTCAAAATTATACAAAATAGAATTCGTCAAAAAATAGAAGAATGTTTGAGCGACGATCAGTATGGATTCCGAAAAGACAAAGGCACAAGAGAGGCAATTCTGGCACTGCGTATGATAACTGACAGACGTCTGGAACTAGGACTTAACACTCACATTGCTTTTATAGACCTAGAAAAAGCATTTGACAAAGTCAACTGGAAAATAATGATGAAAGCTCTAAAGACAGCTGGTGTGGATTACAGAGAAAGGAGAATCATATATGAGCTTTATAGAGAACAAGAAACTGTGATAGAGTTAGGAGAAGAAAAAAGAAAAGCAAAGATAAGACAAGGCGTAAGACAGGGGTGTCCACTTTCACCATTAATATTCAATTTATTTATAGAGTTAGCAATAAGGAAGATAACAGAATCAGAACAGGGAGGTATAAAAATTAACGGTAAAAGAATACACTTTATAAGATTTGCAGACGACATTGCGGCATTCGCAGAAAACAGGGAAAAACTAGGAAAATTTATGGGCATCATGGATACGATATTTAAAGAATTTCACTTAAAAATAAATATAAATAAAACCAAAACACTAACGACATCCAAAATACCTTACAGACATACACCTATCAAACTTAACAATAATGCAATAGAACAAGTAAATAACTTTAAATATTTAGGTAGTATTATTAGCAGTGATTCCAGATGTAGTCACGATATTAAAGCCAGAATTGCAATAGCAAAACAAGCTTTTAATAATAAAAAAAGGCTTTTTGGATCTGGTATGAATAGAAAAGTTAAAAAAAGGCTTATCAAGACATACGTATGGAGTATCGTACTGTATGGATGTGAAACGTGGACACTGACGCAAAGAGACAGAGAAAGGTTGGAAGCATTTGAAATGTGGTGCTGGAGGAGAATGGAGAGAATAAGTTGGACAGAAATGGTAACAACAAAGGACGTTCTGAAGAAGGTAGGAGAAAAAAGAACGATTATAAGTACGATTGAAAATAGGAGGGGCAAAATGATGGGCCATTTGTTACGACATGACGCATTTATACGAAATATCATAGAGGGAAAGATCGAAGGAAAGCGTGGCAGAGGAAGGCCAAGGATAAGTTACCTGCAACAGATAAAGACGAAGGCTAACGTTATGTCGTACCAAGAGGTCAAAGAGATGGCTAACGATAGAACGGCTTGGCGATTGCTCCACCGACAAGAGCCTAGCTCTTAAATATATGATGACAAATGCCAAAAAATATTTTCCGTGATGAACCATCTTTATTAACTAATATGTCTATGAACCCTCCGACTTATTATTTTTAAATTTATTTTATAAGATTTTGACGTGCATGTTGTTATGATTATGCTATTTAACGACTTCTCTTTTCGCTTCGGTCTGATCCCCGATGGTTTTCGTACAAATAAAACTCGGTAATGCTTATTCTTATGGTTTATTTATTTTAGCAGGAGATGTTAGCGACATCTGCGTAGGTTGTTTATCGTTACGCTTACCGCGGTCGGGACCTTGCCTCGGTATCTCCGTATTGTAAACTGGACCTTAGAATAACAAAAACTAAGCTGATTCGCCACTGCTCCCAGGATTAACGGGATCCATTTGTTAGATTTCAAAGATATTTTCATTATACTTATCCAAAAGCGGGTCTTGTAACGTTGGCACTCATAACCTCAGAGCAGTATATTGATAAGTGATAACGAATTCCAATGGACAAATGAGCCCAAATATATAATATCATTGACTAAACTAGAAACTTTTTCGAGGCGGTGCCATGTAAAGAAGATGCCACGTAAAATATACATAGAATAACGACTAGCGTAAGTCCGTATTCTAAGAAATATACATTTAATATAGATCATAGATATAGCGTAGCGAAAAAAGTTCTAGGTCTGTGATATGTTAGTAGATAGTGGTTTGGGACATGACATGTATTTAAGTTTTGTACATTTTAGTTTAGTTTATTTCAATTTTCCATTATGTTCTATACTATGAGCTAAGAATACATTATATCTCTGTAATAGGGACTTTCAAAGAAATAATAACAATCCTACATTACCCTCTGGGAAATTATGCTTTTTTTTTTAGGGACTGCTTAACCAGACTAAAGTGGCGAGGTCATTTAAGGCCTCCAGCCAGAAGGGGGACTTATTCTAAGCAACAGAACTAAGGGCGTTACTGAGAGGTGGGTTATGGAGCCGCGACTGACTTTGGGGCAAATTATGCTTTAGTGTGTACTCTTACGGTAGGTAGGTATACTCTTTGGTTGTAATCAGAATGCATGAAATAGGTTTGCATTTATTTTAATATCTATACGTCACGTACATGACAGGCTTCATGTCCAAAAAAATTGGGCTACAGATTTCTTTCAATTTTGACAGAACACGCAAAACACAATTTTGAGCACAAGTTTTGTTTTATTTTAGTAAATATTATTTCTTCGAACATTTATACCTAATAATTTATTAATCATGGTTTGGCCAACGGAATTCGACGTCAAGCTAGGAGAGGTAAGTAAGAGTATATAATAATCACATCCTTTGATTAATAATCAAAGAATCACATCCTTGAAATGTCTTCAGTAGAAACAGTTCATCCAATAAGTTATGGAATTTGATCGTTCGTCGAATAATATTGTTTAGTAAGGTCAAACATTTATTTGTTTGTCTGCTTGTCTTCTTGTTTGTAATATTTTCAATGCTATAGTAAGATATTCTTGAGAGTAGATAGTATACTGCTACCACCAAGCAGGATTACTTCAACAGAGGCATTACTTAAACATTATATTGTTCTCACTCCCCAACCATATCTATGTATCCACTGATATATTTTGTAACATCATATTAGTACGAGTAGTTAATAAAAAAATATGAATTAATATAAAATAGTAATGGATTTGTTAAACATAAAATTTAAAGTATCAATCACCACCGACGACACCGTTGGTTTAATGGTAAGTATAACTGACTTCTGCGCTGGGGGACGCGGGATCGATCCCCGCTGGTCCAAACGTTTATGTGATGAATACTTATGTTTGTCTTGCTTTGCTTGACATGTATTATAAGTATGTATTTACAAAAAAAATAACTTATTTAAGTATTGTGTCAGTTGTCTGATTCCCATAGTACAAGCTTTATTTAGTTTGGGACTAGATAGCACTGTGTGATAATTATGAGACACATTATTATTATGTACTTCCTTAGTATGATGCCATGGAGCTACCAGGTCAGCAGCTACAAGCGGCACATGCCTACACCCCTCTGGACCATTTACTGAACCTGAATATTGCTGCGCCTCCAGGATGTCAGAGACTCACAGGGATTATTGCTCATATCGGTAACGACATCACATTGTACTAACGTCTCTCTTTTCTTGCTAAATTTGATCAAACTGCAAGGAGAAGAAATAATTATGCAATAAAATAATTATGTCTTAATTCAGGTAGAACATCATACGATATAGAAATAATGGAGAAAATGCTGGCAGCTGGAATGAATGTAGCCATGCTAAATCTTTCATTTGGCTCAAAAGAAGAACACGTTGAAAGTATTAAGATGCTGAGGCAGGCAGCTAAAAATTTCAGTGTGACTATGGGCAGAGTGTATCCTTTAGCCATTGCTGGAAGATTGCCTGGTAGGAAGATCAGAACTGGCCGAATAGCAGACGTGTGTATATCTTTAAAAGTAATAATGTGCGAATGTATTTCTGCTTGCTAAGCCTGTTTCAGATCCATACTAAAACAGTGTCTTTGGACACTGTTTGTCATAAATGTATTTTAACCCTCCAAATAACATAATAATTCATTTAAATAACGTAAATAATATACACGTACGTGAAGTCATTTAGGCACAAAATGCCATAGTGAAGATTGAGGAGTGACCACAGAGTAAGGAGGATGCAAGCTTTTGTTTTTTAAAGATTTTGAAAGATTGTGAAGTCAAGGCAACATTCCATGCTGCTGCAAAGTGTCCATGATTGTGAATGAGTAAAATTACGTTAATTTGATTATATTGCAGACCTATGGTGAAACAGTGGAATTGAAAACAGCTGATGTTTTGCGACTAACAACAGATGAAACCTATAGAGATCGATGTTCCATGTACACAGTTTACGTTGATTTCATGCACTTTGCTGATCAGATGAACAAAAATGATGTCATACTTTTGGACAATGAAACAATTATGCTCAGAGTGGAAATCATTTCCACTACCACTTTGACTTGTAAAGTTGAAAGAGGAGGCATCTTAGGATCATATAAAGATGTATTTGTACCGAATGTAGTCCTTAATATGCCAAACTATTCTGAAAAAGATAAAATTTACATTGATATGGCTATTCACCATCAAGTAAGTTGATGAAGATTATCTAATATACATTTAATTTTCAGTGTAGTGTAAAGTGCATAACTATTGATATAATAGCTGCTGATTTGATAATTATTTTCCATTTAAATGTATGATGAATATGCAGGTAGACATTCTCGTTGCATCCTTTGCCAACTCTCCAGCCGCTATTCACGAGCTAAGATCCCTCCTTGGGGAGAAAGGGAAGAAGATATCTATAATGGCCAATATACAAACAATTGAAGGGTACCGGAACTTTGATGCTATACTCACTGTGAGTGTCAGGCCAATCAGTTTTACTATGTAACACCGATAAATTGAGTAAATTATAAAACACAACATTATTTCTCAATTTGTCTTTTGATTAAACAGGTAGCAAACAGCATAATGGTCACACGACAGGAACTGGGGTCGGACATAACGCCGAAAAAATTGGTGATCGCTCAGAAAAACATGATCGCCAGAGCGAATAAGGTACTTGTGATTAGCAATTTATACCATCAAACAAAGCTGCCAGTTAATTGAGGAAAGCTGTGTTATTTACAGGCTAACATTCCAGTGTGCGTAAGTGCCAGTCTATTGAGCAGTATGCGGTATGCGCAGCTCCCACTAAGAGCAGAACTATTGGATATAGCGAACTGTATTCTCGATGGTGCTGACGCTCTAGTACTCTGTGCCGAAACAGCTGTGGGACTCTATCCCGTAGAAACAGTGACGTGTTTGGCCAGTACTTGTAAAGAGGCTGAAGCTTGTGTTTGGACGAAACAGATTTACCATGACCTTATTGATAAGGTAATTGAAACGCTACGAAACAATAATTGTGTAAATATAAAGTTAGGTTGTGCATTTCGGTCTATTAGGTCCAGTTCCTGCAGCCACCGGTGTCTGTTACGACCATTTGTACGAAAGTCCATTTTGCGAACATCAATTTTATCAATTTATTTCTCCGCAAGATATCGAGATAACAGGTCCTTAGTTCTTAGTCATTATACTAATGGAATCATGTAAAAGGTAACTGCTTCCAAATAATAATTAAATTACTGTTAAGTATCGCTTAATCGATTCACATCTGCAAGTTGCATTGAGTTAAAACTTCCTAATAATTTCAGTAAAGCTCTTTTTGTAACTAAAATTACCATTTTCTAGACGCCAATGCCTTGTGACCAGGCCACAGGAGCATCAGTAGCTGCAGTTCTAGCAGCTCAAAGATCATTAGCGGCTGCTATCGTCGTGGTCACCACGACTGGAAAATCTGCCCAACTTGTAGCCAAGTACAGACCTCGGTGCCCAATCATTGCCGTTACCAGATACGCACCAATTGCGAGGCAGCTGCACATGTGGCGTGGTATTATACCTCTTGTTTATGAAGGTAACATAATGTATTAATTTATTATACAGCTTACGTTCAAAGTCACTGTCTAATATTCTCAGATGAAGATCACTTTAGTAAAATTAGAAACGATCATGACATTGTTCAAATCTGAAAGTGCCGGCCACCGCTTTTTTTTGTATATTCTTTTAGAGCTTGCCCGTCTTAACATTTTTTCCTATGGCACCAAATCTGAATTTTCATACATTTTTGTTGAAAATAGTATTTCTAAATAACCAAAACAAATGAAATGTCCTTTAATGTCCAACTTTGGTGCCATAGTAATAAATGCTCGGTCGGACAAGCTCTAACAGAACATACAAAAAATGCGTTGGCCAGTTGGCCACTACTCAGATATGGACCAAATCTCTATGAAACATGGATGATGTCCTTTGCGATGATAAATTTTATACTATGCTTATTCAGATAGTTCTGTTATGGGCTGTTGGGTCCGTAATGATGTGTTCTAACTCCAAAGTTTATTTTCCTAGACTCACCGGACACAGATTGGCAGCTAGACGTGGAACGTCGAATAAATTTCTGTACGAAGTGGGCGATGGAGCAAGGATTCATCCGGGTCGGTGACCCTGTAGTCATCGTGTCAGGTTGGAGACAGGGTTCCGGATTTACAAACACAATGAGAATGATATACGCTGCACCAGACTCATTGGATTAACTTTTTTGCGGTTTTGAACATTCGGTTTTTTAATCAGCCTTTAATTTGTGCTACTAATACAATATTGGTTGAACCTTAAAAGCCAATTGATCGGACCTTATTTCTGAGACTACACTGTCTGTCTGTCTGTAACACTGTAGTCAGCTTTCATAATAGATAGTTGGTTGAAATTTGCACTGAATTTGTTAAAATTGCAGATATTTTAAATATTAATAAATACAAAATGTGTAATAAATACAAAATATAAATATATTAAACAAATACAAAAGAGTTAAGTAGGAAATTAAAAGATGTCCCGTGAAAGAAGTGTTATTTTTTAAAATTTCTTAGTATTTTCTCTAGTGTAAAAAAAATATCCATATATATTATCTACTCTGAGGTATAACCGTCAATCTTGATGCGATTGTAGTCCGAACTTTATAATAAAAAACCAGACAAGTGTTATTGTTGATGTTGGATGGAACTGAACGTATGAAAATCGTAAATGATTTTGAGATGGATTTGAAACGTTCATTAAACAAAAATTTTCTAATAAATATACGTATTTCGCCAGTTTAATTTTAGAACATGTCTTCTTGCACTATTATATCAACAGTTGCCTTCGAAGGGAATAATAAAACAAGTTTGTTCGCCTGAAAACTTTCAATGTAGAACTGAACGGCTTAGTTTAAGTAGAATCAATAGCGCTTTAACGTACCACGGAATAAGCGAGTGACGGAATACCACCGTCAAAGGGCTCGCATAGCACTAGCTAGGGGTGGACGAGCCAATTTGCTCAGTTCTCTGATGTACCCGAATCGAATTTGTGTAACCTCTCAGAGGCCTGGCGTTTGGCGAAATATCGCCTTGTTCAGTTAAACGTACTTTATGACAGTCTTGCTCAAGTAAAGGATGAAGGCATCAATCAAGTTAAACAAAAACAGTGTCTTAGGATTCCGATTTTATTATATGAGCCTGCGTGAACGTGGTTTTAGCTTATTTTATGTAAATACTCCCTATTTTACTTATATGCTAATTATGTTAGGATTCAAATTAATTTTATCTTCTCGTATTTATATCGATATGTTTATTTATTGACACAAAACAGTTTAAATAAAATATTTAAAAAAACATATCTTAACCTATTATCGTATTTTGATGGTCGCCTATGTTGGTTATTAATTAAAACCACACACTTTTGCAAAGAACACCAAATAACTTTAATATTGATTTTATTACAAAACCAACGTGCACATTTTGTATCGGTATTTAAAAGACAGAGAATTGATAATTAGAATTAATGACACTCAAAAAAAACTTAACTATGTATTCACTAATTATGTTGTTTAAATGTAAGAATTGAGTAGGCTCTTATAACCCAGCAGGTATAAATCCACACGATCGATTGTCCAGTGCCAATAGACATGAATAAAAAAATAAAAAAGGATGATAAGCCTTTTCCTTGCTGGATGGCATTGTACTATATAAATTACGTGTTTCATCCCAAGGCTTTATTATAGTAAAGAATAGTAATAACGATCCTACAATAAATACAAACCTATTGAAATAAAGCGTACTTGAACCATGGCACAACGTCGCAAGTGATTAGAATTTTCTACATTAAATTCACACTATGTTAGATCAGAGGGATAAATTCGAAAAAAAAAACCAGTCGATGTGTGGACAAACTTGACATCTGTGTATCTCAGAGGAGTAGCAATATTACAGACATGAGGACAGGAAGAAGTGAACACGCACACACACGTACGTACACGCACACACACATTATTTATGGTTTAAAAAAACTATTATACATATATATCTCATTCCTAATTTTGTTATAGGTCTTATGAGCTACTTTGTGTACTGTATTTGCCGAGAGCTTCTACGATACACGACTTAAAGTCTGTGCAGTGGCCGCCGTCTACTTTTATTAAAATCAAAATCATTTATTCAGTTTAAGCCCTAATAAGGTAATTATGAAGGTCTAAATTACCACTATATATTAATGCTTGCGTTGAGCAAATAAATTAACAACTATTATTAGGAAGTGACTGTTGACTACTGCTAACTCTAAAAGCTATGACAAGTTACTTGTAAGATGCTCTTTGCCTTTATGTAAGCTTCATAGGTAGTCCTACTTTTTCTGTAGATGGTACCATTAAATAATTATACAATATTAAACAACTGCAGGCCTTTGCCCAGCCGTGGGACATCAACGGCTAGATAGAATAGAATAGAAATAACTAGACTTATTTGCTTCTATTTTGTTACATGCTTAAAATCTTAAATGTCGTCTCAAACTAAAGCTGCAATGCTAAGCAACTTTAAACCGGCAGTATAAGGTTTGTTGACCTCTAACCTTAAGCTACAGCAAGGTAACTTGCAGCAAAGGTAGCCAGGTCATGTAACGGATGCAATTATAGCACTCGCCTCGAAACTGGACAAATGACGCTTTGTCACCGATACAAGGCAATTTGCACAAAGGTTTCCCAGAATCCAATTTGAATTTAGTCATTGCGACTTGAGCAGTTACGAGTAGTAGATAATATACTACGTTCTATACTAATATTATAAAGTGGAACGATTTGATAATCAAAGCTCCGAAACTACTGGACCGATTTCAAAAAATATTACACCGTTAATAAGTTGCATTATCACTGAGTAGCATAGTCTATATAATTATACTAGCTGCCCGCCACGGCATGTTTTCGCTTAAGTAGGCGAAAAATGTTCCTGCTACCGGCACTGATATAAAAAAAAAATTATACGTACGGCCTTTCATACGGCCCGCCTATTATTAAGTAGATGTAGCCTATAAATAAACGTTTGCAATACCAGGGGTATAAATTATAAATTACCAACCCTATTTTTGTTGAGAGAAGTCAATGTACTAACAAATGCAATCATTCACTTCCAGCACAGCGTATCCCAGACGATCTCTATTTTAAGATTCCTTGATGCACATTAATATATTATCATTATCTTTAGAAAATTGTATGATGAATAGAAAAGCAATAAGCAAGCTTGTTGGTAACTAATAAGGGCAAAATAATAATAGCATATACCCACCCCTTTAAACTACATATACCTTTTAAGAAAGGACGACAACCCACGAAAAGGAGGTAACAAAGAAATAACAAGCCAAAAAGGGAAAAAATAAAATGCCAAATAAAAATTGTGAATATAAAGGTAGGGAACAGCACTTTTGAAAACATCAAGTCGAGATGGGCGGCTAAATTGTAATGTTTACAAGTTAAATTAGATGAGGGCGGGGAAGTATTCATAATGGAGGAAGCTCACCTTTTTGTGGCGGACGCTCGCAGATTACGCACAATTTGTTCTGTCAGGATATTCGCGACATAAACCACCCAGCATACTTGAAGCAAAGCGATACAGCAGTAGCACGCAATCAGTGTGATCATGCAATATCGAGTACTAGCCTACTAGCCCACCTTTATTACCTAGTTCCTAATGCAATATTTATACATTTAGGAACTAGTGTACATTTAGGTCTCAGGGTGACGAGCGCAATGCAGGGAGGCTGCGAGTAAGGGTTTCATATTTTTTTTAAATGCTATAAAATGTTTACATCATATAGTGATTGAAACAACTCTGTATCGCGTTCCTTTAGGTGGAACGGAGACACGTAAACTTATAAAAAATGGCAGGCTATATCGTACATTACATATTATTTTTATGTGCAAGCAACCTAACTCGTACCTACAAGCGACAGGCAACCGCGCTCCCGTCTCCTACTTAATTTGATTTTCTTCGCGGGAGACTGACAGAATTAGAAATAATTGCAAATGCCTCAGGTACCTACGCTCGGCTCTGTATACACTTTTCGGGAATCTTAATGAGACCTAAGTTTCGAAGTTATCTTTTGTCATTAAATTACTTTTGCGTTGTTGGGAAGAGGTGTCGGTTTAAGTGTATCGAGAAAGTTTACGGCGTTGGCTTCTGGTTGAAATATCTTAATAGGTCTGGCAACAATTTCAGGATACCAGCTGGCTACGCGTGAATACCCTTACTTATCACTGTCGCCGTCGGGTACCTTCGTGTAAGAAAATATGTAAGTAAACCTTTAACAATTGGCATCTAGAAACCTTCTCGTCTACGAAATTGCATTGATTACATCGGTCTTAATATCAGTTTATTTGACAACTAGCTGTTTTCCCGCGACTTCGCCCGCGTATCAATATAATATACAGCCTATGTTACTCAGTGATACATTATTACTGGGTAACATAGCTTTCTAACGGTGAAGGATTTTTTGAAATCGGTTCTGTAGTTTCGGAGCTTATTCAATACAAAAATACATTAAAAAATACAAATCTTTCCTCTTTATAACATTAGTATAAGGTATAGATATAGATGTGCACATCGTCACCAAAGTAGATTTAAAAGACTTTTTTATGAGCATGGAATAAAATAACCTGGATAACATCTCAATGTTTGGCTTGTAACTTAAAAATAAAACCACTACAGATATACGATAAAAATACTATATCTCAAGGTGATTTGCAAAGTAATCGCAATCTTCGCAAGGCAAAGCTACCTACATTACGAATCTAGGCAATATAGAACGACCTAACCTAAGTAAGAGTAGTGTGCTACAACTACAAATGAAATTAGATTCAAATTTTATTCAGTCTCCCACGTAATGTACTCTTGTTTATTTCTTTTATTAATTGTAAAGTCAAAGCCTATTTTTTTATGTGTGCGTAAAAGTAAACTTGCCTCCAAAACAAGAAGTCATAAATAATTTAGCTACTGGTCTGTGGTCAAAAGTTGTTTCTGGGACCTCATAACTATGAAAAAACTAAAATAAATAAATCAATAATAAGAAAAAAGATCTTTCTTGAAGGCATTCCAATGATAGAAACACCTAAATCTCCGATATTGAGTGATGAAAGACAGTCGACGATCTAATTTAAAGGGGTAGGCCGTCCCGGAGGAGCAGATTTGTAAGAAAAGATCACAGCCCAAGTGCCTACTTATTACATTCTTTGAAACCAATACCAAGATTTATAGGCTTGGAATTTATATTGGATAAATTGTTTGCCATCATCCTTGTCTTATTAAATTATAGGAAAGAATATTAATATGGTAATGGCTCTAAAGTATATGAGTCAGCAACGTGCAAGTGATACCCCTGGTGTTGCACGCGTTCAATACGCTACGGTAACCGCTTCCCATCAAGCAGGCCGTATCATTGTTTGCCACCTTAGTGGTAAAAAAAATTTGTTAATAGTGACCCTGTGAATTAATCTGCATGAGATTTTGAGAGTGGTTTATTTTATGTAAACTATATTAATAATAATAATAATAATGCTTGGACATTATCACACAGCGCCAACTGGCCCCAAACTAAGCAAAGCTTGTACTATGGGAACCAGTAGCCGATATAATACTTATATATATATTTTTTCGTAAATACATACTTATAATAGATACCAAACGCCCAGACGCAAGACAAACATATTTGTCACATAAATGTTTGCCCCGGCGGGAATCGAACCCGCGACCTCTAGCGTAGCAGTCAGGTGTACTAACCACTAGACCAGCGGTCTCGTCAACTCGTCGCTCCAGCGTCCTGTGACGCTGCTCCAGCATCTTGTGACGCTGCTCCAGCATCCTGTGACGCTGCTCCAGTATCCTGTGACGCTGCTCCAGCATCCGACCATCGTGCTGTGGCGCTGCTCCAGCATCCAGACCTCGATGTTTCATCACGCTGCTCGACCAACGCAGCGGCACCCTGATGATGGCACGTGGAAGTCCTGAAACACGTGTCGGTAGAAACCACGCCTGAGCTCACACCTGGGCGCAGGCCGTTCGACCGTATCACACTCATTTAAGCGGACAAAGCAAATTATAATATATTTTGTATTCTACAAATATGAATTTCCGCAAAGTAACACCTGAATAAATTCAATATATTCGCTATTACTTAGTACCTAAGTTTGTTTAAGATTCCTCGTACTAGCGTTATGCAGTTAAATAATTGCAAAGGAATAAAGAGACTTGATCGACTTAATTACTGAGGACATTTCACGGAACTAATTGCGCATTTTTTGTGTCGCATTCTTTTAGGGAAGGCAGTAGTTAAAGTAGATGGTCTCATTAGTACTGAAGTAGTCTTAGGGAAAATACTTTATTTCCTACTTCTGTGTGCTTTGACATAGTAGCTATAATTTGTAAGGGCTTTAATGGGCATTGGAATGACTTCGCTGCTACGAGTAAATGAAAGGTTTGAGTCTTGAAATAATAATATATGGAAATTATCGAGCATGACAAAGCTGCCAGACTTTTTGGAAATTCGTTATATTTTAGATGTTTTTCTTTTACTATGCCGTGTTTTAGTCTAACCACGAGCTTTACGGTGAAGCCAGAAGACATCGTGCGGAGACCTGCATACGACTGAGAAGGAATTCAAGGACGTAATTAATGCCTAAGAGACAATGACGAACTCACCATTTGATGCGTTACAACACCCATTTTCCACCGAAGAAAATTTGGTGCCTCTTGTAGGAAGTGGTGAAGACATATTATTTCATTAATATTATTGTTTCTTACTGAAGCTCAT
This sequence comes from Falcaria lacertinaria, assembly GCA_951449985.1. Classification (NCBI taxonomy): domain Eukaryota; kingdom Metazoa; phylum Arthropoda; class Insecta; order Lepidoptera; family Drepanidae; genus Falcaria; species Falcaria lacertinaria. Next base: position 8,247,653 of record OX602117.1, read on the forward strand.
GGTGTGTCTAATCACTCTCATTGGTACAGAAAGTTGGGATTAGAACTTGCGTCGCTAGAACATCAGGCAACGCATCATATCACAAGTCACCACGGGCACGGCCCTACTACCAAGGTTGGTGATAATGCCCCGCTATATATACAATGAATGATCAATTTTCTAATTCATCGTAAACACAAATTCTATTGAGAGGAAATCGTAAAAGTAACTTTATTCCTTCGTAATTGGTAATATATTGCCTCTTACCCGATCTTTACAGGCACTAAAGTTGCTTTTCAACAATAACAACACAGTTATAAATAGGACTTTGTTTGGTTAGTATTGACGGTAAAGTATCAAAGATTCCAATCCAAATAAATTCCGAAGCCTCACCACCGTCGGCATTCGGTAAATAAGATACTTTTAATATTACCAACCAAAGGTTGGATTACGTGACTCTTATTGCGTCCAGTTTCCAAAACCGTTAAGTTTCGATTTTGCTACCACATCGCAATTTTAAATGAGATGATTTATAAAATTAAATGAAAATCACGTATAATTCATATTGCATACCTATATATTATAATTCAAATCGTAAAAACTACAAATGAAAGGTTTTTTTTCTGACTGAATCCAATAATAAACCATGCTATTACTCTTATCAAATACCTAAGTTGATACAAATGCCCATATTTGTTTTTATGACTGAAGGCAACTGATTGCATAAAAATACGTAATAAGGCTACGACGTTAACTTCAAACTTGTTCGCTTGCACAAATAGATTTATTTATTTACGAAACTATATAAATATTTGCTTGGTAAAATGCTTATTTTCATGAGACATGTTTTCTTAGTTTTTCTTACCTTTACTTACTGGTTTGGTTGTGGTATTCAGATAGATCAATTTACGATTAAATAAAAAATGAGTTAAGTATTAAGTTATACATATCTGTATTTACTGAACATTCATTATTTAATTATTGATCATACCAGTTCACATACCTCCATGTGCTGGGCCAAACCTTACAGATCACATAATCCGATCAAAAACATGAACGTGAAATGAGAGCCAAGTTCAAGTTTATGATATATGCCTTGGATGTTGACTTCAGCGACAAAAGAAGTGAGATCTAAATGGGTGGCAAGTTCAATAGTCAGTCCTGAAATGTATTTATAACGATATAAAATATTTTATTACAACTTATTTTTTTATCTTATAACTTAGGATAATAAATTGTAGGCTATGGTCTGACTTGGCCAGTTCTAATAATATACGAATTATTATTAAGTACTAAAACAGAAATAGAACAAGCCAAATTTTCGGTAGAATTAAATAAGAACTAACAGCTTTAGAACTTGCGAAGGCTATAATATAATTCGTATATTAGAACTAGCCAAATCAGCTCTAATACATGTTTTTTGAAAATTTTACCTGTGTATGTGAAATAGTTTTTGAGTTATGAGGGGGTCAACAGTGGCTCCAAATGGTTCGTGTTATATTACACGCGGTGCTGTCCGCCTAGCTTGGCTTGACATGCTACCGCGTGTTTAGATCACATTTAGAGGCCTTTAACGGTCATTGAGGAGATACTGTGACGGCCGTAGGGAGTCTAACCTGTAACGACTAGCTTAGATTCTAAAAAGCTGAGTTGGAATTGTGCTAGTGACACTTTTGATACTGCATGCATGACCAGCCATGGTAACCGCTTGCCATCAGGCGGTACACTTCACCTCTGTATGTTCAGGCAGACAGTTTTTTAGTAGTAAAGGGTGTATCGACGCAAAATCATCTTAAGTCTCTTTTATGCTATCTGAAGCTCAAATAAAAATATATTCCACCAACAAAATAGCGCTCATCATTACGCCTAGTCTACATAGTGCTGACTAACGAAGTTGCGAAAGAAATGAATGTATCGTAACGTGCCTCATTAGGCAGGAGTCCGATTCACGCGTGCTGAAGAAAAAATATACAAAAGACAAGAGCATGTAGTCTAGTGGGTGGGCGAACCGATGCAAAGATATATTTGTATATCCAAACTAATATTATAAAGAGCGATAAGTATTCAATTAAAACAGGTATTACTATAAAATTATAACAACAAATTATTTTGCGCTCCACGGCAAAGAGGTATAAAACAAAGAAATGTTGCATTTTGTCCAAACAACGTGATAAAATGTTTGTGACAGTAAAGTGAAATGTCACATAAGATGATTGAGGTCGCAATTCCTAGTCCTCGCTTCAGGCAATCTTAACTTAATGTACAATCTAACTTATTTCATAACTTTACGCATTGTTTGTACGATAACTGGTAGCATCTAACTCATTCTACGATCTTTTTACCCTGATTTCGCCCAATATTAAATCGCCTTATGGAATTTATATTGTGCGTCATTACTTTTCAGCCGACTTCAAAAAAGGAGGAGGTTCTCAATTCGACTTTATGTTATATGATTTTTTATTAAAAAATTAAAAGGCGAGAATTAAATTTATTATTTATTTATTAATATCAGTTAGGTTACAAGTTTACGAATCGATGCCATCCGCAGATGTTTATAACTGTGTCGCGGATAGCAACGCCCACCTCCGAGAAACATTTTATAATAAAGGAACTTGACAAAAGTAATAATAATTAAATGCTATATAAGAATAGTTACACTGACAAATGGTGCATGTGTGAATGTGTGTATGGTAGGTGCGTCAACGTACGTAAATATATGTCGAATTTCTAATCGGTTCGCTTTCTATAGTCTTAGAGATTCCGTGAATAGTGATTTTGTGAACCTATATTATAAACTGATTCCGCGGATAGAAAATTATAGATGGATTAAAAATTAAACGTAAAATTAGCAGCCTAACTTGACGTATATAACCAGCTTTATCCCTCACATTTTTGCCGGCGCCACAATATTAGCGCCTTCTCTGTGAAATTACGAGTTTGTTGCGGTTTTAGTAGGAACAACAATTAACATTAGCCACCTAGCCAAATGAATGCTAGAGTATAACAAGATAAGGGTATGTATAAAATGTATATATATATAAAAGGCAAATTCGTAAGAAGGTAAAGTATTTGCTTTTGCTTCAGAAGCTTTTGTTTTTTAAATAAGTGTCTAAGTCAAGAGTGAAATGGCGCTGTATACTCTGCCTACCCCGTGAGGAACTTGGACTGATGTTATGTGTGTGTTTTTAAAAAAAAAAGCATAATGGGGTCTAATTTCTAGCGTTAAAAGTCAAGTTTTAAATTCAACAATTATTTATAACAATTTATGCTTACATAAAGATACAGCTCACATATTTTTAGCTTGCAAGTATGATTTACACATTCAAAATTACCAGTGTAGTCATGATTCTCATTCTCCATACTAACACACATGTGTAAAGTAAAAGTCTTAGCGTCGTTTCGGTATCCAGTGCCTTGAGGCTCGCTTTGAGCCTCGGCTAGCAGCACTTGACAGGGGATGATAGCGCACATTCCCTCTGTGGCTACCCCACTTCAATCCCCCTTATTATGCCCTTTTGTCCTTTCCGTTTTTGCACCTGACTGACATAGGCATACATATACGATCTTAGGAGGTTTACGTAGATACTTGAAAATGTGGTCACGTTCATTTCATTACTCTTTGTGATGTACACCTTTATCTTGGTGAAATATAGATCTATCTGGTATTCTGTTTAGATATTAAAGGGGAGAAGGGTTCCCGCGATAAAAATAAATCTCAATGCTATTTCGTGGCTGAATTCTATTAGAATAGTAGTATTTTAACCCTACTTACAGTCGATTTCGTTGATGGATTAGTTAATTTGGTGTGTATAACTATAAATGTCTTTGAAGCAAAATACTTTTGGAATAACAGTTTTTTTTTTGTTTTTTTTTATACCGCTAATGTGGCACAGAAGCGTACGACTTACCTGTTGGCAATCAACATAGCCTATAACAGTTAGCAATACCAGGGGTAACACTAACGCGTTGCCAACCCTACTGTTGATGAGGACTTACTGTGCTTGCAGCATTACTACTAGCGCAGCGTACCTTCGTAGAGCACTTCTGATTGTTTGACATTATTGTTGTATGTCACGGTGTATATAAACAACATTAATGTAACTTCCATACTGTTAAATTACCATATATCCCAGTACATAGATAAACTCAATTTAAATTATTATTAAAGGCTCTGATTGGTATCACTACATAGTATAAAACAAAACTAGTATGCTTAGATCCTTAAAACTACGCAATGGATTTTGATGCGGTTTTTTTAATAGATAGAGTGATTTAAGAGGAAGGATTTTATGTATAATTTATTTGTGTTTTGTAGGTATTTAACTTACATGGCGCGAAGCCGGGGCGGGTCGCTAGCTATTAATATAATGCGTCCGAAGTATGTTGATTGCATCGCCAATGCAGTCATTAGAGGCTCCTTTGAGCCACTCGGTGGGCGCCGCGCGTAGTTAACAAGATTATCAACTCTATATAGGTACAAGTAGCTTCTCATGCCAGTATTAGTGGACATGTGTATGAGACAAGTAGCTATTTAATAGTAAAACTTACTAAAAAGAATGGTGCTAGCGTGGTGCTAGCTCATATTACATGAACTTTAGAACGCAATAAAGAATGCATTCTACTCAAATTTCTCAATCAAGGTTTCTCATTTATAATAAAAAAATACCTCAGGAATACATATTTTCTTTTTTATTTATTACATACATTAAATACTAAATTACACAGAAAAAAAATATTATATGTCGTTTCATTTCGTTAGAACTATCCACCGGACTTGGATGGTAAGCATTTTTTATACCACTAAGGTGGCAATCAAGCATACTGCCCACAATCGTAAGCCGCCACCGTAGCCTATGGACGTCTCCAACACCAGGAGTATCACTCGCGCGTTGCCGTCTTAAAATAACAGTAAAATAATGTACTAGTTTATCAGATCGACCAGGTACAGTTGAGATGGTTGTATCAATTGTGCAGTTCAAAACTAAAACCAGATTGGAAAGCGGAATGCTTGTTTTTGGGTTGGATGGATCCTACGGCCGCAATGCAATCCCACGGATTGTGGACAAATTCAATTTTCTCCGCGCCGATAACAGAAACAATAACCGAAGTACCGGTGCCGGGTTATAGACCAAGACAGCCGAGCCGACACAAATCCAACACACCGTATCCAGTTGGTACACACGCCTATCGTTTTTTGTACTTCTATCAACGGTGTTCTAATTTAGAATTAAAAGGAACATATACCTGTCTAAGTACATGAAATAATGCCGATTCAGCCAGTTCAGGTAAGATATTGAAATCGTTCGGAGTTTCCTTATAATATATTGAGAACTTGAACTGGCCCTACCTCATAGTATCTGTAACCAGAAATTACCATATTATTATATCCTCAGAGTAGATAATTGTTATAGCCTAGATGTCCTCTGCACAGCAAGCACGGCACTAACATTGAATAATTAAATTAGTTCGACTAGGGTACAGTAGCTCTAGCAAGAATAACTTGGGACTACGTATTCGTATCGCCTTCGACTATTTTTGTATGGGAAAATGAACAGCGGTGAAAAGTGGAACTAAAAATTCGTATGAACATTTTGAGAGTTACGTTTCCGAATATGTACTCGAAATATTATGTTCTTGCTACCGGCACTGATCACTAATTGAAATGCGTAGAAGTCTCGTTAGATTGGTGTGATTTGAATTGCTTGAAAATTATTATGAAACGCTGTATCTCAGAGTAGATAATATACTACGTACAAGCTATATCACATGTACCTATAGCAAATTATCTTTTGAGTTTGATCTACTCTGGGCTATTAGTGAAAGTCACAATATATCACATAATTATGCAAAGGTAATAACGCGCAGTTTAAAGAAAATGTTTCAGACTTGACTCTCGTGGACAGGCAAAGCTCTTAGTAAGTTTTAATTACTTTAGTCTTCCTCCGCTCTGGAAGCGAAAGAGCAAGTAGTTGTCTAGAGATAATAAAAATAAAAAATACTGCTTTTGAAAAGTTTTTGGAGTAAATTACCTTAAATCCTTTGACTAGCTATGCCCATGAATTCGTAAGCGTGGAATTGATTTTGTCTACAATTTCATACCTTATAGGATTTACCTCAGTTGGCGTAACTGTACGGTTACAGTTTCAGCTACTTGCGTGTCAAATTTTGTTCACAACTTCATAGGTGTTTTTTTGTTGGGCGGAACCCTAATTCAAAATTAATGTAGCCTAAATTATGTCCTGTAAATTAAGCTAGATAGCTTAATTTGAACGGGGCTTCGACTGGCATCTGCCAGTCGAAGCCCCGTTCAAATCCGTCCTGCCGTTTCGGAGATTACCCCAAACAAACATACAGACAGATTAATATAGTGTTTACTTTTATATGCATTTAGTAAAACGCTCTTATATTGACATTAGAAACACTTCAATTGTAATTATTTCTATAGATATAGATGTAAAGATTTGCTTAACAACTTCGAAGCAAATCACGGCCAAAATAAATTTCTACACTTTTTAAACCCGTTAGGGGATGAATTTCAAAAAAATACGTATTGTCTTCCATCAATTCTGTTAAAAAAGGGTAACGCAAAATGTTCAGCGAATTGGACCAAGGAATCCCGTAGTCCCATACAACTTTGCCGCCCTTTCCCCCCCCCCCCCCCCCCCTTAGGGGTAGAGTTTCAGAAAATCCTTTCTTATCGGATACTTACGACATACAATGATCGGCGGATCCGATATAATTTTCATTACGTAATGTATGTACGTACTCTCAGGCTACCACAGTATATGGGCGCTACCTCAGAGTAGATAATAATACTACGTACAAGCGCTATCTACCTAAACGCATTCAGGTCGAGAGACAAGTTCGGCAGACTAAACCAATGTTAGAGCACGTCTCATTATTATTAGAAAATAAAGTATCCTTCGACGTCTTTATTTATCGTTTCCCACAGGAAGGGGTGAACGAACTTCCCGTAAAACAATTTCAAACTAAGAGCGATTGTATCGGCACTGTCTTCATACTTTTAAATTTAATTAACTTCAGTTATTGGTTTTACTCGGATTAAGGTTCGAGATGTTTCCACAGGATTACAAATTTGAGAAGTAGACAAACAGAGCATACCTCAGAGTGGCCGTACGAATCTTGCCTGATATTAATATAAAGATAAGGTATGGGGTGTGAGAGTATGATATAATGGCAGCAAAAGAAGTGTGTCAGTTATAGTGCTGGAGTTATGTGGAACCTCAGATCGAGTAAATAACGTAATAAGTTGCAAATAACTACTGACGCCGGGTTTTTAAACCACGTAGTTTCGATGTATAGGCGTCACTTTGTTGTTCGCAAAGTTCTATCTATCTTTTTTATTAGATCTGAGTGTGGAAGAACGCCATAATATTGTTAGTCTAGGTATCTAGAAGAATTGTACTTATGTCATGTATGCAGTTATATATTAGCGTAGTAGAGTATATTTTATAAAAACAAAAAGTAATTAAAATCAATACGCACAGAAGTTTTGATTCATATCCCGATAATAGTTTTTAACTTTTTTTTATATTTTTTGTAACATTTTATTACAGCTCTTTTAGGATTTGATCACCCGTAGGATACTATTACGATTAATTGTTGTTGCCACTACTAACTGGTTAGAGTACAGTAGATGCCCACACCAAATATAATAGTAAACTAAATTTTGTACTCTATATCCTAGTCTATAGCTTTTGTCAAAATGCACCAACATAGCCACAAATTGACACGGCACAACGAAGTTACGGGGCTACTTCGAGATAGTTTAATAGACACATAAGAATTGTAAAGTAATGCTAGATATAAATACTCCTAGCTCTCTTAGGTATATTTTTATTGGATTTTTATAAAATTACCCAGAACCATGTATCAATGGGTATTTATTGTTTAAGCTTTGTTTCATCATTTGGACAGCTTGAGAGACCCCACCCGTTTTAACATCATTTGAATAACGGTAATTAATATAGTTCTCAAATTATTAATTATATCACTATATATTTTACTAATCTGATAATATTTTACCATTAAAATCTTATGTACCTAATACCTAGGGCAATATAACAAAATAATAAATAAATATAAACAAATAAAATAAGTCCGTAACATTAAAACGCTTGAAAAATATAATAAAATCGTGATCGTGACCCAAATACATAAGTAGGTACAGTAGTCTTCTATCTACCATGTAGGTCTTAGAATAAAAGAAGGCGGGATATTGTAGTTGTCACAATAACTTTAGTAATATGATGTAGAAAGCACAAACTCAATTGCTAAAACTGTAATACATCGTAAGCCCCTAGAGAGTTGCGACCTATAACCGTCCCAAAGTAACTATTGTTCCATTCCTTTTTATTTGGAGCTATGATAAGAATAAGAGTCGTCTCCAAGGCTATTTGGTGTTTAGATAGGTTCTAAACACAAACTAGTTGCGTCGGGCTCTCGAGAGTTAGGGAAACTTTTAATAGTGTTCATGTCCCGACAGCGAGACGTGCCGTCGAAGTACGAGTATCTACGTCACCAGCTATCTTCCATGTTATTACGGAGGCCCTAAATTCCTCGGGAAAATTTGGGAAGACTTATGACTGTTTGGATTAGGTGAGTGCTTGGAGATTAGTTTTCGCTTTCGAGGTGCACCTGTGGACTTTGTTTTCCTCAATCTCGGTAAAATGTTATTTATTCAAATTCTGTCGGGCGAAAGGCTTGGTTAAATTAATTTCCTAGAAAAGTAATAAGAACTTTAACTAGCCGTAGTACTTTTTTTTATTTTCGAAAGTACAAATCCATTAATCAGTGTCAGTCTGGCACTTTTCGGTATTTGCGAACTTTTGTATTATTGATTACTTTACTTTTTTATGCGTTTATTTTACAACTTAGTTAATATGGCTTATTATACACTAGATTTCCCCCCGCCTGTGGCTAACCTAACTAGTTTCAATCCCTATGCTATGAATGGAGGTAGTGTGGTTGCTATTGCCGGAGAGAACTACGCTATTATTGGCGCAGACACACGTCTCAGCATTAATTTCTCAATTTTCACGCGGAATCAGAAGAAGCTCTACAAGCTCTCAGATACGACCGTCCTTGGAGTCATGGGGTGCTGGGGAGATGCCCTCACACTGTGCAATCTCGTACAAACGAGGATGCTCATGTATAAATATGAACATGAAATGCCAATGTCCACGCCAGCTGTGGCTCAAATGTTGGCCACCATGCTGTATTACAAACGTTTTTTTCCGTACGGTGTACAGAACATGCTAGCAGGATTGGACGAAAATGGTAAAGGATGTGTTTTCAGCTTCGATGTTGTTGGCCATTGCGAGAGATCCATGTTTAGAGCCGCAGGAACGGCCAGCTCGTTGCTCCAACCTTTGCTTGACAGCCAAGTTGGCTGTAACAACATGCAGAACACAGAATACAGTCCAATAGAAAAATCTAAAGCCTTATCATTATTAAAGGATGGTTTCATAAGTGCAACAGAGAGAGACATATATACAGGCGACAGTGTTCAAATTTTAACGATAACCGATTCGGGGATACAGCACGATAACTTTCCGTTGCGCAAGGACTAAATTTTTAAAATTTGTGTTCATATGAAATAGTTCACGTACATATATTTACTTTCTAGAGTTCCGTACCCGATGGGTAACCAGCGGAATTCTATTACTAAGAGACCAACGCGACGTCCGCCATCCGTCCGTCCGTCATTCCTTCTGCATGTCAGCGGACTATATCTCATGATCCGTAATAGGTAGAGAGATTTTCACAGACTGTTTATTTCTGTTGCCGCTATAACAAAAAATAATAAATTAAAGGGAACTCACCTACTAGAAACGTGTATTGTTTTTACGAATGACACAAGTTGTTTTTTGTACGGAACCCTAGGTGTGCTGGTCCAACTCGCACTTGGCCGATTTTCTATATTGGTCAGCATGGTCATATTTCAAGAACTCATTGGTACCGGCCGGGATTTGAACCCGGGCCCATCAGATGACAGGCCATTTCTTCAACCACAAGGCCACCACGGCTTATTTGCCAACACACACTAAGGTTATATTGTGTTTGAGTACATAAATAGTGCAATTCCAACACAATATATAGGTCCTCTCCAATATTAAATAGCTTGGCTACATCGCTTTGGGAGAAAAGTAAAGAGATTCGTCAGAGTTAGGTATCTCATTTTAAGAATCTGCTATTGAGATACAATACTATTTTCTCTTCTTAGTGGGTTAATGTTTGAAATCAAGGCGTTACTCCATTTAAGGCGCTCTAGACTTATTGTATAATCGTAGTGTTATGAAAAAGCGGATAAAATATTTTTATTTACCTACTCCATCACATTTCTATGAAAGCATCTCAACTGTTATCGGCTACGTATACGATGACTTCCCAGGAGACTTCGTATCCTTAAATTTCCGATGAAAACAAAGAATCCATGAATATAGGTTCGCGGGAGCGAGCGAATGGAAATTTACATCCTAATTTCCCACGTGGATTTCACTGAACGACTGCGCTCGTCAGCTATATCAAAAAGGCGCGGTAGAGGTAGATATGTAATTTCATTACGTATTTTGAGGATAAAACAACTAGGTATTGAAATATATTCCAAGTTTTCATTCGCTCATGAAACCCTTTCATTTGATACTATGGGCACTATGGGGGTTAATGTGGAAATTATAAATCGGCATTTTATGACGTCCGCCATATTAGATTAAAATGGCGACATTTAGGTAATCGTGCATTGTTACTGGACCAAACGTGTATGCCAAATTTCAACTCAATCGAACACTGGGAGATTTCGACGGCCAAAAAACAACCACATAGGTAATTATGTAATGCTAACTACCCTTTACCCAGTAACGCCAATAAAATGCAACCTTAAATCCATGAAACATGGCAATACAGCGTTTAAAAACATTATACATAGCAAACTATTATCATCGGGTACGGTACGATGTAAATAAAACCCACTAATTGCGAGCGACAGGTAAACTAAAGCGCTTTCCTGATTACCGCTACCGTCTCGCCAACACTAGTGGTGCTCGAGACGCGAATTTCGTCACCTGTTGAAAATAATTAGGCAAAAAAAATCGGCACTAAAACAAAAATACCAGTGCTGTGTAGCGCTCCAGCTCAACACAGACTTTCTGTGCTAACCACTCGACGCAAAAACTCGAAAATTCCAGACTGGATTTTTTGTGTAGAAAATTCCCAATGCTAACTATTTAAACTATGAACTACCCATATTCATGCTCGCTCGTTTGACGAAATCACAAGTGGAAAGTGAACCTCTTCGGAGTACATAGGTTTTTTATATAGTTATTGGTGAATCACCTATGTCCCAATTCATATTTTTTACACACATTGCGACGGTGTAAATTTACGTACATACCTACTACTACTTAAATTATGCTTTTTATATATGGATAGAAAATATTTCATTGCACAAAACGTTGTAGGCTACTTAGTCAAGGTTGTAGCATTTTTTTCTAGCTAAAGTTTGTGTAATGCAGATTGTAGACAAGGCCGTCTTAGTCTTGTACTATTCTCTTGTCTTGTCTATTATACTGCTGTGAGATTAAAATGATGATATTATGGATTTGAAACTATGATTTGAACATTCCTATTATTGACGATAACTTAGGAATTCCAAATGGAAGAGAATTCCACAAACGAATCGCGGTGACAGTAAACGAGTCCGGGTAAGGTGCAGCAGACCGAAGTAGGAGAACACGCGCGCAGTCATATCTACACCGGGCAATGCCATCTCCATTTTTTAGACTCAAGCTTTTCGTCAGAGCTCTATGCTTGAGGCTTGAGGGTAGTCACTTGATGCTTATCCCAGATAAGTAAAGTTATAGTTTTTAGGTAATATCTAATTTATGAGTTTTTTTATTACATTTGATTATACCCAAAATTCGAAATTTTAAACTACTTCACTGCTTTACTGCCTAGAGAGAGAGAGAGAGACATACTTGATCTGACCGTGCCTCAAAATAATGACTAAATCTTATTAACGCTAGAGCACACATATATAAATCAAGACATGATATATTAATACATCTATTTAATATTTAAGACGCTCATTTAAGATTATCATATGATGAAAGTATGTATTAGGTTCTCTTCATACTTTGAATACACACAACGAACCAAACCAAACCAAACCAAATCAAATGTCAATTTTAATGTCAAGCATGTCAACTCAACAAAAAAGACAGACACCGAACGCTCATGTAAATATTGTATTGATTTAGTTTAGCCGTATTTTTAACACTGTTTATCGGCTTACGTCGGTGAGCTTGCACAAAATGGACCAAGAGACAGCTAAAAAGCTTCTCCTCGATGGAGGGACGTTTGTTTTCCTCGGGGTGCCTCAAGAAACACAGTTCGGTATTGACATGCAATGTTGGAATACAGAAGAGGATTTCCGCGGAATAAAAATGATTCCACCAGGTCTGCATTATATTCATTATTCAGCCGTGAGCAAGGGCACTGGGGACGTCTCGCCACGGTAAGTTTTCCTGTGAAATATGGTAAATTTGGTCTCAATAAAATCTCAATGTTATTGTAATGTGTAATTTTTATTCGCAATTTTGAACCTTGTTCAGATTTGGAAAGACTACGAATATAATATAGCTACAAAATATATTTATTTAAGTGTTATGCTCTTTCAATTTAATTAGTAATTGTATACATTTATTTTCTTTATATTTTATTTTTCAAGAAAATTTAACTTCACTTCTATTCTGTTCACAAACTATTTTATAACATCCTTCTCTCAATTTATAACTGCAGATCGGGCTTCATGCATTACTTCCAGCAGAAAGAATTCCTGGTGAAGATGTGGAACAAAGAAACAGAAGATTTGAGCAAAGATGAGATTAGTGAGGAGAGCATTCAGCGCTTGAAAGATAATCTACTAAACCTAGACAGGCACCTGGCACCATACCCATATGAGATTTGGCAAAAATGGAAATTGCTCTCCTCACAAATATCAGGTTTAATTTTTTTTTCATTGAGTTATAGTAATAATACAATCCCTGGGCAAGCTAGAAATCATTAATTTTTTTTTTTATGCCTCCACATTTGTGTGATATAATTTCATGTTAGCCTATACTGTCCCACTGCTGGGAAACCATTTCCACAATTCTTTACATGTTCTTCTATACTGTTATTCACTACAATATTAGCTTGAAAGCTGAAACTATATAAATTACTAATAAATAAATTATGGTTTCTTCCAGCTGAATTAGCAAAAAAGTTGTCACCTGATACTGGTATGATCAGAGCATCGGTGGAACTTCTATCTATGACAGATGAACAAAGACCAAGGGGTGTGGTTAAGTCTCGGGAAAATTCCATGGAGAACAAGGATTCAGGTGATGTTAGACAAAATGATGAGGGAGGGATGTCTAGCGCTGGGCAATCTGATGCAAAGAGAGTAAAGAGAGTCACACAAGAAGAGAAAGAAAATGCCATGCTACCAGATTTGAAACCTGTGCCAGGTTTGTATTTCTACTCAATTCAAACAAATTACAAAATGATAAACAACCAATTTACATACATTGTTCACACTGGAATAGAACTAGCATACATTGTTATAATGTATGTAAAGAACTATATTTTTGTTAGGAACTTATTCATTTGTATAATAATTTTGACCTCTTCGTCCACAGGGTTTAAAATCCCTTACCCATCTCTGCTTTATCACAGCCTCAATATTGCACCAATCATATTATATATTCTACCCATGTGGATCAAAAAAACGTTATTCAAATATGCATTGATATACCACAAATTTAATTACAGGAACTGCAATGAGGTTCACAGAAATCCCTGTGGATAAGTATCCCCCAGGATCAACACCAGAAGAGATCACTAAACATTACTTGGACCAGTCTTACTCTCTGGAGCTCATGATTGCACAACATGATGAGTAAGTCACTCCTTAGTTTAACGGACTTTGTGATATGCATTAAATAAAAGCTATTATTTTGACATCACAAACAGACACATAAGTTTTATTTATTTGTGTAGATACTTAGTTTATATTGGTTTTTTTTCAGGCCACTCCACATCATAGGTGAATTGCAATTTGCCTACCTCTGTTTCCTCATTGGACACTCCCTCGAAGCTTTCGAACACTGGAAGAGTCTGGTCATTCTTATGTGCTCCTGTGATGACGCAATACATAAATACAGAACTGTTTTCTTCCATTTCATCAGAACTATTGAGGTGCAGATTGAAGAAATGCCAGAGGAATTTCTAGCTGATATTGTTATGAATAAGAATTTGGTTTATAAGAAGCTGAGGGAATTCTTTAGAACAGCTTATGTAAGCAAAGTGGATGGAAGGTTACTCACCATGATTGAGAGGTTCAAAGATAATTTGACAGATAAACTACAGTGGGACTTCACTGGTTTGGATGCTGACGAAGAAGACGAAAGACCTGTCATAGTAAAACTTGACCAAGGGGTAGAATAATTTGCGATTAAAAACTTTTAATTAAAGTTAATTTAACTTTGGATATGTCATACCGTCAATCCAAGGTAGGTTAAATATATTATGTACTGTGTACATTTTACCTTATTATTGAGATCCCAGCCATACAATGCAATATATATTCTGATTTCGGCGATACGATACGATATTACGGTCACCGACAATGGTGCCAATTCTGTTGTTTAAAATTACTAAACTTAACTAAGTAATTTGACAGATCTAAAAATATTGCCATCCTTATTTAACCCCGCACATGAGAAAGGGATAGCAAGACTTTTAGATCTGTCAAATTAGTTAAGTTTAGTAATTTTGAACAACAGAATCGACACCAATGTATTCATAGTCCTTGAATTTCAAGTATCAAGTGCATTAAGTTTTACAATTAATTCCCGTCAAAATCAGATATCTGCAATCTGGAACTAGATCTACAAACTTTATGAGCCTAGCTGCTGTTTTCCTACAGATAGCCCTTATTTATCTTTCGTAATCGCTGTAATCGGAAAGCCATGTCTATAAAAAGAGGTTAGTTAATTGAGACGTGATCGTATGGAAAAAAATGGACATAAATCTTAAAAAATAGCAGAATATATTATCATTTATTTATATCTATTAGTCTATTAATACCCAAGTTGGTATTTTTTATATTTCATGAAACAAAAATTATGAGTGTTGGGGTGCCTGTTTGTTTACTATTGTAATTTCCAGAATATTATAATGTTCTCAAACTACAATATGAGTAATAGAAGTTTACATGATATTCAATTATCCATAATTTATGAACAGCTTTTTATTGTTGTTTAAACTATCCAAAGGCAATTGTTTTAGAGTAATAACCGAAAAATACGCTTACGAAAATCTATCAACCAACAGCTGTTTTCATTTATAAAATAAGGATTCTGTAATTCATATTAGGGTTTATAAAAAATATTATAAAAATAAAAATGTCTTAAAAATTATTCATTTATTTCTTAGCTTTAAACCTTACTTCTTCTTTTTGAACTGTTTCTTAACAGTATTTTGACTACTTTGCTTTTCGAACTTGGGTTTTTTCTGTAATACAGGTGCCTCTGAAAAAATAACATTAAAATCATTTGCAAGTTAAGTGCTAAAATAATTAAATATGCATTCATTCAATACCCTCAGGCGAAGGACGTCCGCGGATTTTCACAACTACCTGCATCCAATTACTTCCCAGATATTTTAAACTAAGCAAGTAAAAGTAATTTGAATATTTTGAACTGTTTGTACATAGATCAGTATTGTTGATAGTTTAGTATGAAATCTATGAACTATCCGTACATGTACTGTCGAAATTCAGCAGTTAACAAACCACGACGCTTTCTGATTTTGCCCAATTAATGACTAGGTACATATGAGAACATGCCACTAAACAATAACAAATTTTCTATCATTCAAAGAAATCATCAAACAAGCTTTGTAGCACACACCTATCATTTACGTGAGCACAACTGAAAAGCGCTTTTTGCTTCCTATTAATAGGAATGTGATTGATCTGATATTACACTAATGTATCTAAAGGGAATATAATATAAGTTTAAGGATCACTATCATCACTTACTCTGAGTTGCTTTCCTTTTCGTAGATTTAGGCATCTGCTTTGCCACTGGTTTTTGTGGTTTATTTTTTAACACAGGTGCATGCACTTTGGCTACATGCTTGGTTATTACCTTCTTAGACGGTAATAATTGTTCACTGTAAATATAGACAATTAATAATTTACTTTAATTGAATAAAAAAATACTGATGAGCAAATAAGCAAAGTTTATCAAAGAATAATAATATAGATTTGAGAAAGAATAAATACATTAGCCCATAGGTAGGTACTCTCTATTTTCCTTCCAAAATAATAATCTCTCGACTTCAAATTTGTAATATCTAACTCATAAAATTATTTAAAATTTCTGTCAAGTTTGACACAATCATAACAGACACTTTTGCATAAGAGCTAGCAAGTGTGCCACACCCCAATGTGGTGGGATTAATGAAGTTATTTATGTTTGTACTCACTCTTCATCTTTATCATCATCATCATCTTTATCATCATCATCATCATCTGATTCAGTTTCCTCATCACCAGACCCATCTGACAAATCAGAACCATCATCTTCCAAAACTTTTTCATACTCGTCTGAATCAAATTCATAAGAACTGTCACTATCATCGGCCTCTTGGATTTTTATGAAGTTCTCTGGAGGTGAGACTCCTGATTGCTTCATGCTGCTCAGTTTCTGTTTTTGTTCCTTTTTATTCACTTCAACCTTTACTTTCTCTTTTTTAACTTTTTTTTTGTCTTGTAATTCTTTAGGTTTTATATCTGCTTTTTTTGCATTTGTTTTGGCTTTACTTTCTGTGTTTTTTTCTGTCTTGGTAGATTTCAACTTTTTATCTTCCTTAGGTTTCACACCCCTTTCTGTTTTAACTTCATTTACTTCCTCTTTCTTAATTTCAACTGAATCCAATAATTCTTGTGGAATATCAACTGGTGTAAAAAAGTCATAGCTTATACCTAGGTCAGCTAACTTCTTTTTTGTTTTGTTAACACTGAAACAATAATAAAATACAATACATATATAAATATATACTAGAAATCTACCGATTGAATTAATATATTGTTAGGATTAAGTTTATAGGATAACTTATTTGGGCAAGGGAAGACAGAAAAAAGAATTTACTGAATATTATTTGTATCTATATTAATATTATATACTTACTTTGCTAACAGTTTTCTGGCTCTTTTGAGATCTCCAGCATCATCTCTATTTGCATTGTATTCCTGAAAGAGCATTAAAATTGTTATGAACATTAAAATGTAAAATATATACATATAAATTTGTAACTCAAAATATCAGAAATGTACAAGAAATACCTTTTTCATTTTAAGTCTCAATTGACTTGACGGATTATGCACAGAATTCCATTTCTTTCTGAAAGCCCTGCGCCTCTGTTTCTCAGGAGGAATATAAACAGCTGTAAAAAAAACATCGCAATACCCATAAACATATACATTCTAAAACAATATTTTTTACCCAACCATTTAAAAAACCATTTTCTTTTAATTTTATTCAATGATCCCATTGTGTCTTCTTCTAACTTATCCTATCCCCTATGCTCTGTATAAAGAAGGGAAGAGTACATACATTTGTTTCACTCCTGGCTTTCTTTCTTTTTTTCTTCCTTCTTCCTTATATCATCACAATGGGGTTGATTCTGTTGTACAAAATAGCTAAACTAAACTAATTTGACAGGATTTTAAGTATTGCCATACTTATTTAACCCCGCACATGAGAAGGGGATAGCAAGAATTTTAGTCCTGTCAAATATGTCCTATTTTGTACAACAGAATCTACACCCATATGCTTTTATCTAAACATTATAAATTAATAGGTGTCTTACCTTTGATCAATCTCTTCCCCATTAGGTAGTTATTCATAGTTTCGGCAACAATTTCAGCCACAGCTGTGTCTCTGAACTCTACAAATGCAAATCCTTTAGAGTTGCCTGTTCTTTTAGATCTGATCACTCTTGCATTGGTCACACCACCAAACTGTTTGAAGTACTGAGTCATCTCATTCTAAAAAATATATAACAATGTCATAAATGTATTGTTTTACCATAAGCTTCGCCTTGTGATTGATGTATGCCCACAATAATTTTCATGGGTTTTATTCTAGTTTTGTTACATGTGTACATGATAATATCTGCAATACAATATGTTTCTGATTGCAGGCGATTACAAGCTCACCATCTATCTATATCAATAAATTACGTCTCGTCTACTAACCTCATAAAACCCATGAGGAATATGTGCCAAGTAAACCAAGCCGCGCTTCTTCCGGGGCTTCTTATTTTTTTGTTTTGAAGTCACTGGCTTAGCAACAACATCTCCCGACTCCGGTTTCTCTTTATTTTTCTGAAATATTTAATCTTACGTTAAAGCATGTACACATAACCTCACATTGAATTTAACAAAACAGCCGAGTTTGCTTACGATAATAAGTTTCTTGATTCCTTTTAATGATTTAACGAATTGCTTTTGCTTTTTAGAATCCAACGCAACATTCTCTTCCATTTTGTTTGAATATTCACGAATTTAAAGATACCAAAGTAAATATTCAACTCAAATCACCGACAGACTTTTTCACTTGACTGACTTGACTGGTGACTGGCTGGACGGACTGACAGACAGAGAAGACAATGCAAGCAAATAGCAATCAAAATCAATGTGTCAAACAAAACCATTATCTATGGTCAATCAGAAACTTGAGGTTTTTTGTTCAGAATAATGACTAGCTCACTGTTGTGTAGCTTCTGAATGATTTAAAGAGACATCGGAACTACGCATCGGAAATAATATTTACTTTCTGACAATTTAACGTGCACTTGATACTGCCAAACAACGTCCCTGAAGAAGAATGATTGCCATTACCAAAAACAAGAAATTCAAGTAAAGGATTGATTGATATGCCAAGAGAATACAACCCCGCTACTGCCCGCAAGTCAAGAGATTATAAGCCGAAGAAGGAATCAGCTCGCTTACGCTATAAGCGAGCTCGGTCCTAATGAGATAATTTATAAATAATGATTACAAAGTACCGGGGCGGCGCGCTAGGATAAGTAGGTACCACACCATGGTAGGCACAGAGTACATCAAAGACTAGGTAGAAATACCTGAGACAGTGAGAACATACCACTACGTTTTATTATAAGTCCTTATTCTAAGTTAAGTATAGGTCGCGGCACGAAACTCTAGCGCTGACCGTTATTGCGCAGAAGTAAAAAATAAGGTGTCTTGGCGGGGTACAGGGGTGAAGGGCGAGCGTGCGTTGCGCCGATTGGCTCTCCAGTCGTACTCCGTCCCCCGTGCCGATACGACGCTCCGCGCACTTCCAGTGTACAGTCGCGTTCTGAATTGTTTTGTTGTCATCGTTAATTTTTGTTGTTGTTTTTTGTTAAGTTTGTTTTGTTGATTTGTTTGTTGTGTTTGTTAGTTTATTCACTGTTTGATTAAGTTTGAACAGTTTTTAAACAGTGAAAATGCCGAGGCCGAGAAGGAATACTGTTTTGAAAAGACAGGCACGGAAAATGGTGTTTGACGTGCATTGTTTTCTGAAAAGGGAATCGAATGATTTCATTAATTCCCTGAAACAAATTCAAAGTGAAATTGGCGAAGCTGCGAGTATTTTACTCGATTCTGACCGCAGCACTGTAGATATAAGTGAAATAAAACAAACTGCAGAAGTTATTCAGGCGGGAAATATAAAATTAAATAGTATAATTAGTGACTTACAGAAAATTCAGAAAAGGACAGCTGAATCTACAAAGACGTCCATAGCAACGGTAAGGAAAATCTCCACTGAAGCCAATAATTCCGACTTATTATCAGTATTTAGAACACCAGGCAAAAAACGCTCCAGATCAAAACCGGTCACAGATATTGATAACTTTGATCAAGGATTAATAAAGAGGTGCATACATAACTTTCATAGGACAAATAATGAACTTCCCACCGTCGGAAAGTTGAGAAAGAAGCTAGAGGAAGATATAAATTTCAAAGGCTCAGAACGAAGTCTTCGACGAATAATTAAGAGTTTAGGGTTTCGGTGGAAAAATACTGAAAACAATCGAAAAGTACTGATTGAAAGTTCAAATATACGTTTACTACGTATCGAATACTTACGCAAAATAAAACAATATCGCCAAGAGGGAAGGCCCATCGTATATACAGATGAATCTTACGTAGATTCATCGCACTCTGCTCCAAAAGCCTGGACCGATGGTACTACAAAAGGTCTCAAAAAACCTATCTCCAAAGGACAGCGGGTGGTCATTGTCCACGCAGGATCAGAGGCTGGGTTCATACCGAACGCACTGTTAACTTTTAAAGCTGGTGCGAAATCAGGCGACTACCACGACAATATGAACTACGACAACTACGAAAAATGGCTGAGGACACAGTTATTGCCGAACTTACCGCCTAATTCTGTCGTGGTAGTCGACAACGCATCATACCATAATAAACAATGGGACCTTGCACCCACTTCTAATTCCAAAAAAGCTGACATGCAGGGTTGGCTTACTGAAAAGGGCATACAATATGAGGAAACTCTACTAAAACCTCAACTATACAATTTAATACGGGCTAACAAAGATAGATTTAAAACATTTTCAATTGACAGGATACTAGCAGAGCAAGGACATCAAGTGCTAAGACTGCCACCATACCACCCAGATCTAAATCCAATCGAAATGGCATGGTCTGACATAAAGCAATATGTAGGCAGTAAAAATGTGAAGTGGAGTGTTGCTAAATGTATAGAACTAATTCAAGAAAAAGTTTTGCTGATGGGTGCTTGGGATTGGGGAAAGTTATGCCAAAAGGTAAAGGACATAGAAGAGCAATATGTCAAGAGTGACCATGTCGTGGATTTGGTTACAGAAGAATTCATCATTCGCGTTGATGGTGACAGTTCAGAGGATAGCCTTGGTGAGTCTGATGACGATGACGCTGTTAGTGCCGACGACCGAAGCAGCCCTGAGCCGGGGCCCTCAGT
Organism: Falcaria lacertinaria; assembly: GCA_951449985.1. Classification (NCBI taxonomy): domain Eukaryota; kingdom Metazoa; phylum Arthropoda; class Insecta; order Lepidoptera; family Drepanidae; genus Falcaria; species Falcaria lacertinaria. Next base: position 8,268,730 of record OX602117.1, read on the forward strand.
AAGCAAAAGGCCCTGTTGGGATACTATTGAAGGTGTAAGACCATTGTCTGATTCGGACTAGATATCGGAAAGGAGAATGCGGTGTCTGATGTCCACACCCTGCCGAACTCGCAGGTTTCTTCTATCCTGAGAAGAAACTTCAGTAGGTTCTTATGTAATTCGGACTTAATATAATTTTTTTTATTATTTGGTATTTAATATAAAAATTTACAAATCCGATAGTGTATTTATTTTTCTACTCCCCATAAACTTGTTAAAAATTATATTGTAGGTAACATGAAGTAATATTTGCGTGCGTGACAGTACCCATACGCAGTTAAGTTCCACATTTTGTTCACCGCTAGACTTACTATTTGACTTTACATTAAAACATTATTTTGCTGTTTTTAACTAAGCAATTAAATTACTAATTTGTATTGCGTGCGCGATGGTACCCATGCGCAGCTATCCCCTCCACGTTTCGCTCAGCGCTAGAGTTTCGTGCCGCGACCTGTAAGTATTGTCTAATGTCTATGGTTATAGTGGTACCAGGTTCTTTACTAGCTTTTGATTACTTGTCAAGTATGTCATGAAACGCAATAAAACGTAGTGGTTATGTACTCTGATAAGTATTTAATCAAATCAAAGGTTCTAGCTTCTAGATTTTCTACATTTGTTTATTGAATAAGTATGTAAATAATACAAACTTACTTCTTGTCTCTTGTGTGATATGAACAAGGTTCATACATAATCAGTGGATGTGTTTTTAAATTACATCATAACGAGTTAAAATTATAAATGACCAAAATGTCGATGTCCACCGGCACGCTGAACCAGTATATACAATTTGTGGAGCGCCTGTTCAGAACAGCACAAGGCAATATTCTATCAAGATTGGTGTCATTACGAGATGACCATGTTATCAACAGAAATCTGCGGTCGAGTGATATAGCTTCTCTCGTTGAGGGAAACTGTGTGGCTCCACTAGATGAAATTATAATCACCCACTTGTTGTGTGTAAAGGTACGAAAATAATTACTCTATGTCCTTAAATAGAAAAAAAAACCTTATACAAGAGACCTTTAAGTTCATATTGTCATTTCACAACACAAATTCGTTACCTGTCTTTCATCAAAGTAATGCTGCGATACATCTCTACTCTATACTCTCATACATTCTGTACTCAAATTTGTCATCAGTCTCACACTAACAATAGTAGGTCCCAATGTGACAGGTGGTGTGTTGAGCCCATCACAGCTCTTATTGTGATGGTTCCTTATAACCTCAAACATGCAATTCTTGTTTGTATATTACATATACCTAGAAAATGGCTCTATCGATTTAGATCCAACTTTGTTTTTAAATAAGGCTTTGCTTTTTGACTTTTGCTTTATTTATAGGCACCATTCCAGATGAAATGTCATAATACGAAAATCTAAAATCAAGCTTCCCTGCCCAGGCTCAAATGAATCAATCATTTGTTTAATAAAACTTAGACAAATATTAGCAGTAAGTTTATTTGCTCCCAAAAGTTGAAAGTTACTTGGGTTTTGTTAATCCAAGCCATTTGAATCTTATCTATTGCTATTTTAGTATGCAAATTGGCCAGGTGCAAGTCGGACAGACACACCAAAGGGTTCCTAAAAACAAACCAAACCCAGAAAACACTTATGTTTGTATTAGGGAAGACCCCATTATTCATGTTTTTAAATTTTTAATATTTGTTGTTAAAGAGGAGAGTGTGAAAATTTCAACTGTCTACCTATTAGGAATCATTAGATACAGCTCACTTACAGACAGACAGAGGGTCGGACAGGGAAGTCTTGGTAATAGGGTTCCGTTGGTTACACTTTTGGTACGGAACCCTAAAATCATGAAAAGACCCACAATATTCCACTTCAGTAACAATAGGAATTAAATTAAACCTGTTAATGAAATCTTATCTTTTCCAGGCCCTTTTTGCCCGGGATTATGTAGAGGCTTACAATCATCAGAGTGCATGTGTCGCATCAGTAGTGCGCCTTTTGCAAAACCAAAAAGAAGAAAATTGGACCCTTCCTGTCATGTACACAGTCTGTCTAGATCTAAGGCTTGTAGCACAAAAAGCTGAGGCTTGCACACGTAAGTATTTAGGTACAGCTTTTAAAATATCAATTATTACTCCTCAAATCTTATTTTTTTGTATTCTGCCTTAGCTGCATTGCATTTGATAATAAAACCAGGACGTTGTTTAAAATATTGTTGCTATTTAAAAAAAAATGGTATGATGTTTTAACATGTGTTAAATATAATTCTGTCTTTATTAGTTTTTCATATTTATTACAGCACAAAGCAATGGCAAAATTTTAGAAAAAGCTGCAGAAAGCTTACTTGCCTGTTTCAGAGTCTGTGCAGCAGATAACCGTTCTAATGATGTTGACACAAAAAGACTGGGGATGTTGAGCCTTGTGAACCAACTGCTTAAAGTGTATTTTCGTATAAACAAACTACATTTATGTAAGCCATTAATAAGGGCTATAGACTCATCACCTTTCAAAGACCACTTCCCTTTAGCTCAACAAATTACATACAGATATTTTGTTGGAAGAAAAGCTATGTTTGATTCAGATTATCGGTCAGCTGATGAATATCTGTCATTTGCTTTTGAAAATTGCCATCGGATGAGTATTAAGAATAAGAGGTTAATCTTGACATACTTGGTGCCTGTGAAAATGTTGCTAGGTTTAATGCCAGCCCAGCGTTTACTTGAAAAATATGATCTGATGCAATTCTGGGACTTAGTGTCTGCTGTGAAGAATGGTAACTTGAGAGGTATTGACCAAGCAATGGAAGAACACGAGAGCTTTTTCATACGAGCTGGAATATATTTAATTGTAGAGAAGCTCAAGATAACTGCATACAGGAATTTGTTTAGAAAAGTTTATTTAGCTGAAAACAGCCATCAGATACCTATTGCTAGCTTCCAGGCAGCTCTTCAAATTATGGGCCAAGATGACGTGGATTCAGATGAAACGCAGTGCATTGTTGCCAACCTTATATATGATAGCAAAATAAAAGGGTATGTTTCATATCAACACAAAAAAGTTGTTGTTAGCAAACAGAATGCATTTCCACCACTTTCCAGTTTATATTAGACTGTACCTATAAAGACGTGTGTTTTTTTACATATAATTTAGATTACGTCGTCAACGGTTTAATTAATTATAGCTTTACCAAGATTCCTAAAACAAAGAATTGTCAATAATTTCATTAAAGAAAGATCACCTGTAAAGACCAAGTGATATAAGAGAAAGACATCAATGAATTAATGTCTTACTTACTAAAGTAAGGAATATTATTTAGTACCCAATGTACCTAAATATGTCCAATCTGCATCAATGTAAATTTCAGGAAAAGCATTACTGGCAATGTATAAATGAAACATTGATTGACATTAAACTTTTTTATTAAATCCACAATATATTTCGAAGAATATTATAAATTTATTAAATTTTGCTGATCACTAACATAGCATCATTCCCAAAAATGCTGAATATGTCTTAAGTCTTACTTTATAATGTATGTTGTGTTTCTAATAGAAAGACACGGCTCTAATCTATTTATACAGTTGTCTCTTAAATGATAGGTATACAAAGATTAATGACTTTGTAGTTATGGGAAAGAGGAAAAGTGAAACTTGGAATTTTATTTTGTTTTTTGTTAACAAGGTTTTATGCTATTTGACATAAATTTAGTAAATTATTTTAATAGCAGCTAAAGTATTTTTATAATAGTAATAATATGCTTTGTTTTAAAATACAATTTTATTTTTATTACTATAAGGCTTGGCTTTTCTTAAAATTTTAACAAACAGCATGATTTTGAATAAAAAGTACTTTTGCAATTTTTCTATGCAAATGTATACATTATACCTCAGATGAGAGGCTACATGTACTGTGTATATGACATTAATAAATAAAAAAAATAGCAAGCATTTTTTTTTTAAATCAATGCGAAGAAATATTTTTATCTTTCTGTACGCTTTATAGATATGTTCAACTTTGATATGCATTTATATATCTATTCGCAATTCAATTTATTGTAAAGCTCCCTCAAATTTAAGACGACATGCGACATTTAACACTATAAAATTCCATGTGACACTGTAAGAAGTTGTAGAAAAATATTAATAAATATTTGTCTAACTATATTTCAATATATCTTACTCTTTAGCACTTATGATCTATTATATATATATATATAGGTATTATATATATATGTTCACCTACATTGGGATAAAAAAGCTAAATCAGAAGTTAAAACCGTACTTGTCGTGCTCGATACAAAGGTAGGTAGAAAATTTTACATCATATTAAAATTACGCGAGATGGTATTTTATCAGTAATATTAATTGATGATAGGGAGGCAGTGCAATCTCTTATAACAAAGTCAAAAGGTATTCTTTACTTCATGGGTACACAAAACTTTTGATATTTTTTCTTTAGAATGTTCAAAAATAGCACAAACGAGAGCCGAAGAATTTTATTTACATGTAGCTACATAAATGTTAAGTACATAATTTTATTTAAACTGGTATCGAATAACTCGTGCGGATATTAGGTAAACAATATAGAGATTTTTACACTACCGATATTCAAATTAAGCATATACACGAAGCCGCTACATAATCATTTTAAAACAACTAAAATATTTACCTACTTACCATCTTTGTTAAGTCGGAAGGAGCTGGGTGACAATAAGAAACATCTTACCAAAGATTAGAATACATATGTTAAGCCGATATACACTTAATAAAAAATAAGCAAACAAGTTAAGGCAATTAAGCTCAATGTGTCTAGCGTCAAATGTTTTCGGTCGCACAAATTGGCTCGCCCGTGGGAAATTTTTGAACCAAAAAAAGGCAGTTTTTCGTATTACTACATTGTACTAAGTTTAAAATCTTTATGATATAAGTATAAGTTTCTGTTTTACATACTTAGTAATAGATGGGTATTTCATAGTCTGAAGATATAATATTTTTAAGGAGTTAGTGAAAATTAGATTTTTCTTTTTTTGTCTTTGTAATACCTACAAGTAGGTACCAAGTTACATAAAACCTATATAAACATGACACAGGAGTTAAAAAAACCGAATAATTACCTTTAAACTTATCCATAGTACCTATCTAATTCATTATCCAGAGCATTGATCTTTTTTTCTTTTTCAGCAATTCCTTTTAGCCAGCATTGCTATAACCTAAATACCTACTTATTTTACATATTGGGGCTTTAGGGAATGCGTGACCATGCGCCAAAAGTAGTCAAGGCGAGCCTTCCATGGAATACGCATGAAGCATTATGTAAAGAGAAACGTATTTAAGTATGATGCACGTTGTAAATACCTTTCCAATTGAAAGAATTGGTAATGAAAACTTTTGTAGTGCTATGGCGGGCTTTACGATTAAAGGTGACAAACATGACATGTCCCATCATCAAGCGAAAGTAAAATAAAGATTACAAATTCTGTTATTTGGCACACTTATTGGGAATCTTAGGGGCATTGCCCTTATTCTAGTATTCTTACGTGTTAAAGTTGTTATTACTTTCCTTAGCAAGGAAAACTGTCTACCACGTATTCGTATCGCTTACGGCTATTATTGTATGGGAAAATGAAAAACTTAACTCGTGAAACGTCAAATTGACATACTATTTTTTAGTTCCACTTTTCACCGCCGCAGCGCTGTTAATTATTACATACAAAAATATTCGAAGGCGATACGAAAACGTAGTCTCAGTTTATTCATAGTCGGCTTACAGTGACGGTAGCAAGAACATTTTCATCGGTATATTCGAAAACGTAACTCGCGAAATGTCAAAATTGGCATACTAATTTTAGTTCCACTTTTCACCGCCGCAGCGCTGTACATTATTCAATACAAAAACAGTCGAAGGCGATACGAAAACGTTGTTGCAAATTATTCATGGTCGCACTACTAATAGTTAATAAGGTGTCTGTGTCATGTCTATGTAGGATTGCTTGGCGGGATTCAGTTTAGTTTCTCTCGGGGAAGGTCAGTTTGTGAAGTGGAGGTCCTTTGAGCAGTTCGTCCTTGTACGCGGCCAGGATAGCTCGGGACATGCTCGGCTCAGACGCGGTCGCCTCAAGGAATTGTCGCATTATTCTGTAAGTTAGTAAACATATATTATATTTCATAGCTATTCCCGCGTATCAATATAATATATAGCCTATGTTACTCAGGGATAATGAAGCTTTATAACGGCAAAATATTTTTTGAAATCGGTCCAGTTGTTTTTAAGTTTATTCGTTACATACAAAAATGCTAATCTTTCCTCTTTACAATATTAGTGTAGATGACAAAGCCCCCGATTTGGCCCGTTATATTACCAAATAGATGCCTATTATGGAAACAATTATTGTCTAAATGTGCCTTCTCAATTGCGCTATTTAAAATATTCTCCGTAGGTATGCATCTACCAGTGATTTGGAACACGTTAGTGATACGCACTCCTAGTAATGCAAGTATCATACTGCAGTGATTACTTATCAGCACCAGACCTGACGTATAGTTTTTTTTTGTAAAGTAATGGTGGTTCATATACCGATTGGCCGGATTTAGTCCGACTGGCTCGCGTGACTGCAGTAACTCGGGATGGTCTCCGATGGTGTCTGTCAGAGCGGCGATCATCACATCTGAACAAACAAAAGCCAATTAGTGCACTTTTATCTCTGCAGCTCTTTTCGTAGTGATTTCCTTCACTGAAATGCTCGTGTTCTAACCGTGCTTAAGTTTGGGAAACTTAGTGCAAGCCGGAATTTGACCCCGAATTATACCAAATTTATGGTATCGGTGAATGTATGTAAGTATATATGTATATACTGGGTTTTAAGAAAGGTTCAATGATAATATACCAGTGCCGGTAGCAGGAACATTTTTCGACTACGTTTTCGAAAACGTAACTCGGGAAATGTCAAAATTGTCATACTAATTATTAGTTCCACTTTTCACCGCCGCGGCGCTGTTTATTTTTCAACACAAAATAGTCGAAGGCGATTTTTATGCTCCCGCTACTGAACCTTTTATTAAATTTTTCAAGTTAATATAGGTGAGATTTAGCTCCGGACGTTTTTGTCGTGAATTTTGTACTAGAATCCTTTTATCCATTTATTATTAGGTGAGTTCATACCAAGGACTTTCTTCTCGATGGTGCGCGAGAGCTGTCCACGCTCGGCCTCCAGCTCGAGAAAAGCCATGAATCGTTGCGTGGCCGCGCGCGCAGATGCCGGGTCATGCGCCAGCGACTGGGAGAACATCATCTGCAATCGCGTTCTTACGTTACTACACTAATATTACCAAATGATACATTATACCCGACTACGGTGAAGCCAAAAGGAAGGGTTATGATTTTAGCAGTCTATATGTATGTCTGTGTGTTTGTGTTTATGTCTTATGTTCCGCCGTAGTCCTTAAACTATTGATCCGATGGTGACAAATAAATCGATTCGTTATTATCGCCCGTTTTCTAACGGTTTCGTTTCCCAGACTTACGATATGCAATTTTTTTTAAGCCAATTTGTCATTGGGTTTTCCATTAGTTTGTACCATAACAGCGGTTGTGTAATTGTGTATAATTACGTAATTACCATCTGACCTTCGCAACCTAAATGGGGTGCGAACGAAGCACACACGGAAAATCGGTTGCCAACTAGCAATTTTATGTTCCACCTTATTGCATAAAACCTCAACCAAAAAACAAACTTTACGGCTGTGTGTAGCTAAGCGGTAATACCTACTCGTGGCTTGAGGCTTTGTGATTCTGGGTTCATGGGTGAGAAATGGTTGTTGACTCCTGTCAACTCCTGTCACACCTCTTCGGGGTTATTAAAATACATATAACGAAAAAAAGACGCTTCATATTTAATGAAGATTGATATTTCAAAGCGAATACCTTAGCCAGTTGATAGATGATTTCCTCTAGCGTGTACTCGGTGTACAAATTGTCGGCCGCCTTCAGCTTGTCCATCATCTCTTCATATTCCTCCTCGCTAATGACTGGCCCGTCGCGATCGTAGTCCGATGTGCCTGAAATTATATATCTATGTGACTTACATATTTTGTCATTACGTAACATATTAGTGTTTCTCTAAATATCCATTATTTTGATATTTTTTTAGTACGCAAGAAAAAGTCCAGGATTTAATCCTAAACCGATGTGGTTGGTGCAAGAAACGGTTTGACATAAGTTATTATAGTTCCATGTTCCATCTGATACCTAGGTCCACGCTAAGCTCAGTTTCTATGAAACCCCTGCCATAGACTACTAAAAAGACTTTTATATTTAAAAAGGTGATATAGGTAGCTTGGCAAAAAAGTTTAGAAACGGAACTAAATTTTTGGCTACTGGCAACCTTCACAAAATGGAATCTATGTTATGACGTTTTACTGTAAACAAACGGTAGAAACAAACTAATCAAGATGGTTGCCATAAGAATGGCATAGTGGCACCCCTACTATTTTCTCCTCTTTTTTGCCAGACTGTACTTAATAGCGTAGCGGTTGTATTCCCTTGGCTTACTTATAATGTTAGTCGCCAGCATGGGGTCGTAAGTCCTCTTGACTGGAAGGTCGCTAGAGACGGACATTCCCTGCATCGGGACGAGGTTGTTGCTGAGCTCCCAGTTCCTAGACGCTATGCTTCGGATGATGTCAGGGCTGCTACCGAAAGGGAACGACTGCAGATTAGGGCTGCGGTATTGATAATCCTGAAAAGAAGAATAAATACTTATAAACTTACATGAAAGCCGGGCTCTATTAAAACTCTTTTATTTCAGGCTTAGAAACAACATTAAGAAGCAAAATATTTTAGGGTCGGCAACGCGCGAGTGATACCCCTGGTGATGCAAGCGTCCATAGGTTACGATGACCGCGTATCATCAGATAGGTAGTATGTGTATGCTTGTTTGCCATAAAGTAGTATAAAAAATGGCGTTATCGAAATTTTTGAAAGTAGGTTTTTTATCATTTTCATCAATAAAGACGTATATAATATTAAGCTTTAATTGTATAATTTAGATCTCATCATTACATTACATTAATGATATCAAAGAAAATTAAAACGCAAACAATCCTAAACTATCGATAGTTAGGTAATCCCTCAGTATTGTTACAGTAGGCCAAACGTGCTACTCCCCATTTAACGATGGATTAGTCAGGATCACGAGCGATCCACAGCTAGGATCGGCCCACCTTGATACTGCGATAAAAGAACGAACTAAATTGAAATGTTTGACCTTTCCAGTCGTGAGACACTTAAATCAAGTTCTTAGAAAACCATTCCGCTTAGATAAGCTCCGAGGGAATGTCAACAAGCAGCTGTATTATATGGTAATACTTATTGTCTAGAGAAATCGTACAAATTCAATTTCTCCAACTAACTTTCAAACATCGATAGGATAACCTTAAAGGTCAGTCTTGAAGACAGATATATCATATACCTACGTCGTGTTGTCTTAAAACGCAGAAATTAACAATTCTAGGCCAGGAAAGTGTGTGGACGGGTGAAGGCGTGCTTATGTATCTATATTCTATACTAATTATTTTATAAAGAGGAAAGATTTTTATGTTCGTGTGTATGTTTGTATTAAATAGGCTCGGAAACTACTGGACCAATGTCAAAAATTATTTCACCATTAGAAAGCTACATTACATTATTACTGAGTAACATAGGCTAAATATTATACTAGCTGCCCGCACCGGCTCCGCAATATTTGATAAATGTCTACCCGTGCGAAGCCGGAGTGGGCCGCTAGTCATGTATATGAGCGTGTTTGTGTATGTGTGGGTGGCGTAGGATTGTCTATGTGTGTGGGAGGGTCTACGCAGTATATTATCTACTCTGAGCCTCTGAGGTATAGGTGTGTTTGTGAATTCGTGTGGGTGGAGCTGAGTTTCGGTGTGTGAGTGTACGTGTGTAAGGTCAGGGTGCAGAAGTTTTGTTTTAACTAAGCATATCGCTGACCTTAGCGGCCTGTTCTATGAGCATACGCCTCAGCTTCTCCTGCTGAGCACTCTCCTCAGCTGCCTTCAGGTTTTGTGAGTAATGCGAGCGCAGGTAGTCGATGTTGAACTTTATCTCTTGAAGAAAGTTAATTGCATCTTCTTTGGTCATCTGCAAGTTATGAAAGTTAGCCTCAATTACTTCAAACTGCCTTGTATTTCCGATTGGGTATAATATGTAAAGTACCTATATGCTATAGTTTTTGGATTAGCTTCCGTCGAGGGTATGATTAAACTTGTATCGATATCAGGCGGACCGTAAGCTAATTGCAATATTAAAGGTATAAAAAATACAGATTCTGATATTGGCTAAGCTTCAATTCTATCTGATTCTATCCTGTATTCTGTTATTTCATAGCAAGATGTACCTAAACTACTCGAACCGGCAGCCGTATAAACTGATATGTTTTTGGTTGATTGCCTACGAATAGGTTCTGGTAACGAAGCAGGGATTTCATCTTTATACGATAATAAGCTATTTGTATTGATCGTATAGATAATATTGACTAAGGTAAATAACTATTAATTAAATTAGTACCATTCCGTCTTGTAAAAAGTCTTCAATAGCCGCAGTCACACCTTTCTCGTCTCCAGTCCAGAAGACATACTCAGCCATGTCTAGTGGCGAGTATTGCACTCCAGAGTATGAAGAAAAGTGGTCCATCTGTACATTGTTTGTTTTTGAGCATCGACATTCAAATTTCGGTATTAAATTATAAAACATTTTGGAACGCAGTTCGTCGTGAACGAAACGCTATTGAAGAATCAGTCACTCAAAATTTTATACAACACATAAATATCAATCGCTTTAGGCTTAATATTTGTAAAATTTGTACCTATTCAAAGTACAGAGTCATCTGCTAGATTCGTCTACAAATAAGAATGGTCTACATTATACCTCTGGTCTAGTGGTTAGTATGCCTGACTGCTGCGCTAGGGGTCGCGGGTTCGATTCCCGCCGGGGCTAACATTTATGTGACAAATATGTTTGCCTTGCGTCTGGGTGTTTGGTATGTATTATAAGTATGTATTTACAAACAAAAAGTATATAAGTATTATATCAGCTGCTGGTTCCCATAGTACAAGCTTTGCTTAGTTTGGGGCCAGATGGCGCTGTGTGATAATGTCCAAACATTATTATTATTTATTATTATTATTATTAAAGAACATAATTCTTTCTATGCCGTACTTACATTGTTTTTGGTCTCCTTAGAAATATCCGCGTTGAAAGAGCGTCGCGCTGCTGTGTGTGTGTTCTGAGGGTTGGTGGTCAGAGACCCGGGCTGAATCAGGCGAGCGGCTCCGTGGAACACCTACCAATGACAATATACTTCATAAAGATTGAACTACAGTCGTACGCAATCACTGTACGTCATTTCATTTCTTTCGACGACGATCATAAATAGTTTCCCGTTAATGAGGGGTGTCATTACATAAAAAACAAATACACTGTATAACGCAGAATAATTCGCTAATGGTATACCTAAGTATTATATCCTTTAAGAAAATCCATGCACGCCTCTGACAGGGGGCTGTAGCTATGAACCTACTCACATATCTTTGTGAATTGAAAACAATTCACAAAATTCCCGATAGCAATAATCAGTAAAAATCTCCAGGGACCCAAAATTTCCGGACGAACGAACGGTTGACGTTGCCCTCCTGCAGATAACGCTTCGGGGCGCTTATCATCACCTACTTTGCCCTCGCTATGCGCTCGATAGCACGATTATTTCTTTCTTTATTCTATATTTACTATAACAATCAAACTTCTAAATAATTTTAATGTTTATGCACTTTTTAAGTTTCGTCAGAAGACCACTTCTTAAAGCTCTGGTCGCCTGCATCGTCTTAAATAATACATTAAAATAAATATGACGGTGACACCCATGAGTTTCGTCTATTGAACGTGGTTAAAAAAGTATTCACTTTAAAAAATACCTTGGTATATTGAATTGATTCAGGTTTTACTTTGCGGAAATTCATATTTATAGAATACAAAATATATTATAATTTGCTTTTTCCGCTTAATGAGTGTGATACGGTCGAACGGCCTGCGCCCAGGTGTGAGCTCAGGCGTGGTTTCTTCCGACACGTGTTTCAGGACTTCCACGTCCCGTCATCAGGGTGCCGCCGCGTTGGTCGAGCAGCGTGATGTCACATCGAGGTCTGGATGCTGGAGCAGCGCCGCAGCACGATGGTCGGACGCTGGAGCAGCGTCACAGGATGCTGGACCAGCGTCGCAGGATGCTGGAGCAGCGTCACAGGATGCTGGAGCAGCGTCACAGCATGATGGTGTCGTGAGACGCCACGACAGCACGTAGACCCTTCTGTAACTAAAGCTGACTTTTCTCAGCGCTGTGTGTGTGTGACGCTGCTCCAGCATCCTGCGACGCTGGTCCGGCATCCTGTGACGCTGCTCCAGCGTCGACCATCGTGCTGCGGCGCTGCTCCAGCATCCAGACCTCGATGTGACATCACGCTGCTCGACCAACGCGGCGGCACCCTGATGACGGGACGTGGAAGTCCTGAAACACGTGTTGGAAGAAACCACGCCTGAGCTCACACCTGGGCGCAGGCCGTTCGACCGTATCACACTCATTAAGCGGAAAAAGCAAATTATAATATATTTTGTATTCTATAAATACCTTGGTAGTCTGTTCCTCGCTAGCCGCAGTGGTAGGCACGGTAGCGTCATGAACACTGACGTGGGCCCCGTCCTGCACGAGCACCCTGTGCACTCCATCGCCGGGCACGTCGAGCTGCGCTTGCCCATGAACCCGAGGCTTCTCGCCGTCTATGGACTCAGCTGATGCATGAGATTCGAGGCGCGAAACAAGTTCACCGTTTTCTTTTACTGCGTCTGTCATGAAAGTAATTATAACATTAGATATTATAATGATAAAAATACTATATTTTTTCAATCACCGTAAGCAGTCACCGTAGCCTGTAGCCGCTAGCAATACCAGGGGTATCACTAACGAGTTGCTAACCATGTTGTTGATGAGGACTCACTGTGCCAGTAGCATCACTACTAGCCCAGCGTATCCTCGTGAAGCACTGGCAACCTTACTTACCGCAGAAACACAACACTACATCAAGTAGTGTTATTTCCCTGCGGTCTTCTGTATGGTGGAGGTACAGTCCCCAGTCGGGCGGCTCCAATTTAAATGCGAAAACCCACGGGAAGGCAATAACTAAAACCCGACTACATATTAACTATCGCGCTCTAAAGAGTATGAACCAACATAATATTCTTGTCTGACATTATTATCTACACACTATTCAATATTCATTGTCTATTAAGTGGAGAACTTACACACTTACATAGACAAATGATGTTCAGAGGACACCCGTGGTCCTATGCCACTTTGTCAATGATTGGAAGGCTATCATGAATAAGTATGTAAATTCAACGATCTATCCATCCAGTAAGTTATTTAAACAGTTAGAAAACCATATTTATTTTTGAATAAACATTATTTTAGAAAAATATGCATCTACATACCTCTTTACTTATTCTACGACATTGTAGGCGCCAAAGAGCTTTAATTAATTTTACTTAAGCAAGGTCCTCCTTGTTATAATAATTTGTTCTGATAATGTAAATTATACCAGAAGAAGACTTTAATTAGTAAAGTAGCGGCACGATTCAAAGCGGCGTGTTTTTTGAACCAGTTACTCAAGTTACAGGTTAGGTTAGAGTGAGAATGAAAATATTTTTCGCCGTAATTTGTTCAAGTACTTTTATTTTACGTAAAATAAATTATCTCCCGTGTGGCGCAGTTAAAAAAAAGATAATGCCCTTTTTACCTTCTCGTTACTTTATACGCAAATGACTAACTTTATAATATAGTAGGTACCTTTACTTAGTCACATTATTTGATATTTTAGTATCCAGATGCTGTATTTTTGCATGTTTTTCAAGTTTTAACGTATAAATAAATTTACATTCATGTTTTATTTAAAAATAACAAATAAACTTCATTACGACAGTGTGCATAATTTCGCGTGAAGCGTCGTCAGTTCTATCGCCAAATTGAATGGTCTCAGTTCTACTTACCCAATGAATGAAACTCCACGTGCTCACTTTTCATTTCATCACCAGCGTCTTTGCCGGTATCCGCTGTGAAATAATGTAATGATTAGAAAATATACGTTCTTTGGATTCTGCGCTAGTTTGCGGCTTTAGGACCCAATTACCATGGTGGCGGCCCAGGGGAACTATCGTGACATCTGTGTGTGTAGGTATCATAATACTTTAAAACGTATGGTATGGTATAATATAGGAGATTTTGATCTCCTAGTAAGGATTAAGGTAAGGTCAGAGTGGCCTCATTTCTCTAAATGCCAGTACGTACCCTAAAGTGACATGAGATCAAGATAAAATAGTTAATTGTTGAAGCGTGCATTCAATAAAATAATGATTTTATCAACTCAACATTTCAATGCCAACCTACGGGTATCTTTTGTGTTCGTGCCTCAGTTGTACGTATATTTCCTTTTTATCGTAGTACACATTAATACGTGAAATATCGTAGTAAATAACCACCAGAAGCTTCGTAAATTACTAACAGGTGTACCCTTTTGGGAAGCAACTCTACCAAATACCTACGTCATCAATCACTCCCAACGCACAGACGAGTGAAGATTGAAATGACCATGGAATTTCCATCTCAGTGGTCACTGAGATAGAGTCCAATTCCCATAGGATCGGAAAGGATTTGGCACATTATTGCCGAGCTAATTATAGTGTAGGTGTACAAGGCAAGGACGTGACATAGTGACAGAATATAGGCCACGTATCACGGGTGTTTCCTTAGCAACAGCAGTTTGCTTTCAATTTTACCGATGTGATAGCCTTGTTTACGCACGTTGCTGGATCGAATAACACCTTAGGGGTTTAATACTCAAAGAATATTAGCTTCCCCGTGCCGCTAGCACGAACATTGTCGACAACGTTTTCGTATCGCCTTCGACTATTTTTGTATTGGAAAATGAATAGCGCTACGGCGGTGAAAAGTGGAACTAAAAATTAGTATGACAATTTTGACATTTCGCGAGTTACGTTTTCGAATACGTTGTCGACAATGTTCCTGCTACCGACACTGAATTTAACACTTCCACGTCGCTATATCGACACTTGATGATATTATCTTCGATTGTATGGGTGACGTAAACTACTTTTATATAGATCCTCCACACGACCCTAACATACATGAAATATATGTAAAAAGTGGTAAATGTACTTAAATGTTTATTGACAATACAATATTTTATCATTGTGTAAATATAAAAAAGTTATGTTCTTAAAGAACATTCTATAAAAATAAAATAACACTGGCTACCTGTTGAATGATACGATTTGAATCAACGATATTTATTTACATTTAAATATTAGCACTGATTACTTAATAAGAGGTTGACATTCTGGCTATCCATCTATATATATAAAATTCTCGTGTCGCGGTGTTCGTAGTTAAACTCCTCCGCAACGGCTTGACCGATTCCCATGAAATTTTGTGTGCATATTGGGTAGGTCTGAGAATCGGACAACATCTATTTTTCATCCCGCTAAATGTTAAGGGTAGTCCACCCCTATTTTTTTTTAATGTCTACCCGTGTGAATCCGGGGCGGGCAGCTAGTTATTGTATACATTGAATACCTGCGATGCCAAATTCTAGCACCTAACAAAGGTCAAGCTTCACTTACGGCTCTTGTCATTTGTATCTTGACCTAATTCGTTGGAGCAGTAATCCTGTGGTTCACGAGCTGTTGTATAATATTATACCAGCATATTAACACTCCTATCAAGATAAGAGTGAGAGCACATTAAAAGGAAATGAATGTTTCGTTGGCCGGACAGATCTCTGGAGTAGGTAATTTATGACTCGGATGTTACAGTAAATACTTTATACAAGCTTTTGTTCTACCTAATGGTTTTTCGGTGTGCTGAAGCCCTATAAGTGACGTAGAGTGCCGTGTTTATAACAAATCTCGTACCCAGGAGTTTTGAGACGTATAACCAGCTGAAGCTAGCGATTTCGCTCGCCCATAAAAACGTATAAATTATTTTTGCGGTCCTATAAAAATGTGGTTTCTACAAAGGAGTGATTCCTGAGGAATGTTTGTATAATTCATTCATCATCACCAGCCTATAGACGTCCACTGCTGAATAAAGGCCTCCACCATAGATTTCCACAATGATCGATTCAATGCGGCCCTCATCCAACGCTTGCCAGCGACCTTTCTCAGGTCATCGGTCCATCTAGTGGGGGGCCGTCCGGCGCTGCGTTTTTCAGTGCGTGGTCTCCACTCTATAACTTTTTGGCCCCATCGGCCATCCGTTCTACGAGCTATGTGCCCTGCCCATAGCCACTTCAACTGGCTAATCCGTTGAGCTATGTCGGTAACTTGAGTTCTTCTGCGAATCTCCTCATTTCTGATTTGATCTCGCAGAGAAACACCCAGCATGTTGTAAATCCATATAGATTGTAAGTATTATATTATCTTCTCTGAGATTTAGGTAATCTTATATTAGGTTACACGCCTTAAAATAAATCCAAGATCGAGTCGTGATTTATGACTCGCCATATTTGCTTTCTGTTATATTTATGGCTTCAGGGATCTATTAGATTAGATTTATATTACTTGCAATTTTCATTTAATACTTAGAGGTAACCTAGAACATTTTCGTTTACAAATATCGACGTTAATTAAGAAGCATAGGCATTACTTTATTTCAAATGGAATTTCGCGTAAGATTCTCATAAACTTTATGAGATAATTTATTCTATTTTTAGATTTAATACGAAGTTCGTAAAATTTTAGGATCGGATAATTTGATTGAATTTTCCAAAATTCTATTAAGTTTGCACAAGTTAGATTGACTTGTATAAGTTGTTCAAAGTTTACGTCACGCGAGACCTCCTCGATAAACTACTACCTAAAACTAATCATGGTGTACATAAGGCCTACATAAACACATTCTAGGAACAGTTGCTAACTAAAACAGTAATTGCCTACTAACTTAGTAGGTGTACTAACTTCCAAACTTTTGGAAACAGTACTTATTATTAATAACAATACATAATGTTTATTTTTATTTTATAACATTATAATATTTTTATAAATTCGCACATAAAATAAAATTGTATAATAAACATCGAGTCAAGGCAAACATCATCGTAAATGATTGCCCTGATGCTGAAAACCGCAACTTAACGTAGCAGTCATATAAATGTCTAATTGTAACAAATTTCGAAATATTTAGGTTAAACAACGTTTCTATTCTACTTAGGTATTGTTTAATTTTTCTGCTATCCGTGCGAAAAAAGCTCTGTGACGTATTTACAATTATCAAAATTAATATTTTGATAATTGTTGCGAATTTACACATACTACTTTTTTTCGTGACGTATTTACTTTGTGACGAATGTACAACACCCCATACTAAGATGGGCTGTGTTCATTCATTGTTTACTTTATTAGGCTTTCAGAAAGGTTAATAAGTAGGACCATCTTCTGAAATCCACGAAGCGATGAATCATTGTTTAAAGACGAAGCGAAAGAAGTAACAGCTGTAGGATCACAGCGTGTGGTAAACAGAGTTGTTGGTCTTTACCTACTCCTAATGACTCCTAATATATTAATAGGCTGGTACCAAACCAATACTCAATCTCAATCTGTCTGATCAATTGACATCACAATATTCTATATGAAGTATTCGAAAAAATGTGTGAAAACCCAATGTTTATTTTGCTTCTAAGGTGGTTGTCTGTTATGGACGCTACTTGTCAAACTAAACTTTCAATAGTTTCGAATCGAGTCCCAGTTACTTGCAATTTTCTATAAATAGGAAAGTTTCATTGTGTGGTAGTAGCAACGTCATGCCATGTATAACGGGTTGTGTCTGGGTTTTCATAAGGCGCACGGGGTTCTAGCTACAATAAGTTCTAGCTATCATAAATATGCATAGCTATAAATTTTTTTGCACTTTGTTTTTTCGTATTTTAACCCCTTCGATTGACACCTAACAGTTTTTTTTTTTCATTTGTTGGAAATGTAGAACATTATATTGTAAGTTCATGTTCATGAAAAAACATAAGATAGAGATCTGTTTTGTATCAATAAACAATTTGACTAAGATAGAGATTACGCAAACAGAATTAATAATTCAATACTTACTTAATTTAAGTTTCTCTAATTGCTCGACTGGCACGTCCTGCAACAGATAAAATTTTTCTTTTCCATAAGCTATGCTTTAAAAAGTAAAAATCATTAACTCTTGTAACAAGGAACATTATAAAGTTGTGAAATTTACGACTCTATTCGAAAAGAGTCGTAAATTTCACAACTTAATATAACGAGAAAGGTAACGAACTTTTGTGTTAAAGTGTTAAGAACATGAAACTGTAAGTTTTTACTGCTTTGTCCTAGGCTTCATTTGAATCATTCGTCCGAGAAATAGGTAGTCTAATGAAGGTAGCATCGAGATTTACAATATCATGCGGATACCTAACCTAAACTAGCCTTAGCAATAACAACATTCGCCTACGTATTCATATAACTTAAGACTATTTTTGTATGGGAAAACGACAGGGCCGGCGAAATGTGGACTTAAAAATTCGTATGAAAATTTTGACATTTTGGGAGTTACGTTTTGGTATACCTACGTAGTCGAAAGATGTTCTTGCTACCAGTACTGAAGTTGCAAATTACTGTGCCCGTAGCAGGAACATTGTCGACAACGTATTCGAAAACGTAACTCGCGAAATGTCAAAATTGTCATACTAATTTTTAGTTCCACTTTTCACCGCCGCAGCGCTGTTCATTTTCCAATACAAAAATGTTCGAAGGCGATACGAAAACGTTGTCGACAATGTTCCTGCGACCGGCACTGTAGGTCTTTATGGTAGGTCATAAACCAAAATGTCAAGTGAATTCAAAATCGTTCATGGACAATTGACATCAGCTCCAGAACCAGCACTGGACCAATGGAACCTGCACTGGAGAAACATTAAAAGCTACATCGGTAAGAATCTGAAACGGCAATAGAAAATAATTAATCTATACTTTGTTGTAAATTTGGCTGCATACTTGTCTATGATTCAGATAGACTTAAAGAAAATGTATTAATAAGTCTTATATGAATGGACAGTATAACAACTATATTTTAGACCCGTACCATTTATCAAACTTTAAATTTTAACAAACTTTTTATACGAATATTATTCGTAAATATTAATGTAATCTATTATATCATAGTATTTTTAAATTAATAAAGAAGCCATAAACGAATATAGTCCATCAAAACTTGCTTTCACAGATAAAACAATAGTTTTCATAATTTAAGCAATCACATCATCTCAACTATAACCAGCTTTGCTGGCTTTGCAGCCCTAGCACCAATTCCTTTGGATAATCACCGGTACAAAGGAACCAGTCACCTTATTAAAGTTATAATATTATTGCTCACTGATCTCCTAAATATCAATCTCCAAAATCTCACTGATCTCCAAAATCAGAGTCAGTAAACAGCCGAATGATTAAATTATGACACTAGTGCCTCAGATCAAATAAAAAGGTAGACGGTTTTGCATGCAGTGCGTAGGCAAGTCGTAATTTATTTGTATTCGTTAAAGGCGCAATTTTAACCGACGTCACTTCGTTCTTCACAAAGTTCCATTTGGCTTTTTTTAATTTAATCTGTTTTTGGTAACTAATTCCCTTATCACACTTTAGTGAAAATTACACTTAAAAGATTAGAACTGTCAAATAGAGTTTTAGTACTGTAAAATCAAATTAATTCCTGTCAAAACAATGAATAGTTTAGTTTCAATTAATAACAGAGTAGGAATAGGATAAATATTTTAGTTCAGACAGGTGAGTAAGAGAATTGCCACCAATAACTGTCTGCTGTGGTCGACTGGCAAAATATGCTCTAGTATTAAGTCCACAATTGTGCATCAAACTTTAAATAGCGTACTTCTACTTATAATAATAAATAATATAAACAACTGTTTATATGTATATAAAAACGTTTATATTTATAAGTACAACGAAGTTAACAGTTAGACCATCCAATTTACTGGCCCTTATAGTTAAACCGAGTTAATTATATGGAGCCGAAAATAACCAAAATTTGCGCACCACAGCGTTTTGCCTACATCAAAGTAATAAAATCTTATTTGCATACTTAGAATGCCGAAAACTCCCACCAGAATATTAAGGAGACGGCTCTTAAAGTCGGGAGGAGACATTATATTAGTCTTAAAATACTCTTACTTTACGCTATCCGCTGTTTTATACAAGGGTACATGAAATTATCATATAAGTCAAAAACTTCATACCCTAACAACAAATAAGTTTATATATAAATAAATAACTATGCATATGTTTGTCCCTCATTGCCTTATTGGCAGGTTTCCTCATTTCTTTTGTAAATATTTCAGACTAGCTTTTGCACCGCGACTTCGCCCGCGAAGCAATATAATCACTGTGAATATAAAGCATTTAGTTAGTGACGAGAATTTTAAAATCAGTCCAGTAGTTTTGGATTTACTAATTTCAAACGAAAAAACAAATCTTATCTCTTTATAACATTAGTGTATAAATGTAGATAATCTTAGTCAAACGATAAACAATTAATGAATTGTGTATTTAATTCTTATTCGATTTGTTTACCGCCTTCTAATAGAACCATACAGAATCAACATGCCTAAGCTGGTGTTTATTCAACCCAATTTAAATTATTCTCCGGCTAAGGAGACTGGTCAAAGCTCCAGTTTAATGACCCTGTCCCGTTTCTTGAGGATGATAAATTATACTTATTTGATCAATTGAGATCTTCGAAACTGGGTGGTCCCGATTTCTTCTAATTTAGATAGAGGATCAATTCAAAATTCATTCAATTAAATCACACTTATTTTATACCACTAAGGTGGCACACAAGCATACGATCGACTGATTGTAAGCAGCACCGTAGCCTATAGCCGCTAGTAATAATAATACCAGGGGTATCACTAACGCGCTGCCAACCGTGTTGTTGATGAGGACTCACTGTCCTAGCAGCATGACTACTAGCGCAGCGTATACTTGTGGAGCACTGGTAACCTAGCTTGGGTACCGCATAAACACAAAACTATGTCAAAGTAGTGTTATTTTGCTGCGGTGTTCTGTAATGTGGACGTACAGTCCCCAGCCGGTCGGCCAAATTTGATAGGAAAACTCACGGAAGATCCCAATTTCGAAAATCTACCTCTCTTTGACACTATAATAATATAATTATTGAAAAGTATTATTATCAATGCGAAAGTACGTTTGTATGTGTGTGTTCTCTATTCACGCTGCAAGCACTGAACGGATTATGCGCTGTTTTTTTTATATCTCGGTTTGATCTGCGGATGCAATCTATTACAGTCATAAAAATCTGTTGGTATGTACATAAAAGATTTATCAATAAATGATCGGTATAAGGCATTCGTAATACTGGTTCAATATAAAACTATGCCCAAGCAACAATCCGTAGAGAGTTGCGGTGAAGCAGCAGAACCAAATCGATCAAATCACATCCGCAAATCTCTAAGGATGCTAGTCTAGAGATATTGGATTTTCTGATTTATTTTGTTGTAGTTTCCATCAAATGTTACATGAAAATATGTATCCATTTCACCGCAGCGGATTGCTTCAAGAAAGGCACTTGAATTGAAAGAAAAAAAAATTGATAGAAAAAACTTTTATTCATAACAACCCATAAACATATACGAGAGGAAGACGAGTGTAGAAGAAGAATACAGAACGCAACAAAAATTCAAAAGAATATCTATAAATAAATCAAAATTCATAAAAAAACACAGGTCGCAACAACCAAAGCTCTTTAGGAGTAGGTATAAATATTAAAGATATTAGACATAGATTTAAAATATAGGTATTCTAAATCTATGATATCAGAAGAAGAAAAATAATTTCAGAACTTCATCTCTGAACCATCCTGACTAAAAGTAATGAAACCCCAAAAAATGAGACACAAACATTGATAAACAAACTCATTTGAAAACTCTTTCTCTTAGGTCGGTTTTAATTGAAGAAACCTAACAACTCTCTCAAAGAGACTCAACGTAACGACCGCTTTCAATAAGAATACGACTCCATAATAATTACTTCCATTACACTAACTGCCTACCACTTACATGATTTTACTGCAGTGTAACTAATACTCTTCCAATTACACGGGGTATAGGAAACAGGGGCCCTTTTGTTCGCTTTGATAGGTTTGGCTACTGAATAGACGAACTACTTTGGTGGAGTAATAGAGTGTGGTTGGCACATAATATATTTGTGTAGTGAATTCATTCAAGACTTCAGCCGTCAAAACCAGCGTTTTTTAAGAATAGTTTTTTTTACATTATAACACAGCGCCATCTGGCCCCAAACTAAGCAAAGCTTGTACTATGGACCCAATAGCTGATAGAATACTTACATATTTTTTTTTGTAAATACATACTTATAATACATACCACACACTCAGACGCAAGGCAAACATGTTTGTCACATAAATGTTAGCCTCGGCGGAAATCGAACCCGCCACCTCTAGCTTAACAGTCAGGTATACTAACTACTAGGCCAGCGGTGTCGTCTATCTTCATCAAATGCAAATTTGTATATGTTTTTTCACATAAAAACATATACCCGAGCAAGTGAGCATACAATACAGTCCAAAAACGCACAGTAAGACTACTTTAAATAATTTAGGCATGTAGATTGCATGTTTAATCAATATTCAATCTTTTCCCTATATTCAGTGAGTGGATATTGAATTGTTAATGTAAAACGAGAGCTATTGTGAACGTGATTGGAGAGCAGCCATGTTGAAATTTCATCATAATTTAAAACAGGCTGTGGTTTAAGCAAAAAATAATTCGTTACCCGTTCTTATGAAAAAAAATATACATTTTACAATTATAGCAATATTGGTAATTGTCACTCTGAGACTATTTCCCATTACAATTGAAAAGGGTAGATACTTAAAACAAGACTATTCGTATCGGAGATGCATGTTGAGTCACTGCGCCATTGATATGATATGTAATTTTCACCATCTAGTAGCATTTTTATATTGTAATTTTATGATTACCACCCTACTTCATTGTGTTAGCATAATTAATTAAATTTATAGGTGAATACATATAACAGTACTTCTGTAATATAAAAATATCGAATTATTATATCCATAATTTCGTACAGGAGCATCCATTTAATCAAGCTAAAAAATATAATGTAGTGAAAATAGATGGCAGGAAATCATTAAGTTATACCAGAGAAATATCTACTTATAGTGTTTCACTTACCGACTTGCCGCCGTGACTCCCACTCCTGTCTGGAACAAGAAAAAGTTAAATGAATTTGTGCGGGTATATTTAATTTGAGCTTCTAGCGAACTTCAATTAAGAAAACCATTTGAAATCTAAATAGATTTCAAATGGTTTTTTCCGAATATAAATATATATATATTCGGAATTCGGAAAAAAAGTTTCCGAATATAAATATATTCGGAAACCTATTGTGTATAGGAATTTCAATACGTAGCTCGATTTCAGACCCTAATCAACATATGCCTAAAACGACTAAATGTTGTGTAATTACCCATATCAAGGTAAAATACTGGATAAAATCCCTGATTATATTAAAGCAGATGGAACCTTGATGGTATTTATAAAGGCCCCACCAAATGAGTATAAATTGGGCGAGATATTCCACGCGGAATTTGTAAGTGATTTTTGAAATTCTAAAAACATATTTAGCTCATCGATTAATCATTTTTGCCGTTCGCCACAGAAGAAATCTCATAACGTACCTAATTACCTAGTACCTCCCACTGCCAACATTTACGTTCGACCAGTCGAATTATTAGAAGAACTTAGAGGAATATACGTTTTTTTTTACTTAACTTTTATGATAAATGATAGTCTAGATTAATTGAGTGCCACAAGTTTGGGTTCAAATGTTATGTTTAACCATATAGTAGTATTTACTATTGATTGACAGCCAGCATTCGATATTAACAGTGGAACTGGCATGAACAACTCGAATATTACTAAAACAACAATTTAAAAAATATTGACCATATGAACGGATTTTTTACCAATTGGACCGCAATACATGTATTTTACTCAACTCAAATTAAGTTATTTTTATTTGGATTCTCCCGTCGTCTTTTCCATAATAATTTTAAATTCAGACACTTAATAGTATGACACACAGATACTTTTTAAGATATCTTTTAAATCCACATACATATGCCCGCTATAGTTATTTTGTTCCCTCCTAAATAATGATGAACTAAATCTAAGCTTAAAGCTGAATCATTCATGACTGGCCACCGCACATTCTACTCTAAGAAACCACAAACACGCGTAGAATGGCACAAAGCGTCCCGGGCATTACTGTGGGTAGAGACAAATTCTAGTTTCTAGGGCATGAGTTGATGATAACCAATTGTTGAGGCTTTACCAATAATCAGATTCACGCTTGTTAGAAATATGAGCTGTTTATTTTCCGAAATCTCATGGTAACTCAACAAAATAATTATTTTTAAAGCTCTCAAGAAACCGAACAATGATTTCCTGCCCCTATTATGTATGAAAATTTCACTTCACCACTATGACGTTATTTTTAGATGAAAATTAAACACATTAGTAACAAAAGCCGCCATTTTTTATGTTGCTGCTACATCAAAATTACGTCAACGATTGAATTCAAATTGCAATTGAAATTTTCATACAGAATACGGGTCCTGATATCCATCGCGTGATATTCGTATCATAATACTGATTAAAGAAGCCATGAACTAGTTTTCTGAGAAAGAGGTCTTATTAGTCTATGAATATGGTACGTGGAATTCAGAAGTTTTCCTGGGATTCGTAAAAGACATTATTTTCCTTTCTTATAACACAAACATAGGTGACAAACAGTGGGTTTTGAAGAGCCATGTTACTCCTTTATAAAAAAATATATCTTTGTTTTCATCACGTCACGTTACAAAAAAGAAAAAAGAGTAAAATTATTAACACGCAATCACACAATAATAAAATTCTACACTCAAAATAATAATTAAAGCTCTACATTTAATCTGTAATTTCGGGCAATTCAAATTCTCAATAGACCAATTTTTTGAATATAATTCCTAATACAAATATAGGTATCATCATACCAAGTCTAAGGGGGTATAGAGTGCAATTTAACTCTAACCCATAGTCCACTCAAATAAAACTATACAGCAATACATAATATAAAATAAGGGTATGTACTACTATTCATAAACATCCTTCGATAGATAGGCTCTAAGGAATTCTAATCAGCCATGCTAATGTAACCATGACGTCACGACACTGAGTTAGTGCCAACATGATTATGGACGTGAAACATCCGTAAACCCATCAATATTCCGAGTCGTAGGCTTCGTAAATAGATTATGTCCGTAATAACGCGCCGCCCACGACACGGGTTTTGACACATTACATTACAGCTGTGGAAAATATATTTCGTTCGTTTCGTGTAATTTGGTATCAACATTACAAGGAAAAGACAAGGAGCTAGGAAGGTTGAAATGTTCTATATACCTTATTGTTGAGCCGACTGCCTCAGTAGTATGTATGTTGTGGCTTTTACTTTGATGATTTTTATTTAATTTAACAAAATAAAACAAATCATATATTTTTTGCATAAAATTTAAATATGTACATAAAACAGAACGTAAACTACCTACTTAGAGATAAAAGATCCAACCCAAACCAGAATCACGCGGGAACACGCTGGATAGCAATGCTGATTCTCTGAGCGAGAATGTTCCAGCTCGATTGTCACGAGAGGCCTCACCCAATCTCTAATTTAATTAATTTAATTTTTATTCACTGAAATATCTTTTTATAGACCCTCCAATAATTATCTTGGACAGATTTTGTCCTGTTCTGTCCATTATTTTTTTCATCGATGTATCTATTATGATCGAACACCACCAATAATAAAAACAGGCTTCATTTTAAAAACATACATTAAGTAAATACACCAAAATGTTACAGTTCCAACCAAATTAAATTAAAAACATTCAGCTTTACACTTACAACTTACTCCAGAATTTAGGTCACCTTTATACAACGAACTTCTTTAATTGGGGCAAGGGTAGTATCTATATAAAGCAGTACATATATACATAAACTGTATACGAAGCCATTGAGTGACTTGTGTTGTTTGCCTTGGAAGCTATTGGGCTATTTCCTAATATAAAGCCAACCGTTATCACGTAACACTTATAACTCACTAGGGCAATATAGACTTCCGAAATTTCA
Organism: Falcaria lacertinaria; assembly: GCA_951449985.1. Lineage (NCBI taxonomy): Eukaryota > Metazoa > Arthropoda > Insecta > Lepidoptera > Drepanidae > Falcaria > Falcaria lacertinaria. The sequence continues at coordinate 8,295,110 of OX602117.1, forward strand.
ATGTTACATCGAATAAAGACACGGAAAATTGTTTTTTGTAGAACACTACGCGTTAAAGGGGAGCTAAAGCTATGGTCGCGTACTTACTACTAAGTAAACCTTATTTTGTTTTTTGTGTTAGAAGCCTCTCACAATTACTGCTTATCAATCTTATACAACTGTCTTAAACAATTTATTCTCATTCATACAATTATTTCAATATCTTTCTATTATAATACACAATCTTTCTCTCCTTGTATTACCTATACTTCCTCCGTTTGCGCCTCTGGCGATCCATCACTTCTGACTATCTACGTTTTGTTCCACAGACAACCTAGATAGGTTGAAAAAGCTAACAATTGTGACTGGAGATTTGCCAATGAGAATTATCATCAACCCAAGCAAACACTGCATAGCCTGGGATGCTTATATAATAAGAATAGGTTCAGCCTAACGTTCTCTGATTCGTAATAAATAAAAGATTGTGATTTTTTTTAATACCACTAAGATGGCACAGAAGCATACGACCCACCCGATGGTAAGCAATTACCGTAGCCTATCTATAGCCGCTAGCGATACCTGAGGTATTATTACTAACGAGTTTCTAACCCTGTTGTTGATCAGGAGTCACTGTACTAGCAGCATTACAACTAGCGCAGCTTAACCTTGTGAAGCACTGACAACCTTACTTAGCGCAGAAACAGAGCACTACATGAAAGTAGTGTTGTTTCACTGTGGTCTACTGTAAGGTATAGTTCCCAGTCCGGCGGCTCCAATTTTAATGGGAAAACTCGAGGGACATCCCTTTTCGCCCTACATCTCTTGTTACAATATTCGAGTATGGCAATGCCAAAGACAAAAAAATTACAACGCAGACTTTTGTGCAAGATAGGACAGAACTCTCAGATTTGAATTAAGATTCGTGTATGAGTTTATGTGACTACTATAAATTATTAAGCTGTAACTTTGCATTATTCATTCTAGTATGTTAATGTCAGTCTAGTTAGTAAGTCGATGCTAAAACAGATTTCAAAAGGCACCTTTGAGATCTCGCGCGTCCCTTTTTACATACGTAATAAGGAATCAAAGAGTGAGAGAGAAAAAATATTCAAAACTGAAACTAAGATAATATATATTTTTCCATTTGTATAAATATTTTTGAGTTGGATAGGAATGGAATAAATATTAATCTTTTGAGGTGCATTATTATCCTTTCAACATCAAAACATTTTCGATCAAACGAATATAAATTAGGTATGAAGGACATTTCTTAAAGACAAATTTTTTATCTTAAGTTTAAAGTTATATGTAGAAGTGATATAATAATATCATTTCATCAGTATTGAAATTCATATTTATTGTGAAAATATGGCCAGTGCTATAGGTACCGCGTTTAATGTCTTGCTTAATTTATTTGAAAGTATCTTTCTGCAGCACGACTTACGTCACATAAATAGAAATTAAAGAAACACGGTGGAGCATACGCTTGCTCGCCATCTTCCTAGTATAAAAAGCATTTTGTCATTGATAAAGGTTCAATAATTTCTTATCACCTTATACTATGGTTATGCTTTGCTTATTTAGAAACCACGATGTCTATAGAAACCATTAATTAAAATATGCCACAAATAAAGAGTACAAGACTGGTTTGATACATGGATATGGGTGATATCATAATTTTTATATCTACGTTTTATGGCAACACACACGCGTAAAATTAATATAATTATCGGGACATAAAAATCAAGGTTAACAGAGATGTCACTAACGGCTATATTATTGAGTGTATCTAATCTATACTATATTGACATAGTTTGAGAATACTCAATGATAACGTTGTTCTGTGCTGAATGTGTAATACAGAGTTCACGGTTCAATAGTGAAGAAATGTTATGGGTATAGGGATAAGGGCAAGAGGTTGATGATTATTTATACTGCGGTAGTGACCAAATAACCATAGTTAAAACACGCATTTTAAAGTTCTTTGGTCACATATCGCGGCGGAATAACACGTCTATAGAGCGCTTAGTCGTACAGGGCAAACTAGAAGGTACCAGAGGACGCGGAAGATCTCCTATGCGATGGACCGATCAGGTGGCGATGGGCGGCCCATTGCATCAATGCTTACGAATGGCGGAGAACAGGATTAAATGGCGAAGTATCGTGAAGCAAGCTACACCCGCCCCTGACAACACTTGATGACCACGACCGCTCTGACAAGAGCGTACCGACGGAGAAGAAGTGAGCAAATTACCGTGACAAAATTCTAAAGATAAAGCCACAGCAACTTATTACAAGAAGTTCTTTTGTATGTAATATTATTTGATATTGTATCGCTATTTTCGCCAAAAAACAAATTTAATATTATCCTAATTTAGTGTACAGTAAGTCTAAAAGAATCTTATTATCACAACGTTGCGCTGCCAACTTTCAAAGATTTGATTTGATTTTGAGGACGAGATGCGTTCTCAAAGCATGCTATAAATTTATTGCAGAAAATACTCTACCTTTACTATAAACATTGACGTACATATGTGTATAATCTGAGCCAAAGTGGTAAACAGTTTTTTTATATAGTATAGTAAAAGCACGATTTACCAACAAAAAGGCTCATTAATATTTTTATTTCATGTAAGTACCATATTTTCCAGTCAAAATAGATATAGAGAGGTAAATGTAGTACGATACAAAAATACTTTTAAGACATTCCGTGATTTTCCGCTGGCCTTTTACTATTAACAAAGATTAAAAGTCTCTCGTACTCCTCAAAGCTAACAGTTATCTATAAATAGTGCAGAAAGGTAGCTCGAAGTTAATCGGGACGTTGGCTGGTTCTATTTCCCGCTAAAGGAAATAAACTTCCTGCGAATCTAGCAATAAAATGGCACTGATGTTGGATATATTTGTGGTGTATGTTTATTTGCCGTTCATTTAATTTAAAGTTCAGGCTAAAAACCTGAACGTAGTAGTCATTCAGTACGTGTGTTGAATATAAAAAAAAATATAGCTTTTTTTACAGAATATTAAAACGGCACCTTAAATTGGTTTTGATCGCATTAATTTACCATTCCAAAGCATAAAATTACAAAGGCTTCTAGTTTGAAACGATCAGCGGCGAAATGGGTACTAAAAATACCTTTAAACTATATTCAATTATAATTCGCATCAGCCTTTGTATAGAACGTTGAATAAATTATTTTACTCAAAATGATTTACTTCTTTTCTCATGGCGGGTATCTTAAGTTTATATGTACTTGTTCTGGAAAAAGTATTTTTTTTGTTCCCAATAAAATATCCTATTAATAGCTTTGAAGTAACTTCTCGTTGCTTCAAATTATTTTAACAAAAATATTATCTACAAAATGTTTGCTTACTTGCTGCGATCTCTATTCAACATCGTAGAATTCTGTCAAACTTATGAATGCCTCAGGAACATGCAACTTTGTTTACGACTACGGATATTCTATGTACGGTAAGGTATTGTATATGATATGTACATGAGCGTACAGTGTGAATCCATCAAATAATTGACAGCTAGCTTCTGCACGCGACATCATCCGCCTTGAGCTAAAAATCCCAGAGAAACCTAACATTTTACCGGTACCATAAAAAGTATCCTATATGTTAATACAGGTTATAAACTATACGTGTACCAAGTTGATACAAATCCGTTGAGCCGTATTTATGTTATTGAGCAAAAGACATACATCCATATTAAAAATATCAAGTTTGTAAGAATGAATGTACATGTATCCATTCAGGCAAACTTTCTCATTTATAATATTAGTAGGATGGTTATATAGTTTTAAAGTTCGACCAATATGCGTGGCAATCCGTACCGTGACCATTCTATCTAACCGTACCTTTAATGTATGGAGCTAGCTAGTAATTCCGTAGGATGTTTTGTTTTTTCGGTACCAACGTATCTTCCAAGCCATTAAACAATTATTCACCGAGCTGTCAACTTATACCGCAAGCTTTCAACCTTATCTCGACGCAATTCGACCTACATCCAAATTTTGCGTCTCATAGTTTTACAAAATTATTCACGGACATTCCATTGAATGTATAATTTATTGCGTCGTAGTTGAGTTTAATTTGAATTTGAATTGTTGTAAAAAGAACATTTAAAGTGTCTGATCTGATCCATAAGGTCTACTAACGTGTTTTCCAATATAAAATATATTGCTTCGTTGGAACCAGTGAAAGCAAAACTATAGACTTGTTTTTTTTAGCAATTAAATTGCCAATGTGAGCGATGCGAATAGTGTTTCAACTCTGGAATTGTTTTTAATATTCTAAAATCTTTTGGCTTTCAATTTAAGCATCAGTTTAATCATTCTGACTGACTGGTATAATTTATATTTTTACTTAGTTGTACTTAGTACAAGAAACTTATGTCTAGAAAGAAAATTAAAACGATGTCAGCCACAGACGCATTAAAGTGTATTGTCGATTATTTGCGTACTTTTAATAGTAGAATCACAAATTCATTAAAGACATTCTCAGTAAATATTACTAAAGCGTATGCCATCCCACCCTTTTCACTCACTTTTGGGTCAGTAATCACTTTTAGAACTTACAAAGGGACGACGTCCTTAAATCCCTAATTAAAGTTTGGGATATACTGCGGTACCTACCGTAGCTTAATTGATTAGGCCTGTAAAGTGGAGACTATTAATAGGTTACTTAAACAATTAATAACTTACTCACCTAAAAAAAAGAAAACGCTGACTTAAAAGGAAAGTAAATTTATATGACTAATTGGATTATATTTTTGTTCTATTTAAATTTAATATATTTAATATACTAAGTGCATACTTATAAAGTCACTTTCAGGGTTATAAGAGAGTTTACAACTCCACTGCGATCTTGTTTGATACACAAATTCTTTCTTGAAAAATTCATTAGTCACATATTGTGTTCATCAAACGAAACATAATATATAAATGTAAATATAAATTAAAATAAAATGCAATTCATAAGCCTCGAACGCACATGTAGTCGTGTTTCTCTCAATAAGCAGAGTTCATCGTAAGAAAACATTTATTTTTTAGTCAAATACTTTCACAAATATAAAACGTACACCGCTTGTAAAACTTAAGCCACTTGCCAGCATCGTCCTTATACGCACACTTCAAGAATATCTAAATTTAGCTCAAAGAATGTTAAGGCTGCCGAAGAAATTTATATTGCCTTATAAATTCTGTAACAACCCGTATTTGCATTTATAGGCACTGTAGGATTTTCTTTATATTTTGGCTTATTGGAGATTTTTTCATGAAACTCCTATTTGAAATCATTTACGAAGACAGCGTTTTGTTTTCTTTACGTTTTTGTCAAATCATAAATCTTTCCTGTTTTAGTGGTCACTTTTACAGTTTCTTCAATAGACATCAATAACCGAATAACCAACAGTCTGTTACGAAATGAAACTTCGTTATTAATACAGAATAAACAATTTAAAACTAATTTCGTCGCTCGTAAGCGGAGACCTTGGGACGTGCCGAGACTCAAATGAACCGTCCCTATTGGAGATGTTCGCTGTGTTGACACAAATGTCGATAGAAGGCCGATATTATAGACCTATATCCCTGTTATGCTATCTTTAGTAACATATTTGAATATTCACCTACTTGTAAATATGGCTTGAATCATAGGTGATACACAGCTTTTCAAATATACCTATATTTATAACTTAGACTCCTTACAAATTACAACCTTGTGGCAGTGGGTGCACGGGTCACGACTCCGCAAATGCATCTTTCGTCACAATATAAATGTTTGTATAGAGTGGGAATTAAATCTGGAATGCTAAGGTTCCACTGCTTGTATATGCACTCACTGTGCTAGCAGCAATACTACTAGCCAAGCGGATCCTCGTGGAGCACTGGCAGCCTTACTTACCGCAGAAACACAACACTACATCAAGTAGTGTTATTTGACTGCGGTTTTCTGTAAGGTGGAGGTACAGTCCCCAGTCAGGCGGCTCCAATTTAAAAGGGAAAACCCACGGGAAATTCCAAAGCGCTCTACCTCTCTTAAAAGCTCATGGTGTGATTAACCACTGTACTTAAGCTTAGAAAAACTCATTGGTACAGGCCGGGGTTTGAACCTGGGCCCATCAGATGACAGGCCGTTGCTTAAACCACAAGGCCACCACGACATTAAAAAATCCTAATAAAATAATGCTCATAACAAATCTCCTGTATTGGCCCCCGAAAAGAAAATTACTTTTCAAATTGCATAGCTGATTGATTATAATCAAAGAGCTAAGAAATATAAATAAGTGGTAATACGAAATGTTATATGAAGTGATAATAGCAGGTCCGAAATGGCATGCAAATTAATTATTTATAAAAGAAATCAAGAGTAAATTCCTAATAGTTTTAAGTAGAACTCAAAAGTGTATGCATATGCATCTGATATAGTCGCAAAGCGACTACGTTCCTAAGAAATAAAAGATAATAAACTATATATAAACTCTAAACCCAGATCATGTAAATAAATTCCTATGTACGGATTTGAATGGATACTTTACGAAATATTCATTCAAATACGCGAAATACTCTCCTCGTAAGAAAAACAAATATTCATCAAATAAAAAACGCCAAGCAATATTCTCGTAATGACAAAACAAAGGCGTCACAACCCACGCGTTCTGCGTCCTATCGTAAACTGCGACAAATCCTGCGGAAAAAACGGCCATTCAGAAACAAACTTTATTGGCGAGGCGGTAGAGGACTTGTTGCATTGAACTTTGAACCTAATAAAAGTTTCAAGTCTCATGTAGCTGACTTTATCATCGATCTTGGATAAGTAGCGACATTGCCGTCCAGCCAAGAAGGTCCATTTTCATTATTTATTATATGGCAACTTGATATAAAAAAAAACTTAATTCTATCATACGTTACAACACTACTATGAATAATGCCTTTGTGTTAGATGAAGCAAGACACGACACTTTATACTCTTTTATTGTAAATCACACTCATATTATAAATGCGAAAGTTTAATGTATGTGTGTTTGTAGCCTCTTCACGCCTCAACGGCCGAATGGATTTGGATGAAATTTTGAATGGAGGTAGCTTATACCTGTATTAACATATAGGATACTTTTTATCTCGGAAAATTGAGTGGTTTCCAAAGGAATAGTAGAGCCATGCGGGCGAAGCCATGAGTAAAAGCTATGCATACTGTTCATAATAGAATCCAATAATACTATAATAATATGTAAAATTAATAATATTCATGAATAATACTAGCAATATTAATAACAACGTGGGCTCGTAGTACTGCTACGCCGTAGCAAATTACGTAGGCGTCTACATTAAATTTTCTCTTTTGGGGTGTTTTTAAATTTTTTGCGAGGTTACAGGTTCTCCGTGATAGCCGCTAATTTATTCCATTCCCGTTAGCTACTCTATTCCATTATACGAGGTGTAATACTGGCAAGGTTTAATATTTATGCGAATAATTTGTATGGTCGTAGCAAATTTATATTCATTCGTTTTTTCACAAACCCTATAGATGTTTATGTTATTTGTGAAGTATAATAAATTATTTAGAAAAAGTTTTACTTAATATTTATTTTCAACGTGTACTAATTTAAAGCACTGATGATTAAAATTATCATCACCTACTATTTTTTGTTTCCACTATTACAGTAAATAAACTGAACTATGAAGAGAATGTAATGGCGCTACGACAAACTACAAGCGCTACAATATTCGTAGCACTCCGCTACGTACTTTCGTAGACGTTCAAATACTCTGCATGTGCTACATAGTTTCACAGCCAACACCCATTTACTCTCAATGAAAGTTCACAAGTGGTCTCCACTAAGCTGTGTTCAACTAGTAATGTGCATTGAGACACATTGCTTCTATGCCTTCGAGTAGAAATTAAACGGTTTATTTGCGTTTCCACTTGCAAGCGAGTGATTGTTTCTACTTCACAAGATGTGTACGCGTGAATAAATTTTGTTTACAATTTCATGGGTTTTGTTTAGGCGGGTAAGTTACGCCTTATAAAATTAGCTACCTGTCAGTGAAAGTCCTGTTCAAATCGGTCCCGCCATTCGGATTGGGACTCTTATGGGAAGGCGTGAAGGTATATAATAATTATATTGTTAGCATAAACTCTTACTACCCTTAATAGAGACACTTCTCAGACCATTTGCCATGGCGTAATGTGTAGTGAAACACCCTGTTTCCGACCACCATTATGTAAATTCTGTACATTAAGACAAACAGTATTCAACTCGTAAATATGTCAAAGGCTCTGCATTTATTATAGCTTGTTCAATATTCGGCGCGTGTGGACCGTGTCTACAGACTACTAATGCTAAGCTTTTAGCAAAAAAAACAAGTTCCTAATAAATAAGAACACAGAACAAAGAAAAAGCCAGAATCTACTGATTATGACAGCCTGTATCTGTAATGTAAAAATGAATCGCTGAATGTGTTGCTAAGCGCAAATCTCGAGAGCAGCTGAACCGATTTCGCTAAATCTTTTTTTAATGTAATAAATTTTAATATGCCTTGAAGTACGAGGATGGTCCTTACGGAGAGAAAATTTAAAAATTGCCTAAAACAGTCAAAAAACGGGTAGAAAAAATATTTTATAAATGTCTACCCATACGAAGCCGGGGCGGGCCGCTAGTTATTATATAAAAATCGTCATTTAAAATTTGATGCGAGATGTCAAATTTCGATCATGCTAACCGCTGCATTGATGAAAATTGGTAACGAATTCAGACGATATTTAAGAGAATAATACAGCATGACTTTAATGCTGTACAAACATATCACGCCAAGTTCCTGAGGTAGACAGAGACAGTAAAGCGCTATGTTTGTTATCATCACATCTCACATATCTTCACACCTTCCCACAAGGGTCCCCGAAAGGGTAGGCAAAAGTGTTACAAACTCCCACTCTTCACAGAAGATAATTTCGTGCCAACATGACAGATGGTGAGTCCATCGCCGTCTACTAGGCAGTAAATACGCCCTTGAGTTTCTTCTCAGATGTATGCGGGTTTCCTCGCGATGTTTTCCTTTACCGCAAAGCTCGTGGTGGGATTCGAAATTGCGTCGCTAGAATAGTAGGCAACGCTTTAAACCACAAGGCCACCACGGTTCTTCTCATGTTGTATTCCACCAAAATAAATAGAAAGTATTATAATAATAACGTAATTCACACACGCGCCATTTTCCATAATACAAGAGCTATCTAGCGCAGAAGTAAATTAGCTGACAAGGAGTGTAGTATTTTGCTAATTACGAAGTTCTATTACAACTAAAGGCATACATAACAAACGCTATATACTGAACGTGACTATTAAGTATCCATCTCTACTATATATAATATGTACATTGAACTTGATGTTTTCCGCCCACGACTACATCTCTGAACAGTTGGAAACTTTGATCCGCAAACTTGTACAATCTATTTCACCCTATAAGGTCGGTTCCTTTATCTATAGCTACAGATAATAGGAAAGTAAAACACTTGTAATAATAGCCAACAAATTTAATCACGATTGGTTCAGCGCCTGGAAATATTAACAGACAGGTAGACCACACCTCTGAGTAATAAAATATACCAGTAAAAATACTGTAAAACAAACGACGTCCCATCTCCGTGCTATGGACGGGCGATAAAATACTGTAGAGCTTCCGACACTTAAAAATGCTGTCAGTGTTCACTTAAAAGTTTGAACTGGCATCGTAAAACATTAATGGGATAATTTTGTAGTGAGTATGAAACAAAAAAAGATAAAAATAGACCGAGAATATATTAATTTTAGCAAAAACATCACAAATTTATGAAAATATTACTAATTAATTCCGGGAAATATTTAGAATATTAAGATGGGTTGTTTACAAGAACGACAAAATCCAATTATCTCAGAAGCACTTCCTTTAATTTAATAAAATAAAGCTTTCGGTACACGAATATAGGGAGACGTTTTTTAATTTGACGAGTAGCCTTAGCGTATCCATGGTTTTTAATTAATACGGTTATTTAATTCTATTCTTAAAAGTACACAATAAATACGTTTAATAATTCGTTTTGAACAGTATGTTTTTCTTTTTAAGAGTCCGATATTTTTGGAGCATTCCAACTGCAATAATTACTGAGAATAAAAATTTAATTAATCTTAAAATAGTATAAAACAATGTCGCTTCACGCCGTCTGTACGCTTAAGTGTGGGATCCTCAGCATACTAAGGTATCTCAATCTATGATGCGTATAAGAACACCAATTAAAATAGGAGGCCACTCGAAATTAATCAGTGTTAGTTGAATGACAGATTGGACTGGCGTTTCAGCATTCGGGCATTAATCTTTTTACTACGCATCGGATTTTAATGCAGTTTTCACTAATACGGAGTGATTCCTTAGGAAGGTTTTTATGTGTAACTAATTTAGGAGTTGCGTAAACCCGTGCGAAGCCGGGCGAGCCGCTAGTATTTAATAAAACAATTAAAAGGAAAATATTGGTTGGATTCTCAATAAAAAATAAAAATGTTCTTTAATACTATCCTGAATATTTAAAATCAAAGTCAGTATGACGTTACTAATTTTGTTGTGTAAAGTCAGCCTTATAATTATATTCCTCGTTAACAAGAAAGTCAATTAAACTAGAACTGTAAACATGAAAAGGAAACTACCGAAAATTGTGAACATACAAGAAGCGTGAATAGTTTTGGCATGGAGGTCTTGGGCAAATGTTTGTTCACAGCTTGGCTCAAATAATTTCGTTTGGTGTAATACACCGTTCTTGAAGTTCACACAATAGTTTTCTCATTATGAAAAGTTGAACTGTATTCAAGTATGTATCCTACACAAACACGCTCTTCTCAGTTTTTCAAAATCTAATTATAATTCAGACTTTAAAAATCTACAGAGTTGGCAAACTAGCATACCTAATTGTAAGCGGTTACCAAACCTCGCAACATCCGAGGGGTACTTACAAATCGCGCGCTGGTGACACATAATTCTTGACCAATCCCGTACAGTAACCTTTTGGGTTAACCACAACGGGGAACTCATTTCACAATCTATCTATAAAGTACTATAAAAAGATGTATCTTATCCGGTCCGGTGGATCGTGCCTTTTTTATATTAAGTAGCAATTTACTATGAAATCAAATTTTATATATGACGAGACCGCTGGTCCAGTGGTTAGTATACCTGATTGCTACGCTAGAGGTCGTGGGTTCGATTCCCGCCGGGGCAAACATTTATGTGACAAATATGTTTTCCTTGCGTCTGGGTGTTGCGTATGTGTCATAAGTATGTATTTACAAAAAAACGCTGCTAGTTCCCAGAGTACAAGCTTTGCTTAGTTTGGGGCCAGATGGCGCTGTGTGATAATGTCCAAGCATTATTTATTTATATATTTTAAATTTAGAACAACTATCTAATGTCATTAGGCAATTATTATTAGGTACTTCATAACTATTACTATCGGTTTATTCCTTTAATACATATGAAAAGTCATTAATTTGTGCCCTGTGGTATAAAGTCAACATATTAAAACATAAATGAATTAACATATTAGTAAACACATGAAATTGCCTCGTGCCCTATGTTTGAATGAGCTCATCAATTACCTATTTCACGCAACGATAGTGGAAGCTAAACCGTAATTAAAGCCAGCCACTGTGCAAACTGATACGGAGAATGATAAACCATTTACTGGGAAATGTGTGTATTATAATGTTAGAAAAACGCTTCATAACAGTTTGAGTGTAGATAGAATGTGGACAGAAAGCAAAAACTAACAAGGCATGATCCAATTTAAAATAATCTCCTCAGAGTTTACGTAGCCAATATTGTATCCGTGGTTACCTATAATTAGGTACATTTATATAAACCCAACATAAATGTCTCTGTTGGACATCGAACTAAATAAAGAACAATCTGGATTATTCGTATATTATACTCGAGTATAATTATATTAGGGTCAGCAACGCGCGAGTGATAGAAATTGTCTATATGCTATATGCTATGTAACCGCTTACCATCAGGCGGCCCGATTGCCTTGATATTCTTGAGACATCGTAGCATATCATAACTTCAGCACTTAACATAATTCCCTCACGATGAAACAACATAACAAGACCAGAGTGACGTCACTCGATATTAGGGAACATTCGATACAATATTGATGGAAGGAGTGAACAGCAGGGCAAATATTTTGCGACTCGCCCCGCCGCGCCGACGACTGATGTGATCATATTTGGTTACGGAAATATTGCTGAGAATTGTAATGTATGTGGCAACACTGATTATGGCGGGCTGTCACTTAATAAATGTCAATACGTACGGACGTGGTTTGATTTCTATAAAATATTACAGTGGCGAACGAGGCTGATTATACGCGTGTGAACTTAATTTATTAAACAATCAGTGTATTAACTATTGACAAATTTGAAAATGTCTGTCGGAAAAGTTAGTGAGTTCGATGTAGGAAGCGGCGCCTGGTCGTCGTACGTGGAGAGGTTAGAGATGTATTTCTTGGTTAACCACGTAAAAGAGGAGCTTAAACTGCCGACACTTATCGCTGTGATGGGCAATGATGCCTATGAGTTGTTAGCAAACCTGGCTAGTCCCAAAAAACCAGCGGAGTTGTCTTATAAAGACGCAGTGGAATTTCTACGTCAGCATCTGCAACCGACACCGTCCGTACTCGCTGAGAGATATCGGTTTAGACAGCGAAGGCAAGCTAGCGAGGAAAATATTGCTCACTATATAGCGGAACTACAGAGACTGGCTCGGAATTGCAAGTTTGGCGGGACACTTAGTGAGAACCTTCGAGACCAGTTCGTGTGCGGGTTGCGAAGCGATGTCATAAGGCAGCGGTTATTCGCAGAAGACGACACGCTGACCTACGCTAGTGCAGTGAAGATTGCGAATTCCCTCGAGGCGGCAGAGCGGGATGCGGCCGCGGTGGAGTTGAATGCATCGACAGGGTGTAAGGAAAACAGTTCCAGGGCCGTGGAATCTACGGCATTACATGCGTTAGCACATAGCAACGCGGGAGTGCGTTCAGTGCGGGGATGGCGCGGGAACGGAGCGAGAGCATCGAGAGCTCGGGGAGCGGGAAGACAGGCGCGGGGAGCGGCGGTCGAGGAGATCAGCACTGCGCGAAAAAGCGGCAGTGGTAATGCAAAGGGGGATGGAGGAGGCCACCTGTATAATTGTGAAGGCTGCGGAGCGACCACACATAGTTATTCTCAGTGTCGTTTCCGGGATTATGTGTGTAGCATGTGTAAACGCACTGGGCATCTGCGACGCGTGTGCCCGGGATTTGGCGGTAGGGCATCCGGCGGGGCTGCTTCGGCCCCGTTTCACTATGGTGGGGCGGAGGAGACCCTTCATGAGGACGAAATTCTGGAGGAGGACTTCCACCACATGTGTTTGAATGATTATCGGCCGGTAAGTTTATCCGTCGAGATAGATAATAAAACCATTAACATGGAAGTGGATACGGGCACAGCAGTATCATGCATAAATAATGAAACTTTTAAGAGGTACTTTAATCATCATCTTATAAAAAAATGTGCAATTGTGTTAAATTGTTATGACGGGTCTAAAATAAAGCCTTTGGGTATTATAAGTCCCCGTGTCCGCTATGGAAATAGAGTAAAAACTTTGGATTTGTTGGTCATTGAGGGAGGAACTACGTCGTTAATTGGCAGGCAATGGTTAACGGAACTGAATATTAGGATTCCGGTTTTTAACACAAATTGTCACCAGTTAGCTAATGATAAAGTAAAAATGTCCACTGAAATTAATAAATTGGTTTCTAGGTATAAGGAGCTATTTAACGTCGGGCTCGGGCGCTTCACGGGCGGAAAGGCAACGTTGCGAGTGCGAGACGGGGCTGTGCCGGTGTTCCATCGCGCGCGCCCGGTGCCATACGCGTTGCGCGAGCGTATTGACGCAGAGTTGGACGCCATGCTGCGCGATAAGATCATTGAACCCGTCGACTGCTCCGACTGGGCTTCTCCGCTAGTACCGGTAAATAAGGCGGACGGCTCCCTGAGAATTTGTGCTGACTATAAGGCGACGGTAAACCCAGTATTGCTAATTGATAGGTATCCTTTGCCTCGGATTGACGACCTTATGGTAAAACTGAGTGGGGCACGCTATTTTTCTAAAATTGACTTATCCCAGGCTTATAATCAGATTGAGCTCGATGATACGAAGAAGTATACGGTAATTAACACACACAGAGGACTATATAGGTACAATAGATTGGTCTACGGCTTAGCATCGAGCCCGGGCATATTCCAACGCATAATGTGCAATTTACTACAGGGTATCCCTAACGTAGAAATATTCCTTGATGACGTCATCATAGGGGGAATTACCGAAACTGACCATTTAGAGGCCCTAGAGGAGGTCTTAAGTAGGTTACATAAGTCGGGCTTGAAATTGAAAAGCAGCAAGTGTGTGTTTCTGGTCGACGAGGTACGGTACTTAGGATATATAATCAGTAGCAAAGGCGTTCAAACCGACCCAGCAAAAGTAGAAGCTATTTTAGGTATACCTCGACCAACAAACATAACGGAACTGCGATCTTTCTTAGGTATATTAAATTTCTACGGCAAATTTGTTAGAAATATGAGTGAGAGGCTAGTCCCGCTATACGAATTACTCAAGAAAGATAAACAATGGTACTGGTCCTCAGACTGCGAAAATTCATTTAACCAAATTAAAAAAATATTATCTAGTGCAGAGGTGTTAGCACATTATGACCCTAAGAAGTCGTTGATAGTGACGTGCGACGCGAGCGCGCGCGGCGTCGGGGGGGTGCTGTCCCAGGTGGTCGACGACGGCCGCGGCGGCGGCGGCGAGCGCCCGGTTGCTTACGCGTCGCGCACTTTGAACGATGCTGAGAAAAACTACTCGCAAATTCATCGAGAGGCGCTGGCTATTATTTTTTGTATGAATAAGTTTCATCAATATTTATATGGTAGGCACTTTACTTTGAGAACGGACCACAAGCCTTTAGTGTCAATTTTTGGGCCGAATACGGGAATACCGACTATGGTGGCTAGCCGTATGCAGAGATGGGCTATTATTTTATCGGCATATTCATTCGACATAGAGTATGTCCGTACCAACGAGAATGGGGCGGACGGTCTCTCGCGGCTGCCGCTCAATGATACTAAACACAGTGGGGTGACCGCACCGGAGCAAACGTATTTACACTTTGTGCAACAAGCTTTGTCATTAAATTATAACGATATTAAACGGGAGACAATGCGAGACCCAATATTATCGAAAGTTATGTGCTACATTCGCGACGGTTGGCCAGAGCAATGTGAAATTACGAATTTACAGCCGTATTGGAATAGGCGGAAGGAATTATATGAGGAGTTAAACTGTATAATGTGGGGTCATAGATTAGTTGTACCGGAAAGTTGTCGGGATAAAATTTTGGCGATGATTCATGAACCTCACATGGGAATAGTTAAATCGAAGGCACTAGCTCGGAGCTACGTATGGTGGGCAGGCCTGGACGAGGCGGTGGAGCGGGCGTGCCGGCAGTGTGCGGCGTGCGCCGCGCAGGCGGACGCGCCGCCGCGCCACGCGCCGCGCATGTGGCCCTGGCCCGCGCGCCCGTGGTCGCGGCTGCACTTGGACTTCATGGGGCCCATCGCAGGGAAAACATATTTGGTCGTAGTGGACGCCATGTCCAAGTGGATAGAGGTGTTCAGTATGACAAATATCACCGCCAATTGTTTAATTGATCGACTGAATGAATTATTCAGCAGATGGGGTCTACCTCGGCAAATCGTTACGGACAATGGAGCGCAATTCTCTTCGAAAGAATTTGAATTTTATAATAAGCACAACGGCATAGAACACGTTTTCACGGCTCCTTACCACCCATCTTCCAATGGTCTGGCCGAAAACGCAGTCAGAACGCTGAAAAGGGTTATAAAAAAGGCGATACAAGAAAAACAAAATATAGATAGGGCATTATGGGCGTTTTTAATATACTACAGGAATGTCGAACACTCAACGACGGGAGAAAGCCCGGCGATGCTGTTGTTAGGCCGGCGCATACGAACACGATTGGATGTCATTAAACCAGACAGGGAAGGTCAGGTGCGTCGCGCCCAGCAGCGCCAACAGGACGCAGCGGGGGGAGTCAGTAGGAATCTGGAAAGGCAGGAAGAGGTATGGTATCGGCAATACTTAAAGGGGGAAAAATGGGTTCCAGGTCGCGTTGTTGATGTGTTGGGGTCCGGGAATTTTAAAGTGTTAGGTCAGGATGGGGAACTGATACATAGGCACATCGATCAGCTACGTAAACGGTTAAGTGACGGAAGGTTATCGCTCGCGTCAACTACATCTAATCTAGGTCGGCAGTCAAGCACAGATTCTCTAAAAGACGTTCCGTCGGGTGGGGAGGTCAGTCCCGAGCGGGTGTCCGAGGAGTCGGCGGGGGAGATGGGGTCGCCGTGCTCAGCGGTGGAACACCCGGCACCAGCAGAGGCCACTCCGGCTACCCCGGGGGAGCAATACTCATCGCCTCAATTCAATACGCCCGTGGCCCGTGCCCGACCGGTTCGACAATGTCGGTTAATAAATAAGCCGGCTTATAAACTATAAATATTATGTTATTGGTAGTGTCAGTACTCATATCTTCAATATAAAATGTCAATGCTTTCATACATATTGTTTATACTTGTTGTGTTTAGAATAAGGTTTTTAGTATAGTTCCTAATAAATATAAAAGTAGATTAAGTTTAGCATAAGTATTAATTTAGTGAGGAGGAGTGTAATGTATGTGGCAACACTGATTATGGCGGGCTGTCACTTAATAAATGTCAATACGTACGGACGTGGTTTGATTTCTATAAAATATTACAAGAATAACAGGCATAATTATGTTTATGTATGGTTCGATTCACTCAAGTTTACCGCTGACATTGACCTACCAATGTTTTTTATTGAGATTGAGTAGATACATTGATTTTATGTTTATTCTGGTGTAATTCTATGAATTAATGTAACAGAAGTAAAAGAGTGCTATTCAACAGTGAAATACTAACCGTAAACACGTAGATACTCCTGGCAATATTCCTATTTATATTTTTTGCCGAGCAAGCTATACATTTCGTGAGACAATAGGTAATCCACATTCTTACTAAAAAGAATTAATCTAGAAAACCAAAGCAAAGTATTTTTTAAATGTGTTCTTTATGACCTTACAGAACGGTTCTGAAATATTATTATGGCATTTATTATCAAACAGTTCGTACTGAGATTAATCAAGATCAATATTGTTACTAAGACTAGTATCAAACGATACCAATAAAGTGTGTGGCGCAATTCAATTCTCAGTAATGCTTGAGTGGTAAGTCAACGCTAGCGATTTATAACAATGTAGCGTTAGTATAAGGCTTCTTCAATCCTGGTGTTAAGTGGTTAAGTGAATTAATTACCATTTAAAGTAATATGGAAATGAAAGGTAGTAATAATAACTATCGTAAAGAGAAGTGCGTTATTTATGGAACCACTATTAATCATTCTTAATATTTAAGAAATACTTACAAATCGCTTACGAAATGGTATCCAAAAAATACACAAAAATATGTATGTCTCCAAATAATAGCAACTTTAATGACTCGATATCAAGACGCCACTGTTAAATATCACATAAACCTTGTTAATTTCCTCAAGAAATACTCATAAAATGTATTTAAAGGCTTTTAACATCGTAAACAGTCACTTAAGCACGAGAACCTAGCAATCAAAAGATGCATGCAACAATTTTCTGCTCAATGGTATTAAAGTTATGAATCACAGATGTTTGCCTTAACTATACTAAAAACGTCGATAACCACGTAATAAAACGAATAATTAGGTGTGATCACCATTCAGCACAACCAACTTGATTTATTTAAAAATGTGTACCTAAATTCATCAATGAAGATTAGTTTCATGGATTTGTTATTTTTTACGTAGATTTTAAGTAAGTCTTATGTGTTCATTCTAAAAATCTGTATGAAAGTTAGTTCAACTTTTTTATTCCAGTAAAAGCTCCAAAAGAATAATAAATGTACCTAGACAGACCAAGTGACTTAATGCATAGCATATGTCGGAATGAACATAAATTTGGCTTTGTAGTACAAATAAGTCTGCAGGTAAGCCTATTTGTAGCTGCGATACAAATTTTCCCTTTGTGGCTGTGAATTACTTACATTTCGGTCACACTAGATTTAGTATAGAACATCACAGTCGTAGTGTTTATTATTAATATGTCACTTGGGTATGATATACAATAAATGGTAAGCGATATTTTTCTTTTTTCATACTACTAAGGTGGCACACAAGCGTACGGCATCTAAAGGTAACCGTGAGCCGTGAAATTCACCGTAGCCTATAGCCGGTATTGCTAGCGGCTATAGGCTACGGTGAATGTTTACCATTAGATGCCGTACGCTTACCGTAGCCTATAGCCGCTAGCAATACCAGGGGTATCACTAACGCGCTGCCAACCATGTTGTTGATGAGGAATCACTGTGCTAACAGCATTACTACTAGCGTAGCGTTTCCTCGTAGAGCACTGGCAACCTTACTTAAAATTACTACAGAAACACAACACTGCATCAAAGCGTTATTGGACTGCGGTCTTCTGTAAAGTGAAGGTACAGACTCCAGTCGCAGGGCGCCTCCAATTTTAATGGGAAAACCCACGGAAATTCCATTTCGCCCTACATCTTCTTCTTTATATAGTTATTTAATTATAATATGTGCCACGTATTAAGGTTCGTCTTACTCTTTCCCATGGACCAGGCAATGGCTATTGTGGGAGCCATTTTATCAATATTATTTTTGGACCGTTTGAAAATAAATTATTATTACTTAATTTACTATTAAACGAAATATGCGAACAAAGAGTACTAGTTCAATTAGAACTTAATATTTTTTGTAAGTTTGTTTATGAAACCACTTTATAGACTTAAAAGTTCGGACAGCTTTTCCGATATAGTTGATAATAACAAAAACACTGAATAGAGTTTACAATAGAAATTATATTAATTTTCTAAGCAATTTATATGTAACTAGCGGCCCGCCCCGGCTTCGCACGGGTAGAAATTTATTAGGTCTACCCGTGCGAAGCCGGGGCGGGCAGCTAGTATAATATATAGCCTATATTACTCAGAGATAATTTAGCTTTCTAACGGTGAAAGATTTTTTAAAATCGGTCCAGTACTTTTTGAGTTTATTCGTTACATACAAAAATACAAATCTTTCCTCTTTATAATATTAGTGTAGACTAACTATTACCTCAGAGTAGATAATTATGTAAGGTGTTACGTAACATGTAGTTCGTTAAACAATTAATTATTACGCGCCTGTAGTTGTATCTATTGTAATTTGACTATTCTACAAATAACACAAACATTCGCCACCCTGCAAACGACGTGAACAGAACATTAATGTTGTGTCTGTATTAAAACAATATGATATTCATGCTGTGTTAACTGACGAGTAGGTGCCAGTAGCTGATGCTTCTGGAGAAACTTTTAAAAAACAAGTTGAACGGATTGCTTATATTATGTGTTGTAGACTGGATATACCTACATTTTTATTGCAAATACAATTTACTTTTATGTACATCTAGCTTTTATGTTATTCGAACAAGGGCGAAGTACCGGGTGTAGTTTTTTTTGCCACTAATGTGGCAAACAAACATACAGTCTAATGGTAAACGGTTACGTAGCCAATGGACGCTTGCAACAACAGGGGTATCACTCGCGCGTTGTCGACCCTTGAAATATAGCATATTTTTGCCAGCGTTCATATAAATATAGCCTAAAATAAACCTTCACTCAGATGTAGTGAAGGTTTTTTTTATATGTATCCAGTAGTTCCAGAGATTACCCGTTACAAACAAATAAACAACATCTATAAGCACCCTCCTTTGTTATTGTGCCAAACAAATACTTTGGAACTTCAATTTAATTTCTGGCTAAGTGAGTTTGATTTGTCGTTAAGGTGCTTGAAGGGATAAATGGAAGTAGTAAATAATAGGCATAATGTTGAGAATATACAAGCGATAAAAGTGCCATCAATACAGTAGTTTCAGCCTCAAACATTTCCATCCTATTCACTTAACTTAGTTTTAAAATTTTAATTAGTATCTTTTATATCTTTAAATGTATACAAAGCAAGCTGTGACTACCTATAATTTTAAACAGTCAGTATTGTTCAATTTACTTGCATGATTTTATTGAAATTGCTGTATATTATACATACAACTTATAGGATCAATCCCTTTTACATAGTCGAAAGATAAACATGCTATTTTATTCTTAAACATACTGGTACTATCGAAGCTCGTACAAAGCCCTTTGTGGCAATACATGAAAGCAATATTATTATATTTTCCATTCTATTAACCTCTCTTGTTATCCTCGACAGCCAGGCTCATACTACCACCTAAAAGACGACGACACATTCTTGTTAGAAAAAATACGCCGCGGTAACCCAGTTGGCCTTTTATGATCGTCATGTAACCCGCTGTAACAAGATACTTCATGAAACCATTGCACAGCTGTCGCCAGACTTCTTGTTTCACAGAACCGAGCTATGTATGTTATGTATGTATGTAGGTAATGTCTCGGAGAAACTATTTTAAAGATTAATTGGTGTTTTAATGATAATGAAATGTAATCTTAGAGGTTTGTATATAATTTACTCGCTTTTGTCCTCGGCTTCACCCTCATGGTTCTACTATCCCTCGGGAACCACACAATTTTCCGGGTAAAAAGTATTCCACATATTATTAATCCAGCTTATGAGCTACATCCACTCCAAATTTCATGCAAATCCGTTCAGCCGTTGATACGAGAAGAGGTTACAAACACACTTACAAACTTTCGCATTTATAATATTAGTGATTAGGTATCTTATTATTGTATAACTAGTGTGTGCACTACCAAGAGGAGTGGAAATCAAGAGTGAAATGGCGCTCTCTACACTCTGCCAACACTGTGGGGGTCTTGGCGTGATGTATGTAGACTCTTAGAATGTGCGTTTCGGTAATGGATCTAGGTGGGCCCCACGCTGTGCTAGGTGTTCTGGCGCCAAGTAGAATGCTAACTGATTATCACTATATATATATTTTACCACTAAGGTGGCACACAAGCATACGGCCCACCTGATGATAAGCAGTCACCGTAGCCTATAGCCGCTAGAAATACCAGGGGTATCACTAACGGGTTGCCAAACATGTTGTTGATGAGGACACTGCTGCTCACTGCGCTAGCAGCATTACTACTAGCCCAGCGTATCCTCGTGGAGCACTGGCAACCTTACTTACCGCAGTATATACATAATCACACTAACATTATAAATGCGAATGTTTGTGTGTAAGTATGTGTATTTGGACCCTCTTCACGCTTCAACGGCTGAATGGATTGCCGAGAAATTTGCAATGGAGGTAGCTTATAAGCTGGATTAATATATAGGATAGTTTTAAACCAGGAAAATTGAGTGGTTCCCGAGGGCTAGTAGGACCATGCGGGAACACGTGGGTTAAAGCCAGTAGTTCATTATAAATTTTACACGTTCATCTCGATACTAAGTTTGTGTAAGAGGATCCTTTTAACAAAAGAAAATGTAATGTACTTTTATGCTTCTACTTTCTTTGTCTCACTAAATTGTAGTGATTCCATCTGACGCCTACAAAGGGTTTAGAATTTCCCTATTTAGGGATAAACAAAAGCAATTTGAACTGCGTTATTTTTTACTATAAGGTATTTATGTTATATATTCTAAGAAACCTTTTGTTATAAGAGTCAAGTTACCAAAAAACCTTTGAGGACCAATTCAAAGTATAATTGCGTCGCAATCGGTAATTGGTATTTTCTTTCCTAACCTTTGTAATTAATTTCCTTTACTTAGGTCGATTTTTAACAAAAAGCTTGACTGAACTTGTAAGTTTTATACTGACAAAATAAAATCTTGGAGTGTTTCGGTAAGCAGTCTGTGTTCTAGTTTTAGGCGCACTGTAGCTGTTGAATTACTGGTGACTTATGAACTAAGATCTCAAGGTGATCATGAGCAAAGATTTCTTATAAAGTATTATGATGAGTTCGAATTGTGAGTGCTTTAAGGTCTTTTGTGGAACTGTATTGGCGCACAGGATGGAAAAAACACGCATGTATCGTCACCTAGTGATCTTATGTATCTCTGAAATTCACTGAGCGTCTTAAGCATTACTCATAAGCTCCGGTCCTTTATCTAAGCTTGCGTGGGGATATATATCCAACAGGTAAGGGATGCACATGGCGAATATCATCCCCGGAATGCATAGTGATGCACCCGGGGATGATCCTCGCCGAGTGCAGTGACTCTTTCTGGGCCATTGTGGTGAACTGTTAATGGATTGGGATATCTGGGCTAAGGAAGTCTGCCATGCAATATGTCCCAATATTTGATAAAATTTGTCAATACGTGACTCGCCACCTGCCTGATAGGCCCCCCTTAAGTGCGGCGTTTAAGATGCCGCTGTGGGGCAACACCGGCGCAGGCGGCTGAATTATTATTATTTAATTTCCCACCATCAAGTAAAGGGTTTCAGGTTTCGTCACCATTTAAATAGTTTAGGTGGTGCATGATTAATAGTACCATTATAATATGTTGGTTTTTATTTTGCGCGGCATTTTCCTTCAATATTAGAAATTAATCCATTAACGTTTATCTGTATGACATGACGGACACGACGAAAGTAGTGTTAAAAGGTTAAACGCTATTGAAATATTTTAATAGCTTATTTCCATAGAATTTAATTGTAATGTTAAAGTTAATGATCATTTCACATGAAACTTACGAATAGTTTCACATTTTTACGCCTCCGCAATTCATTTATATTCAAAGCCTGATACCTATATTTATTACTAGCTTCGTAACGTAACAGCGTACACGTGAAGTCGGAATTTTTCCTCAACTTCAAGTAACTTCAGTTACGCCTTATCGCATCAGCTATCTGCCAGTAAAAGTCCTGTTCAAA
This sequence comes from Falcaria lacertinaria, assembly GCA_951449985.1. Classification (NCBI taxonomy): domain Eukaryota; kingdom Metazoa; phylum Arthropoda; class Insecta; order Lepidoptera; family Drepanidae; genus Falcaria; species Falcaria lacertinaria. The sequence continues at coordinate 8,318,147 of OX602117.1, forward strand.
TCGGTCCAGCGGAGTTTGTTCTCAACTTTATGGGTTTTTTTTATTTGTTGTGCGGTTGTGATGCTAAAAAGCGTACTTTTTAGCATCAGCTAACTACCAGTGAAAGCTCAACCGTTCAGATTTTGCTCACAATTTCATGGGTTTATATTCATAGCCTGATACCTAACTACAATTATTATATGTATTCGTCCGCTCACCGAAAAATCACAAACAAAACGACAAGTGAAGTGAAGTGTATTTGAATTGGGCCGTGAATTTACCTTTTTCAGAATCTCACGGGTGATTGAATGGATTTGTTATTTGCTGCCAACTAGTATTGTTGCCCGATATTGGACTTAAAAGTGTAATGTTTAAAAAGTTAAAGATTAATGAATATAACAGAAGCAAAAGAAGTGTACAAGCCACGCGCAAAATGGCGCTCCATACTCTCTGTCTACCCCGTGACTGTCTTGGCGTACAGATATATATTTTGACATCGGACAGGATTCTTTAAAACACTTAATTCAGCCTAGAATACATTTTGTACCATAATATCGATCTTTATTTAAAATAACAATAATATGACGTTTTACTCATTTTTATTCAGAAATTCTTCTCAGAACCTGTAGGTACTGTATGTATATCTTTTGATTACTCAACTGAAAGTAATCTAAGTAATGCCAGGTATCACACTGACTATAATCCCGAATTAACGACAATACGATACTGCGAAAGTAATTTGACGTAACGGATTACCATTAATACAATTAATGGATGGCGAAGAGATCTATTAATGATCCTATGTTAAAGTATTAATGACATACGAACGGGTCTTATACGCGATATCATATAGTTTATTTACCTCGAAGTTTCAGCCGAATACAATTAAAGTAAAACACGTAGTTTTTAGACCGCGAAATATTTTTTTTAAATATATTTTGTTTTAATAGATTGGTAAAGCCGCTTAAAAAATGGCTAGTTAAGTTCATATATTTTTGACTATCTACGTGTCAGAATAAAAAGAATAATCTTATATATAGCATTCTCCTGTCATAGATTCACACTATGTCGCTAGGACATAGTGTGAATCTATATTTATATATATTATATCTATATAGCTATATATACCTATTACATTGACCTTTGAACAAAAGTTAAAAGTTTTTGATGTTTTTAATATAAATCACGATTAATTTTTTTCGAAGTATCTATATTTGAATTTGTACGTGATGAAAATATCGCATAGCCGCGCGCGTGACATGAGAATAAAACTAAACTCATCGATAAGAAGAACAATGTATACCTAATATTATGAATTCAAATCAACTCGAAATTAACACTGCTGAAAATTTAATAGTATCGGGAGAAGGTATTTAAGTACTTTCCCTATTATAAGTCAGTTGGAGTATAATGATAGTGATTCAGATGGCGTTGCGTTGAGGATGTAATGCTATATAAATCTCTAAAATAATAATATATTAAAACTAGCGGCCCGCCCCGGCTTCGCACGGGTAGACTTTTATATCAAATATTTTGTCTACCCGTGCAAAGCCGGGGCGGGAAGCTAGTATAATATATAGCCTATGTTACTCAGTGATGATGTAGCTTTCTAACGGTGAAAGAATTTTTGAAATCGGTCTAAAAAATAAAATAAAAAATTTAGGGGTGGACTACCCCTAACATTTAGGGGGATGAAAAATAGATGTTGGCCGATTCTCATAGATACCGGATAAGCACAAAACATTTCATCAAAATCGGTCAAGCCGTTTCGGAGGAGTATGGCAACGAAAACTGTGACACGAGAATTTTATATATTAGATAAAACGAGCTGGCCGTACACTCGTACAGTAGTCACATACGACGTGTAACATATGACAACAAAAGTCGTCGAGAATGTCACTAAATCGACAACACTGTCCCTGGTTTCATGTAATGCATTTTCCTTGTTTTGTTTTCCAGTTCCAGTTTCATTGAATGACAGATCACTACTAGCCCATGTACCAGGCGAATAGAATACATTACGGACTATCAATAAAGTGTTCATAACCCTTAGTAGAGTAGGTATAGCGTATCTTGAAAGTAGAATACACAGCTTCCAACACTGACCACGTTAACTTTTTTAATATCAGCCTAAACTTCCTCCACCAACCATTTTTTAATTCAGCTTTGATGTAACAGTTTCATTAGAATAACTACCCAGAGGTTGTGAGGAACAAAGCCTCTTAAAGCTCTCTTTGAACTATGGTTCTAACGAATCGCACGCAAACCTTTGGTGTTTGTTGATTTGTTAGCGGATTAATAGACGAAGATATTGTCGGAACGCAAGCAGTTAAGCGAGTGAGATGAATGACTTTAGTTTATGTTTGCACTTTGATGAATTGATTTTATATTTTAGATTGGATAAAGTTAAAAAAAATATATAATTAGCTGCAATACCTTTGGTTACACTGACAACGGAGTTAAAAAAATCCCTACATTTATATTATGTACGTATAAGAAACTTACGAGTTTAATATATAATTAAAAGTAAATATATAATTCATTTTCACGCAATATCACTTTATTCTTGAGTAACAATTTCATAAGTAGGTACATACAATTCTAACAAACAACTACCTTTGGCGCTTTGTTATTTTAATGACATTGTATTGAGCTCTTGAGTAAACTGTCCAAAACAATTTTAGTAAGAAAGAACATTTGTGAATATCGACATTCATTGACTGTTAGGTGGCACGAAGTTCGCCGGGTCGGTCAGTGTAGTATACGAGTATAGAGGATGTTAATATTTAAGAGAATGGCATAGAAATCTGTATAACACTATAGTCCTCACAATGCGGGAATGTCTGTGTTTCAATAGTCTACCTAGACAAAGAAGACTCAGCACTAATGGAACATACAGAACATACCTTATTCTCTTGTTTTATTTCTTCGCGGCTTATGGACATAAAAGTGCAGATTCTGGAATTCCTAGGATAATATTTAACGAGGAAATTTTATTTTGGTTACCAAGAAACATAAATTTTGAATAGATATGCAACTCTCTGAAATTATAATAAACAGTTTAAAAAATATTTTGGGCAAACAATTTAATATTGAGAAATTTTTAAGCGTAGGTGGGTAGACGTATACTTACTTAAATACTATAAAAGAGTTAACGCCAACAAGCTGGTGAAAATCATGTACGTAGATTCTTTATGCAGCGCGTCAGGTTAAGGACTGAAATAAAACATTCACAGGCGGGTGGGCTGGTCCGGCAAAGGGCGTGTATGCTAATTTACGATGAATATTTAAATATGTCGACATATGCCGTCAGTCACTAGGGTTGTAGAGAATACAGACATCATATTATTTACATTCTAAAACCGTTTGCGTTTCAATTAGTTGCAGTAAATTCTCAAAATAATGTTTTACAATATGGATTTTATTGTTTAAAGTTTAAAAAGACAGAATTTACAGAAACTTACATAATGTGCCTAACTTATATAAACTTTAAATTATGATTTAAAAAAATCGTTACCAATGTGTTGTTATGAGAGTAAAAGTGTAGACAGTATTTAGACAAAGAAAGTATACTACATACAATGAAGACTTCAGATATAATAACTCACAGAGTACATAACCACTACGTTAATAACTGTTACATTTGACATCTAGATACGATTAAATACGTCACATACGTTTGACACCAGTGCCGGTAGCAGGAACATTGTCGACAACGTTTTCGTATCGCCTTCGACTATTTTTGTATTGGAAAATGAACAGCACTGTGCGGTGAAAAGTGGAACTAAAAATTAGTACTACACTTTTGACATTTCGCGAGTTACGTTTTCGAATACGTTGTCGACAATGTTCCTGCTACCGGCACTGACTGGCTGGTACGTGTTGCATGTGACGTAGTACTATGCATAGAGTAATGACCGTGTTTCATCCGTTGCAGTTCATTGAACGTGTTCACACCGACAAATTAAAGGAGCACATCATACAAAAACTTCGAACACCCACTTTTCACTATTATATTCATGACAAAGCCTACTCTACCTCCAACGCGCTCCACAAAAGGTGTAAACGGCTTGCAAACTTGCCCAAAAACCTTTGAACATAAAATATAATGTGTTTAGCGAACAATATATCAACATCCCGCACATCTTAGTTCAATAACCGCAAGTCCGCCGACCTGTTATTTCTTAAGTGTATTATTTCAAAGATTCTTACTTATTGGTAGAAAAATTCACAGCATTTTTGGTCTGCGCTTATAATTATATTATATAGCGATAAATAAGATTGTTATAATATTATAAGGTAACTAGAGGCCCGCCCGGCTTCGCACGGGTAGACATTAGTTTCGGAGCATAGCCATTTATTTTGTATACTTACTTACTTATACGGGTAGACAAATATTTTGTCTACCCGTGCGAAGCCGGGGCGGGCAGCTAGTATAATATATAGGGTATGTTACTCAGTGATCATATAGCTTTCTAACCGTGAAAGATTTTTTGGAATCGGTCACGTAGTTTCGGAGCCTATTCAATACAAACCCACAAAAATACAAATCTTTCCTCTTTATAATATTAGTGTAGAAGTGTAGATGTAGATTAGTGTAGATAAATAATAATTTCCGATTCGCACTTGGCCAGTTTTTTTTGTTGATCTAAGGCTAAGCATAGAGCATTTATAAATAAATAAGCATACATTAAAAAATCCTTATTCCCAATTTGATGAAGAAACTACCTTAAAAATAATGTATTGTTTTCTGTAAACACATTGCCTCGCTTCACATATCCAAAGAAACGTTAGCATTACTCGTACATCGTTCAATCAACAAGGGAAATTATGCGAAATAATTTTGAAGAATAATGGAAAATTTATATCTGCTCGAGGAAAATAAAAAAAAAACTAATTTATCAGGAAATAAGAACACGTCAAAGTGGAATCAAAACTTTAGACGTGCTCAAATGTTATTGTTACTTTTATCTAAGTTAAATTGTTTTGTTTTTAGATGGCAACAAGAAAGGAGCAGATATATTTGTTAGCGGTATTTTATCTCATAAGCAGACATGTTATTTGTATTTAGAGTACATATAGTCGGTATACAATCTTGTATCTAAGTAATAAAACAAGTCATTGATACAAAAAATACTTTGTACCTTTGACTGTGATAATAATAAAACAGACCAGCGTGTAACAAATAACAGACAGACGCAGCGAATTCGTTTATTATTTTATTATGTTTTAACGACAATGCAGCAGACATTTTGAAAAGAAAAAAGTTAATTACATATATACAAAAAAAAAATCTGACATGTTTTTTTTAATGTATTGTAAGAACAGCAATTAAACTTACGATGATAAATGCATTTCAGAATTAACATAGATAATTTCAGCTATCCACAATTTACAGTGAAAAACAAAGCAGAGCATATAAAATAGCTAGATGTGTTTAAATCTCTAATTAATATCCAAGAAATTAACATAATGAGAACGTATAAATAAACTTGTCACTTTTTTGTTTCATTTTACGCTTTTACATTTTAAAATCTCAACCGATTATCATGAAATTTTGCATACACGTCCTCAGTGGTACATAAAGGGTCACTTTTTTTTATATATACCACTAAGGTGGCAAACAAGCATACGGCCCGCCTGATGGTAAGCCGTAGGATTACCGTAGCCTATGGACGCTTGCAACACCAGGGGTATCACTCGCGCGTTGCCGACCGTTGATGTACGTGTATTTTCATCAAGATCCACGCGAGCGTAGCCTTTGATAAATCATCTATGCCTTTGATAATCATGAACGTAAAACCTAACCCCTTTTAGTATCTTAACGTTGTAAAAAACCAAGTCGCTTCCTGCCGTCTGCATGATTAGATCTTTTCTACTCTTGAACTACGCAACGGATTATAATGCAATTTTCACTAATACACAGAGTAATTCCCAGTTAATTTAGTCTTAGTTTGAGCCCGCGCGAAGCCGGAACTGGTCGCCAGTTTGGTAAAAAATAAAGGAACGTGGGCAGCGTACGTGAACATCAGCAATTATTATTGAACTTAGTAATTAGCGCTTTCATCTCTAAAGTAATCTAGTGCCCAGTGTAAGGGATAAAGGCTAACATACCAGATTTTGCACGAACGTAAATGCGGGTATTACCTCATGGGAGCTTCTCTGGGCACGGGGTCGTGTTTGTACGAGAACGTACGAGTTAATTTGTGCCTCTAATTAACATGTTAACTAAGTGAACTCAAATATTTGCTCCTGTCTATGCAAAATTTTATGTAAATTAGTATTGCCACGAGCTGTTCTAAAATGTAAGAAAACTCAGACGTGCTACGCATGCTACGCCGTAGCAACTTCAACTGCAATCCGTCTAACGAATAAGTCATGTAAAATTTATAATATTATATATACTCTACGAAACTTTAAGCTCGGCGAAATGCAAAGGGGATTAGTTCCATTTTCACGGCAACGCATTTTTTTCCAAGAATATAATATATCTTTACAGAATTTATTTTTCTTGTCAAAGACTAAATAAAATTTTGATAAAAATGTATACAAACACTAATTGGTTATTATTTGGTGGCAATCAATATATATGTACTAGGAATTTCGTGTTATCCAGCCCCGTGGATAAAAATCCACCAAAAATAACAAGCTGCCGTCGCCACGAGGCGCGACAATCAGTTCGGCCTCACGTGTTGCCACTGGACAAATAACACCCACGTGACCCACGGACTTTTAACATTTAATCCATCTCCGACCGGCTTGTATTGATTAACCCCTATAACCCCGAATGGACACGTTTTCATATCAGGCTCGTTATACGTTCTTCGTACGGTAGCCTCGGCAAGAAAAAAAATACTATTTTTGTATGGGAAAATGAACAGCGCTGCACCGGAAAGTGAACTGAAAATTGTTATGAAAATTTTGACATTTTGAGAGTTACGTTTTGAAATACATAGTCGAAATATGTTTTTGCTACCAGTACTGATAATGTAATGGTGTCAATTTTGTTGCACAAAATCACTAATCTAAACTAATTTGACAGGACTAAAAAGTCATACTTTCCCTTTTTCATGTGCGGGGTCAAATAAGGATGGCAATACTTTTAGTCTTGTCAAATTAGTTTAGTTTAAAGATTTCATGCAACAGAATTGGGATCATTGTACTCTTATTCGCAACCTTTCATTCTTGTTCTCGAGTATTGTGTTTTGAACTAGTGTAGAGAAAAAATAACTGATTTTATTTAAGTAAATTATTTATCTAATCATGCTTATAGCTCTGTTTCATAATGTTACTCGACTAAGCTAACAAACTTTCAAGATCAAAAAAAGGTAAATTATTTAGCTTGAAACAAACTCCACAGCTCATCATTATTTTAACAAGTAATTAATTAATAATATTTCGGCATACATTCAAATAAGAATCAAGTTGGTTTTTGTGATATTTCATTTACAGCGTCATTACTTGAATTTGATATTTTGAGACCCCGTGATTTACAATATTAATGATGATAATAATTAATAATAGCCATAATACGACCCGAGTTATGAACCGTTAACACATATGCCACGAACGAAGTTTAGGTAAGTACTTGAAATTTATCGAACCAGCATATTGTCAGCCAATAAAATAAATCATGATTTTTTTACGACTGGAAATAAAATCTCGCTTCACTGGCATGTTAGAACTTTATAACGTCCTTCCGCATACATCTGTTCCATTCTTAGGTAAATTATATTTTGACTGTAATTAAGTAAATTTTGGCTGAATTACTACTTAACTCATAAAAGCCACAGAGCTTTTCTAATGGTGATTTATCATAGAAATTGCCAATTTAATAGCGTATCTGGTATCGAATACCAGTATACTAATAGGCTGAGGCTGGTATTCAAATTAGGATGTTTATTAAATAAGGTCAAACGTGTCATATTGTGTGTGCCATCAATATTAAATATAGATTAGAATAATTATGATTATTCGATTATTTCTACTAGACTTAAGAATGGCAACTTGAGAGTGATTCCCCTGGTGTTGCATGCGTCCAGGCTACGGTAATCGCTTAACATCAGACGGGCCGTATGCTTGTTTGTCACCATACTGGTTTAACAACAAATTCCAAAACATTTTTTAAATTGTATCACTATTAATTATTATTTTTTATGGGTTGTCTGGAAGAGATTGCTCTTAAGCGCTAAGACCGCAAATTTACATTAGAAACAATTATTTTACTAATACACGGTATCTTCATGTTGTGCAATATAGAGGACTTATCGATCCATCTTAATAGAAAATATACCTTACATTTTACAACGTCCAGTTAATTATTGTACCTCTTTTTTATTAAGCGTTTAAACTTAATATATAAGATTGATTATAATAACAGCACCAATAATGAAAATTTGGTTTAAATTTCAATAAAACAATGTGTCCAAGTTTTATCAGCGTATTGCGAGACAGACAACAGAATATTTTATTGAAAACTAGCTTTTTCTCCGCGACTTCGCTCGCGTAGCCAAATAGTATACTATTACCGGTTTTTCCGTAGGAACGAAGCATTTTCCCGCGGTATAAAGTAGCCTATATTCATCAGCGATAATGTCGGCTTCTAATGGTAATAGAATTTATAGATAATAGAATTCAAAGCGGTCCAGTAGTTTCGAAGCCTATTCAATACAAACAAATCTTTCCTCTTTCTAATATTAGTGTAGAAAAAACAAAAGTATCTCGCTGTCAACAAGAGATAAGGACGGTCGTTACAATTTATTGGAAACGCTCAATACACCCTTTAGTACCTACTTACATAACCCTCGGGGTACCCCCAGGGCTTCAATGTCAAGAACAGTATGAGAGAGACAAATTACGTCACATTGCGTAGAAATGTACCTACAAATTGTATCACAGGGAATCGGTAATCTTAAGGGGATTTTTTTTTGTGAAAATGTTTTTTTTGCAGCTAACGAGACGAGCAAGTTATTCACCTGATGATAAACGTCGCGTTCGCTTGTGCAACATAAGCTATCCACCCAGTACCTGCAAACATGTTATCTATCTTGATTGTTGACAGCTGAAAGCGAAAGAAATATATGGGAATTAAAAACTAGACCACGTGACATGACGTAAAAGTTTTTTTATTCCCAGACATTTCCTTCGTTAACGATTGTAAAAAGTATAAATGGCTACGCCTGTTGGTATTTTAATCGTATTATCCCGTGTGGTACTGTAGTGAGTTCGTCACTACGAGACTAGTTCATAAGTGTTCTTGGCCCAGTAATTTCATAAATGTATCTGTACTTTTTGGATCATTTTATTTTATATCATTTTGGTTACGTAATAAGTTACGTACTAGACTACAAGACGTAGCGATAAAGTTCTAATGGAAGGATTAATGATTAAACCAAAGCAGAAACTTGCCCCTTCGTTACTGCTCATACAACAGCGTCCTAATCAACTCTTCTTACATAATTATGTATTTTTCTCCAGAACAACGCGGGCGAAGCCCCGAGTAAAATCTAGTAAAGTATACAATCGGCAGTATTACCACGTGCCTAATATGTTGCAATTTTTTTTTTTAATTAGTTCCTTAATTTTCTGCAATACTATCTGACTTTTCGGAGGTCAAGTTGACTGAGATCTCTTTCAATCGTTAAGATATTTGGTTCTGATTAAATGTCTTATTTTACCTTATTTCACTTTAATGTATTCACTTGTGGCGAAAACATTACAACGATACTTTATCGAAGGCCAGTCTATTTTTATCAGTAAGCTTTTATCAGACGTCAGACCTGATAAGGGAGGAGCTCAGGTTTTCCTCGCAAACAATGTCATTGCCTATTTTAGATGTATGTTACTAAGCCGTGGTGGCCTTGTGGTTGGAGCAACGGTCAACCATCTGTTGGGGCTAGGTTCAAATCCCGGCCTGTATCAATGAGTTTTTCTAAGCTTATTAAGCTTGTGTGTATATAGTGCAGTGAGTAATAACTCTATGAGTCAAAAAAAAGAGAGGTAGGGCGAATTGGGAACTCCCGTGGGTTTTCCCATTAATATTGGAGCCACCCGACTGGGGACCTCCACCACTGTTGTGTTTCTGCGATATGTAAGTAAGCTTGTCAGTGCTCCACGGGGATACGCTGGGCTAGTAGTAATGCGTATTAGTAGGATTTATATGAATACTTATTCTTAAACAGTGTATTTATTTATTTATTTATTTTGAGAAAGACACCAACAGTATACATATCTAAACTATACATCTTATAAAGTGGTAGTAACTAATTCTGATATATACACCTATGACAGGCGTGTACAGCATTTGCAATTAAAGGAACACAATTTTATTGTAAAGTGGTTCTAATCTAAGTCATATCACTGATAATAAAAATGAATAAAAGTTAAATATTAGGTCCTTACATATGAAATTGGCGTTTTTCGTACTGGCCACTTTAATCACGAATTTCTCCTCTTTGGTAAGGAATTCCAAATTCAAATTTGTACAGCTATAGACTCATGTATTTGTGCTTCGATGATCGTCATTCATTTGTTTTTTTTCTTCTGTTTTTTTCTGTTTGCGTCACTCATTTTACAAAATGGAAAACCTTAAATATCGCATTATTTACGAGTACGAGTTCCGCCGTGGCACTAGTGCTGCGGAAACAACTCGAAGGGTGAATGATGTGTATGGCGGTCGTGTTGCAAAAGAAAACACAGTTCGTTTTTGGTTCCAACGTTTTCGTTCTGGAAATTTCGACCTGCAGAACAAGCCCCGTGGACGGCCTGAGACTCAAGTTGATAATGAAGAGTTGAAGGCTATTGTGGAAGCGGATCCATCGCAAACCACGTCCGAGTTAGCTGCAGGCTGCAATGTTAGTGATAAAACTGTTTTAATTCACTTGAAGCAAATTGGGAAGATTAAAAAGCTTGAAAGGTGGGTACCTCACGAATTGACTGAAACAAACCGGCAAACGCGCGTCGACTGCTGCGTTACATTACTAAACCGGCACAATAATGAAGGTATTTTAAACCGAATCATTACCTGTGATGAAAAATGGGTTCTTTACGATAATCGGAAGCGCACAGCGCAATGGTTAGATCCTGGCCAGCCAGCCAAATCCTGCCCCAAGCGAAAATTAACCCCAAAAAAGTTACTTGTAAGCGTTTGGTGGACTAGTGCCGGTATTGTTCATTACAGTTTTTTCAAATCTGGCCAGACTATTACGGCTGATGTCTATTGTCAGGAATTGCAAACCATGATGGAAAAGCTAGCGGCTAAACAACCTAGGCTGGTCAATCGCTCCACGCCACTGCTGCTTCACGACAACGCTAGACCACACACTGCGCTACAGACGGCTACTAAATTAGAAGAGCTTCAATTGGAAAGTCTAAGACATCCTCCGTACTCCCCGGACCTTGCTCCAACAGATTACCATTTTTTTCGAAATTTGGATAACTTCTTGCAAGGGAAAAAATTCAACTCCGATGGGGCAGTCCAAATCGCCTTCAAAGATTTTATTGATTCCCGTCCGACTGGTTTTTTTAGTAAAGGGATCAATGAACTACCTATGAGATGGCAAAAGTGCATAGAAAATAATGGTTCATACTTTGATTAATTAAATATATTATATTAAAAAATATTCGACTTTTTGTTCCTCCCATACAAAACGCCAATTTCATATGTAAGGACCTAATATAAATCTTGAAACTGAGTTGTAAAAGAAAAGAAAGTGCCTATGCCAATGATTTCAGTAATCTAGCCCAGTGTAGTATTGATAGAACTACTGAGAGCAGGAACATCTTTCGACTAGGTTTCGTAAATGTTACTCTCAATAATTAAAAACCATAGCAATTTATATTTCACTTTTCATCGCCGCGGCGTGTTCATACAAAAGAAGTTGAATGCAATATGAATACGAAATACTATCGAAATTAAATTGTATTCCTGCTAAGGATACTGTTGACTCAGCTCATATAGGAGGGTGAAGTTTCTAGGGGCACAGTTTAGTCAGTTGAACTTACTCTTCATGTTAACAACATAAAAAAATTGCCAAGTGCGAGTTGGACTTGCTCGCCGAGGGCTCCGTACTAAAATCAAACCAGTTTAAATGACAAACTTAACTTAGCGGTTCGATCACTAGACATGTTTTTATTATTTGTTCTTATAGCGGCAACAGAAACACAATCTGTGAAAATTTCAACTGTTATTTATTACGGATCATGAGATACAGCCCGCTGACAGACAGACGGATGGACAGCGAAGTCTTAGTAATAGTGTTCCATTGGTTACCCTTCTGTTACGGACCCCTAAAAAGGAAGATTTTCTTATTTTTATTTTTTTATACTGTATTATTTTAAACACACCCATACATAACTACCATGTTAAATCTCTCTCGCGGTAGGCAGAGGCAAGGAGACACTTTTCACTCTTGACTGTCACACATCTTTTGCTTCTTCCACATTCATCAATCTTTTTACACATTCACGCCGGTTCTGTGTACCCTCTACATGTAGTAGTATAATTATCTAGTGTATCTACCTCTGTATGACTGAGTACATACTTTATAATATAGCTGAATTAAGCCCTTAATTTAAAGGAACTTTGAAACTGGTTCGTACGCTCAAACACTATACCTTATTCATCTACAGCTTGCAACCTTATTCCCTTATAAACCGACTTTATACATGTCGTAGTGTTAGGAGGTCAGTCTAACAGAATGTGCCAACAATTAGATAATCATTGTTCTATTTTAGGGCCGCAAAACAAGACTATCCGAGGCTATCCATGTGTGGTATACACTTATACAGCCTTCTTTATTTTTCGTTAGCTTTAAACATTCCCAAACTTATGTTAAGAGAAATTCCATTGCTATTAAGGGATGAAGCACATAACACATTGAAGTATTGTGTTAAATGGCTGCAATATTTTAACGTGCACACTAAAGTACTTTATCTAGTGACAAATGATTAAGATAGCGGGTCATAAGCATTAATCCCTTGTGTTGGTTTTCATAAGCGTTCAAAAATACGCCGTCGGTCACAAAGCTTCATAAATAACAACCCTTTGGGTGGAAAACCTTAGCAGCGGGCACAACTAAGCGCGGTTAAAACGACCCTTTTGGGCATATTTACCGAGGACAGTATCTCTTTGTGTCCCAGTATTACTTTTAGCTCTGATTTTGAGAGGCTCTCATCAAAAGCTGACGCTACATCCTTTTTGTATTATTCAAATGTAATCAGTTACGGTTGGATGAATTCTGTAATGTGTGAGGATGTAGCGTTTGTGATAGACGTAGTTTAGCTGTTAGGTTAGCTGTTAGTTCAGATGAAAATATAATCAATAGGGTTCTTTTCAATTTATTACCTGGGATTTATGACAATATAAAATAAAGTTATTTTCATAAATAATTACCGTAAATATAAAGTAAGTTGTTATTTAAAAAAAATAGCAATCTTTGAAAGGGTGGAGAAATAGTGAAAATTTTTAGATCTTTCAACCCCGCATCTGTGGAGTACAAAGTACTTGCATTTTTAGAGGTTTCAAAACAACGGTTTGGGGTGCTTCGTTTGTAACAGCAAATTACAAATATTCCGCAAAATCTTACGCTATTTACACTGAATTACCAAGTCCTACTGTAAGCAGAGCAGACCCCATCTTAATTAATAATCACACCACGAAGGCGAATGCAATTACTCTAACCATAGTATATTATCTACTCTGAGCTATAACGATGAAACAAATTAGGGAAAATTTTCCCTGGGGAGTTCAATGTCAATGGCCGGAATAAACTGAGGAATTAACACTGTTATTTTACTTCTTTATGTTTCAACTTTAATATTGAAATAAAAAAAACGTCCAAATCGTAATAATCTACCGCCAAATACTTCATACACAGAAACTATGACGAGACCACATTAGTATACTACGCTTACCTTTTGTGTGTTTTAAATGAAATAGACCTTCTACAATAGCAACAGTATTCTCGAAACCTTTATATTTAATTTTGCTCCCTGTTTCACTTACCTGTGTTTTGAGCAGTTGGAGCTGACAGCACGTGGGATAAACTGAATAGGATTAACGTCATCACCAACGAATCCCGCACCGAAGCCACCATTTTCGACTGCGAACAATAATATAAAAACTAAGTTAATTATCCAAATTGTTTGGTAGTTTAGCCTTTGCTTACATTCACGAGTCGGGCTAAAATTAATGGTTTTTATATGTAGATTCCAACTAAATAAATAACTTCTTAACAACGAAACAAAGTCTTTGATATTTTTTTAAAATTAATTATCATCGAATAGCAGAATAACTATTAAAATATCGGTATTATTCACAGAAAAAAAACCTATGTATTTGTAAGATTGTTTCTTGTTAAAATGCACCCGTGCGAAGCCGCTAACCGGGGCGGGTAGTTTCAAATAAGTTTATATTTTTTAATTCAAAATTATTTGACGGCGACAGGTTAAATACCAGACACGTTGAAACCCAACATATCTTCGGTGAGAAGTGGGTCTCGTCACAACTCCGCTTACACTTTCAGGTAACTTTTCCAACGGGTTTAATAATTACGGAAAACTAATTACTAAAACTAATCTAAAACGGAGTCTATCTATTATACATAGTTAGCAATTTAAAATTTCTTAAATATGAAATGTGCAGTCCGTCTGTCTGCCGAATAGCTAAGATGCGAAATGAGTCCTCTTTACAAGGAGTTAAATCATATGCTATTATTCATATTTGAAGTAGAATATTACGTAATATTTCAATTGTTCTTTGTTTACTTTTCAATTTCTACTAGATTCGCGAATACCGTTATATATTTAAATTATATCGTATTCATGATCCGTGAGTACATAGCACCGGTTCGTTATGCTAATGAGAAATCCGCAAATTTTACTCCTGCTATTCAGTAATAAATGCTGCTGAATTGAGAAGTTGATTTTAGCTTCTCAAGACAGTCTTACACTGCTGAGAGAGAGTAAAATCTTTTCTTCACCCGAATGAAGAAAGAAAGAGAAATAAAGAAATAATGACTAATGAATTCCAGAAATGAGAATTTAGTTCTGAAGTGTACTCTGAAGGACGCACTTCAAGTCAGTGTATGGAAACACAACTAGTCGCCATGACTGAGAATCTAAAGAGATGAAACTAGCCTATAAAAAACATCAAGTTGTATGGCTAGATCTGCGCAAATCTATTACTACGATTTGTATTATATATATATATATATATATATATATATATATCCATAGGCTACGGTAACCGCGTAACATCAGGCGGGCCATCTGCTTGTTTGCCACCTTAGTGGTAAAAAAAAAGAATAATATCTAAACCTATAAAAACTTCTAAAGTTCAATACAGCGAAGGCATATCGCTTTTGTAAAAGGACCCATATCGGCTTTACGCAACATAAAGCCACTCGAGATCAAATGCTTCACTTAGGTAGGTAGTACTATTAATGGCTACATTATTTCGAGCATTATGTAAAACTTCACCTTTTAGGCACTACAAGAGTACTTACCCTAAATTTCAGATTATAAATAAATTAAAATATATCAAAAATACATATATATGCTATGTTTTTTGTTCATGAGTACCCTTACCTGAACCCCTAGCCCCTTGACAAGGAGATATGATCAAAATAAATTTAATAAGACCTAAGAGCGGTGTGACATAACAAAACATCGATTACAGATATAAAATCCATTAAATATTTGTGGAATCATATATTTTACTTTCTTATAAGAATATATTTTGCTTTACTAAATTAGTTGACCTAACAAGTTTTGAGAGGTTTCGCCGTAATCTACCAACTAATTTTCCTATTGTGAAATATAATGTTTTTTTTAATTATTTTCTTGGAATACAAAAATAAAATACTAAAGATTTTGTAGAAATGTATATTCCAGTAGTACCTGATTCACAAAATACCATAAATAAAGCTCTTTTTTTAAACCACAAAGTTGGCCAACAAGGATAGGGCAAGCCCACCTGATGGTAAGCAGTTACCGTAGCCGCTAGCAATACCAGGGATATCACTAACGAGTTGCCAACCCTGTTGTTGATGAGGACTCACTGTATCCTCGTGGAGCACTGGCAACCTTACTCACAACAGAAACACAACACTACATCAAAGTAGTGTTATTTCACTGCGGTCTTATGTAAGGTGGAGGTACAGTCCTTAGTCAGGCAGCTCCAATATTAATGGGAAACCCCACGGGAGATCCCAATTCGAAATCTGGTATACAATACATTATTTTTATACTAGAAAGGTGAATCAAGTGTACACCGCCCAGATGGTAAGCGTAATACGGTGAAAATCACCAGATCATATGGAACCAGGTATTTTTGTTCAGCTACCAAGTACACTTTATCTTATACATTTGCCATAACTGTCACAATTGGCAGATATACTGGCGGTACATTTCATTATAAGCAGACCACAACACAAATCAATTGAATAAACACAATACAAGGAAATACACTCGTTGCCGTGAAGGAAAATCTTAACCGAAGTCTTATAAGTGCGAAGTGCACAGCGCTAGTTCTTGTTTATAACATAATCCTCGCGCCACACTTCCCGACCGTGGGTTCATAATAAATGAGTTCAAACTACAAGGAAACTTACTTTAACAAAACCAAATTATAGTAAAATAAATTCCAGTAGTAACAAGCAAGAATATTATAGATCTTATAGAATTACTGATACAATAAGTGCACCTTTATAACAAAAGTAGCTGTTTCCCCGTGACTTCGCCCGCGTATCAATATAATATATAGCTTATGTTACTCAGTAATAATGTAGATTTGTAAGGAATCTTTAAAATCGATCCAGTAGTTACGGAGCCTATTCAATACAAACATACACACACACACGCAAAAATACAAATCTTTCCTCTTTATAATATTAGGTGTAGATTACTTAAATATTACCAATATTGCCAAAGCACTCAATGATGAAATGGTAAAGAGTACTCAGAACTGGCTTGCATGTCTGAAAAGAATACAGTTGTGTAACCACATGTGTAACTCAATAGTGAAATAACGCTTTATACTTAGTTTCGAACTGCTTTTCCAAAGTCGTCAAGAACTAATAACAAAAGTTGTTGAGTTGAGTACAAGAGTAGAAGATGATACATAACCTTGTTTTTCCTTTGTATATATCTATACATTATGTATATATACTAACAATAATCTGCACCTGATAAGAGGACCACTAACGGATCAAACGAGGCACTAGTGCCCTTACACGGTCGCGTTTATATCGAGTGCTACCAACATAACGAGCCATCGTATTAGCATTTAGATAAGATTCCAGTATAAGTGCATAGTATACAATATACATACATATAATACAGGATCTAACCATCAATATAGTCGTATTTTAGATTATTGCTTAGATTCACGGTATGCCAATGGACGTAAAAAACACTATGTATTGTTTCCTTGATTAACTGCACAACTACGATTTGTCTGTTAAGCTGGAATATATTTTGAAATATATTAAGCGCCCAAAATATGACTGTTTCGATCTGTTCCACGATACTTAATTATCCTACCCTTCGAGCGCTGCTAATTCTTGCACGTTCATATTGCCAGTCGCAGAACGGACAGCTCTGGGTGAATTAGATGGTGTGAACTTGTTGCGCCAAAGACTGGAGGAGTACGTGGTGTGGTCAACAGGTAAATCGATAGGCGTTTTTATTATTTAAAATATAGGTTTTATTCTCACAAATAGATTAATACACATAATTTGGTATATTTAATATTCCATTTATCCAATCTAAATGCAACAAGTTAAAGGACAGATTTCTATTCCAAAATTAAAGAGTGACTGCCCTATATTCATACCCCGCTGTATAGATTGTGCTGCGTTCCCGATTCTGTGTTTGTAGGTCTTGCCCGGAGCTTGTGCTCTGGTGACCTAGTTACCTCGCCCGGGTCCGTGCATTGTACTGACTGTGCAACCTGACGCGAGTTAATACATTTTTAAGGAATATTAATAAAGATTTATTGCCCTCTAAAGCTCGTATTAAGATTGATGACTGAGGTTTTCTTCCGTGCAATTTTAGGATAAATTGCTCGGTCTTGTTTTGTATTGTAAGGCTAATTAGATCTAATTGTCAGTCGTCGCCTAAACTGAAATAAATTAACCGATGTCAAATTTAATTACTAGTAGTTAGGTAGTTAAAATGTGTAGTGAATATACATATTTTTTAAAACAGAGAGAAGAGAGTTTGTCTTTTTAAGGAAAGATAGAACTCGTGGATGTTCGTAGAATTTCTTTCCATTACATTGATAAATAGATGCAGGTGTACGTAGAAGTAGACTTATTGCTCTAACTTCCAAAAAAAAAAAAGTAGTTTTGTGTCAGCGGTGTTGAAGTTACAGAGAGGCTCTGCAATGCTAATGCGTGCCGATAATAAAATAAACCATAAGAGTCCTTCAAATAATAAGTTCCAAGCGTCTATAGGCTATGGTGATCGTACACCATTAGGCGGGCCAACCACTTAATGTGGTTAAATGCATATGCTATTTTTCAATTCGGGCTTTTTAAAGTTTGCTTTAACTATGTTGGTTACTCAGGTAGTTTGGAGGAGATACATACGAAAGTCCATAGTATGTTAGTATATTTGAGGCTTATATAGTTTTGTTATAGAACCTATAATTCGAGGCTCTACCTCAAATTTACTCTTAAGAGTGCGTCCAATTAGAGTCATCGCTTTTGGTTTAATTCTGTTTATTCAACCGGCCAATCGGATATGATTGATCGTCTTTTTCAGATGAGCAGTTTCAGATTACACCCATTAACCTCGGACCTAATGACTAGCTTGGTAACTTAACACTCATTTTAATATATACAATCAAATCCAAGATTTGATTTGTTTTTTTTATACTACTAAGGTGGCACACAAGCGTACGTCCCACTTGATGGCAAGGGGTCGTCGTAGCCTATAGCCGCTAACAATACCCGGGGTATCACTAACGCATTGCCAACCCTGTTGTTGATGAGGACTCACTGTGCTAGCAGCATTATTATGCGCATCGTATCCTTGTTGAGTACTGGCAACCTTACTCAACTCAGAAACACGACACTACATCAAATTAGTGTTATTTGACTGGGGTCTTCTGTAAAGTGGAGGTAAATTCCCCAGCCGAGCGGCTTCAATTTTAATGTGAGAACACAAGGGAGATGCCATTTCGCCCTACCTTACATTTAAAATAGTTTATTGATACAGAAACTATAATTGGCCATCTGCTCCGCCTAACAGGTCAAAGTCAATAGATACATAGTAAATATTTTCCCCATTTTCCTCTCTGCCCCACAACAGGTGGCAGATTAATATAAATGGGAGTTAACAAGTTGCGACAGCTTTATATTGGCTAGTAACGACCATTACTGAAAAAAGTTAAGGCCTACATTTAATCACAAGTATATCCTCCGAAATCAACATTCGCTGCAATACATTATTTTGATTATTTTATTCTTCGTGGATCATAGATTGTATTGTTTCATGGTACAGGTAGGTACGATTTTTACACGGTATATTAGTACTATATTATTTACTCTGAGGTATTGGTGTCGATTCTGTTGTATAAAATCATCAAACTAAACTAATTTGACCGGACTTTAAATCTTGCTATCCCTTTCTCATGTGCGGGGTTTAATAAAGATAGCAATACTTTAAGTCCTGTCAAATAAATTTAGTTGAATGATTTGGTATAACAGAATTAGCACCATTATGTTGTTAAATTAAGTAGTATTCTAAAATTTTCATAAAAAAATGTTTTAGGGATTAATAAAATATCATTCTTAGTTAATAAATTAAGCAGGGTATTGACCTTTGGGCAGCAAGGTTACGGGCCCCATATCATCCGTCCATCGACCTGAATAAACTGTCATTTTAATATGTTGGCTCGGATATTTCGGAATAGCTTATAGCAAGAATTCATGCAATCTCAGAGCCCAAAAAGTTAACCATTCGAATTGCTGTTCGTAAATATCAAAATGTTGATGAATGAACGAAGTCCTCGGTAGCGCAAGTCAGGCTCAGTCAGCCTCACATATTTTTACCTGGTTTGATTTCGTGTATTAACAAATCCGTTGTGAGCTTCTATCCTCAAAGGAAGCCGCACTTAAACCCGAACTAAATTGCTCAAGCTAATCCTTGCTCGAAACATTAAACTCTTATGAAACAATCAAGGGAATATTTAATGCACGAAATGCACGCAGATTAGGTATCTTTATAGTTGATTTTAATTGCGATCAAATTTAATCCAGCAATCTTCGTATGTTAGTTGCCGACTACTTAATTAATTCTACCGCGGAAATTACGTGTCGGTAACGTAGGTAGCGTTACCGACATGTAACTTTGTTCGACTAACATTAGATTAGATACCCTATAGGTATTAGTATACATATATAAAAGAAGAAACTGACTAACTGACTGACATATCAAGGCACAGTCTAAACGGCAGGGTTTAGTTAAGGAATTGATATGTATGTAGTACATGTTGACCTAATCAGTTTACCACGCGTGCGAAGCCGCGGTCAAAAGCTGGTCTTCTTAAAAGGTATTTAAGATCATTCTTTTATTTCTTTATATTTTATTATTAAATGCGAGATCGCATTACGTTTCTACAGAACTCGGTAGCTGCTCGGAATGTGGGAAGGGATTTCAGATTCCGAGACACAGAATTCATTTCTTTAGTTAAAGTAAACCTTCTAGAAGGATTTCGGACGGAGAATTCTTTTCGGCCGAATTCTTTCACAATTTCCGTGTACTTTATCATTTATAAATGTGTCTGGTAAACGCTTGCTTGCTGGCGGTGGGTTGTAGTCCCGAACGAAACATGTAATTATATTAAAGTAGAATATAACAGAAAAATCCTACTAATATACTAAATTAAGAAAGTTTGTTTGTTACTCGATCAAAAATCATAATCAATATACATAATACAATAAAGAGATATACATCTCTATAAATCAATAAGATAATTGGGATTGACGAAACGAAGGAAACGGATAGACTATGTTGTGACTGGGTAGGTACTTTTTATCCCAAGAAATAGATTCCACAGGAGAATAAAATATAAAAATACAAAAGCTAAATATCTAAAAGTCTGTAATTTTAAATTGACATTATTTTTATTCATGATAGAGAAATGTTTGTTCAAGAACTTATTACGTGAACATCAGTGGATAAGGGTGCTTAAATTCCTCATAAACGTTTCAAGAGACGAGGATCTGCAGTGATAAAAAGCTTGTGCCTGCCTATACGTAGAGATCTACTTTTCTTTTTGTGACGTCGGTACACGAACCACAAGCTTCATCCCTTTGTAAGTAATACGGCTTTTACATGTTTTAATTGACCAACCTGTAGGAGCATTACGGTTCGGTTAACATTGATTAGCTTCTTTTCAACGCAAGTGAGATTAAAATTCCTTTTTACAAAGCCATCCTATTATCGCATTGACCCGAGAGAATCGCTATTAAAATAACGTGCTCACATTTTGATAGAAATTTCATTTATTCCTAATAAAAGATATTTACCTATGTAACTGAATTTCTTGGGCGCTGGGATCGAAATTCAATTTAGTAGTTTTTACATTTGTTTCAGCCTTTCGTTTGTATGTTCTATTCCAATAGCAGATAATTTGATCTTTCTTTCATTATAATCTTTGCAAAGGTATTATTTTCCTTGGAATTCCAATATGTATTAAAATTCCCTAAGTAGAAAAGCTTAAATGTAAAATATGTATGTATAGTGTCGGAGATCAGCAGGCTCCTTTTTGAATTGTATTCTTTTTCTTCTTTTTCTTATTGTAATGGTATTTATCAGTGAATAAGTATAAATTGGTCTGTTTACATATGTAAGATTAATTGAACCCTCTGTGATTTGAAATAAAGGCTTTTTCGCTAATGTTTTAATTTGCACGTCATCAAAACCCGGACTAAAGTTTTTAATTGTACGCCTACGCAGGTAGCGCTGCGATTACAATGTGAAGTGGCCAAAGAAGCACAGGACAATCGATTGGGAAAAAGGTAGCTAGGCCTTTGTCCAGCAGTGGACAACAACGGCAAAATAAAAACAGACTATAAATTTGCCCACTAATCTCCAAATTTATTTTTGTAGGAACTTACTTGACTTGAGGTACTACATCGAATTTCAGAACGCTAATAATATCAGATAATCTATGCTATCTTGAACCCGGAAAAAAATATCATTTGAATAAGTTTACTCGGACGAAGCTAGTAAGCAAAAACGTCTATTATTTACAGGTATTTATACTTTAACTTAAGTATACCAGTTTAATCATAAAACTATGCAACACATCTGTTGAATACGCCCCTTTTAACGGTAAAGTTATGGTCTTTAAATACTTTTTACTCTATTTTTAGAATTTTTACTCTATTTTGCGTCACCAAATCTACGTTGAGCATCAAGTCCACGAAAATTTTATCGCTTTACCAATTTTTAAACATATTAACAATGTATAATGCTACTCTGATTAAATTTAACAATTAAAAAAATATAACAGAATATTGGTTAATTTTATTTAGTCAGTTATTCAGTAAGCTGGTACTTATACATTCTATTAAGGCATTATATTACTACCGTAATACCGTTTCAGAAATGTAAGCATGTATAGAATAACTAGAATGAGCCTACCTGTTTTAAAGTCTAAGTCCCATGCAAAGGGTTCTGTCACTTGTCGACAAATATTTCAACAGTTTTATTTATCCCACTAAAGTGACAGACAAGCATACGGCTCGCTTGGTGGGAAGCTGTTACCTATGGACGCTTGCAACAACAGCGGGATCACTCGAGCGTTTCCGGACCTGCAAAATCTCTTCACATCCTTCTTGAAGAACAGAACCCCATGCTGTTTTCCTTTGGGAAAACCTCGGCTCGGGAGGACCTTCAACAATTATCAAATGATACCCTACACAAGTCACGACTATGGTGAACTACGATCTACTCGGTAGCTTTTAGTACCAACGCAACAGTAGGTACTAGACAGGAACGGCTTACTGAACTCTAAAGACCGATTCCAAAACTGTTCTAGGACCTATATGATTTTATATACAACTTTAGAATCGGAAACTAAAAGCGTCACGATACTTCAATTTAAAACACAACAGAAACAAATTTTAATCAAATAAGATTTCCTAACTGGATTTACACAACTCATTACTAGCTGTAATACACATCAAAAACATGTTTAACCTTCACTGCACTCAGGCGGGCCGAATGCTTATTTGCCAGCTTAGTGGCTTAAAAAATACATCTACATAAAAACGTCGAATTGTTATTTTACTTCAGTAATAACTTATAAACGTCATTACTTACCGGTGGTTGCTTTCCCGCGTTTGCTGAACTTTGAAGAGGCTGCAAGACGTCTGCCCGCTACGACAGCGTGCCGCGTAATGCCTTATGGCGCGTTTCTTTCAGCTCGGCAATGATGGCGTCGACTACCCACAGCGCATGCGGCGACGGTATGACGTCAATGGTTCGTTCACAAAGCGTACAGGTGTGGGTATTTGATATTATCTTCTTGCCTATATATAAACGCGAACCACCACTCACTTACTCATCACTAAATCTCAGGAAGTATAAAGCTTGCTATCTGGTTAGTATTTTATAGAGTGTAAGGAAAGATTTGGTGTATACGTATTAGACATTGCTAAGAATGGACTAAGATTTACGACGCTAAACTGTAGGCCAATCCTTTGGGCACCAGACCAACAGCATCGTCAATCACGGCAAAACAATTTGTATAGCCACCTTCTCTACATAAGGTAGCTCAAATCATGTATAACCATGAAAGCTCATTTGATTATATTAACTCAATTCACTACTCGTTCTGGCAAAATGGATAGCATAGCAAATATGTCTCTTGGGTGTTGTCGAGTTTATATGAGCGGCTACCCCAAATAATAATAAATAAACCTACTAGGTAGGTATACATAGAACGGACTAGTTCTTACTACCAACTGACTCGAACAATGAAAAACTACGTGAAACAGACATGGAAAAGATTGACAAAAATGAAATTTTATTAAAGCGAGCTTTAGTTACTTGACAACGTTGTGGTTATGTACTCTGATGTACTCTGTGTATAGTTATTACTCGGAGAATAAACCTCTTTCGTTTCTGTGTCAATATCGAGAAATCCTTTTTTATTACAATGATGACGTCGTATTAAAAAAAATGTAAACATATTAGTATAGTATATAGTACGTAGTATAATATTATCTACGCTGAGACATAGGTATTCTCCCAGAGACCAAGAGAATACAACCGCTACGGTATTCTGAGGTGAGATCATTGAAATCAGCCAGATAGAGAAAATAGTCCGAGGCCCGCGCGAAACTGAAATTCTCTCAAGAACTGATTTTGACAGGACTTTCATTGACACGTAGACGACTTTTCAGATACTTCATATTCTTACATTTTTATTTTATTTCAACCAAATGTACCGTCGTCTGCCAATGCGTTGGCCTTTGGCCTTCTTCGACCCTTGGGCTTCGACTCGCAGGCAACGAGATTCTCTATCCCAGTAAAACTTCAGCTAAACTACTTTATGTGTCATCATACAAAATGAGACTATCATACCAGAAATATACTACCTATATACAAGTCGTGATGGCCTTATGGTTGAAGCAACGGCCTGTCATCTGTTGGGCCCAGGTTCAAATCCCGGCTTATACCAATGAGTTTTTCTGTTTTTTTTTTTTTTTTTTTTTTTTTTTTTTTTTTTTTTTTTTTTTTTTTTTTTTTATATTACTAAGGTGGCAAACAAGCATACGGCCCACCTGATGGTAAGCCGTCACCGTAGTCTATGGACGCTTGCAGCACCAGAGGTATCACTCGGGCGTTGCCGACCCTCAAAGTACAGTGATTAATCACACCATGAGCTTAATAAGAGTAGGGCGAAATTGGGATGTCCCGTGGGTTTTCCCATTAATATTGGAGCCGCCCGACTGGGGACTGCATCTCCACCTTACAGAAGACCGCAGTGAAATAACACTTACACCTTAATACTTATCACCTTAGTGGTATAAAAAAAAAAATGTATTCAATAAGTGCAAATATGATTAAATTAAGCATTGTGACATGGTGAGGCGAATGTCGCTAAAAGTACGTATATAGGTACATCAAAGTGGCTACACCTCCATTCAGTAGAGGACACAAATCGCTGGGTTACTTACTAAAATTATACCTCATCAAATCTCAATATACAAATCAATAAAACTATGTTCTAATTCTCCAGCATAAAACACCTCACTACTTTTTGATCGCTACTATTACTTTAAGTACTAGCGTTAAATTACTATTAATACTACGCAGAGAGCGCTAATTTTTATTAGTGTCTTAAGGGAGGATGCATATTTTTTTTTTGTATCCATTTAAA
The DNA here is from genome assembly GCA_951449985.1 of Falcaria lacertinaria. NCBI lineage: Eukaryota > Metazoa > Arthropoda > Insecta > Lepidoptera > Drepanidae > Falcaria > Falcaria lacertinaria. The sequence continues at coordinate 8,343,531 of OX602117.1, forward strand.
TTATACGAGGCAATGTACCAAGTGGATATATGTATCCACTTGGTACATTGCCATATTAGACCATTTTCGTACCCAATTATAATATCATCTGGCAGACCTGCTAGCCCTCTACGCCTGCTAGATTCAGCCTGAGAGTCGGCCCTTATAACGACTAAGCCTGCTTACGCTAAGTTATTGTTCTGAGAGTCAGCCTCTTCTTCTTCTTCTTCTTCCTAAGTATGGCAATCAATCCCTTCAGGGACTATTTTTGCCAGTGTCGAGTGTTAGAGAATTTTCATGTTTCAAAATACCTCGTGTTTTCCGCATTAAAATTCCTAGTGTCATTCAATCTAATGCTTAATAGATTTTTTGGAGACAAACTACGGCAGTAGCAGATCGTAACACGCCTTTAGGTCAGAGGTAACCTATTGACCAAAATGCTAATTACTTAACCCAAAAATAGTATTATGGCATTGTTTCCAATGTTCCTATAAATCAGTCACTAAATGAAACTTCACTGCACATAACGACACCAAAAATACACATTAAAGATCACTATAACACAATTTACGAGACAATGGAAAAAATCTCAACCGCTCTGCCTGATTCCCGCCAAAAACTCCAGAGTCAGCCGCACAGACAACCTGGAGAGCATATTTTTTATACAGTGTTTTATAGATACGACACTTCTTCTTCTTCCTATTCTTCTTCTTCGGCAATCAATCCAATTTAGTGACTGATTTATAGGAACATTGGAAATAATTCTGTAAGCTGTAATGGCTTTTAGGTTTAGTGATTTATTATTTTGGTCAAAAGCTTACTTCTGACCAAAAGGCCTGTTACGATTTGCTACTGACGTGGATTTTCTCCAGAAATTCAATAAGCGTGAGAATGCATTGCACTAAGCATTTTAATGCAACACAAGTTCAGTTATTTAAAATCATGATAATTCTCTTACACTCGACAATGGTAATCATAGTCCTTGAAGAGGATTGATTGCCATGGTTAGGAAGAAGAAGTAGCCACCTTGACATTGATTTGGCAGCCTTACTTTTTGCTGACGTCTAACAGTCTGTAGGAGTTTTTGGCGGGAATCAGGCGGAGCGGTTGAGATTTTTTCCAGCGTGTCGTAAATTGTGTTATAGTGATCTTTAATGTGTATTTTTGGTGTCGATATGTGCAGTAAAGTTTCATTTAGTGACTGATTTATAGGAGCATTGGAAATAATGCTATAATACGACTTTTGGGTTAAGTGATTTATCATTTTGGTCAATAGGTTACCTCTAATCTAAAGGCGTGTTACGATCTGCTACTGCCGTGGGTTGTCTCCAGGAACTCCATTGGGCGTTAGAATGCATGACACTAGGCATTTTAATGCGGCAAACACGAGAAATTTTGCAACATGAAAATTCTCTAACACTCGACACTGGCAAAAATAGTCCCTGAAGGGATTGATTGCCATACTTAGGAAGAAGAAGAAGAAGAACAGTCTGTCGAGTTTTTGGCGGGAATCAGGCGGAGCGGTTGAGATTTTTTCCAGTGTGTCGTAAATTGTGTTATAGTGATCTTTAATGTGTATTTTTGGTGTCGATATGTGCAGTAAAGTTTCATTTAGTGACTGATTTATAGGAGCATTGGAAATAATGCCATAATACGACTTTTGGGTTAAGTGATTTATCATTTTGGTCAATAGGTTACCTCTAATCTAAAGGCGTGTTACGATCTGCTACTGCCGTGGGTTGTCTCCAGAAACTCCATTGGGCGTTAGAATGCATGACACTAGGCATTTTAATGCGGCAAACACGAGAAATTTTGCAACATGAAAATTCTCTAACACTCGACACTGGCAAAAATAGTCCCTGAAGGGATTGATTGCCATACTTAGGAAGAAGAAGAAGAACAGTCTGTCAATCAAATTGACGGAATTAATGGAAATGACTGTCTGACGTCTGTCAGTCAGCCTCATCTAAATAAATACAGAATCTAATCGGTATTTTTATAAATATTTATTTATTATGTTCATTAATTCCCTATTTATACTAGGTAGAACCAGGCTTAATCATTACACAGTAAGAATTATGGCAGTCAGACAATCAAGTGATGCGACTAAGTTCAAAGAAAGTTTGAGATCAGCGAAACATGTTGTGTTTCTATCTGGGGCGGGTATGAGCGCAGAATCAGGGATACCTACGTTCAGGGGTGCGGGTGGTATTTGGAGGAAGTATCGATCTTCGGCGTTGGCAACTCCAGAAGCTTTTAGAGATAATCCAAGTCTTGTTTGGGAATTTTATCACTATCGGAGAGAAGTTGCAGCTAAGGTACAACCTAACCCAGTAAGTATTTTTTATTAAAGTACTAGCTTCTGCCCGCGACTACGTCCGTGTTGAGCTTAGAATCTAGAAGAACCTAAAACTTTCCCAGGATAAAAACATTTTCCCAAGATAAAAAGTATCCTATGTGTTAATCCAGGTTATAAATTATCTGTGTTCCAAATTCCATTCAATTCCATTGAGTAGTTTTTGCGTGAAAGAGTAACAAACATCCATCCATCCATCCATACTCACAAACTTTCGCATTTATAATATTAGTAGGATTATAATGAAATAAGTTACGGACACAATCATTTCCCTAGCTATTAAAGTAAGCCAATTCTCAAATTATGAGTTTATAGTATTTCAAATCGTAAAAAAAGCCAAGTATAAGAGTTTTGATTACCATTAAGACAATCATTTAAACATTTGTTTGTCAAGGCTGGGTATTTGGTATGTATTATTTATATTAAGTATTAGGTATTTTTTTGCAAAAAAAAAGGTTATTAATATTCTATTCTATCAGCTATCTGGTACCTACTTTAGTACGGTACAAGCTTGTTTAGTGTGTAAAGTTTACACACTAAACAAGCTTGTACCATTTACACTGTAAACAGATAGTGCAGTGTCAACATGTCTGAGATTTTTTTATAACAGTAATGAGCTTATGAAATTTTTATTTCTTTATTTAATTCCAGGGTCACATAGCCGTAGCAAATTATGAAGCAAGATATGCATCTAGTAAAAAAGTGACAGTGATTACACAAAATGTTGATGGCTTGCACAACAGAGCTGGCACTAAGAACCTCATTGAGCTACATGGAAACCTGTACAAAACAAGATGTACTAAATGTAAAGAAGTTTTGGAAAACACTGACAGTCCAATTTGTGAGGTGTGTAAGTATGTAAAATTGTATACAAATTGTTTCATACATTATACTCAGTTATATCTGCCTTGATTACTGATGATGATCCTTAACAACTGGACTATGTAATCAAAAACGAACTCTTAAAATTTAAAAATGTTCATACAAATTTTTTATTACACTTTTTGCTTCCATAACGCAGTTCCTTTTTCTATACAAAAATAGTTGTAACATATAATATGAGTAACACTATGAACAGTACAATAACAATATGAGTAACAAATACAATGTATAGATTGAGTACTTGAATGCCATGACAGTGCAAGGAAACTGCAGTAAAAAAATACCAAGCTCAAAAAATTGCTCTGCAATATTATGCCAGTATATTAAATATTGTATTATCATTAAATAATATTGTAACATGAAACCTGTTTCCCTACAGGCATTAGCAAATAAAGGAGCTCCAGATGTGGAACAGGTGGGCTCTGACATACCTTTGAAACTATTACCTCATTGCAAGAAATCAAACTGCAATGGCTTACTCAGGCCACATATTGTATGGTTTGGTGAAAACTTGGACCCCAATGTGATAGCAAAAGCAGGTAATATTTTAGTGTTTTGAACATCATGAGCTCATTCATATACTATGGTTTTCACTTACCATAATGTATGCTTGTTTTCCTCTTGAGTAGAATCTTATTTATATTGTTTTATTTTGGCTGTTACATTAAATCTCTTCTTTACAGAAGAAGAGATAGCCAACTGTGATATAGTATTAGTTGTGGGAACATCATCCGTTGTGTATCCAGCGGCCATGTTCGCTCCTCAAGCCGCCCAGAGGGGTGCTATCGTCGCGGAGTTCAATATTGAACAGACACCAGCCACCCCCGACTTCCATTATTACTTCCAAGGCCCTTGTGGGAAGTCCTTGCCAATGATTTTAGATGAGTAACAAATACATATGTAGTTACTATTATATTTTGTGTAATGTATGTATAAGGTTGAAGTGTAGAATTAAACATGTAAATATGTAAAATATTCACTTAATTTATTGAAAATGCATTATTTTGTACTTCATGTCAATATTAGAGAGCATATTATTCACATAAACTACATTTTCATTTCTTCCCTTTGTGTTTCGCAAAGAATTTTGCTATGCTTCCAATGGTTTGTCCAAAAGTGCAGTTTGTTATTAAGGATTTCTGTAAAATAAAAAGTATTTTAATATTTGCGCAAATTCGACCCGTCTACACTCTAATGTGTTTAGATAAAATGTGCTATATTCCTACCTGTACAAAAGATGGCAGAGCACAAACAGTTTGGCTTCTTGAATATCTCTCATCCACCAATAAAACGCAGGCATAGTCGTTTGCGTGTCTCACTGCTCGACCTAACAACAATTAATTCAATAATAACATATTCCCGCCTTTCTTATAAGGTTCCTAACCGTGAGTTGAGGTGTATATTAATGTCACTGATTGGTACCTCCCGTTCGAAATAGAAGCTGCCTAATTGGCATATACATATACATAGAAATCTGCTGTATGGTAGATTAGAGGGTACTATGTATATTGCATCTGGATCCATAACGTAAGATCGTTTTCCCGAAAAAAACGGTGTCCCTATAAGTTATTGTTAGGTGCTAAATAAATTTTAGAGTTATTTAACTAACCAATACATTGATTGACAGCCTTCATGCATAAATTCTCGTAGTATATGCTGCCAGAACTGCCGCCAGAAGTTCGGTTCAAATAGTTCATCTTTTCTTGCAACTCTGGAGATTTCACGTTAGGATATGGCATACCAATTACCATTACGCAGCGACCGAGATCGTCACTGAAAAAAAAAACAATTGGTCATAACGAATAATCTTTTTATTTTATGAAAAAGTCGATACTATCTTCTATCGAGAATCTTGTGCTAATAAATATTGTCCATCTTTAGCCGTATTTTATTTAGTTCAGGAGAATACACTACTGAAAACTAGTAGCTGTAGACATATGTTTCTTCCATAGCATGCTTCATATACGTAGTATGTCGGCGCGTCAAGAAATATAGAACTCACCAGCTACCTAAATAGATAGTAAAACATGGGCGCTTCAATTTTCTTAATAACTAGCTATTGAAATAAGCGTCGGAAGAAAATTGCAACGGCGCTGAAATCTTAGAGTGGACTTCGATTTTTATCGAAGATGAGTTATAGTTGAAGGCCAATCCACATTACAAGATAAAATTCCGAGATCGATACAGTAATCCATTGTTACTAAGAGAATGAGAATTGTATACATGAGACACAACACACGCACACACACACACGTACACGCGCACGCACGCACACGCACGTACGTACACTGCATAATATATAGGATACTAGCTGCCCGCCCCGGCTTCGCTCGTGTGGACAATTTTTTTTGCATTTATAGGGATGAAAAATAGATGTTGGCCGATTCTCATAGATACCGGATAAGCACAAAAAATTTCATCAAAATCGGACAAGCCGTTTCGGAGGAGTATGGCAACGAAAACTGTGACACGAGAATTTTATATATTAGATTTTAGATTTAGAATATACTTGAATGTATTTGTCATCCCAGACCACAGAAAAAGAGGGAACTCTTCTAATACAATATACAATATACTTTAAAGAAGAGATGTCCCAAACCTTTTAATCAACCATTCTCAAATTTATAAAGGATTATTATTATATAGCATGTACTGACCTGAAATTTAATCCTTCACTTAGTTTCCCTCCAACAACACTGAGCAACAATGCCCCGTTTTGATCCCCGTCTTTATTTCTAACTGCTGATGCGAATTTGTTTAGCACCTGTATTAATAATAAAAGAGAGAAGAAATAATAATAAATAATGCCCGAACATCACACGGCGACATCTAGTCCCAAATTAAGCAAATGGAACCGGTTAAATGAGAGATACACAATTTATACATACCAAACACTCGGACGCTGAACAAACAAATGGTTTTTTTATACCTCTAAGGTGGCACACAAGCTTACGGCCCACCTGATGGTAAGTACTCACCGTAACCTATAGTCGCTAGCAATACCAAGGATATCACTAACGAGTTGCTAACCCTGTTGTTGATGAGAAGCCAATGTGCTAACAGCATTACTACTCGCCGAGCATATCCTCGTAGCACAGGCAACCTTACTTACCGCAGAAACACAACACCTCATTAAAGTAGTGTTATTATTTCACAGCAGTCTTCTGTAAGGTGGAGGTACAATATTAATGGATATCCCACGGGAGATCCCAATTCGCCCTACCTCTCTTTATGTATTATTGTCCGGTGTGGGGGAATCGAACCCGCGAAACCTAGAGTAGTAAACTAGACCAACGGTATCGTCGAATATTATTCCAATAAAAATCATAGTCTATGGCTATATATTATCTCAAATTAGTTTTTATTAATATTACCTGATCAACGTCTGCCGCAGATTTCGGCTCACGGAATATGGCCTTTCTCTTGGTAATCGCTTCAATAACTTTGGTGTTCTTCAAGTGTTCGTATACGGCTTGTTCGTACGAATACGATGGAAGGAAACACACCACGCCTCCCGGCACTATACTGCAGATATTTCTCAACACACGGCCTATTTCACTTAGCTGGAAAAAAAAATTGCCATCTTATTTAACCCCGCACACGAGAAAGGGATAGCAAGATATTTTAGTCCACTCAAATTAATTTAGTGATTTTATACAATAGAATTGGCACCATTATCACATTTCAAGAATCAGTCAAGGAAACAGTATGCCTCATGAGGAAAGAAACCAGGCTGTTTTTGACACACTGAAATGTTTCTATGTATATGTATATCTTTCCCTCTCTGTCTTGTCACTTGTCTTCCTTTCGTATATGTTTGTTTTGTTATGATAAATGTTTTTTCTTTCTTTCTTGTTAGAACAGTGACTTAGAAACTATATTAGACTTAAACGGTGCAGCAAAACTTACCAACTGTTCTGACATTCGGTTCTCATACGAGAAGTTCAGCGCAACATTGGAAGGGCCTTTGGATAAGCAAATAGCCAGCACATTGTCTGGAGGCACGACGTGGTCACATCTGACCACATTCACTGAATCCGAGTCCTTTGCACCACTCGTGAGTAGAGCTTGGAACTCACTTATCGGCTCCATAGTACCTCCTGCTAATATAACCTGAGGATAATATAAGGAATATCCTATTAATACCATAAATGTGAACGTTTGTAAGAATTAATGAATGGACGTTTGTTGCTCAATCATGTAAAAACAAAATTTATTAAACTCAGTGAATAATTAAAGATTTTATACTTACAGATCGACACTGCTGGACCACTTCGGTAAATCGTTCAGCTGGATTCAAAAGTAAGTATTTTAGAGAACCATTCTGTTCATTGCCGGTACGAGCCAGCACTCGTCCATTCTCACTGCGGTCACACATCATGTCCAAAAAATCGAGAATCGCATAAAGGCCGCTCCCAGCTGATGTTTCCGTCGGTACCTGATCACAATCAAAGATACAACTAACTAATAATAATAAATTTCTATATTAAATAATTATGCAATAGAATAATAAGTACATGGACGTGGGGTACACAATTCACAAAAATAGTGTCCGAACCTGAGTGTTAATTTTTGAATAAATCTATAACACAGAATAAATTCAATTTTATCTAATTAGCGCACATTTGAATTTCGTTTGCAATTTATCGCATTACAGTCGACCATTCAGGGCATACGCATTCGCATTTTGGAGTGTTTTGCTGCTGCTTTGTTTTGCATGGCGCATAACATTTGTGTTTGGAGGAAGTAAGATAATACACCTAAGGTACCTGATCATTTGGTTTCAAATCAGGTTTTGTTACTTCAACATTATCTTCCACTCTCTTCTTGGAGATATTGCTCAAGAATGATTCGAAGGAACTTTTTTTGCTAACTGTACTTTTCTTCATCTCGTCTTCGAGGACTTGTTGGCTGTACCTCATCGAGAAACCATGTAACTTTGGTGCTAGCCTTGTGTTTCTACAGAATTCTATCAAAGGCCTCAAGTTCAAATGGTCAATTTCAGCCTTGATAACAAAATCTTCAGGTGTAAATATGGTTGTTTCATCTTGCTTGCTTTCATTTAGAGATTTGTGTTTCACCATACCTTAAATTGTACAGTATATCAGTTCATGTGTGGCAATTACGTTCGACAAAGAAATTCTAAGTAAAAAACTGCAGAGATACCAATATTAAAAAGCTATTTGTATTTCTGTTTGTAAATTCAAAAACTATTGAAAATGGACCAATTTGAAAAATTCCCTCACCAGTATAATACTTTATTATCACTGAGTAGCGTGTGCTATTATTATATTGCTACGCGGGCGAAGTCGCTGAGAAAAAGCTAATTATTATATACACATTGTGTGCAGGAATACCTAACGCGCCAGGGACACTGTGATATGTCATAAACCTACAACGTAATATATTGTATTTAACTGTGAAGTTATTTGTTTCCAGCTACTTTTTAACTTACCCAACAACTTTCCAACAACAAAGCTGATTTGGTTCAAAGTCAATAGATTCTTACTACTCAACTTAGCTCTGTATTTATTTATATAGAAGTGCAGAAATGTTTTCACTGAGGACAACTGTTTGGCTGACACCGGTGCGGAGTGGGCATTCTCTAAAGCTGCTGTCAAACCATGCGCTTCATCTAATATTAAAATATTGCCTTGTAGTTTTAGAGAGGTTCCAGTTCTAGCACCTGAACTTACTATGCCTGCATGGCTTATCAGGACTACCTGCAAGAAAGTGAATATTTACTGAGAGCATTTTAATATCACACTCTTTTTTCCGTGTAAAGAATTCTATTAATAAATATAATGTTAGTGTTAGCTCAGTGTGTTAGTGAAGTGTAGCACCATCTCATTCAAAACAAGCAAGCTTTATGGATACTGGTATAAAGCTTGTTTCCTTACTTCTCTTTTGCGAACATACGTGCGTCATTATGACGTCATTTTAGATATCTTAAGCGGAAATATTGTGACATTGGGAACCAAAACTTCAATTTTTGGTGTGGGGCTTGAACCCATGTCAACAGTTATTTCTAACCACAAGGCCAGTGGTGTTATCTTCAACAAGACAAATAGTGTTATAATTGATACACAAACTACTTGTAATGCCGCAACTAAAAGCTTGTTGCCTTGAATTGATTTATGATCCAAGATTGCTTCTGTATAACTAATCCGATTCAACTCACCTCTGCATCATCTAAAGCCATCCTTGCAGCATAGTATGGACAAGCCTTCAGCTCCTTGCCACATTTGACCAAATCTTCCATGTCCATAATATCCACTAGTATTCTCTCCTTTAAACTCCCTATATTATTCTGATTGTAGTATACACATGCTGTACATGATTTAGTCTTGGTTTTCTTTAAGACTTTTCCTTCCTCTCCTATTGAGGTTGATTTCGTTTTAGACTTTTGCATGTCTAGACATCTGCAAGTTGGTATGAAAGTAGATTTTTATTTATTCCTGTTATTCATTTTAAACTATACCAAATAGTTTTTAATTAAAATCCTACTTATATTATTTATATCCTACATTATATTATAAAAGCTTTTGTATTTTGTAAGAATGGATATATGGATGTTTGACACTCAATCACGCAAAAACTACTCAAACAAATTTGTATGAAATTTGGTATATGTATAGTTTACAACCTGGATTAACACATAGGCTACTTTTTATCCTGGAAAATGCTAAGTTCCTCTGTGATCCAAGCTCAACACGGACGAAGTCGCGGGCAGAAGCTAGTAAAAAATATAAAAACTTATCAGTTTGAATGAAAGGTGTGTTACCTTTCATTTATAAGATTAACATTTTTCAGTTTATTAACTTCCGAATTTATACAATAGTGTTGTCTGGATGCTAATGTAACCACCCTGGAGTTCTTGAAGGCAGTCCTTTTGATCTCTCCAACAAACTGTGATAGCTGACTGTGTGTTCTACTGCTTATGTATATCTGTAAAATGGACAGTTTGTATGATGAAGCAAAATACTCAAGGAAGCATTGGAGTGCCTTCTTTTTAACTAATATTTGTTTCTCAGTTTGAATATCGGTCAGTGTAATAGTGACCTTAGCTTAACCTTATTAAATTTATGTTATGCAGCTCTATAGAAACTGCTTCACTTTTTGATGATGAAATGAAAAGGTTATACATAAAATCTTATTTGAGATTGTATGATTTGAAGGTGGTAATTAAATTTGCAGTATTTGTGTGTTCCAGCACTGGCAAAATACACATTTTAACAGATACAGTTAGTACAGTTTCTTATAAAAAACACCACCTTTGGGTGCACTTAAAGATGAACAAAGTCGTCCTTTTTGAAAAGATGGGAAGAAAAGAATAATGGAATTATTTAGGCTTATACCTAAATAAGACTATCACAGCTGGAATGCTTAATACTATGCTAAAATGGAATAACTTTGTGCCAAAGAAAAACTGAACAATGGAAAACCAGAATGCTTGGTACTGGCAGGCATGAATGGAAAGGTTGATAAATGTTTTTAAAGCTTTGTCCTATCCTATAAAAGACTATGTCAAAGTAATTAAATAAATTACCTTAGTAAAATTATTGTCCTCAACAGTATCCTCATCTCTCTTCTCATCTTCCTCTTCAGAATCATTCCTATTTTCATCAGATTCTTCAAGAATGAGATCTTTATCTTCCTCACAATCATCGAGAACATTCTCCTTATTATCATTTACTTTACTCTTATCAACTTGTTTGAAATATGTATTAATAGACTTGTTAGATATTTTACTTTTCTGCTTAGCTACATGGATGCTCATTTCATTGTACATCTCAGTTTTCTTTTTTATTTTGTCAAGTTTACATTGCAGTGATAATAATGTTTGGTTTTTCTTTATTTTCTCATATTCCTCCTGGAGCCAGTCATCTGCATCTGCAATATGTAAACGACAATATATCATGCCCTGGTCCTACCCAGTGATATAAGAACTACTCTTGTCAATGAGAATGAATGAATCAAACAGGAAAGTGGATTTATATCCACCACAAGACTAGTTACCTGTGTTATTTGAAATTTCTAGTTTCAGCCGAGATATTTCCTCCTGTAAATCCTCTAACATTTTCTGATTAGTGTCCATAAGCCACTGCAGCACTCCACAACAAATACTTAGTGATTTCCCCTGAAACAAGTGATAAAACATTATTATCGAAAATTTGTGGAACCCTGAGTGTAGTAATGTAGAATAGTATTATGAATTACTCACGGTTCCCGTTGGACTCTCAAATATCCCTAATTTATTGTTGAGTACCGTGAAGTATAGTTCTTTCATAAACTTTTCTTGAATATCGTATGCTTGAAAAGGAAAGGGGAACACAGGCTTTAGGGCCATTTTACTAAATCGGTGTCGGTGTCCACTGCCACTGAGTATCGTATCTATCTAGTATATAATTTACTCCACGAAAGATAACAATGTTTATATATCATATCGAACCAAATCACAACACCAAAAACAATACAATTTGTGGATATTAATTGTACTCTGCGGGTTAGTTAGGTTACCTACGTTCTTTTCCTTTTCCCGCTTTTCATTTTAGTTTTTTAGTTATGGCAACTAATTTTATCGAATGATTTTGATATTCCAATTTTTGCCTGTCAGTGTAAGTAAAATAACTGGTTATATAATAGAAATCTATTAATTAAAATTAATGTACCTATAATAATAGAATAAATATTCTGGAGACAACCTCAAGCAGTAGGAAATCGACCTAGACCTACACGGTATGCGTCCAATTACTTAAAATGGATTAAAAAAATCTATTAACCGATAATGTTTTGTCCCTAAAGTGGATTGATTGCCATAGTTAGGAAGAAGAAGATTCTAGAAGTCAAATTTGTCACATTGTCTTGTCAAGTGTCAGATATGACATGATTTATCAAAATAATGAAATACCTAACTAATACGAATACGAATACGGATTATTAGTAAAAGTATTCCCTGAAAATTTCGATTGAATTGCGAAGACTCAATACATTTGTTTTGATAGTTCCTGAAGTTGCGTTCAATTATTTCGAAAAACTTGCTGACATGTCCCACAAGTAATAATAGTTTACCCATGCAGTAATTTCTTACCGTGTATCAGTATGTTGCGACCTTAATTTCTTTAATATTTCAGTATAAAAATCTTACCAGGAGCGACAGTATGCGAGGATTGTACTTTGGAAGGGGACATTACAATCGGTGGAGGCACAGTAATACACCCCAGAGTGACAATAATTGCCGAAGGAGGACCTATCATTATTGCTGAATATTGTATTATAGAAGAGTATTCTACTATAATTCACAAGTTAGTATAAATAAGCTGGCTGTAAGCAAGATCAAGTCTAGAAGTATAGACCAGGGGTTCCTAAGCTAGTAGGTAACGGAACACCCACCAAATCCCTTTAATTATATGAAACTCCTATATTGTATTGACAAAGGGGAGCAAAGTTATGTTTACTTCAAAAGTTGCAATTATTTTTATGGTATAAGTTATATTTAGATTTGGTTTAATGAAGGTGAAAAGTGAATGATTAAGGGAATGTCTATCATATAGATGAAATTAATACTAGCCAATATTATATTTTTTTATTTCCATATATCATCATTTCAGGAAAAATGACAAGCAAGAAAATCCCCCAAAGCCTTTATTCATAGGAGCCCACAATGTGTTTGAAGTTGGCTGTCGATTGGAGTCTCCTTTTGGCCACATTGGAGAGAGCAATGTGTTTGAGTGCAGGTCTTTTGTTGGCGTTGACATCAAAATTGGGAGTGGCTGTGTTATTGGTAAATTATTTGGCAGCCAAAAGATAAAAGTGCTAGAATGAAATATATGTATTTACTTTAATACTTCAGAAGAACTTTGAGTTATAAACAAAAACATTATCAAGAAATAAAAGTGATTAAACATTTTTTCATTAAATGGCATGTTTTCAGGAGCAGCTTGTAACCTGACAGCTCCACAAACGCTGGCTGACAACACTGTGATATGGGGTTCTGAGCATCATATAAGAGAAGCACTTGAAAAACAACCTTCACAGCTCCTGCAGCTAGACTTCTTGAGCAAAGTAATGCCAAACTACCATAGACTGAGGAAGCCTAATGTACATAAGCGGCAACCCTCGCGACCATCTCAGGACTCTTCACCTAAACCTTGAAAATGAAGTGTTTTTTTTATCTGGTTTAATTTAACTTACCGAGTCCAGCGTAAGAAACACTTTATTTTCCTAAAAACGTTACATCTCTGTCTTTCCTGGATACATCATTATTACTATACATTATTTTTGTTTCGCCCGCGACAAAGCATACTAAGTCGTATTATTTACAATTCGGACGGAGCCGCGAGCAATTGGCTAGAAAATGATGTATATAAAACAAACTTTGTAAGCAACAGATTACTTTATTTTAAGAATAATCATCTTTGTATTTTAGATATGTACTTTCTTAATATACTTCCTAATTTAATTATGTTATTTATATTTACATATGTATTTTTCTAAACAAGGATTAAGTTATTGATTATAGAGCCTAACAAATATTAAAATAGTTTTTTTTGTGCGACATGAGTTGCAAAAAAGAGTACGGAAAACTGCGTACCGTAAGTGGTCACCGCAGCATAATATGGACATATGCGTTTTATGATACCAATTTACAAGGCGTTGCCCTTGCCAATCGTTAAAAGAGGAATTGCTGTAGGCAGAGATAAGTAAATAATTGCTGTCCTAGTGGTCACAGAGTATATTGTCCTATGTAAGTGTATTATCTATGGAGTGCATAATCACTAGTATTGATGGTAGTAAATCGTAAAACGTTGTGATTCACTACGTTTTACTAGTGGCGTTGAAGGAGTAACTACTCTACGAGTAGTGGTAGGCCTAGAGGTAGGTATAAGGAACGAACACTTCTCGCTGCTAGTACAGCGAGCATCCAAGAGAAGCCCTGGAAAGTATAAAGGTGGTCAAGGGCAAAGATATTGGCCGCCAGCGTGGAGGTTAATAGAAAATTAGTAAATGCTATTCTCGGTTTTCTTAATTTTTTTCCAATCACAAAATATACACCAAATCTTTATACCGCAGTCTATGTAACCGTATTGAAAGACTTGTATCCATGTCAGGAATATAAGTAAAAATACTACAATTTGTTTAATTCAATTTGTCAAATTGTGACAAACTGACAAATCAAAAATAAATTAGGTAGGTAGGATAGGATGTTGTATTGGATCGGGACTCGGATCGGGAGTCGTCTATCGATTACTTTTATTTTTGAGAAATTGTTTTCATTTGATCTTTAACCACGTTTTATTTTAAAATCATTTTAGTGTTGTAGCTTTGTTTTGAGAGTCAACCAACATTATAATCTGTTGCGTTGCGTTAGCTAGAGCTAGAGATTTCAATGTGCAATCGTTTAAACAGCACCAGCAGTTTATTTGTTTTACAACAGTATACATTTGCCTTGTTTAAATCATCAATGGGATATCGAAGGCTGTGAATACAGATTAATTAAGAGTTCAATGCTAGCTGGAAAACTGTAGGGTGGGTGGGTCCGTTGTAATTTGAGTGTGGACGCCATGTTGTTATTTACTTTATAATTTTACGTTTTGCGAAGTAGTGATATGGGTATATTGTTGTGTTGTGTGGCAACAGCGAGTGCGTGAGCATGTTGGAGGATGTTCCCGTCCACGGAAACCGGAACGAAACCAGGGGCTCAAAGGTCACCCATCAAAGGAATCTCAGCTTGGACTTCAAGTACGTATCTACCTATTTTGATATCTAGAGTCATAAATCCATAATTACTTGTTGAAAAAATCGCTCACAGATCAAAGACCGCCTTAGGCAGTTGCAAGCACATACATTAGGAACTACTTGAGTGACTTTGTGTCTTTTCGTGACTTTATTTACCTTTCTTTGTTGCAAAACTTAAGGAGAATGTTTTCTCCTTCTCACTCCTCACTGAAGGAATTAGTATACAGTACACTAATGAGCTGCCAGTTAACTACAGATCATAATTTTTTTATGTTTTTGTAATTTACAAAGCTAACAAATTCAGGATTTGAAAATTGGTCCTATCTATGACCTATGTGCCAACAATCTTTATAATCTGTTATTAGTTTTAGTGTAACTGAGTAATAGAACAAACATCCAATGTTTTGCACCTAGAATATTTTAAGAGAATGTTATTTGTATAATTCTGCATACCAAAGTTCAAAACATGAAACAGAATTATAGGTAGGTACCTTGTTCTTTTCAACCATTCATAATATTTCTCACATACAGAAGTTTGATATAAGTAGGTACCATAACTGTTTCAAGTGGCATATTTGTAGGTATTTGGATCCATTTTGATATTCTACTGATTGCATGAAATTTTAATAATTCCCTTCCATTTTAAAAATGTCTGACAGGCTTATTTATTAATTCTTCTTCTACTCAGAAAGTATAATAGTATCTTATTATGTATATATAGTATAAGTAATTTTCTTAATGAAATGTAGCAGTCAAAAGTTTTGTTTACTGGTTCCAAGAAAAAAAACAATCTTAAAACACTCAACTTATTTGACCTTCACATTAAAATTAGAATGTGAACTATCCTGCTCTGGGAAAAAACATGAACTCTATAAATATAAATGTTAATTGCTTGATTACAATATTAATGTTACTGCATACCTTATCTTAAGATTGGGTTTAATATTTTATCTTCTACCTATCTGATTTCTTATCAACATTGTTTGACTGCCTACCTACATTGATAAATTCAATGTAAAAGGTATATGTAGAAATTCAATAATATATAATGTAGTTGAAGATCAAACACTTATTTTTAATTAGTCATTCATTCGGGTATTTGTGACTTATCACACAGAAAATTGAAGAAAAAATCTATGCAATGATACCTGCTCAAGTAATCCACCTAATCACTAGTGGAGCTCCAATTCCGAACTCCTAACTAGCAATGCTTCTTTTGTTTGAGACACTACATTCCATGTTTCGCTCCTACTTTGCATCAATCAAACCTTTTAATGTTCATTCACCAATAGTTGTTTTGTACCTAGTAGTTTATCCACTCTCCTCTCCTTTATAGTTATATGATTTGAATATTTAATTTTATGGTTCTGTTCATGTTCTCATGTAGATACATTAGTTAGTAGATTATTTGTTTTCTGCTTGCATATCAAATCTTATTAAAGGGTTTTTTATCTCATTGATGGATCTATTCTCATCTTTCTAGTGATGTGCAATTCCTTATTTTCATTCTTACCCACTCATCAATCATCTGATGGATATTATTAAAGCATATATTTATATCTCATGCAGCGAATATAACTACTTTCCAACCAAAGTAAAAGTTGGTACCTAATAGTATCTTGGCAGGTATGTTACTTATTGTAAATTTAAAAACATATGGATATTGTAGACTCTTAATTTTAGGACAGTGTTACTTTCACCCATTATTACCATAAACTTTATGTACGTACCTACTCAATGCCTTTTCCGATTAGGTAGGTACAATCACGTGCAAAAATGATAGGATCATAATATTTACGTTATCCATTATCGACATTATTTGACTTGTTTACTTACGCATTAGTATTTTGGTAAATAGAGCAGTGATTTAGTGTAACTACGTACGGTCGTGTAAGCATCGAGTGGGCGGTATCTAGGGCGCGTCTTCACCTCGGCCCAGGTGAACGGACGGGGGCGAAAGTAAAAGTGGCCATAGCCATCGAGTCGCCGACGGAAAGCGGCGAGGCGACGATTTCCTGGCAATCTCGGGCGACTGCTACAAATTCTAGACTAAACAACGATCTCTACACAGCTTTACCTGTGTTTATATTATAGGTACCTGTAAACAAAACATACAGATACAGAAATGTTTCGGATAATTGACTAATTGGTAAGAGACAATCAGTCCCATTAAATCTGTACAGATTGGTATCACAACATAAATTCAAATATAGGATCTATCTAATGAGTCTCCGTCACAGCATGGTTCGGGAGTAGATACCTATATACAACATATTGTGTATTGTATGTCAATAATATCATAGAATATTTATTAGTGCAGTACTTACCTATGTACCTTGTATTATATGTTTACATCTCATTCAAAGTTAGCAAGTCTCAAGATGTTAAGAATTTGCTTTCTTCGGTCTTGGCAGTTCACTAACACATCCTTACAATTATTTACTATAGATTTCCTAATTTGTTAAACTGATAAGACTAGAGAGTGGAGAGCTTTTTTTGTCACATATTTGTTATGTCCCGTATTCCATTCGGAATGAGTATTTCCTTGTCAGTCAGCAAAAAAGTAAACATTCATATAAGGAGAAAGACTTGAGATTTTCTAATTATAACACAGTGTTAATTACATAACGCCCTAAGACTTAATTAGACAGGTAAAGGAGACTTCCATAAACTGCTTTGAAACAATCTTGTAATTTTCTTCAGGCTGAATGCCTGGCAAGTAAGGCAAATTGACAATGATGCTGATAAATTGACGATTTTATCAGGAACATCATATTATGTGTTCACAGTGAATTGGTCATATTTTTACACTTTGTGCAAGTTATGTTTTTTTACTTGTATTATATCGACCAATGACAAAGATTAATAATAGTAGGCAATTCTTCATTAACTGCTGAGAACACTAAGATGTGCAAGGACTTGTGACGAGACATTCTTTTTCATGCCCGTATTACAAATCGATATGCTGTTTACAAGTGAAACAAGTGATTATTTGAAAACAATAGTTTCTAGAATAGCCTTTGAGTGGCCTTCTATTGATTTGCGGTGGATCGACCAAGGCAATATAGCTATTGGTTGTATTTCAGTGTGTTTAGTCAATTTGAACATTCATAGAGAAGTGGCACGCGAAGCCTCTGAATATCGATACAAGGCTGATTACTAATTGTTTATCACTTTATCAGTCAAACTATCGCCCCTTTTCCATTCCCAGAGTTATTGTTATAATGTTATAAAGTGTTGGTATTAGATTATAACAGTTGCTAAAATCTGAAATATTTTAGTGTTTGACCTCGCGACGCGATCGGAAATAATCACGATCCAGTGACCAACATTTTTTGTTTTCAATCGCGCAAATTTGTCTCATGACAAAATAACTACCATATACTTATTTTGTCCGATAACAACTTAGCTATGCTATGATATACGTTATCGATTGTAATCCAATTTCCACATGTATCGGATTAGACTGGGTATTATAGATGGACTAGAATCTAGATATCGGCTTCTTAGTTTGAGTTGTGTGTGACTCATTATCTTGTGCTGAAGTGTTAGTAGTACGCCAATTATAGAGCTAATTAAATTGAATTGACCCTTTATTGCCCCGCCAATCAGCAAAGGCATTCGTGGAATCCGGCACGCTAACAGCCACGTGGTTAGAAATTAATAAACGTATTGATTTATTGTTGTCGGTCGTCCAAATTAAAATGACCCCTGTTATTAAGTGTGTCTTACTTTTTATCATTGTCTCAAGAATTATGTTGGCATATAGTTTAGATAGTCAGGGGTCAATTAATCTGGTACGTCTCTTATCATGCACATTTTATATTCAGCTCATGGCATGATTATTATTATGTTCACTAATATTATACGCGACGCGACAGAATGTAGCAATCCATATATTACTTACTATACTATCCTACTAATATTTAAACATATATGTATTATATTATTTTGCGACTACTGGATATCCTTCAAATGTGTGTTCACGGTCAGTGGAAGTCTGGTGGGAAATGAGCATTTAAACACTCTGAAATGCCAACTATTGAACTATTATTCAATAACTATTCATTTTGTGTATTTACCACACCTACATTTATGAAAGTCGCGTTAAATAATCTGCAGTAGGTTGAGTCGGAATTGTTAATTCAGTTTTTAAGGTTTAATTTAATATTAGGTACCTACCTAGGTAGCTTAGCTAGGTAATTTTAATAAGGTAGGTATTTCCAGAGAGTTATATTTACTTTACAAAAGCAAATATGTATCTAATCAGTACTCACTAGCATAGCGCATCAAAAACGGAAATATATTATTATGGAATAGATATTTGTTAGTGTAAATATTGTTATCAGTGTTTGATAATTTGGTGTGTGTCCCAAGTGTTCCAAGACACTGGAAAAATTCTCAACCATTCCGCTTGATTCCCGCCAAAAACTAGTGCCATACTTCGATCAATTGATCGAAAGTGCCATATCACATTACTGCAAAGTATTGATCGCGAAGTGCAGTGAAGAAATTGAAAAATTCATCTCAGTTTATTGATGATCAATTAATGATACCACCAGTAGTGTAAATTCAACGTCTTTGTATCTGTCACGTCGGTTAGTGGTTACTGTAACCGCTGATCAGAGTTACGTAAGTCTTTACTAAGTTCATTCATAGAGTTAATTATATTATTAGACCATGTTTTAAAATTAACTTGCCCACTTTTGCTCTGCGCTTGCGACTTGAAGCAAAGAGCTAGTCATAAACTAAAGTCCAATCCAATTGATAAAATGACTTTTGAAAATCCAGTTGCTTGTATAAATTAATGCAGTAAAACAAACCATTACAGACTTTGTAACAACACAAAAGGTCATTAATTAGTAGTTAACTTGAAATAAACAAGAATACGGGTAATTTTGTTCATTGCTCTAAATTCCACATTATTGCGATAAATTATTATCATCGCTCAATTTAAATTCCTGTAATACAGGGGGCATCGCGGTTGCATTCACGTTCTTCTTTTCGCTCTGCTACTTCGTTAACGTGTCATTGTTATTTTCGGAGGGACAAAAAGTGCCCTATCCTATGCCCTTCGACTATCAATTATTCTCCCTCACAAATGAAGAAAATATTGCGTTTACCGTGTTCACGTTAAATTTGTAAAGTATCACTTCTCACAAATTACTATAAAGAACAGTATGTTTAAAAACAAACACAAGTAATCTTTGTTCTGTACTCTTTATTTGAGTTCCAGATGAACCTCAAGCATGATAGAGATTCGTTGAACTTCAAGTGCATTTCTTGGTGAACGTGGCCTAGATTTTAATAGCAGTTCCATCAAGTCACAGGTCATCTTAGATTGGGTGTTGATAAAAGTTAAACTGAAAGCCTGGTACACATTCTTCGTATTTGTTTTATGTAAAGCACTTAAAAAGGCATTTGACCTTTATTTGTATCAGATTTTTACTTAATATATTTTAACTGTCCCATTTGTGACAAATTTTTATCGAACTCCGTCCAGCTTTTCTGGCGTGATTGAGGAACAAATAAGCATCCAAGTTGTACAAGTAAACACAATTTTAGTATATGTTTGTTATGTCGAAGTAACAGCTTTTAAGTTTTTTACTAAATACATATGAAAGTATATCCGTTAGTTCGGTTACCTATAGCAAAAAACTATGCGTACTAAGTCACAGACACAGCTAGTAAACAAAAAATTTTTGATATCAATTTATTGAACAGTTTGGTTATGTGTGTAACCGATGGAATGGAAATTTCTACAAGTAGGAATCCACGTTACCCGCGGGTGTATATTGTATTGTATGGTTTGACTGATAACAAGGTTAATATTATTTGTATACGTAGTAGCGATAACCATTCATTCATCCGGTTAAGCTGCTCGGTATCAATTTAAATAAAACGACTTGAGAAAAAATTACGTTTTTTTTATACCACTAAGGTGGCATACAAGCATACGGACCACCTGATGGTGAGCAGCCACCGAGGCCTATAGCCGCTAGCAATACCAGAGGTATCGCTAACGAGTTACAAACCCTGTTGTTGATCAGGACTCACTATGCTAGCTCAGCGTATCCTTGTCGAACCCTGGCAACCTTACTTACCGCAGAAACACAACACTACATCAAAGTTATGTTATTCGACTGCAGGCTTCTGTAAGGTGGAGGTACAGTCCCCAGTCAGGCGTCTCCAAATTTAATGGGAAAACCCACGGAGATTCCAAATTTGCCTTACCTCGCTTTCTAAAAGCTCATGCTGTGATTAATCACTGTACTTAAGCTTAGAAAAACTCATTGGTACAGGCTGGGGTTTGAACCAGGGCCCATCAGGTGACAGGCCGTTGCTTCAACCATAAGGCCCACACGGCTTTTAAGATAAAATCGGCTTATGAGAAATTTTAACCTAAGTGTATAAGGCAAAATATGGAATTTATATAAATCTGGATATACGTATATACCTATTAATAGCATTTAATTGCCACGACTTACATTTTGTTTGGCAAACAACATGACTCGCACAATGAAGAAATATTGGTGGAGCTTGAATGACTTATCGCGGCACTCATTAGCTTGGATACAGTACACAATTAGTCATATCATATGCTGCCATAGGTAGTACAAAAATAATGGATGAGTTCACATTAAAGATAAATCACGGGCTATAACCTCGTTGAATACATAAGTAAAGGCTTGTCCTTATTACTGAACAAATCACGGTTTATTATGTTTCTACGAATTTATAAGCAAACTTGGCTTCCCTAGCAGCGTGCTTTATAAATCTGAATTGGGTTCCAAGGATCCATTTCTAATAATATGAATAAGCAAGTAGATTCGACTGACAGATGACAAAAATCTCTCATTTATTCCATAGATTTTGCATAAATTTCGCGCCATCGTTTATTGTTCATAGGTTTGGCGTCAATATCTTCTCGCCAATAAGCTCAAACTATTAGTTTTGAATGCCAAATTTTATTATTTAGGCTCAATGTAGACCCAGGCTTAGTGACATACAGATAGATACTCCTTTGTGTTGTGATGTGACAACTGACATACGGACCCATAATGCGCCTTCCCACGGATTTGTTATAACGAGGTCGTACAGTAACACGCTCTATGTGCTAAATAAAGGTCACCCGTACCGTCTTCAAATGGTAGTTTACTGTCAATGTTAAAACGATCCTTTCGCCAGAACTAACCACAATTTACAAGTCAATATGTATAAAAATCCACTGCCTTCGTAGACCTTTTCTATATTTTTATGGCAAATGGCATTCGTAAAAAGGGTGTATATTTTCTATGAATGTTGTCAATATATTTCGTAAAAAGCAAGAAGAATATTCTCCACTGTTTTTTTTATGTGAACGATTTTAGTTTGTATGTTTAATATTTATAAGGTCGCATTTATTAACGAGGATGTTAATTAATCGAAAGCTTACAGTTAATGTTTGGCGAAGTTCTTTCGGTACAGTCAGTTTCAACGCTTCGCATAGTCAAATTGAAATGGGGTGGGGCTATAATAATAAGTTTGTATATTATAGCGGTTCTAGTATAAATAAATGATGTGTACCTATAAACTCAATTCAATAAGCCATTTATATTCTATATTGGTCTTTAAGTGTCAATGGAAAAGCTGGCAGTTTATTTTCGCATTTAGTTCAGTGCCGCACATGATAATGTGAGAAGGAAGGATATGATACAGGATACTGACGATACTGTACCTACTATTGAAAATATTGTATAAGACCAGACAGAAGAACTACCAATGGCGATTCAGCAATGTATTCGACCTATAGGTAGATGACACATCTATTGGTTTCATTTATCTCAAATGTATAGTAGTAACCAATAATCATTATTTCCGGTTAGCCTATTACACGATGTTATTTAAATATGTGACTCATTTGCTTGCCTTTTATTTCGTCTGCTATGGCTCATCTCGAAGTATCACCAAGGTAAAAATATACGGCGCTACGTTTGGGTTGATGACGAACATTGCTGACTTGTGTGTGACTGCTCAAGTTTTTTATGATATAAATTTATATTTATTGGGTAAATGGGTAGATTGATCTGTCGGAAGTGCTTACATGTACATTGACCTATGTAATGGGGAATTGGGGACGTTCTAAAAACCCTTGAATAGGTCGATGTAATTACCATGTCGACTTTTGGACGGTATACAGACAAGAAATATGATGTGATTATATTCTCTTACTAGGGCATGAAAAGGCTCAGTGTAGGGATTAGAGGTCACAGCTCCACATACTTTGAATAAATATTCATTCGGCTTAATCATTATTCCAGTTCATCGAGCTAGTCTTTCCGTATGCTTCGAACTAGTTTACCTTTAAGTATTAATTGAAAGCCCATATTTCTTTCACGCTTACTTATTACTAACGTGTCAAAAAATCACCGACCGACATTTTCGTCTTCATATTCAAAGATCGGTTCTAGCTTTGTCATATATTATTAATCGGTAGCTTTACTCGTTGCATACATTATTTGGTTTGTTAATGTTATTTGAATTTGTATTGATTTAACATTTCATATCAATATCATACAGAATCATGAGCGTGATTTTAATATACATACCGGTCTTTTAAAGAAATAACAGATGTCAACTTGTTTTATTGGATATTTGATAGGGATATATTGACGGCTAATGTAGATAGTATTTGCTCGAACGAAATTGAACGAATTGAAGTATTACGCTAGCCTGGGGTGTATAAAAGGGAATGACACAATGGACGGAAATCATCAATCAGTGGCCCTCTCCCACGGCAAGAGGGTCCACCAGTGACTGGCGTAATAACTCGCCCGCAGAGCTCAAGTGCCCCCTCGGTCTCAAGTCGATGATTTAACTCTCATGGGTCATAGAACTCAACAGTCTAATTTTAGAAACAACATAATAAACCGATATAAATATAGCAAACATAAAAACAATCAGTATTTCTTTGTAAGTAAAGCAGAACAACAGTCAAGAAAGACATTAAATGATGTAAATAAATGTGTCCATTAATTTAGTTTGACCTGGACATCGAACCCAGTACCACAATGTCTAACTCCAAGCGCATTGCCGCTGAGCCTCGGAGGCGATTCAGGATAGTATTGGAATGTTTAAATTGATATATGAAAGTCTTTTAAATAGAAAGAAAGAACGAAAACATTTATTTATAACAACTCATATAAACATTACACGAAAGGAAGACAAGTGTAGAAAAAGAACATAGTGTCATTATGAAATAGTCTTCGTTATGCAAGGTTATTGAAAATTGCAGGCATTTGGATCTTGTTGCGCATATCAATGATATATGATCGGAAGTAAAATACAATAAAATGCATCCATTTTGGTAGAACGGTTACTTTATCTTGTTAATCTCTGCAATGAAGCGTTTAACTGGCAGTCTAGCTGGTGCCTCAAATAGATGGTTCACATTCGTGTAATAGGGCGGCCTCGCTTGCAGTTTAGGAAGTGGCAATTTACAGGCTTAGCTTGCCTTGCGAATTGCAAGGTCATTTTTCGGCGGTGCTGCCAGTAATTCGACCTAACGAACGTAAGTGGCTTAGTGCTATACCATTCGTGCCCTACCAGCCCACATATCAATCTTCACGTGTTCTTGCCAGAAGCTTTAAATTCTTTTTCTTTTGTAATACTAATATGTTATATCTAGATGTAGTATATTGTGTTCTTATCGCATTGTAGTTATAGTTTAGTGGCACAATGATCTTAGTCCATTATTTCGGGTAAAAGGCAGCACTTTTTCGCTAGCCTTTATAATAAAAACCGAGGTCGCAGAGTGCCAAGTGGCTCATAATCCATTTTTACGCGACGTCAAAGGGGTCTTTATGGAACGTCATGAAATATTGCCCGCGGGGAGTGGTATTTTTATAAACAAAATCCATTTAATGAACTAGAGTACTCTGATGGAAATACGAATTGATTTTCCGGGGAAATTTACAAACATTGTATGTAAATTGAATGTGTCAGTTATTGATTGAAGAATGTCTCGTCGCAGCCCAGGGTTTTCACGGATCGATTTCAAAATATTATCCGGTCTGGTTTTTACCTGTTTCCTTGCATGTTCACGTTGTTGCCACCCCAGCCCCATTAATTCTGGAAGGTTGAAATACACATCATTAAACAATTGAAAATGTACGTTACTAGTAGAGTAGGACATGGTGAGGAGGTTGTTAATGTTAGTAATTAAAAATTTGTTTCAAGTTGTTTTAAGAGTTCAAACTTTAGTCGTTTGTGTTAAATATAATTTAAATATTTACATTGCATCATGGGATAGCCAAACCAATAATCACTTTCGACTGATTTATTAATTTCTTCTATACGCCTCAACTCATAATGATTGACAATGCTAACTATAAAATAATTTTGGTGGTTTCAAAGTGCGATTGTGTCACCCTAGTCATTCATAATTGTTGTGCCGTCACGGCAGCTGGTTTTTACATTCTATTGTGCTCGGAGGAAGTAATCTAATTGCTCTTTATTGCAATGGAAGGAAGCTGTCGTTTTTGAGTGTGTAGGAAACTGCATTGTTTAAGGAGGAAAGTGTTGGCAGCTTGGAATAACGTGAGCCTATCGATAATTATTTTAATTAAATCTTATCAGTGCTCATTCCAAAAATCGCAATGAAAACTCATTTATTCTATTTAGGCCCTAATAAGGCACTTATGAAGGTCTAAATTACCACCGATTCGGAAAAAAATCTACCTGAGAAAAACCGGCAAGATTCTCAGTGCTCTGTCTTTTTTATGTAACAATCATATCGTGATATAACAATTATTTTGTAACAAAATTCTTCTAGACAAAAGTAGGAAATTACCAATATCAAAATGAAAGCTACCAAGTTGGTTTTGCCACTGCTTTCATGTTTTTTTTTAAACTATTACAATTACCAGGAGCGGGGAGCCACTTGTTCAAAGTGAATACATATATTCCAAGCATTAATATCATTAACATAATCATACATTTTATAATAGACTTTATTTATCAAAACTTTTGACATGAGTCTTAAACTTATCATAATTCAACTCGGTAATAGATTGTGGGATTTTATTGTAAAAACGGACACAGTTAAAGTAAAAAATAAGTGATTAATTTACTTGTTCACTATTCCAGTAACAGTACACAAATGAAGCCTTAGGAACTGTAACTGTGACCTTTAATTCCGACAGGTGAAGTATTTATGTTTTGTTTAACCGATCTTCTGTTTGATTTAGTAGCCTGTTTCTTAGATTTTTGCTGTGTTTTATATTAAAATATCCACTGATCAGTCCAGTGTTTCTTAGTACCTACAATAAGTTATGATCTGGCAAGATTATATAACAAAAGACTTAAGTTATTACCAAAGTGTTTTCCAACAAATAGTGGTGGTGTCGTAGAAACATGAAACATCTGTACAAAGTTTCCGACGTCTTATACATTACTAGCTTTTGCCCGCGGCTTCGCACGCGTGGTAAAGAAGTCAATATCTGAAATTGTAAATGATAGCTTATGCCCACTGCTACCCATTTTTATGGATTTAACTTAAAAAATGTAGGATTTTCATACAAATTTTCATCCCCTATTTTACCCCCGTAGGGATGGAATTTCCAAAAATCCTCACATACGTATTTATTTATTTCCAACTGAAAGGTCAAATACCAGTTGTCATGCGTTTATCTTCAAAACTGATGGGTTTTCATACAAAACTTTCATCCCATATTTTACCCCCTCAGGGGTGGAATTTGCAAAAATCCTGAAATACGTATCTATTTATTTTTAACTGAAAGGCCAAATTCCAATTTTCATGCGCTTATCTTCAAAAACGACGGATTTTCAAACAAACTTTCAACCCCTATTTTACCTCCTTAGGGGAGGAAGTCCCAAAAAGCCTGAAATACGTATTTATTTATTTTTAATTGAAAGGTCGAATACCAATTTTCATGCTCTTAACTTAAAAAGCGACTGATTGTCAAACAAACTTTCAAGCCCTATTTTACCCCCTTAGGGGTAGAATTCCCGAAAACCCTGAAATACGTATTTAAATATTTTCAACTGAAAGGTCAAATACCAGTTTTCATGCCTTAAATTTTCAAAACTGACGGATTTTCATACAATAATTTCTTCCCCTATTTGACCCCTTTAGGGGTGGAATTTCCAAAAATCCTGAAATACGTATTTATTTATTTTCAACTGAAAGGTCAAATACTAATTGTCATGCGACAATCTTCAAAAATGACGGATTTTCATACAAAACTTTCAAGCCGTATTTTACCCCCTTAGGGGTAGAATTCCCGAAAACCCTGAAATACGTATTTAAATATTTTCAACTGAAAGGTCAAATACCAGTTTTCATGCCTTAAATTTTCAAAACTGACGGATTTTCATACAATCATTTCTTCCCCTATTTGACCCCCTTAGGGGTGGAATTTCCAAAAATCCTGAAATACGTATTTATTTATTTTCAACTGAAAGGTCAAATACTAATTGTCATGCGACAATCTTCAAAAATGACGGATTTTCATACAAAACTTTCATCCCCTATTTGATCCCTTAGGGGTAGAATTTCCAAAAATCCTGAAATACGTATTCATTTATTTTTAACTGAAAGGCCAAATACCAATTTTCATGCGTTTAACTTAAAAACCGACGGATTTTCATACAAACTTTCAACCCCTATTTTACCCCCATAGGGGTGGAATTTCCGAAAATGCTTTCTTAGTGGATGTCTACGTCATGAAAGGTACGTACTGTCAAAACTTCAAGTCTGTACCCCCAGCCGTTTAGGCTGTGCGTTGATATGTCAGTCAGTCAGTCAGTCAGTCAGTCAGCCTCTTCTTTTATATATCTTTTATTATTATTATTATTATTATTTATTATATTTATATATACAAAACAACAACAAAAAAATATACACACACAGAAGATCAGACGATGATTCTAAATAACCCCCACAATTCAATATATTATTTACATGTATAATCGGAATTACTACACAAAAGATGGGTGATCTTACTTACTGCAACAAAATATTATTTACTGGATTGAACTGATTTAGTTTTAAAAGTCTGAGGGTTAGCCAGCGGACATAGTGAGTTGACGATATAGCGTCCGAATTGGTCTGATGTAAACATATGTATTTGATTAGTACATATTATGCTTCACAAGAGACGTGGTGAATATTGGAAATATTTAATTTTAGATTGGATCATACGGGTCGGATCATACGGGTCCACATCCATCTGACCTTCTATATTATTTACAGTTTAATTCAGTACAGATTTATTTTTATCTATATTGCTTCCAGTCATTCTTATTGCATTTGCATTCTGA
This sequence comes from Falcaria lacertinaria, assembly GCA_951449985.1. Taxonomy (NCBI): domain Eukaryota; kingdom Metazoa; phylum Arthropoda; class Insecta; order Lepidoptera; family Drepanidae; genus Falcaria; species Falcaria lacertinaria. The sequence continues at coordinate 8,371,810 of OX602117.1, forward strand.
TAATACTATCCATAAATTATATTCTACTCACTAACGAAAGGAAGATTTGCAGAACGTACTCGTAACACTGCGGAAATTACAAAATCCCGTGCGTATACATAATAGAAGGAAAATCCTGATCAATTCCAAAGACCTAATTTATCTCGTTCGTTATCTCTAAAAGTATAAGGTTCATGTTTTGAAGTGTTGATAAGGATAGTATCTATCTATCTACTACGTATAATATTACCATTCATTTGTCTAATATGTATATATAAAATTAATTTTACTGTTAGTTAATTACAATTCACAGTGACTATTGCTATCGATACACGTGTATAGTTTCAACATACCGTTGAAGAATGTTTGTATTCAATCGCATTATTTCCACGCCTTGCACGTCTATTCGCTAGTTTATTTCTATAAATAACCACATTGTAATAATTCAAGTAAGTTTAACCGTCTATTCAAGTAAGACATCTTATTTAATCTACTTCTTCATGTGTTATGAGAAGTATAATAATTATATATTATACTAGCTGCCCGCCCCGGCGTCGCACGGGTAGACATTAGTTTCGGAGCATAGACATTCCACCGTGCGGAGCCGGGGTGGGCAGCTAGTATAATATATAGCCTATGTTACTCAGTGATAATATAGCTTTCTAACGGTGAAAGAATTTTTGGATTCGGTCCAGTAGTTTCGGAGCCTATTCAATACAAACCCACAAAAATACAAATCTTTCCTCTTTATAATATTAGATGATGTAGATTAGTGTAGATTGTATTCTAAGCTAATAATTAATAAACAGTTTGTTCAATATACTTTATGGTAGGCACAGGCTGGCATCGGACGTTTTTTCACATATGCCGCGTCCTCGCGTCAGTTATCTCGATACAATCGACAGATGTTGCCAAAGTTGGCAGACCAATCAGTGACGATACAACGACAGCAGCTGTATACATACACATGCATTCTCACAAATGTGCATTCCGGTGCATAAAAAAATATCGCTTCCATTATAAGAGTAAATTTACTAGGATTTTAAGAATAAAGGAAGTTTTTATACCAATTCTAATAATGGTTTACGTACCTACACAGGAATTTGGTATTTATAATACATTCGATCGTGCGTGTGATATTTAGTGGTTCAAGAACTTTTAGGTTGAGTACTCTCTTAATAACGCTTTATTGTTAAACGTATTTCAAGAAATATCTGGATCGGAGTAATACTATCATGAAGTAGACAGACGTTACAAATTATAGCTGTTTCGTGAATCGCAATTGAATTCAAGCCATAGCTGTGTTCACATATAAAATGTGGGTGTATGTCGTTCGACATTGTTTAAAACTAGTTTGAGATTGGCGAAACGATTGTCGATTGACGTCATGACATGAGTTCACTCAGTGCATAATAAGGTTGTGTTTTAAACATTTAAAAGGCTATTTAAAGATTTTCATGGTAACTTATTAAACCTAAAATTATGTTGTTCGAATTAGTTTTTGTTAATTAGTGAAACGGAACTATTTATCAGTAATCATGTAGCGTACTAGGTGGATGATAGAATCCTGTGTTAACCTTGAACGGGTTTCAAAGCAGTCTTTATTTAGCATTTTTTAATTAATATTAAATAGGTGTATAATTTACAATATACCTAGTTAGACGAGTTTCTTATTTCGCTACATCAGATTTCTAAGAAATTGAATCTTAATTGTTTTGTATGTGCTGTAAAAGTTTGAGTATTTTGATATTATTCTTGCCTGTAGTATTTTTATAGATATTTCTTGTGGTTTCTTTGCGTAAACAAATTAAAATCAAACGTAACAAAGCCGTACTCAATTATGCTAAAAAAGCAATACAGTATTTATTTGAAAACAGTCGCGTCAACCTTCCTTCAAGAAACCGTATAAATAACGTAATCAAGGCTCAGTAAATAGGCTGGAGCCGAGCATTTATTGGATTACCATCGCTGTCACACGCATGCTTGAACCGTCTACGGCACTAATACAGTTTTACCACCAGTAAGTAAGCAAAGCACCCAGGCAAAGCAGAAAATATTACATTGACACCATGGACGTAAAAAAAAAGGCGGACAGAACTTCGCTAAGCAAAGGTTGAAGCACGGCTATGGCGGTGGCGGCGGCTCACAAGTATGTGTGAGTGAATAAAAGGATACCATATGAAACAAAATTTCCCCATTTATAAAAAAAAGTCTACAGCGTGTGGCGGGAAATGTGATTTATGTATTTTCATTTTAATTTTTTTGCGGTTGTAATAACTAAATTATAGTTTAAGGTGGAGGCTAAGGTTGGAGCGCGAAATTCAAATTTTATCACGTTTTTTGCAAATTGCAGCTCAGTTATAGGTCGTAAGTTATCAAAATGTTATTTGCGACAAGAATGGTAGTATATTTACTGATTAATAACAAAAGAAATCATTAACATATTCCTCCAAGGTATATTACTGACATAAACGACTATTTCATAAAAATGACACTAATATACCTTGGAGGAATATGTTAATGATTTCTTTTGTTATTAATCAGTAAATATACTACCATTCTTGTCGCAAATAACATTTTGATAACTTACGACCTATAACTGAGGTTATAGTTAGGTATGGCAGACCTGATTAAAATCCTTTATGTTGCGTCAATTTTTTATATAACTGCCTTTTACTTTCATACTTCATTTCCTGGAAACCTAAAAAAAAATATAGTTAGGATAAAGTGTTAGGTATGCAATTTAATTAGTAAAAAGTAATAATAATACGTATTAGTATTTGATACCAAAAGTATCAATCTCCCATAATTTAGGGTAATTAACTCTTTAAATAATTGACAATGTTTTGTGTTCCAAAAAGTACATATTTTTGACATGTTAAAAATAAAGATATTAAGTGATAAATTACGGACTTACCTATGATAGGTGATTCCCTAAAATTTTGTCTTAAAACCACTATGATTCCGACAGCATTTTACCACACAAGACGGCATATTATATTTTTTTCTGAACACTAGAGCAACGACGTCTGTCAAACGAGGTCTGTCGCCTATCGCCTAATGGCGGCCGATCGACACACTATGGTGTGAATGTGTGCGTGAAAAACTCGTGCGTACACGCAAACTGACACACTATGGGTGCTACAATTGTTGTTTAGCGAAGTTCTGTCCGCCTTTTTTTTACGTCCATGATTGACACATGTCGCTGAATCACCTGAAAACGTGATGGGCGTCTGTTCTAATTAGAATTTCCAACATTTTATTGGCTAAGATAGCATTAAATTGAAGCTTTATCACGAATTAATTTGTTTGTTGACTCATTTTCGTGTTCGTGTTTATTTTTGGCTACCATATTCTTTGCTGTGGGTCGACATTTTAATAATAGGTTAGTTAGTAAAGTACTTTTAGTTGAGTTAATAGTTTACAAAATTTCATATTACAAAAATGTGCTGGGAATTAATTGTTACAGGGGAATTAGTAATCCATTACTTCACACGAATTCCCTCCATTATATGATGGTCTAAAATAAGGTCACGATTGACTGTTAAATATTTTTTAACACAGAATATTTAATTTATAATTCAAACGTAAACAAATGTATGCGAGAATAATTTCTAAATATTATCTGAAACAGTTATTATTTAACTTCTATTAATATTGATAGGAATCTCAATGTATTTAACTGAATCTTACGCTACTATGATTTTACTGTGCTAGTGACCCTGGGGCATTTAAGATATTCACCAGTTGCCCAATTTTCTTTTAAAAATCTGCGTATTGCTTCGTCTTAGATACTGTTGCGATACGTTTTGAAATTAGAACATGTTACTAATAAAGATTATAAAACGTAAGAAGTTAAGTCACTTGAGATTACAATGCTAGTGATGTACTTGTAGAACTAGCGGCAGCCCGTGACTGCCTCCCTTGAAATGTGATTCAAAATGGGTACCTTATAACGTTTTGCTCTGCTTACTCAATAGTTCTTCCATGTCTTCGTGATATCGAGATGATTGGTATCAGAAAACGGTTTTGTAAGACCAATCATGTTATTTATAGGCCGTAATAGAATGATATGGAGCGCGACATGCGTGACCTGAGCAAACATCAAGATTGCATGGATTAAGATAAATCATATGAAAATTAAGAACAAAATTATTTTAAAAGTCTAGACTAGAAATATCTACCGAAGTGTAATCCGCATATATATTTTCGCAATAATATGAAAAATCTCCATGCTACTTCTTGTGTGCTGAATTCTGAACACATGTCATAAATTTTCAAAACGTGGTCCAATATCGCCAGTACTTACTTTCGAGTAAAATAAAACGTTCTACGTTTTATTTAATTTTATATCTAACAATGGTCTGATCACCCGCTAAGAAACTTCAGTCTCTTATTTGTTAAAAATACATCAAAGCTTTTTTTTCTAGATTTACAAGACACTAGACTACGTAATGATGTCTGTTCGTAATAGAAAATATGAACTTGTTTTACTGTGTACTAAACTATCGAATTTACTGTAAAGTTTTTAACTCAAATTAGTCCTCTCCATTTGCAACGATTTCTTCTCTACTTTGTGATTTCAAAGCTCTGGACTGTGGAATTTCAAAATAAAAAGAAAAAAGAGGAAAAGAGGCTTCTACCTTGCAGTGGATGCATGGAAGTACATGATGCGGAATAAAAATAAGAAAAACTATATACCATTGATTTAAAATCTATAAACATATAAATAAATACGGACTAGAATTCGTGATGTCTGAATAAATTGGATGAAAACCGTATTGATAGACGCGTTACAAAAACGCAAGGTCGAAAGAGGCGCTACACTTTCGCTTGCAACGATTGGGTAAGAGCGTGTTATAAGACATTCATTCCATGATTCCATCTACGCTGGGGATCATGGCTCTAGAAGTAATTATTTCTTAACGACTGGAACGAGTTATCAAGACCGTTTCTTGGATAACTTTTATTACCGCCTAGATATTTCTTGTGAGACTGCGATTCAGACAATTGACTTTACAATTTTGCAAGCATGCAATTTTGGGGTATTACAAGCAATTGCATTGACAAGTTGTTTTGAACGAGCTCATGATCGTGTCATGCAACGTCTGAAGTCGGATTCTAGTTACCTATTTTTGAAAACTTCTCTGGCTGTATCTGTGAAGTCGAGACATTACTGAATTGTTTTGTTTTGTAAATTTATAATGAAGTAGTACAACAACTTTGTACCGTTATCTAACTGAACAATACATAAAGCACTAGTCAGACCGGTCATACGTCTGCATGATTTAGAACTCTTGATGATCGATTGTTCAACAGCATTTTGCAGAAGCCACACGATTAGCTTTCACTAATGTTCGCTGCAATACAATCGACGGTATGGTGCCGAGTTGAATCAATCCACCATTGTTTGATTACTGACGCCTGTACTGTATCGTCGTGTCGTGAAATGCTGCTTGTGAAGACCTTCACAATTCTTGTTTCGTTTTGATTCTGGTAACATTCACCTGTTATTTGCGTTCGATTCATTCTGTGTCCATATGCGCTTATTACTTTTTCAACAACCAAATCAGGTCCATCGATATGTACTGTTATTAAAACACTTTTACTCTCACTGTTTACACCTTTAACTTATTCAATGCTGTCCAAAGCAATATCATGGAGTCACATTCCGTAAACAAGCAAGTCATTCAAATCTATATTGCGAAGGCTAGAATCGAGTGGATCCAATTTACCAAATATACTTTTATTGACTGTCAGTTCTTAATAAATTTGTTTTCAAAATCTATGATGGGATAGGTCAATGAAAATAAATTTGTGGATGTAATTTCGAATTGTGATACCAAGCTATGATCAAAACAATAGAATTGAAATGTTAGAACGTTCCTTGTTAGTTGTGCACGCGAGGTCACTGTGTTTGTATTCGTTAAGTCCATCATCGATCGTGATGGTGCGACCTACATTTGATGCTAACTCATGTCCACTGCACTAGCCTATTTAGAATTAAAAAATATTCAATAGCTCTGGATTAGTAAATGTGTCTGAAACTTTATTACCACTAACTACTTCTCTCATATTAGTGTATTCTTCTAATGTATTCAAAAGTTATCTATATCAGCATGTAAAATGTAATATTTTTAGTTAAAAACTACTTTCAAAGGTTCGGAAAAATATAATAATTAAACATTTAAAGCTGCTTAAACCCTATGACTACAATAACTACGTGCCAGATACGCGCTTGCCGATTAAATTCTTAAGCGTTCAAGGTTTTTGTCAGCTATCATTTTTTTATACCACATACATAGATGGCAAACGAGGTCACTGTAGCATAGGACACCTGCAAAACCAGGGTTCTAACTTACGCGTTGCTTTAATGATAATTAACTTCCTAAATTAATATCTAGTTGTATGTTATCCACGGATGTAATGTAATATAATAATTACCAATAACCACTGCATGTATTTATGCTGCTATAAAAAATTTCGTGTATCAAATAAAATTTTACACCATGTATAAAAAACATTATCAGTTGTATTGGTTCTGGGTGGTAAAGTAAACGTAACATAAATTGGTATTGTTCCATACGATAATGGACTTTAAATGGGGGCCTGAAATTGATCGTAAAATTTGGAAGATTGTTTATTATACTAATTTTAAATAGTAGTATCATACTTTTATTATCATTGAAACACTGCAGGATGTAGTAACTGATCTGTAAGTACACACTTCAAGCTTATGTAGTTAGTGATAAGTGTATAATATTTATTAAACTCTTAAGTCACGTTTCGTTTACAGGAACTAGATATTGGAATGATTTGTAAATGTCAAATCCTATGTATCAGTGTCCCATATAATTTAGAGAATGGTAACAAGTAATGGCTCTTATATCATATATGTACTGTACACTGTACAGCATATTTTATCTCTCTTTCGCGCGTGCTCCAGAATAATCCATTGAGTACCCTCCTTCTTTCAAAGTTTTAGTGCCGTTAACCTATTCGATGGAGCATCTGTTTAGTGGGGCGGAACATATGCTGGAATTCCGATAACGTTCCTAAAATAACTTACGATAATTCGTTCGCTACTCACGCTCCACATGGAATGCTTATTCATTGAGTGCGCGCGTCAAACTTCCACTCCACATCCAGCACTTCCTTTGCTTTCTTGTATTAGTGAGTTGAGTACGACTGCATTAAAACGTAACATCCACTAAACAGAACCGCACTATGCTATGATGTGATGGTCATAGAAATTGATAGCTTAAACAGCAAACAGCACTTACGGTTTTGGAGTCGGCGGCCGCTTTCTCCTTGTTTAGTATGTATTCTTGTATATTATGTCATGCTCTCAGTCAACCATTGCAAAAACATCTAGAAGTCGTACTAAAACGTCAGTTTCAATCGCCAGACCTGATCATGTTTACGACAGTACTTATTCCAAGTCATGCACATTATAATTCTTGACGGCACCGAGTAATAGGCCGCGCCGTCTCATAAGGAACTCATTTCGTAATCACCAAGCGAATATAATTATGAAGCTTACACTATATCTTTTAAGTACACGAATTGGCACTGGCATTGGAATTTTATTTAAGACTTGAACGTTGTTCATTGTTTATTGTAACTTTAAGTCAAGCAAAAAAAAAATTAAAAGTCACCAAATACCGTCTGTTTGCACAAGTGCCTGGTTAGGCTGCGAAATGCAAATAAAATTGGGAATTAGTTCCACGTCTCCAAGAACACATTAACCCAGCATCGTAAACGCTGTTGATGAAATTTGTGCTTGCAAGTTCTTTGTTTACGGTTTTGAAGTTGTTTAGTGGTGTTTCGGCTGCGTAATCGAGGTGATCCTTATTCGAATGGCATGCCAAGCGGCGTCTATCGTCTATTCTGTTGCGTCAAACAGTTCGCCATACGATGGCTGCTGGGACGGACGTGTGTGTTGTACGCGCCGCTATACGATTAGCTGTTAATTACGAGCTGTGAAATACCGTAGGCCGCTCACATTGTTTTAGCGTTTGTGCTCAGTGCTCTAAACCACGATAATGATTGTGTGAGGTTTTTTAAATAAATTGATCTGTGTTTTGATCTTGGTGATCGTGATCGTGGTTCTGTGGAATATTGTGAAGTTGACCAAATGGTTAGGAAAATTATAGTCGTCGGTATACAACATTACGAGGATCCATTTTATAAGTACGTATACTTAGTGATTGTTTCCGCAATGGGGATTTATTTATAAATGTTTCCTCGAGGATAACTAAGCATATTTGCGACTAACCTTTTGACTGGAAGTCATTCATTGGGATTGGGATACATAATATGTAAAATAAAATAAAATAAAATAAAATCTCTTTGCTTGGGTGCCCACTGCCCAGGTTCGAATAACATATGAAAAAAATAAATGTATGGCCTTAGGTATTTGCTTTAAGTCTAGGTATATGTTTTATAATTATATGTGCGTGGCACACACTCTCTAGGGTCTTAATTTTTTATTGTGAGTGATATGCGCATAAGTTTGGAACATATTTCTCAAAGTACTTTCTTTTTGTCCTTAGACATGTGACGGGTTCGCACGGGCCGCCAGCAGGATGCGGCCACCAGAGGAACAGGTCCCTGGATTCTGTACTACAGCGGATACCGGAGGATATGACCCCGACCTCACCGGAAGGTGCTACGCTTCGAATACCCATCGAAGGATCCGCTCCAAGACTCGCCTTGCCGCCTGAAGTACCGACAGGGTCAGACGATTCGGGAATCCACACGCCTCCCGATGGCAACGACGAGGAACGCCCCCAACCACCGGCCGCTGCGAGATCTAGGGAAAGTCTTGACTCCGGCAATCCAGAGGATACAGACAAACCTCCAGATCCACCTGACAATGCCTCTGAACATCCGGAGAACACAGAAGTCTTCGCCGCTTCAACATCAAAAAACAAAGACTTTCTCTTGCGGCTATTCGAAAGCAAACTTTTTGACATGAGTATGGCGATCTCATATTTGTTCAACTCGAAGGAGCCGGGCGTGCAGTCATACCTGGCCAATAAGTTGTTTTCCTTTCCATATGAGGACGTGGATTTCTATATGCCGCAGCTGGCGACGATGTACATAGAAATGGTTGATGTGGCGGACGTGCTCCGGCCGTACTTAGTGTACAGGTGTAAACAGAGTGCGGGATTCTCGCTGCGGCTCGCGTGGCTCTTGACAGCGTTTGGCGGTGACGCGAAGAGATCTAAGGCGACTAAACTTAGAGACTCTATCCTGGCTGAGGAGATCAGGCCGGCAGCGAGGAAAGGTCACCATAGAACGCACTCTGATGCGTCTGCGCTAAGGCTAGCAACGCCTACAGGAAGACATTTAGGAGATCTGGCGTCAGGAAGAGCTTTTGACAATGGATGTGTGTGTAGGGACCAATGTTCGTGTGGAGCACCAAGATTGGCGCCACAGATACAGGTAAATTGATTTGCTATTTAAATAAAACATAATCGTTTTATGCTCGATGGTAGTACTGAGTCTTCTAGTATTTGTTTAACTTAGCTGAGTGCGTTAAGTGCAAACGCACATACATTAAGTTTTGTAAGAATGAGCTACTATAATACATACAAACCATATATTACCTTACGTACCTAATTAACTGAACTAAACCTTATAAAATAGTTTCAAATATCATGAATTCACAAAAATACAAAATTACCCCGGGATATTTTTATTTAGGATAGATTTATTTATAATGTGATGGTGGCAGATCTCTTACTTGTGTTGAGGTATACCATTTTTACGTAAAGGTAACATTTTTTTTTATTAAGATGTAATGGCACGCTTCTCAATTCCTTTCTTCCTGTAATATCTTCAATTGAGTTACATGAAGAATTACTTAACTTTACTAAAATAATTATTGCATACTCTGTTAGAGACAATATATTTTAAAATATTATGTAATTTTGGTTACACCGTCGAGTTTTCTGTTAGATTGTAATTAAACCAAACAAGTGTATCGAAATAGATATAAGTTAAAACCTTACCTATCTTAAAAGATCTTAGTCATGAAATTATACCGGAACTCGGAAGCGATTGCAAATTTCTTTATACATTTTTAAATGAATTTTTCTCTTTAAGTAGTTCGTAATGAAAGCAACCACCGTTTGAATGTTAAAGTGAAAGTGACAAAAGACGCTCTAAAACTAATTTTTATAACCATAAAAGCATAGGTTGTCGGTGGTTTGTCTGATTTTAACAGAATTTTTTCCTCGCCTGAGACCTGATATTAGTTTAGACGCGCCTAATACATAGATCATGGTGATTTAAATTCCTGATAATATATAGTTTGGCTCGTTTATTTTGGAAGACAATAGTTTAAGCATTAAATCATACTACAAACGATCCAAATTCAGGCTTTACAAATTGGCTAAATGAAGCCGCATGTTTGCATCAATAAAAATATTACAACTCTTAAATTGTAAAGTGAGCTTATGTTAGTAAATTCTGATATGTGTCCTGCTTGCATACTTGTTTTGATTCTGAAAAAAAAATATGTTTAAAATTAACATAATATTCTTTACATAAATTGGCTTAATATATCATCGTGACTTTATTTAATAAACACCATCTACAAATCCATGTTCTGATTTTGGGAACTGGAAGCTAGCGATAAACTCATGGTTTTATATTGAGGTAATATTATTAGAATTCTTTAGCGTTCGGGGAATTGTATATGTTTTTTTTTATCTGTTATTTTACCAACGGAGTTGTTGAAATTGTATGTTAATCTCATCAAATATTCAAATTAAAGTGTTCAAATTATGTTTTTGTACAATTGAGATGGATGCAAAAAATCTCAGTAATTTAATGGCGAACAATGAGCAATTTCTAAAAACAACTGAGTGATTACAGACCGTGTGAATTCGACACACTTCGTAAGATTTATAAGAAAACTTCTCATCTTCTACGTTAAATTATTGCTGTGTGTTCGTTATTTCATTGTTTCAATGATTGTCCGTCGACGTTCAAGAGGTATCGAACAATTTTAAATATAATTCTAACACGGGGTAAGTTTACTCAGGACTTTTTCTACCTAAAACAAATGTTTAAGCTGTTTATTAATTAGTACTTAGTTCAGACTCCTTACGCTGCTGTTATTATTTCATGAGAATGTTGTTTTAATTTTGCGCGCAATAAATATTTTTTAAGGGTACATTTTTTTAATTGTATTAAGGCGTCTATTAATTTCCTCTTAAATCTTATTACGAATTCAACGTTTTTACGAAATTTCTTTTAATTCATATTCCACCTAATTGGTATTTTTTCGTAATACAAAAAGCTTCTAGTAAGATTAAACTACTTAGTAGCTCATTGCGACAGACGACTGGTAGCATTATTTATCTAGAGAGGAGGGGCTCAGCAGGTTTCGTGTTCGCAAATTAAATGGATACGGAGCACGTTTCGTCATTCTAATGTACACGTAACTAAAATAAATTCGTCGCTAAGAATAATAAAAAAAACAAAAATTCTTGCCGAAATTGTTTGTCAGGCAGTATATATGTTTAGTTTATAATTCACTTAATGATTATATGGGACGACTTTGACTGCCTAACTAACCTTCGAAGTCTTTACATAAATTACCTATGTACCTACATACGGTTAGCGTTACTGTATCGTTCAAAAATGAATTACACCCACTATTTACAAACATTGATAACACTTTTCGTTTAACACTCAATAGTAGGTACTTACTTTGGATAGAACCTAACGGTAGGTAATCATTATCCGGAAACTTATGTAATCATTTTGTGACTCTAATCAAAATTGATAATGAGAATGTAAACTTCCCAAATGATGACGGGCATGTGAATAAGTAATGAACCAAAATAATACACTTATAAATAATACGCCCTACAAATACGTATACGTAAATATGGGACACTAAACGTACAAACAAACTAGATCATTTTGGCATGATTTTCTAGCGAACAAACACAGGCTTATGCAATTATGCATGATATAAGGCTTATGATTATATCAAGATATGAATATTAGTCCACGGTACATTGTGTGTAGTCTAGTTTGTTCTCACCTTTACAATGCGGCTTGGAAGTCGTGAAGAGTTTTTTTTTTTCATAAATCGCACTCTTGTTTTTACCGGTTTTCTGGCGTACGTCATAGCGGAGACTGAAATATTTTTCAGTAATACTCATAATTTTACGATTCGCCATAATGCCATAATAATAATTGCTATAAATCTATGTTTAAACAGCTTTATTTATATTTTATTGTCGTTTATTGACGTAGATTCGGAAAAATACAATTTGATTGCGTTAATAGTGACGAAAAACGAAATGAAAAAACCTTGTCTACGAATATGATCAGGTTATAAAATAGCTTGGGGTGTAGGAGTTGGTATGATATCAGAGTATGTCAGGGTCAAATCAAATGGTTAGCCCAATCGTGGCTAAACTACGCCCACGATAAATAGACCAATGAAAGATCACAATCACTATGAATGTTATATCCGTGTGTTTGGTTGCCCGATTCATATTAGACTTTTTTTTTATACCACTTTGGTCGCACACAAGCGTACGGCCCATAAGTGACGGTAAGCAGTCACCGTAGCCTATAGCCGCTAGCAATACCAGGGGTATCACTAACGGGTTGCCAATCATGTTGTTGATGAGGGCTTACTGTGCAGCATCAGCATTACTGCAATGCAGCAGCATTACTACTAGCCCAGCGTATCCTCGTGGAGCACTGGCAACCTAACTTACCGCAGAAACACAACACTACATCAAGTAGTTTTATTTCACTGCGGTCTTCTGTAAGGCGGAGATACAGTCCCCAGTCGGGAAGTCCCAAATACATTTAGGCCCGTCAGCAAAATGAGGTTTTAGATTTTTATCCCCCTTCAAAACCTATTAATTTATTACCTACGAGCGGACCAAAACGCAGTAAATATGATGCTTGCATCAATTGTGGGATAGAAACGACATTATATGACCTTTATTTCGTATATTGCTATTATTTCAATCAATAAATATTTACCTATACATTTTGACATCTCATAAAATGTTTCGCTTGACTTCCTGCACTCACTCATCAATCTGTCTATATATGTTGTCGGTTGGTTATGTATTTGAGTACCTATTTATAAATGTTTGTTATCAAAAAAAAATCCAATCAGTTATCTGTTTAGGAGCTACGATGCCACAGACAGATTCCCAGATACACACGTTAAACTTATAACACTTCTCTCTTTGCATCGGGAGTTAATACATACATTTAATGTTACGCTGTTTCACCTTCTACATGTAGATTTGGGAACATTGGAAGCAATATATCAAAATCGCTCAATATAAGTGCACCAGAAGCCCCCTTTGTTGAAACATTGTTTTTCTCTTTCATTATCCAATCAAAGCATATTTTCTTTACGCCAACGTTTTTTTACAGTTCCTAACTGCCCTGACCAACATCGGTCGCCGGCTCGCCGGTGTGGTCGACAAAGAGCGGCGCAACGGACGCCTTCGGGCGGAGCTGGCCACCTTAGACCTGAACCTGCCGGCTCGGGTCCGGCTGCCCCTCCATCAGCGGTCACACTACGTGCTTAGGATACCCCCCCATGCCGCTGCTGTTCTCAATAGTAAAGATAAGGTAAAAGGAAAAAGGTTTCAATCGGATGCGTTGTGTGTTTCATGCCACTCATCATATACAATACAGGCCTGTTTGTAAGTGTCAATCGCGCCCATGTACCTAATGCAGATGCAGTGCAAGACCTCAAGTAAAGTCCAGTGTGGTACTGCACTGCACTGCACTACACTGCGCTCGCTACCTCGACAACCTTAGTTCACAAGTCACAAGTATTCTCTGCCTCTTAGTTACGCTAACTACCAGTGCCCTAAAAGGAAACACTGTAATGCTTTCATGCTATGGTAGAATATCTGACACTGCGCTAGTAGAGGTGACCACCGGTGGAGTTATTTGACTGTGGATTATAAAATGTAGTCTCTTAAAATCTTAAATAGTATTAATCTTATACGCTATGAACGGATTTGTGTTACTGCGATAAGTAAGGTTGCCAGAAATAGAGGAAGGGGACCACAAGCCCAGTTCTAAATCGTAGCTCCTATAGCTAGGTACCTACCTGAGGTTATCTTTTTACTTTTAAAAGGTCGTGTAGTGCTCGTAGCGAAACATCTGTAAATGGATATACGTACTGTGAAGGTAATAGTGGAATCTAAGAATGATTAAAATTAATCTTTAAATTCTAATTTCACTAATCATTTTTAGTATACACGCAAGCCTCTCTTCTATTCTCAGAATAGACTGTCTATTCTCAGAAACAGTTTTCTTGAAACTGTGACAGGCTATAATTTGATTATTCTTAAAATGTAGTAGCCAAAAAATAACAGCCTGTTTGAGTAGGTAGGTAGGTTTTGGTTACATTATTACTTCTGCGCACTGTATTTTTTTGCTAGCCGCGATAAAATATACCGTGATCATAAAAATATAATTTGCTAATTTGAAATAAACTTTGTTGCTGAGTATTTATATACTAATTAATAATGATCAAATAAAATTGTATTACACGACCACAAATTGTGTAGTTGTAAAGAAAGATCAGAAGGCCGTAGCAAATCGCTATGAAATACGTTTCATACGTGTAACGGACGGACATGCGGAATTCCTATTTTATAATGGCGGAGACAGATACGTATATGGGTCATTCACAGACCAGAAAGCTAGCTTCGGTTCTTGTATATGCGGTTAAAATCGAATGTATCTTTAATCAAGCTGTTGATATTCTACGAACAAACTTCATTCAACATACAAAGTGCGTTGTGTTGATGAATCTGTCTGGTATAGTCACTGTATAGTAGTATATATAACCTACTGCTGTTATATTAGGTAACCAAGGTTAAATTACATACAATCAGCGTTGCATTCTTATGTATGTACACAGTGGTATGCGCTTCGTAATAATTTATTGCATATTATTATAATATTGCACCATTCATTGTGATTCACACTGTGTAAATTATAACACAGTTAGGAAATCGCTTCTAGAATTTTAAAATGGATGGTGTCAAACAAGCATGGATGATAACCAGATACAGACGTTACCTACAGTCAACTTATGGACGCTTGCAACGCTAGGGGTATCGCCCGTTGATACTGGTGCTTGTAGCGTTCTATTGCAAGAAGATTATGTGATCCCGTGGTGGAAAGGATATCATCCATTCCGTCCAAATCTGAAAGTACCGGCCGACGCATTTTTTTTGTATATTCTGTTAGAGCTTGCCCGTCTGAACATTTATTACTATGACACCAAACCTGTAGGAGCATTGTATGTAGTTGATTTTATTTGAGTTCGAAAATCAGATTTTTCATACATTATGTTGAAAATAGGAATTCAAAATAACCAGAACAAATGAAATGTCCTGTAATGTCAAATTTTGTTGCCATAGTAATAAATGCTCAGACGGACAAGCTGTGTCAGAATATACAAAAAAAATGCGTAGGTAAACTTTCAGATTTGGACCAAATCTCTATGAAACATGGATGATGTCCTTTCTGCTTAAGCATAGCGCCCTGTGCCCCTGCTCAATTGTTGTCTTCGCAAAAACTCGACTGACTCAATGAGGTTGCATGATTTTTCTGTGATCTTCTGTAAGGTGGAAGCTACTGGCCTAGTCGGCTAGCTCACATTTTGAACATCCTGTTATGTGTTGTATTTTTATCCTACTTCTTTGTTTACGGTTGGAAGATAATATAGGTCAATCTTAAAAGCTCGGCTGTTTAGAAGCTTTATAATGCCACGAATATAAATATTTTACAAAAATACACGCAGATTGGTAATTTTATATGGCATCATTAGCAATCAACAAGTTTGTTTGTTTGATGTTCTACAAAATCAATGTTCCGGCTTGATTGTAGATCTTAAAGCTCTCGAGAAAGTGTTATTGACCAAAATTGTGTGCGAATGTTCGGTTACTGTAGTTCTCATTATAAACTTTTTTCCGAAACAGTGGTATTTTAGACCTTCATACGTGTCTTATTAGGGCCTAAACTGAATAAATGATTTTTTTATTATGAAATAGCAAACGTAGAAATCGCGACTCGGGTTTGGTAGTTACTGTACTTAATATGTTTCCGCCGTCATATCTTAATACATAATGTAATACGAGTCACATTCGGAGACTTAAATGTGACAGGAGTAGTTTTACTAGAGATGGGATATGGTCGAGTAAATTATATATTTTTAATAGTTATTAAATCAACTATGCGTACCATAATAAATTTAAAACACTGAGAACAATCCTAACGAGTTGAAGAGTAAATACATACGCATCTACATAGGACATCCAGTAAATCAGGTATATTGTACAAACAGGTATAATTTGACCAAATTATGGTTGACTATTCGCTCTAAATAAAGCAAGTAACCAGTCATTACATTTTTCAAGACAGGTTAACTCGCACAGTTATTAGTTATTATATAACTTACGAGAAATTAAAAAAAAACCTAATGATAAACATTATCTTGACACTAGCTTCTGCCCGCGACTTTTTCCGCGTTCAGTTTAGAATCCTAGAGGAACCTAACATTTTCCCAGGATAAAAATTATATGTGTTAATACAGGTTATAAACTATACTCGTGCCATATTTCATACAAATCCATTGAGCCGTTTTTACGTGATTGAGTAACAAACGTCAATTTCGACTAACTTTCACATTTATAATATTAGTAGGATAATATGTAAAAGTAAAGTAAAAAAGTATTTATGTATTAGATTAAACAAATCTATATAAATAAATTAGGCTAATGAAACCCTTGAAATTGTGGTCAAAATCCGTTTTCTCGAGTACTACGTCGGCACAGCTAGTCATATGATTATACTAATAGAGCCACGAGTTTGAACGCACGTTGCGTAATTGCTTATTCCTTTCTATGTGAGTCCAACCTTGCTCACGGCAGGTAATTGGCTCCCGTGGCAAAACAATAAATCTTAATTAATTTTACTGTTAAGCATATTGATTTGAAAAGCATTATATTCGAAGGCTACTAACTAACCTTAACTTGATTGAAACATGCGATATATAACACGATCCGCGTGTGTTTATCGCCTTGATTAATGGAAAACTAGTCAATAGGGGAACGACCCTTGTCAGTGTTAAAATAATAAATTAAAATAACGAAAATACGTATTTTAGTTCTCATTTTATGGTAAAGTTGACACATGTCAAATGTCAACAAACTCTCGCGCTTGAATTACGTCTAACACAAAGAAATATAATTAAAGCTCAAAATGTAATTACGTACATACAAATTAATTATTCAGGCAACTAATTTCCACGTTGAACACTTTTTTGGACAGTTAATTAATGGTAATGAATGTCAATTATTTAGTATTAATGCGAAGACAATTCCAAAAGGTACCTATAAAATATAATTTGCGTGTGTTTGATAACTGTGTAGCAATAAAAGTGCATATTATTATAGGATCATATCATATGTATATTAATCTTGCCTTTGTCAAATTAAAATTAAACTTTAACTTTAATTGGATACAGAACAACACAAACATTCCTTATTCTAATTCTACTTTTACAAAGACGCGATTTAAAGGGAACCAGCTTTAATACATGTTGAAATACAACGAAAACACGTGAAAACTTCACTAATCTATCTATATCTTCTATGATATAAAAATGAATCGCTGTATGTGTTGCTAAGCTCAAATCTCGAGAGCAGCTGAACCGATTTCGCTAATTCTTTATTTAGAATATTCCTTGAAGTACGAGGATGGATCATAAGGAGAGAAAAGCAATAAAAAATTACCTGAAAAAATATTTGATAAATGTCTACCCGTGCGAAGTCGGGGCGGGCCGCTAGTCGTCTATAAATATGGTTTAATTCGCATTAATAGTTAAGAAATTTAATACAATAAAATCTGTAACAAAATTGTTTCATTAATTGTTTGAGTGCTTGTATTACTACAACATGATGTAGATATGGCCTAGTAATTATCCTTCCCAACGTCCTTAGCCCGCCCAGAAAAGGGGTTAGGGGACAAGGGTTAGGTAAAGTCTCACCTTTCCCAGTAAAATACTTGACTTTACCGGCTGAAGTCAACCTTTCATTAGATAAATAGTTTCAATAAACGTAATTATAAATTAAAACTAATATATAATTTAAAAGAGAACTATTTTTAGCTATTGTGTCAAATAATACATGTTCTAATTAGTTAAATTCGCACTTGTTATACCTGTTGTTGCAATCTTCTCTTGACTTTTGTACCACTGCTACAAATCATACATTCATATGTTTGATACCAAATTGTATATATTTTAAATTTTGACGTATATATTGTATTAACTAGTAACTAAGTCACTCATCTATGTAAAATCAATTAAACATCTTCGTTGTTTTTATTTCGCAGGCCCCCTTCATAATTTACGTGGAAGTCCTCGACACGGAAGGCTACGAGCCCCTCCCCCCTCGCCTGCTGCCCCCCGCTCCCCCAACTCCTCACTCGCCCCCCATAAGGCATACAAAGAGCGAAGAGAATCTAGTTCCAGAGTGGCCAGCGCTGTCTTTGTACTCGCCGTTGGATGACGTAGACGCTGGCGACTGTTGGAGTCATGATGATGAGGAATTGACACCGCACTACCAACATCGAGCTCCTGCTCCGGATAGTCTTTCACAGGTATGTTACACACACAAAGAAAGAGAAAGAAAGAAAAAGATTGGAAGATTATGTTTATTAGCTTTTCCTGCTACATCGTAGAAATGGGATAAAACATAAGCTTGTATATACAATATTATTAGCCTCTGTTACTCGAGGATTGTGTATCTGTCTATTAGTGATTAAGATTTGTTTAAATCGATTCACTAGTTCCGGAGATTACCATAAAATTACTATCGAAAAATCTTGCTTTTTTATAATATTATAGACTAGATATCAACTCGAAAGAACAACATAGCTCCTCTTTCCTTCAGGTCCGGAGCAAAATAAGATTCACAACGCATAAGTCCGCGATATCTCAAGTGTTCAAAGCTATCATTAGTCTACTTATTTCTTTTTTTGTCAAAAAGAAAACGTAAAATCTTAAAGAAGACAAAAGGTATTTTAACAGAAGTCCAACGTCTTAAAAGATTATTGATGTGGTTGATAGATAAGCCACATATATCCACCAAACAGTATGCGAGACGTATGAGACTGTCACAACGAACTTCTCACATCTAGGCCAGTACATTTTTATTGACATTTGGAAAGACTAAAGTAGGATGACGTTGATTGCAGACAATGAAATGACGTCAACGGCCTGGTACGTAGGTCAGCGTTTCATTACGTGTCTATATTGTCTTTGGTTATACATCTAGGTAACTACTTTTTATTGCAGAGTGGGTGGAAAGATATAGGTACGTAAAATGATCGGTTGTCGCGTTAAACGATCTAGTGAACAATTTTAGAAATAAAAACATCCTGTGAATGAATAACTTGTTTATAGTTGTTTTAATGGATTTGTGGATTAACTGGATAATATTTCTTTTTGACATAATATTAAAAATCATACAAAACAATAGGAAAAGCTCTTGCGATATACCTCCATAATGAAAGTAATATATTTTCTATATAGGCTTTTTAAATGTGATAAGAAAACACTTCTTCCATAAGAAACTTGGTAGAATTATTTTGTTATTGTAATTAGGTAACCCATTGAATATCACAAGTTGTAAACAATAATTTGATAACGTTAATGAGTCAATTGGATACGGTTAACAAAACATTACAATTACTAAATCCAACAGCCTGCGCAATACATTATAATTTTAGATTAATTGCAAATTGCTCTATAAATTTCACTGTCGATTAGACGATTACATGCCGATAAGATTTTAACTGCAATATATTTCGATAAAAGTTTATTAGTACGTACGTACGTAGATAATTTCCGCTTGAAGTATAATTTTTACGAGTTCATGAGAATATAATATTTTTTAATGCACTTGTGGCATAATGATATGTAAACAGTGGCGCCCCTTCATTGTTCACTGTCGACCATTTATAAATAAGCTATAGGAAACTTTACTTCTCCGTGTATTAAGTGTCTACTGTGCATAACTAAATGAAAACAAATCAACAGTAAATTTTATTGAACCCAATTATTGACCTTATTATTTAGATGTAAGTTTTTTATTACGTACGCTGTTTTATGTTCCATTTATTTTTTGTTTTACATTCCGTTTCTATAATACAAACTTGGATATGAAAAAACTATCACCTCTGCTATTATTCACGATTGTTCAAACAATGAGAAATAATCACCTCAGCTCAAATCAGCATATCAAACAGATGGCGACAAATTAAAATAAATATATCCTGGATTTGAACAATAACAATGGATGTTAATTAATTTTGCAGCGTTATACATTTGTACGGTCTTCCGACCCGCGGAATAAATCCCAAGCGGGGTTTATCTAAGGAAGGAAGTGCGTTGAGGATAACGCTGTTCGTATATGTACATTTATAATTACATTTCGAATATCTGTTTTAATAACCACTGATTTAAATCTGCGAAACCCATGACGTCACATACATACAAGTTGTTGTTTTTGCAGCCAGGATAAAAAAGATAGATACAAGATAATTTCATCTTTCGGTGCAACTGAACTCCAGTATTCCTTGATCTATATTTACTAGACATCTCCTTTATACTATTATTTATTATTCGATTCGTAGTGGATACTCTGTATGATTTTTTTTATGTCAGGTGTTGGTTATGTCAGTATTATTAAAGTCGTAATGAGTTGTTATTATGATCGTTATCTTATTATTATCGCCATCAATGTTATTGTAATTATCAGCTCCCTTAAAACCTAAATATGTGCATCATAAAACCAGAAAACTGTCACGTTAGCCACGATTTAATTTTATTTATACGCCACAAATACTAAAAATCGGCACGCACGCCTTGTAAGAATTGATATAAAAATGTATCCGAATCGTAACACAAATTAAATTGGACCTTCTTTAACTAACTTTGTTTTAAAAATGTTTTTTAATTAATCGACATCATTGCTTTTATTAATTAGATATTTATTGCCATTACCAAGTAGGTACTTTGAATCTATCCCTGGATTAAATACTCTTTCTTTAAAATGTAACGGACAAGAAGTACCTATACATGCAGCAACAATATTTGCATGTATTTTGAAAACAAAGTTAAGGTACTGAACGGTTTGATAGTGTTTATGAGATGTTTATAAAAATCAGCAAAACATGTGGCCATTTAGATTTGTCGGTTGTAAAAGCTTTATTATTTATTGGGCGTAACGTTATCTTTCACCTTTTTTCCGAATTTCTCTTTTTGAAAAGCTCTTATTTCGATACCTAACTTTCAAATAAACAGGGTGATTTAAATGTACTCGTTTGCGGGAAGGGAAGAACTAATGGAAAATTATTAAAAGGATAACATTATACCGAATTGTTATGCAAATACTAGAATTATATAAATAAATAAAAAAATATAGAAGCCGATAGAAGTGAAAACTTGAAACTTTGGTATAACAAATCACAATAGTTTGTCGGGACGTAAATCAATAAGTTTTGTCCCTATAAAAAAATCACAACATTTTTTTCTCTTAAAAATACCTACTTATTTTCTTTAGAGGAAAATTTCTCGAACAATGTACGGTACGGCAACGAGTTTTTTCCGGTGTGAGACATGCTTAAAGTTTTCACTAAAAAAAAACTTATTATTTTCAATAGTAAATAAATCTGACCTCGAACAACGGACGATACGACATCTTTTTTTTGTATTTTTCGGTGTGGTGTCGATAATGTATGTACAGTGTGTGATGGCATGGCAGCCAGTTTAAGATGTTTTTGTTTCATTGTTGAGGTGTCAGCAGTGTCTGCTTTGTCGACGTCGTCGTGCGGGTCGCGCGAGTCCGTGGCGGTGGGCGCGGGCGAGGTGCGGCGGCGGCTGGCGGACGCGACGGCCGCTCCTCCGCCCAACGCCTTCAAACACGACCCGCACGACCCCTCCGCCACTGCTTTGAAGGTACACCCCACCTTCTTTATACTACAAACACATCACCTCCTGAATCTTTGTCTTTTGAATAACCAACTATCTATAGGTACGAGGTAAAGATCTTTTAATTCACAACGGCATTTCGCACCTGCAACTTTCTCTAAATATTATTATCTGTTTGTATGCGTTCAATTGTTGTTCTGTCGTTACGTTGTATATAACTATTAATATATACTTTTTAACAACCTTCAATGGTGTCTTAGTAGGGACTTAATTAAATAAATGATTACCATTTTGTTTTCTAGAAATACTTATTCGCCCCCCCACTCAATGGTATTGATAACACAACTCACCTCACACGACTCATGTTTGTGTTCACATCTCGCTCGCTATACTGCGTGTACCACGATGGGTACATAGCGATCATCATCGAGACACAAGACAGTCTCCACATTGCTTATACTTTGAATCGTGTGTACAGGAGTCATGGGAGAGCAAGTTGGGTCGCATGCGCGCGGCGTCACCGTACAGCGCGTACGCGGGCTGGCGGCTGCTCGGGTGCATCGTGAAGGTGGGCGACGACCTGCGCCAGGAGCTGCTGGCCGCGCAGCTGCTGCGGCGCCTGCAGGCCGTGTGGGCCGCCGAGCGCGTGCCGCTGCACCTGCGGCCCTACCAGATTCTCTGCCTCGACCGGGAGAGCGGACTCATCGAGCCGGTCAGTACACGCTGCACACTCGTGCTCTACCTCCATACAGAGACGTACTGCGCTTCCATACGGAGAGCGGGTGAGTGCCCGCTCATATTGTGCCTCCACAGGGAGAGTGGGTGAGAGTCCGCTCATATTGTGCCTCCACAGGGGGAGTAGGTGAGTACCCGCTCATACTGTGCCTCCACTGGGAGGGCGACCTCATCGAGCCAGTGAGTAAACAGTCTACGGATGGGTGGTAAAGGCCTTGGTCGCCGTGTAAAGTGTTGGTAAACGAGGGTGTTCTTCTGCACCTGCGGTAGTCCTACCAGGTACTGTGCTTCGACAACCAAAAACTTAGTATTAAAGTATGAATTTCCATTCATCAGGTGCTAAACACGGTGTCTTTGCATCAAATCAAGAAACAATCTGGCAAGTCTCTTCGCGCGTGGCTCGAGTTGGAGCACGGCCCACCGAACAGTGAAGGGTTTTTGCGAGCTCAGAACAACTTCGTCGAGTCCGCAGCAGCGTATGCCCTTACTAGCTACTTACTGCAGCTGAAAGATAGGTGAGTTCAACAACAATAAGTACCTATATTTGTAAAATACACATTCAGAGGTTCATAGTCGCCTCAGCACTTATTTCACTGCATTCAACAATATTTTATTGTCAGTTTTAGTTAGAAAGTTCCATACAGTATCGCCTAATCTCCTTTGTGAATTGGCGAAAAGTTTAAGATGTTGCGATAAGCCTAAGCAAGCATAGAAAGCTAAATTTATAAAAAAGCCGTGGTGGCCTTGTGGTTGAAGCAACAGGGTCATCTGATGGGCCCAGGTTCGAATCCCAGCCTGTACCAATGAGTTTTTCTAAGCTTAAATACAGTGATTAATCACACCATGAGCTTTTAAAAAGAGAGGTAGGGCGATTTGGGATATCCAGTGAGTTATTAGTTATTAGAAACACAACACTACATCAGGTAGTGTTATTTCACTGCGGTCTTCTGTAAGGCGGAGGTACAGTCCCCAGTCGGGCGGCTCCAATTTAAATGGGATAACCCACGGGATATCCCAAATCGCCCTACCTCTCTTTAACATCTACCTCTCTTTAACATCTACCTCTCTATAACATGTCATAGGTTAGGTTAGGTGGGTTAGGCTAACAAACCCAATAATTTTTTATTCATAATTTGATTTAAACATCGACAGATGTTTACACATATGTCAGCGTGAAATTACAGGTTGTGTTGTGTAGTTGGTTGCGTTAAACAATGTTTTGGCAAAGACCATAAAGAGACCATAGGCCATAGCAATATATAGAGTTAATTCATAATATTTCCAGGCATAACGGGAACATTCTACTGGACAGCGCAGGACACATCATACACATTGACTTTGGATTTATCTTCTCCATCTCACCGAAGAACCTCGGATTCGAGAGTTCACCATTTAAGGTAATTATCAAAGGATAGCCTAAAGAAAGTCGATTGTAAAAATAATAAAAAGGAAATAGTATGGCCACCTACAAGAATCTATACACATGCATACATCATCACGCCAATGTCCATTCGGGATAGGCAGGGAGTATGGAAAAACTAATATGTAAGATAACTATTGGTGTCGATTCTGTTGTTCAAAATTACTAAAACTCAACTAATTTGACACGTTAAGTCTTGTTATCCCTTTCTCATGTGCGGGGTTAAATAAGGTTGGCAATATTTTTAGATCTGTCAAATTAGTTAAGCTTAGGAATTTTGAACAACAGAATCGACACCATTACCTATTTAAATAATTAACTATTAGCCATTGGTATTATGCGAAAAAAGTTAAATAATTTGATGTTCATACATATAACACGATGAATATTTAAAACTGTGGAAAGTAAATTGAGATGAATAATTTTAGATTTCGTCGAATTTTATCATCATAAAATTATCATTATTGTGTAATTTATCTGTATTTATTAGGCACAACAATTAAATAAATTTATGGCAAAAAACATCTAACTATTACACAACATAATCATTATGTGTCCACTCCAAGTGGAGCATCCATCATATTCCTTCCCTGGATTCTTGAAATATTACCTTAAAAATATAACAGTAAGAAGGTAGCATTATTTGACTGCAATCTTCGGAAAGTTGGAGGTCCCAGTCAGGCAATTCCTATTTCGAACGGGGGTATAGTTGTGTTGTGCTCTAAGCTCCCTCTTTTTAACCCCTGACGCAAAAAGAGGGGTAAAATATCTGTTTGTCTGTCCTTGGCATCGTAGCTCCTTAACGAATTAATCGATTTTACTTAGCTTTATAGTAATTGGTTACCGTAGCCTATAGACGCTTGAAATACCTTTCCTTAGCTTTCTTCCCCCCTTGGTAGATTATCACCGGTTAAAACTCCGCCTGTATCATTGATTTGGGGTCGGCACAATAGTACACTTCTACCATTATGGTACGATCCTTGGCATCTAGTTCATATTGAGATTAATGTTAAGATGCTTAAAATATACATTACATAAGATCCTTGACGGACACCGGCTTAAAATATACATTACATAAGATCCTTGACGGACACCGGCTTAAAATATACATTACATAAGATCCTTGACGGACACCGGCTTAAAATATACATTACATAAGATCCTTGACGGACACCGGCTTAAAATATACATTACATAAGATCCTTGACGGACACCGGCTTAAAATATACATTACATAAGATCCTTGACGGACACCGACTTAAAATATACATTACATAAGATCCTTGACGGACACCGGCTTAAAATATACATTACATAAGATCCTTGACGGACACCGGCTTAAAATATACATTACATAAGATCCTTGACGGACACCGGCTTAAAATATACATTACATAAGATCCTTGACGGACACCGGCTTAAAATATACATTACATAAGATCCTTGACGGACACCAGCTTAACGTTTGGCAACGTGATAAATGATTCATTCGTATACATAATGAAGGTATTAGTCAATTCGGTTACGTCGCAAACGAGATTCGTTGATCTACATATTAAAGCGAAAATTGGACCGGAATTATTTTATTTACACTCAGTTTTACCTTTGACTTTCCCAGTGTTCATAGCTTTAAAATTGAATATAGTCCACGTAACCTATACTTTTTAAATTCCCTTTAGGCGGATTAGCCTTTAAGTACGTACAAACAGTGATCTGCACTCTAGGGTTATATATACGTGTGAAGTTATAGGTATAATAAATAATAATAATTATAATAATGCTTGGACATTATCACACAGCGACTTTATCACACTGGCCTCAAACTAAGCAAAGTTTGTGTTATGGGAGCCAGTAGCTGATTTAATACTTATATACTTTTTTTTTGTAAATACATACTTATAATACATATCAAACACCCAAACGCAAGGCAAACTTATTTGTCACATAAATGTTTGCATCTGGCGGGAATCGAACCCGCGACCTCTAACGTAGCAGTCAGGTATACTAACCACTAGACCAGCGGTCTCGTCGATATGAGGTATGAGCGTAATATGTATGTAATGTAATATACATACAATATTTGGTTATGTATGTACAAAAATGATAAATTTTAAAGCATGATTAATCATTAGTACTTGATTAATTTAAGGTCTTATAGCATGGTTTATAAAGGTTATTTTACATCAGCGTTATAATTTATATTTGTTTTAAGATTAAGAAACAAATCGTTGTGACAGTGAAACCATATATTTTAGCTGATAGGAGGAAGCCTGGATTAAATGACAATCGTGTTGTATAATTATGGTCTATCATATTCTTAAGGATTTTAAAGCTATTGCATAGCTTTTATCGCGGGCCTTGAGCGTGGGGACTGAATCCAGAAATTCCGTAACGAAAAAACCTAACACCCCCCACTCCGACCGACAACTCCATCTATCGATAAATACCAGAACTTTTAATGACTTTTTGAAATATCACGCTTGTCTCTTTAGTTCAGCAACCCTCCTTTAGGTGGCATTGGTTGTATTGGAAAACTACCGTAATCAGCTGTTTGGGAGAAAGTATATAGGTATATAAAAAAATACTGCATTAATAAAATAAATAAATAATTATAATTGCATAAGTTGATAAAAAATGCTATGCAATAGCTTTACCGCGGCAGTCTCCGAGTGCCACACCAAATTTTTTTGTTTAGTGTAAGATGCCTCTAATTTATGTCATTACTATATGCGTTATCATCATTATTCTCCTGCACTTATCCCATGAATATGTGTTTCTTTTCAGTCTCCCTCTATCAGCCGTCATCACACTATGCACTTCCTTTCTGGCCATGTCATCTTTCACACAGTCCAACCATCTTTTCTTCGGTCTACCTTGACTTCTGTACCCATCAACATTCATACATAAAACCAACACATATGCGTTACCAAGACATGAAAAATGTTCCTATTATTCTTAACAAACACACTTTTTGTTTCTAGTTGACGCAAGAATTCGTGGAAGTAATGGACGGCGAGCACTCCGACATGTTCCAGTATTTTAAGATTCTCATTCTGCGCGGCCTCATCGCCGCGCGAAAGCACTGCGACCAAATTATACACATCGTGGAGCTCATGCGCATGGGTGAGTTAATTAACTTAACCTGTTTGTACGTATGTATGTACTATTTAGTATCTATCAATATAACGGTACGGAATCCTTGAATGTAATTTTTAACGACTTTAAACGAATGGTGTAATTCGTGTTACAAATAGTGAACATTCCAGTATAAGAAACTCCAAGAAATTTGCGGTACATCATCACGCGTTCTCCTTTGCAGACTTGTGTATTAAGGACCGATGACAATTCATTAATTTCATTACTTTGTCCTAATAACCTGACCAGAATCATCAGATTATATACTTTTTGAAAACAATATATTTGCGTTCATAGTGTAGTGTTTACAGAGTTGGGCACTTATTTTAAATAATCACGTTAAATACAGCCCAATGTATGGATACAGCTAGATAAATGAAAATTTACTAATGTCAATAATACTATCATATCTCTACCGTCTATTCAGGAATTTATAATTTTTCGAATTTGTACCGTATTGTCAACTTGTTAAGGCTTAGTTTCTGTTGGTTGATATTTTGTAAAGATGCAAATTACGCCGTAGATTCCATAAAAGATTAGATAGGCGGCATTAAATTGGCGTCTCGTACAACTTTAGAGTCTAAGACCGAGCTGATATGGTTGATAATTGTATATAAGAATTGTTTGTTGTCAAATGTGGGTGAATGACACATGACCCTAAATGAATAGAGAAAACAATATAAATAAAAATGTATTGTATTTCACCAAGGAAAAAAACATCGTTATCGATTCTATGAAGGCTTACTAAATAATAATCACAAAATATAAGTATGTTTAATAAACAGAAAATGTTTGATATAAATTTGAATGGGCGCATTTTATAAGTAAAATTGTACCTATAGTTAGTTGTTTCCTTGTGATCATATTTACAGTTGAATTAGAAAAAAAAACATGTACTTATATATCTTGCAGGTCAAGAAATAAGTCGAAAGTGTGACGAAGTGACCAAACCAGTTTAAAATGAATTAGACATTCTTCTGATAATAATCATAATAGCTATCCGATCATGTATATGATAAGATAATCAGTGATTATACAATTAGTGGCGAACAGTAAGTTTCAACAAAGTGTAATTTGTTAACTGGTAGACTTTAGCTTAACTTCAACTACACCGAATTTCAACTATACATTGATAATAACCCCTTACCGTTATCGATATAACTATCGGCTATTTTAATCAATTACAATAACTGCTGTACGCGGTCAATGTAAAAGAAATGTATAGATAGCCATAGAAATTATGTATTCCACCGCTTCTTTAGATCGGTGCGTTCATGCATAGGCTACCTACATATATTTAAAGACAATTACGTTGAAGACCACCTATTGATGACTTTAAAGAAGTTCACATGTTTTATTTTGTATTTAAAAATAATTAGTTTTTTTTATTTCCCGTTAACAATGTTTGTGTCCCTTGATTTGGTGTAGATATGTAGATTATTAGACAGAGATCCCCTTGTAGGTCACAATTCTCGCTCCCTACTATCTACTTTATTTATCAATCACATTACCCCATCTACAGTTGGTACAACCTCTATTGTTAAGTGCGTAAGTTCACTCACCTTTAAATAAAAGTTGAGCACTACAAAAATAGCTAATTAATATTGAGACTCGGGAGTCACCCACGATCCGTAACAGTGCCGGTAGCATGAACTTTTTCGACATTTTCGTATCGCCTTCGACTATTTTTGTATTGGAATATGAACAGCGCTGCGGCGGTGAAAAGTGGAACTAAAAATTAGTATGACAATTTTGACATTTCGCGAGTTACGTTTTCGAATACGTTGTCGACAATGTTCCTGCTACCGGTACAGGAGAACCTACCCACCTACAGGAGGGACCAGTATGCCTTTCGTATTTTATATACACACACGTTTTTTCATTTGTAGTGTCTGGTCCATTATGCTAGGCCCTGTGCACCGGTACTGATTATAATACAATGCTCTTACTAGTTTTTTTATTTTCCAGGTGGTCAACTGGCATGCCTGAGGAGTAGCAGCGCAGTGTCGTCGTTCCGGGCTCGCTTCCACCTCGGCAAAACAGAGCCACAACTGCAAGCCTTAGTCGATCGACTTGTAAGGGACGCACTCAACTCGCTGTCCACGCGACTCTACGACAACTACCAATACTATACCAACGGTATACTTTAAAGTTATTGCTATCAAGTGACGAACTACGGGACGAGATACAATCAGCAGCCCGAGCGAGAATAACTTGCGACTGCGTATTCGGAAGCGTTACTCGCGAAATGTCAAAATTGTAATTCAAATTTTTTAGTTCCACTTTTCACCGGCACAGCGCTGTTTATTTTCCCATACAAAAATAGTCGAAAGCGATACGAATGCGTAGTCGAAAGTTATTTTTGTGTGTAGTTTACAGTACCTGGGAATTTTATTAGGACTCTTACCCAACCAACATGATTCATGTCAAAATTAAAAGTACCTACTAAGAGGATAGATAGTTTTTGTCATTATCTCTTTTTTGACAGTGAATAAATAAATGTAACAGACCTCTCGTTCCAGATTTGAATTATGCTTTTTTAGTTCTGTCCCTATGTCAGTTAAAGTGAAAATAAATGAAATATATTAAAATTGGCGAATGTGAGTTAAGCCTGTGGTTTGAGATTCATTAATAAGATCGCGATTTTAGAAAGTGGATGTGTTTTGATATGATTGTGTGCGTATCATTTAGTAAAATCATCGGGATTGTCGGCTAAGATCAGATTGCTTCTTTGTCGGATTCAAATAAATAGAATACATTTTTGTGATTAAAAAAGATTAGATACCCTCGATCGAATAATTTTAAAATATCTGATTTATGTATCCGAATTGTTTAATATTTATGATTTAATTAATTAATTTGCATGTAAATCCTAGCTTTCACTGTAGTTTTTAGTTTAGTGCCATAACCCATTGACACTTTCTGTACCTTTTTAAATTTAATTTAATCGGCCTTATTTGCTCAACCATTTGAAGTTCATTAATTAATAAATCTAACCCGTCCATTGTAGTCACTTTGTAAGTACCGAGTAGTGCTTCGCAAACATAACATCTGCAGTATTTCTTGTATAAAGGTTACTTACTGGGCGCATAGAATGTTAAAGTTTCGAAAATCAATATGTAAATAGATTAATAATTAAAAGAATATTATGATAATTTTCGCAATGAGAAGACTGATTGTTCAGGCATGAAAAGTGGTCTAGATTTAGGTTTATTATCCGATTAAATTTAAGTTTTAACCCTGTATATTGAAATTAGTTGTGTACATGGATATCTTGGTGAATGTTGAGCAGTTCTGATGCGCGCTTACAATTGATGACATGCCAAAGCATTGAAGACAAAAATGGCATTATGTAGGTAATAGTTTAATAAAATTTGAATTAAAATCTATTGTTAAAAGAACGCTAGATAGAATTGTTGAGGACACCAAAAATAATTAGGTGAAATTGAAACAAATTGGCAAGATACAAATATATAACTGCATGAATGTTGTGACGATGTATATGTATGTCTTATATAATAATGTCGAGAGATGACGTAGGTATAGTATATTGTAGGGCTGCCATTAGTTAGGTGCGTTTATTATAATTGAACGAAACTTGTTCCCGTTTATAATGAAACAGTTAATGTTGTTATTCCTTTTGTAATATAATAACGATGTGTTTATTTATAATATTTAACTATTCGCTTACCTAATATATACGAGTGAGACGAATGTTGCCAAATTTTAAGCGATAAAAATCGCAGAATTTTTAAAATGCTTATATTTTTCGACCTATCCACGAGAATGTTCCAATCTTCATAATGTAATAGATAATATATAATAATGAACTTAACCTAATGTTATATTTTTCCTTAATTACGATACATAATTTCGTAAATAAATACATTTAGATAGAATCGGATAAAAAAAGCATTTTGGATTAAAAAATAGCTTACGACGTTCTTAATCTTCGTTTCTTTATTAAGATTTAAGATTCAACGCTAGACCAGATTCTTTTAGGACATATTTATCCATATCTATACTAATATTATAAAGAGGAAAGATTTGTATTTTTGAATTTTTGTGGGTTTGTATTGAATAGGCTTCGAAACTACTGGACCGATTTAAAAAATTCTTTCACTGTTAGGAAGCTATACTATCACTGAGTAACATAGGCTATTTATTATACTAGCTACCCGCCCCGGATTCGCTCAGGTAAACAAAATATTTGATAAATGTCTATCCGTGCAAAGCCGGGGCGGGCCGCTAGTATTATATATATATGTATCAATACTGTATGTATTTCTGGACAAATTAATTGTAATAATTTATTTATATCAGTGTCTAAATGCGTATAAGCCAGCTTATAAATGGATTACCACGAGGCTTACAACTAGGGTTGTTATTGAATGTCTAATTGCAGAATGCTGCTTAAATTACAACATTTTTGTAACCAGTTAAAAAAATGTTTAGTTGCTGTTAATATTTGTATTGCATACTAAGCTAAATATTGCTTCAATACTGTTTAAATTTATATTTTCGTGTGGATGATCTTGTTATTATGGTGTCTAAGGTATGTTTGTAGGTAGATAGGGTTTTATCTCAAATACATTAAAATATTTTATTCATGAAAGTAATTTGAATTGAAGCCTGTTTAAATTTAAAAATAAATGTCTAATTTAATGATTCGATATGAACCGACTTCAATCATAAAGGTTCTAAGTTCGATGCGTATATTTATGGTAAAATAACAGATCCGATAAATTATTTCTGAATTTATATAACGTTTCCCGAAAATTAAATAACGTTAATCAAAAAATAAAGTATGTACAGGTAATTTTAAGTAGGTACTCTAATGTTTATCTTAATTTTTTAAATATACTTATATCATGAATTTTTTCTATGCCTTTTATTTCAACATAAACATTGTCGAGAAGAAAAGTACCAGGAGCTCATAAGTTAAAGGGATTTTTGTATAATAAAAGCTGTTTGTAGAATGGGCACAATAAAGTACAAGGAGCATAATAACAATGTTGAATGTGCAGACAGGGCGGGATTACAAGTTAATACTCTTGTATTGTGATTGACTCATGGTTCTATCTATACTAATATTATAAAGAGGTAAGATTTGTATGTTTGTATTGAATAGGCTCCGAAACTACTGGACCGATTTAAAAAATTCTTTCACCGTTGGAAGGCTACATTATCACTGAGTAACAAAGGCTATATATTGTATTGATACGCAAGCGAAATCGCGGAGAAACAGCTATTTAAAATAAAATGCTGCAAACGTGTTAATGTATCATACAAGTAAAACCGAGCTACGGGTTACGGCTAGTAAAAAAGTAAATCAAATACTCCAGATCAAAGTGAACTATATATTCAGCGGCATTATTTCTTCCTCTTCTTCTTGGACATTTTGTGTTTGAGTTTCTGTTTGAGCTTGTCCTTGCGCAGGCGTTCCTTGACGATCTGTTGTTTGTTTCGGAACTCGTTGCTCTTGGCTTCTGTGGCTTTCTTGGCGACACGCTCGTTGTGCTTCACCCAGTGCGGACGGAACTCCGACGCTGTAAGGAGATTTGTATTTTTTTGTACATTGGAAGTCATCGAAAGATTTAAGGCTCAGTCACAAACCTTTACTTAAATCTAGATTTCGATTCGAAATTAACACAAGCATACGGCCCACCTGATGGTAAGCGGTCCCCGTAGCCTATAGCCGGCTAGCAATACCAGGAATATCACTAACGAGTAGCTAGCCCTGTTGTTGATGGGGAGTCACAGTGCTAGCAGCATTACTACGAACGCAGAATATGCCTGTGGAGCACTTGCAACCTTACTTACCGCAGAAACACAACACTTCATTAAAAACTGTCAAGATTGATTTATAAACTTGAACCATAGATTTTTACCTCAAGTAATAGTAAGGGATGATCGAGCGACATTTAAGTCATGTTTAAAATACCGGCTTATTGAAGCGGGTATTTTAAATAATAAATCGTAATAATGATGACAACAATTGTGTTGTCATCATTATTACGATCAAAATAAGCCAAGCAAACTTACTCGGTTTCTTAACCGTTGTATATGCATAGTTTAATTTGGTTCCATATTAAAAATACTATAATATAATTTACTCGGTTTCTTGGCCCTGTTATCTTGCGGTGTGTCGTCGTCGCTGTTGTCGGGCGCGTTCCTCCGCCGCCAGTGGTCGTAGCGGCCGCTGCGGAACGAGGCCGGCACCCGCCCGCCGCTCTCCGTGCGGATCATCTTACGACCACCGTCCTGGAGATCATAATAATAATTCATATAATTAGCGAAGGGTCTCGACCAACACCGCAAGATCGCTCGATGATTGGGTCAAGGGTCGGATACAGTAGTGCGAGCATGAATAATTTGCGTAACGTTTTCGTATCGCCTTCGGCTATTTTTGTATTGAAAAATGAACAGCGCTGCGGCGGCGAAAAGTGGAACTAAATATTAGTATGTCAATTTGGACATTTCGCGAGATACGTTTTGTCAGGAGGTTCCTCACTCTGTAACCCTAACCACCGGTAGCTTGGTCTCGCGCCTCGTTATCAGTTTTGGAGGTTTTTTTTATAATATCTGTTATTTTTAAAGAATATTGTAAAAAAATCACCTAGAGTAAGATTTATATATTTTTTATGATTTATTTATTTATTGATAATTAAATAATTAATTCAAAAACAATGTTACATTAATATACTTGTGAAGCATATAAATGCCTGTACTAGCAGTCCCCACTCTTCCAAAACTAACTACATATATCTAATACATGATTAAAATATTCTAACCTCAAAAGAAAACTAGAAGCTGTACAACATAATATACTCCCTTACTGTGAACGTAGCCGTAGCGAGAACAAGTTTCGAGTACGTATTCGTATCGCCTTCAATTCTTTTTATGTGGGAAAGGCAGCGCTGCGCCGGCGAACAGTCGTACGAAACGTAGTTCAAAACGTAACTGCCAAATTATGAAATTTTCATACGAATTTGTAATTCGCTGTTTATTTTCCCACACAAAACTAGACTCTCGCGACTCTAAAAATGCTCGTAACACAAAATAGGATATAATTGGTTTATGCCGCCAATTTTTTTTTCTCATTCTCTCATAAATGAGTTTAACTCTAGGAAAGGAAGAAAGAACTCAGGTTACCGGATCTACGTGCACCATCTTCATCCTCTTGCGGTCCCATCGCATCATCTTCTTATGCGCCCGCGCACTCTCCGTGCTGTCGGCCGCTAAGTCCAACTGAGCTGAGTCCGCGCCGGCGTTAAAGTTCACCGCCATTCTACATTTTTTATTTATGAAAAAAATAAATATCATCGGTAGCTGGTATTGCTAGGGGCTATCGGCTACGGAGCCTGCTTACCATCAGGTGGGCCGTATGCTTGTGTGCCACCTTAGTGGTATAAAGAAAAAATTAAATTTTGTTAACTATTCATCGCCTATGTTTACATTTAGATCAATGTGGATATTGTTATTGTTGTACGGTTCCATGTTCATAGAGAAGAGCAGAGAGTTTAATTGCCCGGTTATCTTGTGCTTCATTGACTACACTAAAGCTTTTGACTGCGTTCAATGGGAGAAATTGTGGATTGTGCTGCACGATATGGGGGTCTCGCAACATCTGCTCAATTTGATTCGGTATCTATATGATGATAACCGCTCTTTCGTCAGAGTTGGTGCCGACTGTTCAGGTGTGTTCGAAGTTAAAAAGGGAGTGCGACAGGGTTGCATTCTCTCTCCGGCACTCTTCAACATATACGGAGAATACATTATGCGAAAGACCCTTGAAGATTAGGATAGCGGGTTCCCGGTGGGTGGTAAAAGGGTTTCGAACCTGAGATATGCTCGTTGAAACTGTGCTCTTAGCCACCTCTATTGATGACATGAAGGAGCTGTTCCAGAGACTCGAAACTGAAAGTAATAGTATGGGTCTTGCAGTGAACAGGAGCAAGACCAAGATCATGGTGGTGGATCGTGCTGGTCACTTGGCTGACATGGTAGACTTCGTTCCAGGAGTGGACACAGTAGAGCATTACATTTACTTGGGCGCACAGGTTAACAATGACGGCAGTTGTATACCGGAGATAAAAAGACGTATTGGTATGACCAAGGATGCTATGACCCGCCTGAACAAAATATGGAAAAAGAGGGGAATCACTATTAACACCAAGATTCGGCTAGTATGTGCCTTGATATTCCCCATTTTCCTGTATGGCGTGGAGTCGTGGACGATACGGGCTCGAGAGAGACAGAGGATTGATGCCTTGGAGATGTGGTGCTGGAGGCGTATGTTGAGGATACCTTGTTGACGGCCAAGCGAACAAATGTGTCGATCCTCTCACAGAGAAGAAAAACCCGACTGTCCACGATATGCCACCAACGAATTCTTTCGTATTTTGGCCACATAATGCGAAGGGGTAATGAGAGCCTGGAGAAATTGATCGTAGTTGGGAACACGGATGGCAAGCGAGCCCGAGGCCGATTTCCTACAAGATGGACCGACCAAGTAAAAGACTCCAGGTTCCCGAGATTTAGCTCCGTCGTCAGGGCCGCGATGGACAGAAGCCGATGGAAACAAATAGTTCACTCCAAGTGTGGACTACTCGTTGATGACCACGATCCACAGTCATGAGGGAACGGCAAGAGAGAGAGTACGGTTCCATGTACATTTTTGCTTGCATAAGCATCATCTATACTAATATCTATACCAATATTATAAAGAGGAAAGATTTGTATTTGTGTGTGAGTGTGTATGTTTGTATTGAATAGGCTCCGAAACTACTGGACCGATTTCAATAATTATTACACCGGTAGAAAGCTACATTATTACTGAGTAATAAAGGCTATGTATTATATCGATACGCTAGTGATTTTATAAACTGTAGTTAGCATCTAAGTAAGTAAGTAAACTAAAACCAGTGCAAAACCACTCAACACTCGCGAAACACGCCTGGGATGAAAATCGCCTTCCTATCAACTTGTACTTGCAACCTATAATAATCTAACTCTTTTAGGAAACTGTGACTTTTGTGCTCATCGCTATATCATCACCATAGTGTACCGAAACAACTGGACGGTACATCTTTGTATTTTGATTGTATGTATATGTAATTCATTGTTTCGGCTTACCCCAGTTCAGTATGTTGATCGCTAGCCTGATGGGGAATATAGTTCTCATCGCGCACAACCTCCTTCTTCCTCTTCCTATTTTGATTTCCCGTTATATTCTCTAGCGGCACACCTTCGGCCTGTTGAACAAAATTCAGATTTATAAAAACATCAATACAGTAATTGATTATTTGACTGATTTAGTCAAAATTACACGCGCAATTTACGGGCAGCTGTTTTAATATCCATCCTAATATTATTATAACTGTTTGTTTCTCTGTTACCTTTCCAGGACTAAACGGCTGAACGGAACGTCATAAATTTTGACAAGGGGATAGACTAATCCGGGGGAAGGACATAGGTTACTTTTGTCTTTAATCAAATGCTGACATCACGGTCAACACGAGTAATAGTTAATAATATAAAATACAGATTGTCAGCCTAACCAAAGCGATGTTGTTTTGGGAAAGTGTAAATCTCTGATCGCCATATCATATGCTGTCTTTCAAACAACGTCAGATGTTCAACAGCTTTTTATTAGAAGTTTGCGATTAAATGAATACATCGAACTTAAAATGATTAAATCGAACGTTTACGTTTATTAAAAATCAATCAATAAATAAGCAACGTATCCAAAAATATAGAAAAAATAAACGTTAAATAATTTTCACTTTACCTGTAACTTTTTAATGTCCCGTACTTTCTGTACAGTTTTCCCGTGTTTCAACTTCTTTGCCTTCATCGCGAGGTACATCGGAGAATCATTTTTAGTGGTCAGCTCAAGTATTGTCTGAAATACACAGAAATTACTATATATATATATATATATATATATGCAATACGATCATTAAAAATATTCTTATTTTCTTAGAAACATGTTCTCATAGCTAGACGCAATCGTGTCTAATTAACCCCCCTACTAATATTATAAATCCGAATGTTTGTATGTGTGTTTTTACCCTCTTCTGGCCTGAAAGATTGAATTGAATACACCAAATGTGCATTGGAGGTAGCTTGTAAGCTGGATTAAATAATAGTATACTATTTAAAAAAAACGGGATTTTTTTATTCTGGTAAAAAAATGTCATGAAATTGGAATCAAAATTAATTCCACGCGTACGAAGTCGCGGGACCGCTATTTTTTTTATATACCACTAAGGTGGCAAACAAGCATACAGTCCGTCTGATGGTAAACGTATACACACTTGCAACACCAGGGGTATCACTTGCGCGTTGCCGAAAACTTTCCTTACATATTAACAAATCAACTTACCCCCCTAGGGGTGTAGTTCTTGATCTTATCAATCATATCGACGGTCGCTTCCTGAGTCTCGTCCACGAGGAAGGGGTGAGTGAGGACCGGCGTGGAGGTGGTTTTAGCTCGCTTGTTGGCTTCTGCTGAAGCCGGCTCCCTCCACTTGATGTATTGCTGCCAGCCGCGACCACACACGCGGGCTGCGTCTTCCTACAAAACATATCGTAAGGTATTTTTCAAACATTCGCGATTTAAACACATACATGACATGAAAATTAGAAACATATACAACAATTTAATATCGCATATAATACCCGTTTTCATGACATTAATATGTGGTAAGGTGATGAGTTTTGCTAACATGTTTTATTTCACGAAGACCGCCGAGTCCTGAAGCCAGAGCGAGAATAACTTGCGACTACGTATTCGAAAACGTGACAATCATATTCGCGAAAATCAACAAATTGTTAGTTCTACTTTTCTCCGCTATTCATTTTCCCATACGAAAATAGTCGAAAGCGAAACGAATACGTAGTCGAAAATTGATGTTGCTAGAGCTAGTGCTATACTATTCCCTAACTGACCAGTTCACTGCTGTGCACAACGTAAAGCTCGCGAACGATTCGTCTTTACAAATATGTCAAATAGATTGATGTCAAACAGGTTGCATCAAACAAAACACAAAAGTGACAATTTATCTATCTCTGACTGTGAGAAAAATGACCTATCCTCAAACGAAATAGTGGACAAAAGCTAGTTTCAATAAAACACTTACAATTTCGGAATAATTCTTCTCCCAAGTCATAACATCTTGGTGCCTGAGCTCGAGAGCCCCGGTGGGGATACAGCCCCACACTCCGCTGGGGCAGTGGCTCCCCTTCTCCGATACTTGCGAGGGTAGTATCAGCTCTGACGCTAAGAACAGCTGCAGATCCAGAAGGTGGGCCACGTCGTCTGCTGCCACGAGAGAGAACGCTCTGCCTGCTCTACCGGCACGAGCACTACGACCTGAAAGTAGTATGATTATAAGTTAATTAAAATGAAAAAAAAAAATTATAAGAAAGAGCACAATTCATATTATTATTCTAGCTTACTTCTACTTACTAGGTACTTTGAGGCCGTGGACTTAGGCAAATTAAATGTAGCCAGCTCGTTCTCTCATTACTAATTTTAATTATCACGATTTGAGTGCACTGACCTATAATGCCAGGTCAGTGTTTGAGTAACAAAAAATGACGTTTCAGTATTCGGCGTGTGTACAGTGGCGTAACATTCTACTCACCAACTCTATGCACAAACAGCTTAGGTTTCGCTGGGAAGTTGTAGTTGATGACAGTGTCTAAAGCGGGCAGGTCGAGACCTCGAGCCGCTACATCGGTCACTATTAGCACGGAACTCTTCTTATTTGTGAACCTGCCCAATGCTATCTTACGGGCGGACGGATCGAGACCAGAGTACGCGTAGGTGGACGATATGCCGGCTTGCTGGAGGATCTGTGGTAACAGAAAAAAAAACACTCGCTTTTTTAATGAGGAAGATGGTAAGCAAGAGAACGACCCACCTAGTCTCCATACCTTTTGGGCCAGTACTGGTAGCAAGAACATCTTTCGACCACGTATTCGAAAATTTAATCTCACGCTGACCACATACGAGTGCATAAATTGGTCGATCATTATCTCAAATTGTGAATTAAAATTAATTGGATGTTATGTTAGCCTAGTAAGTTCTGCAAAGCAACTACTGATAGCAAAATCTTACAATCTGTTCAAATGGATGTTTATTGGAAAACTAATATTCTGCTCATTATTATTTATAATAGTTGCGTTCAACTGAATTCTAGGTCACAAGGCAACTATAATGAGCGCATTATGTAACATTTTATACTTACCAAATGCAGGTATTCCACATGATGTTTAGTAGCGGCGAAGACGACCGCTTGAGGCGTTTTTGGAGTCAAAACTTTATCTAATAACAATAATAGAGCTGCTGTTTTTAACTCTGCCCTCACAGCTATCCATCCTAGCCAGAGAGTGGACGGTAACTTCCAGTCGACGTCCAATCTTATTAGCACAGGTTCTGAAAGTCCGGCTCTTGCGAATTCCACAAGCATTTTCGGCATTGTTGCTGAGAAGAGAAGTGTCTGGCGACTGGATGGCAAGCGGGCGACTATCTCTCGAAGTTGTTCACCGAAGCCCAGCTCGAATAAGCGATCGGCTTCGTCAAATACTATCACCTCTGTAAGAAGTTAGTGTTAGATGATGATTTCAGAGACACACTTTATTGGTTGGACACTTTTTGTTTAGTTTGAGACATGAGGCCCTGAGTCTAATTCCCAGGGCTACAATGTATGACATTTTGTATGCTTAGAATAGATCATCTATTTATGGGCCAGGATTGGAATGTGACAGCAGGGCGTAAGGCATGCCACCTGTGACATTGAGATTTGCGACCTATATAAGTAATTTGTTATTATCATCAGTGAGAACTGTGTTGTTATTACCATTGAGTGTGCATGCATACAGCAAATTATAGGAAGCAGTCACTAGGTGCAATAATCTCTTTACACCCTTTCTGAAGAGTGCCAAGCAATACACCTTCAGGAAAAACAACTATGGCTAGGCTAATTCCCGTTCAAAATTTTAGAACCCATGTTCTTTAAAAAGTATTTATTTAACTACTTAGTAAATACATGTATATTATATACTTACTAATATTATCAAGTTTCAAACTCATCTCTATACAAATGTGTAGGAAACGTCCGGGAGTAGCCACCACAATATCTGGAGCTGTGCCAGACATCACACTGAACTGTTGTTCTATTGACTCTCCACCTAGTATTGCAGCTGATGTTAGGTTAGTGAACTTGCCTAATTCTCGGACAAATCTGAGAGTCTGAAATGCAGAGAGTAGATACATCTATTAGATAGTGAAATATTTATTTTTATATTTTCCAGTACTAAAATAAGTGAGAGAAGAAAGGAAAAGAAAAGAATAGATAATATAATATATATTTTATTAAACAATTTATAAGCTGCACTTAAATGTAAAAATCTTCAGCAAGTGACAATAAGTGACATTTATATGTTTGGTCACTTCTTTGAACAATAGTCAGTAATAATTAAAGTAAAGTGTTTGCGGGTTTGTCTAGCCTTTTCTCTATAACCACCTATTGTCATCCACTCATGGTTGTAGTGGTAGAGAGCCCATGGTCTGCATGTGTAAGTAAGTTTGGACTCTGTGGGGGTTGTAAAGTTGGTGGCAAAAATGACCATTATAACCTGGACAATGCTGGATTTTTTTAGCTAATACTAATATAGATATCCTCAAATAAATAACATAAATGATAAAGCATTTACATTAGAATTAAATAAAGTGTATATTTTTTAGAATAATATTGCAGTAGAAATATTACCTGTAATGCTAATTCCCTGGTGGGTGATAATATTAGTGCTCTGAAGTTTTTTCCAGGTAATGGTTTAGCTGTAGGTGCCAACAGTTTCTCCAAGATAGGTAGCACAAAGCAGGCAGTTTTGCCCGAACCTGTCCTAGCCATGGCCACCACATCCTTACCATCAAGAGCTAGGGGGATTGTCTGTAAATAATAGAAAGCTATTTATAAAGTGTTAGTTTTTTAAAAGCATACCATGTTACAGCCCGTTTACTGCCGCACTGCACTTTTTAGGATTCCAAGTCAACAAGGAACCCTTATAGTTTCTCCATGTCCGTCCTTCTGTCTGTTTGTTATTACTTGGCTTAAATAAGTAACACATTTTGAGGTTATGTTTTTATAAAGTATATTATTCGAATACCTTGCGTTGAATTGGAGTTGGCTGCTTGTAGCCTCTTTTCGTAATACCCTTGAAGATAGGAAAACTGAATCCCATTGACTGGAAACCCCCCGAACCTTTCTTTTTCTTCTTGTTGGTATCCTTTTGGGGGTTATCTACTTCTTCCGGGGCTTCAAACCCTGGAAGATGGGCAGTCAATTCCTTAGGCTTTAACATTTTGACTCTACTTTAGCTCGCTTCTATCACATAACTATCAACATGTTTACGAAACACAAAAATAAATACGTGAACGAAAAATTACAAAAGCCTAGTGGTAGCCAAGGCGCATGTGTTATTTTATTTTGACATCAGCTTTGTCATTTGGTTGACAGTTGACAGCTGACGGTGGTGAGAGACTCTTCTTCTTCTTCTTCTTCTTCCTAAGTATGGCAATAAATCCCTTCAGGGACTATTTTTGCCAGTGTCGAGTGTTAGAGAATTTTCATGTTGCAAAATTTCTCGTGTTTGCCGCATTAAAATGCCTAGTGTCATGCATTCTAACGCCCAATGGAGTTTCTGGAGACAACCCACGGCAGTAGCAGATCGTAACACGCCTTTAGATTAGAGGTAACCTATTGACCAAAATGATAAATCACTTAACCCAAAAGTCGTATTATGGCATTATTTCCAATGCTCCTATCCTATAAATCAGTCACTAAATGAAACTTTACTGCACATATCGACACCAAAAATACACATTAAAGATCACTATAACACAATTTACGACACACTGGAAAAAATCTCAACCGCTCCGCCTGATTCCCGCCAAAAACTCCGAGACTCTTCTTCTTGTTCCTAACAATGGCAATCATTCCACTTCAAGGACTATTGTTGCCAGTGTCCAGTATATATGAATTAAGTGTTTGTTGCATTAAAATGCCTCGTGTCATGCATTCCAATGTAAATTGGAGTTTCTGGAGACAATCCACACCAGTAACAGATCATAATAGGTATTTAGGTCAGAGGTAACCAATTTACCAAAATTATAAAAGAGTCACTAAATGCAACCTTATTGTACATAATAACACCGGAAATATACACTTAAGATCATTATTACACAATTTACGAGACACTGGAAAAAATCTCAACCGGTCTGCCTGATTGCCGCCAAAATCGCTCAGGCTCTTCTTCTTTTGTTTTGTTAGAATTATTTTATGAGCTGCCATTAAAATAAATAAAGAAGCGGAGGAGAATATTAATATATTTTTTCTTGTCCAATAAATAATCGTAATATTATATTATTATGTTGCTGTGAAAATGTTTATTAACTAAAGTAGATACCTTTTATACATTTATTCTATGTACCTACATTCTGTCTTTTGATAGGTAAGTTACTCGTGCCCATTATATAAAGTTTGCCTGTCATAAAATAGTTCTGTTGTCTGCCTCGCGTTTACAGGTACACATAGTAAAGTTAACAACTGTGCGATAGTAGGTCGAATAGTATGAAAAAATCAGAGCAGGACCCTTGCAATTTCGTCTATTGGAAAGTAGGTAAAGGAAATACCGTGATATGAACCGATTTTAGTCAATATTTTCCTGTTTCCGGTTGCATATACGACTTGTTTACAATTTGCGTTCAAGGTTCAAATTATTGGTTGGGTCATGGATGCGAAATTGTAAAAAAAAAACATGTTTCATAATACCAGTTACCTACATTGGCATTGCTACTCGCAATTTTATTTTATGTTGTCCACTTCTTCCGATATTAAAACAGTTTCTTGTTTTTAACCGGGCATGGAATTCGTTTAATTCTGATTCCTTTTCAGAAGTAAATGCTATAAACCAAAACAGAATTTTATAGTAGTTACGTGTATAAGAATCCAAACTTTTTTTGAAGGCTGGGTTCTTGGGATCATCTTTTTCTTGCCCGGCACAAGCGTTGCCTAACAGAAGTTCTGTACAAGCGTTTGTATTCCCTTGGGGTCTGTAGATAATGCCCCAAGAGAATACAACCTGGTAATAACTATGCTTTGTGGGATATTGCAGTAATAGTCGCGTTCTAACTTATTCAAGAACAATGAGTTCTCTGTTCTACTCGTAGGCAGTATATTATTATGTACTCTGAATGAGATTTCTTTGTTGCCACCTACGTTCAAGCACGTGCTACTACTAAGCCCGTAATTTTTGGAAGTGCTCACTAACAAGGCTTCACGACTTTCTATCAGTAAAATATATCAGTCATGTAAGGCGAAGAACGTCTACTGGTCAGCGAAACCTTTCTCATTTCCAATAAAAATAGATCACGAAAAATCATAACAGACACACATTGAAAAAACATGCTAAGTATAGAAGGTGCCGGTGCGGAGATTTAAAAATATATACATATAATAGTAGCTTTTGCCCGCGGCTTCGCCCGCGTGGTTCTATATAAAGATATCTTATGTTCTTCCCCAGGCTATAATCAAACTCATTGCCAATTACGCCATTACGGTCCGCTCAGCAGCTTAATCGTGAAAAGGTCGCAAACAAACAAACACAAACAGAGTTATTTTCGCATTTATAATATTAGCTCACTAACCTAATTTGACAGGACTAAATGTATTGCCATCCTTATTTAACCTCGGACATGAGAAAGGGATAGCAAGACTTTTAGACCTGTCAAATTAGTTAAGTTTAGTAATTTTGTACAACAGAATTAGCACTAATATACTACGTACAAATATTACTATGGATGCCAATGCGAACGCCTAGTCATTATAATAACATACAACTCAAGTGTTGTGATGGAAAAGTACTGTGGAGATTGTAAACACCAAACAGATAATGTATAGCTTCACCGTCCCACATATTGGAATGTAACGTTATAAGATGCCAATTAAAGCTTTGAAGACACCACAAAGGCCGGCTTAAGACGTGTAATGTTATAAAATTGTTTTGGGTTTTCCCTGCACGCACTTGAGTAGGTACTTATATTTTTTTGCTTATCAGCCTTCGTATCGCTACACCTGTTTACGATTTCGAGTTTTTTGAACAGTTACATGTAGGTACTTACGTACTTACTTATGAGAATAATATTAGGTCCTTACATATGAAATTGGCGTTTTGTATGGGAGGAACAAAAAGTCGAATATTTTTTAATATAATATATTTAATTAATCAAAGTATGAACCATTATTTTCTATGCACTTTTGCCATCTCATAGGTAGTTCATTGATCCCTTTACTAAAAAAACCAGTCGGACGGGAATCAATAAAATCT
Source organism: Falcaria lacertinaria (assembly GCA_951449985.1). NCBI lineage: Eukaryota > Metazoa > Arthropoda > Insecta > Lepidoptera > Drepanidae > Falcaria > Falcaria lacertinaria. The sequence continues at coordinate 8,416,506 of OX602117.1, forward strand.
TTGAAGGCGATTTGGACTGCCCCATCGGAGTTGAATTTTTTCCCTTGCAAGAAGTTATCCAAATTTCGAAAAAAATGGTAATCTGTTGGAGCAAGGTCCGGGGAGTACGGAGGATGTCTTAGACTTTCCAATTGAAGCTCTTCTAATTTAGTAGCCGTCTGTAGCGCAGTGTGTGGTCTAGCGTTGTCGTGAAGCAGCAGTGGCGTGGAGCGATTGACCAGCCTAGGTTGTTTAGCCGCTAGCTTTTCCATCATGGTTTGCAATTCCTGACAATAGACATCAGCCGTAATAGTCTGGCCAGATTTGAAAAAACTGTAATGAACAATACCGGCACTAGTCCACCAAACGCTTACAAGTAACTTTTTTGGGGTTAATTTTCGCTTGGGGCAGGATTTGGCTGGCTGGCCAGGATCTAACCATTGCGCTGAGCGCTTCCGATTATCGTAAAGAACCCATTTTTCATCACAGGTAATGATTCGGTTTAAAATACCTTCATTATTGTGCCGGTTTAGTAATGTAACGCAGCAGTCGACGCGCGTTTGCCGGTTTGTTTCAGTCAATTCGTGAGGTACCCACCTTTCAAGCTTTTTAATCTTCCCAATTTGCTTCAAGTGAATTAAAACAGTTTTATCACTAACATTGCAGCCTGCAGCTAACTCGGACGTGGTTTGCGATGGATCCGCTTCCACAATAGCCTTCAACTCTTCATTATCAACTTGAGTCTCAGGCCGTCCACGGGGCTTGTTCTGCAGGTCGAAATTTCCAGAACGAAAACGTTGGAACCAAAAACGAACTGTGTTTTCTTTTGCAACACGACCGCCATACACATCATTCACCCTTCGAGTTGTTTCCGCAGCACTAGTGCCACGGCGGAACTCGTACTCGTAAATAATGCGATATTTAAGGTTTTCCATTTTGTAAAATGAGTGACGCAAACAGAAAAAAACAGAAGAAAAAAAACAAATGAATGACGATCATCGAAGCACAAATACATGAGTCTATAGCTGTACAAATTTGAATTTGGAATTCCTTACCAAAGAGGAGAAATTCGTGATTAAAGTGGCCAGTACGAAAAACGCCAATTTCATATGTAAGGACCTAATATTAAGTTCATTGAAAAGAATATTTTTACAGTATTGCATATAATGTAAAAAAATATTGACATAAAAATTTGCTAACATCATTAGATTAGCAGACAGCCCCCAGGATCTTCCATCAATAAGACCTATAGTGTTGATCGTCATTTCAATAAGAGATACCAATTCCAATGAATTAATTGGAGAAAGTTTTTAATCGTAACGAATTTAGTAGAAGTTGCCATGCTTTCTAACAATCAACAACAACCAATTAATTTGGAAATATTCAGTGAATTAGAACATTGAATCGACAACAATGTTTTGTTTTAATTTGCAGTTATTTTCTAAGTTTTAAGTTTACACTATGACACAAAATAAATAATGAAGTTTGAGAAAAATACATAAAGATATTTTTGCAGAAATATCTCTATAGAGTAAGTTTGCTTTTTTCTCAAAGGTGGTAAAAAAGAGACGACCATCTAAAAGCTTACCATTCCCACTCGCATGTTGCCGAGACCTTATTATAAGTAACCTCTTTGATCATATATAACCAAAGACTAAGCTATGAGAAGGCTCAGCAACGCGTGTGACACTTGCGCCTGTGCTATACCCTAAGCAGGGGCGGCCTTAGCCAATGCGAGGCTCTGGGCGGGCAGGTAGATCTTTGTGAAGCGCTTGTTTTTGTGGAATGATATCAATTAAGTGAATTACTGTTGCTTGACTTGTTAATAAAAAAAATGTTTCACTCGTCGAGCTCATTTCGCCCTTTCATTTGATTCCCATATCATAAGGGTTGCTATGAAATGATTTACTGGGACTAAAATAATTAATTAAATCATAACAATTCAAGTAATGCGCGCTCGTGCGCGAGGCCCTTGCAAGAGCGAGGCCCCGGGCGGTAGCCCTGCTCGCCACCCCCTAAGGCCGCCACTGACCCTAAGAGTATCATATGTTTGGGGTTCAATATATCCCTGTTGCGAGTCTAAAAGCCCATTCATTAGGCATCAGTAATCGCTTACCTTCAGGCAGCACGTCTGCTTGATTGAATCTTACTATAGTAGTAACAAAAAATCTTAAAAGAAAGTGTTACAATGGGCAGGCTTATGAAAAGAAACCCCATTTTCACCCATTTCAGATATTATATAGTTACTAGCTGCCCGCCCCGGCTTCGCTCGTGTGGACAATTTTTTTTGCATTTATGGGGATGAAAAATAGATGTTGGCCGATTCTCATAGATACCGGATAAGCACAAAAAATTTCATCAAAATCGGTCAAGCCGTTTCGGAGGAGTATGGCAACGAAAACTGTGACACGAGAATTTTATATATTAGAAGATATACCACATATATTTGAAACATGGGTGCTACATTTCAACGTCGTAAATTTATCTTATACAAAGTTCATAGCGACTTTGAATGAGTAATTTAATAATTTTCAACTTCTTAGAAACTTTACAGCGCTGTGACTGCACTTTAAAGTTAACTTATCGAGTTAATAGCATGCGCTGAAGATTAAGTAAAAATATATAATAATAAATCCCTTAGCATCATAATGGCTTAGCACTGAGCTTAGTAACTCTGACAGTTAACCTTAGAACGTGATCGCAGCGGTCGCGCCTGCGCATATCGGTACGGTAGATCTACGTCAACCTTCCATATACTTAGAGTCAAATATTAAAATGATATTTCCTTCCCTTTTTAAAGATAAAGTATTTATTAAGATTTATCCAAAATAGCGAAGGTAAATACACCTTCGTTACATAACCTTAAACAAGGCCGGAATGTTGCCATTACTAAGAACTGCGACGGCAAATGAACTTTAACCTTGTGGCGTGCATTTAGTTTCCTTATTACCGCATTATGGGTTTACTGGTTTAAATATCAATTAAGTAATTCAATAGAGCTGTAATTATTATTATTTATATCGCGACAAAACTACGAGAGATCACGTGTTTTAAATCGTTTACTAATTCGATTTTTTCTAAGACGCATAAGGGATGAACTTAGTACACTTTATATGAGAAAAATAATTGTAATAATTATATTCAGGCAAAGAAAGTACAATATTATACAACAAATATTAATTAAGAAAACCGACCCCGTCGACGTGCATTGTCGTCATTTGTCGTGCATATTATCAGTCCCGGGCACGGCAGCGTTAGACAAGCTTCCTTTAGGGCTTTATCTTAACCGAGTCCGTCTTATACTGAGTCAATTTATCTATACTAAACATCTTACCTATATTTTATACAGAACGTATATTTTGAATTACAGCTTTTAAACCTATTTTAATCGACTTTAAAAAAGGAGGAGGTTCTATGTTCGGCGGTATGATTTTTTTCTTATGTATGTTTTATAATTTTTCCATTCGGATCTCATCAAAAGAGATATTTAACTGATTCTAATTAAAATATTTTTTAATTTAATGTGTTATATTTTTTTCTGAAGATTTTTTTGTACACAACATTTTTTTTCTTGTTTATTTAGATGGGTTATTTCCACTTTATTCCGGATGTTTTCTACGTAGGAGGACTATTTATAAATCTGTGTATTTGGGTTTTTTACAATAAGGTGCGAAGGACTAGTCTTTATTTACTTGACACGTACGTAAATCAACATAAAAAATTACTAAGAAATGACGAAGTTCACAATGTCTGTGGTTTCTATACAGTGAGTCCTCCAACGCCAAAAAAACTCATGGCGATTAGGGTTCCGTAACTAAACAGGAGAAACGGACCCGTTATAGGATCACTTTATTCTCAGTCTGTCTGCCTGAATTCCTTTGCTCGAAAACACGTTGAGGTATCAAGTTGAAATGTATACCAAATACTTGGATCTACAGTCTTTTAGTTGTGAAAATCAAACGTGTAATTCCTTACGATGAAAAGATATCACCGTTTATTTAATATTTTCATATTTTGCGATTTTACAAATTAAAAGATAATTAAAAGCTATAGGGTATTTCCCGTTGACCTAGAATCATGGAATTTGGCAAGAAGCAGTCACTTAAAGGAAAATAAAGGCATATTCTTAAAGCATGTAATCTGTAGTTTAATAACAAAAATTAAAACTAATTGATGCAGTAATCGTGCCTAGCGATCGAACGGCAAAGTTGAGTTAGTTCATTAACTTAGTATGTCTTTTAGTACGGAACCCTTGGTGCATGAGTCACACTCTGGGCCAGTTATTTATGAAGGTTACTAAGACTACAGAAGCTTTATTAGCTGTCTTCTGCCATCACGTTCCCGATACTGACACTGACGTAAAGCGTATTATTAGAAGGTTGTGTAGAGGGTAGGAAGGTGAATAAATTCACTTCAATTTTGACAATCAAAGGAAAATGTTGACTTGATATTGGTGTCGATTCTGTTATTCAAAATTACTAAACTTAATTTATTAGACAGATCTAAAAGTCTTGCTATCCCTTTCTCATGTAAGGTTTTAAATAGGGATGGCAATATTTTTAGCCTAAGTTAGTAATTTTGAACAACAGAATTGGCACCAATTATGTGAGATACAGTGGTTTTTATGTTAAGTATTATACAGGCATATATTAGTGTGTAAGCAACATTCCACGTCGTGTTCAGCAAAAGTAAATCGAATAATAGATAGGTATTAATTTACTACCAAAATGAATAAATTTTCTCGTGATTGGTGAAATGGAGTTCATAGATTGTCATGAAGGTTGCCAGCCTTCTTGCTGTTCATCTCACCTTACGACGTTGCCAAGAGGATCCTCTCCATTTCAGAGTAGTTAATATACTCTCTATTATCTACATGACATTGGCAAAATACGAAATATTTTTTAATGAATTGAATTGAATAAATTCACCATTTTAATTTTCATAGCGGAATAGATCAAAGAAGAAGAAATTTACCCATTAGTTTATAGTTTTAATTAAATGGCTGAAAGGGATCGTTTAATTATAATTGAGATGTTGAAATTTATGTTAAAATTGAATAGCGAAAGTTGATAACCAAGTTTTCCTTTTCTTCTATGACGTCTATCTATATTATATCTAAATCCGATTCTCTCTCTCTATATATATATATATATATATATATATATATATATTCTATAGTTCCGTTGTTTGTATTTTTATTTTCGCCAACAAAAGAAAACTCCTACACATAAATACTGTTAGTACTTTATTAAACAAGGTAATTTAACAATATGACTTCAATTAAGCACGTTAGAAGAGATCTAGCTGCTACCTTGCTTACTTAAACCTGAGTTATAATATATCTTCACGCCTTCCCACAAGGGTCCCGGAAGGGGTAGGCAGAGGTGTTACAACACACACTTTCCACCGAAGATAATTGCCATCGTGACAGATGGTGAGTACGTCGCTGTCTCTTAGGCACTACGTCTTTGGATTTCTTCTCAGACGTATGCAGGTTTCCCCACGTTGTTTTCCTTCACCGTAAAACTCGTGGTGTGACTAATCACTGCTATGTAAACAATAATCAAAGCTAAGTTACTAGGTATATTATGCTAAATATATCCATCGATCCGGACTTTGATAATGTTACTAAGCTGTTACTAGCTTAGTAACATTATTTTTTGTTACCTTACTTTGTGTGTCGTGAGATTTCTTATTAGTAATGCCGCATATTTTTCCAAGCTGTTATACCTATCGCAAGCAAGTTCACGTTTAAATTTGCGACGCGTTATGTAATGTTGTATAACAGACATTGAACTTGTGTTTTTAAAGACATTACTAGCTTTTTCCCTTCGTCTGCGTAGGATACATTTTCTGGATCTCAACAACGGAGACACCTTCTGGGTGCATTGTTACGGGAACCAATTTCAGAAAATCGGACACTGGGAAGTGGGTCATATTTAACTTGCAAGATTTGATTACACACACACCGGACAGGGAAAACTTAAAAGCTTACAAAAAATCAAGATTGAAGGTATTGGCTCGAGTCGTAGGAGGTCTGAATTCAATATGTTGTAACTCAGGGTCATCGGAATGTTCCCGAAGAACAAATTATTCGTAGCTTTCCGCCTGCAACTTCGTCCACGTTCAAATAGGATAACACGTAGCCTTAACATAAAACAGCCTACATTCTTCAGGGATATATCAGAACTATTCATTGGTAAAAGAAATGTCGGAATCAGCTTAGTTCCGGATATAACCCCATACACACAAACCATACTATATTACCTCTTTGTAATACTAGTGTAGATTTGATTTATCTAATTTGCAGTTGACATTAAAAAAGTATTAAAGCGCATATGAAATAGGATTCAATAATAGGAAAGGCGTATTGATTGAACGCAAATATAGTTTTGTGGTCGTCTGCCTGTCTGCATGCTGCAATGTGTGGTGGTTTGCAACAGACGACCCGAATTTCGCCTTTAGTTGGTAATGTCACAACGCGTTGGTTGGTTCTACATGATTACGAATGTTAACGGCCCTATTCTGTCTATAATATTAGGGTAATCAAGAAGTTAACTATATATGTGTAGAAGATGTGTAGTTACAAAAATGAATCCCTATTTCCCTTGGTCACGGCATAACGCGTGAACGGCTAGACCAATATTTTGCCAATTCTTCTCTTTTATTTTCTTTTATTTCAGAAGAAGGTTCTACCGAAATAATACCGGAGCATTTTTAATTTCAGGATAAATTTTATGTATTTTTTTTCTATGTTGTATTTGTCATATGCATTCATAGCTAAGACACAACAATGTCTCTCGGGACAGCTAGTTCAAAAAAAGAATGCTTTAAATTAATCAAAATTAATTTTGATTTTATTTTAAGCATTCTTATTTTAAACTTTGTTGCTGACATAAAAGCTGAAAATTAAATGAAATTCAAAATTTGAAGGCCCACGTAGTTCATCCAAACACCCTGTTTGAAGCGTCATCAAATTCAATTACGCTTTTAAAGCCGGAGGCCTCTCTACGTTTAAAGTGGAATCAGATTTGACTGGCGTTTCAGTTTCCAGCTATAAGGCCGGTATTCCAAAACAACACTCCAGCGTTTGATCTTAGTTCAAAAATTACTTATTAGGATAGAATCTCTATGCCTAAAATGTATAAGTAATCTTGACTCGAGTTTAGTTCTAGAATTAATCTCCAGTCTAATCTAGTTTAAGTGGAGATTCGTGACTGATTGGCGATCTAGAGTACCGAATCTGTCTCCTACTTACTTTCTTTACAACGATCTAGTTTTTGTTCAAGTCACAAGGCTTATTTGTTTTTCTACCGTGAAATGCATGGCGTGATATATCGCCGTATTATTATAATCTGTAGCGAAACTCGATTTTCGTGTTATTTAACCGTTCAGAGATACTGTTATTAGATAGGTCACGTTTCATTTCACTTATATTCTATACTTACATTGGCTTTGACATTTGTAACTGTACCACGTGATCTCTCTTACTGCTACGGTAAAAGGAGTCTTGCAGGTACCTAATCGTATTATTTGCTAACAGGTACATAAGACAATTTCGCACATTAACTTGATGTGATTTTCTTCTAGAAGGTTCAATTCAATTTCGTTGTGCCCTACCTCTCTTAATAATCCGCCAGAAGTCTTTGTCGCTTTGATATAGACAATTTTTACAAATCTCAAATCAGTAAGCTACGGGAAAGAAATTACAACCGCCACCTACAATCATCACCGGTAGTACCACGGGTAAGAAGGGCACTGGACGTATAGCTCAATATAAAATAAAACTTGGCACGCAATATCTAATATATAAAATTCTCGTGTCACAGTTTTCGTTGCCATACTCCTCCGAAACGGCTTGACCGATTTTGATGAAATTTTTTGTGCTTATCCGGTATCTATGAGAATCGGCCAACATCTATTTATCATCCCCATAAATGCAAAAAAAAATTGTCCACACGAGCGAAGCCGGGGCGGGCAGCTAGTTCCGTATAAAGAGACAAAGTGTTTTACATTCGATAAGTGTGTTCGTTATTTTTATCAAAAGTTGAGAGCGGTTGTTACGAAGTTCATCACTAACAATAAAAGTACTTATATACCTAGTTCCGACTGACAGGTAATTATGAAAGCAATGGGTTTATTTACACCACAACAAGCAAGAATACAAGTGAGAGGTTACCGTGCGTGGTAACTAATCTTAGTAATCTTATTTTGCACTAGCTGTTCCATCTTTGTTCACAATTTCATGGGTGTTATTTATTATGCGCATCCAAATCTATATAATACAATTTATCAACAATAGACTGAATAAGAACAAATAACTTCCTTCTCTTGAACGTTAATTAACATTTTATTAGCCATCAATTTTAATTAATACGGTTATGACTGAAGATTAAAATAAAAACAAGTATAATATACAAATTTATTGCCTATTTGAATATAAATAAACTTTATCTTACTCGACAATACGAGGTTGAAACAAAACAATATTGTGACATTATTAAAGCTTGAGATGGCAATTAACATATTAACATAAACAAATATAAAATTGTAAATAACAAGAAGTATATATTAAAATATTATCTAAATTATGTTTGGTATTGAAATACATCTAGAATACATGTAACATTTAATATTAGTTATAATTATAAAAAAACCTTTTCGTGCGTTAATAAAAGCTAAAAATATAGAAAAGCATTTGAATTCAATGTCCGATATTTTAAGTGCATATCGTTGCAGAAATTAATACACACGAAAAACTTTATTTACCAAATAAACAATAATAAAAGGCAATATTACAATATATTCAGTATTTTTTACAAACTAAATACTCCACCCAAATAGTAAGTACAGTCAATAGAAATAACCTAATTCAATTTCGCCACTAAAATAATATTTACATAAAACTTTCGTAGTTCTTACTTATTCTGCGACCTGTCCTTAAGTAATAAAAAAAATGATTGCAAAAAAAGCTACAAAAACTCCGTAATTAAAAATTATCAAACCGTAATTCATACAATTCAGATAGCCAGTAGGTAGGTATGACAAATAAAACAAATATAAAAATTGGTAAAAAGTACGTACACAGACTAGTCTCTAAGAGTTTGACCATGATATTATGTGATGCCTGTGTTCTTTCCTGGCTAGTTAAAAGGGGACGGGTTCATGGGTGGTCAGAGTCGGCTCTAAGTGCTTCAAGTAGGCCCGGGACAGGCAAGTGCTGCAAGGAGCACGTGAGGGTTCCAGGGACGGTGACATCGCTGCCCATGTCCTATATAAGTGTATTATCGATGGCTGCCCCCCAAGACGTAGGTAGGCAAAGTGCTGGGCACTGGTGCGTTCCACCGGAGACCAAAAAGTTTCCCCGCGTCAACAAAAATGAAGGAAGGTGAATGTGTTACATACGTCTATTAGTATTGAACATTATAATTTATTGTCAATTTGTTATAATTAGTTTTTAAAACGGAGGTAACTACGAAATACAAAAACAAATTACAATATTACGTCACTCATCAACTATGGTTTAAATCCGACATTTATTTAACGCGTTATGACATTTCTTCCGTGCACATGAATCTGTTTTTTAACGATTTGTTTCCTTTCTGATATCACTTAAGATTAATGAATGTATGACCTCGGTAAAATTATGATTTATCATCCAGTTAGGGGCTTGATTTCGATGATATTATCAAAAATGATCGTGATGAATTAAATGATCATGCTTGAAGGTGGTATGGTGATTGGATATCCTAACAAATAATCCAAAATCCTGAGCTACTTCATTGATTCCATTCCGTATGACATTATTAATTCCACTTTGCCCAAATTCTACCATTTCACTGGATAATTCTTACGCTATAAGCAGCTTAATATATGTTATATACCTATCAACTTTTACCAAAACTTCAATATCTGTAATTTACTGCGTTCATGAACGCTACCCGAACACAGTGTTTCATTATCAATATTTTGAGTGTTATTATTGATGTAGCGAAGGGTACCTCTAAGTTAATTGTCCCAGTCCGAAAATATAGTTTTCATGTACCTGTAACAAGGAAGATATAAATATAAGATGACACATTTCCCAGCATTTTGACTGTTATTATGAGTACTTGTTTTATGCTAGTATAAAATAATATTATCTGAGTCTTGCTTTTGAAGAACTAAAAAATATTGTGTTAGATAACTCACCTATTTCTTGTCCCTACAAAAACCGAATACAAAGTAACTTTCCCTTTCAACGTTAGACCAATATCAACATCTTCAATCATCAAGTTTTTATCTATAGAAATGCCTATTTTAATTGAAACGGAAATGTTACTCCAACGTTCCGCTCTATATGCGAACTGCTCATACGATTAGTGAGCACTTCTATTAGTGTATACAGTTTCGTATTAGTTACTAATACGAAACTGTATACGAGGTATGCAATGTACAAGGTTAAATGGTCGACCCTGTTGTGCGAAATAATTAGAGTTTCACTGAATAAAAAATGCATTTAATTAATATGCTAGTCCGTTCAAAGTGGTTCTGTCCGGTCATGCGAACAAAGGTAAAGCGACCACTACTACATACAACCGCAGTATATTATCTACTCTGAGCATACAACATACTACATCGCAACTGGTATACTATACGACAGACGGCGCTATTAAATTCCTAATTCCAGTAGAATTTAATAGCAATTGCAAATGTAGTTTCGCTTCAATAACACGTTGTGTTTACATTGAGATCGTGGTATGGCAGCAAAAACTACGTAGAACCAAGCCGTTCGCGTTGCTTTTGCAGCCTTGTTTTATACTGCAAATAAAGTTGGTAGTCGCAATTAAAGGTAATAAAGGATATAGGAGCATCTATATTTACCTTAGATAACCTTATTATTATATGGGAGCTTACCCGCAACTTACCTGCCTATTGTAAAAATATAAAGCATGCAGATCGAAGGACCAAAATCTTGAGAGGTTTCCACATTATTAGATATATTTTTAGCAGGTCTGGTAGCCACGAAAAGGAAAACTTATTAAGACTAAAACATATAGCGCTCAGCACCCGAAATTTGAGAGCGGTGGAAAATATTGTGTTCATTGACTATTCATACTGAAAAGAGACTGTAGTGTGATCTGAAACTAATATTCACTTGCTCATTTTAAGGCATATCTAAAATTTGTTAGAATAATGCGTAGAAGAAACGTCTAAGATGCCTATACTCTCGCTCAAAGAACTTATTGCTTGGAGCTTAGTCAAGTTATCATTTATGTACTTCTTGAAATTGCCTCAAATCCTAACTTTTTATTGGCTACGAACACCGTCTTAAATTTCTCGTCGCGTAAGCTCATTCGAGGTAATAAGTGCGTTCCCCGATCGTTGTCGGACCTTGTTACGTCACAATCTAGGAGAAGTCCTCAGGTCTTGAATGCTTCTGAGAATTTATTGGATCTTAATGCTTAATCCGAGGAATTCCCTTACATCAGATGGATTTCGTAAAGTTCGTCGTGTTCTTGATGAATTGAAATAGGTCAAGTTTTATGACTCAAGGTTAGATCTTGTTGGAGTAGGAGTAACATACAAACTTCTAGTTTCTTGTAGCCAATATCACCATTTTTCAGAACATGTTTCTACACTTTGTAAATATACAAATATTATATCTTCTCAGTTTTTGAGGATTAGAGGTGTGATCGTACGTAGAATGAGTAACCTAACCTAAAAAAACTCGCGATTCCGAAAGACTTCAAATCCTCTATAAATCAAAGCAAAGACCACCTTTGAAAAAATAATTAGTTAGTCCGTTTAGGATCTACGATGCCACAGACATACACAAAGATTATAGCACTGCTCTTTTTGCTGAATTTTGAAATAAAATGTCTGCATAATTTGTTATTTATTCGTAATTAGCAAATATCTAATGTGATTTTATTAATAAAGTAGCAGAACTCTACGTTGGATCTGTGAAAGGGGTCTGTGTTGCAATAGTGGCGAGCGATGCATGCGAGTTGCACAGCGAATTTTCCAGGCCAATCCGCAGTGCAATTCCTCAGAGAGTGAGGCAAAGTGCGGAAATACATACAAGGCGTGTTAAATGAATACTTTGGCTGCATTCACAAGAACGCAAGTCCTGTTTTATAATAATTTGATTAGTCATTTTGTTGTGAAGGTAAATTCCTCGGCTATTGACCGAATAATTATATTCTGGGAATCTTTTAATTGTTATTGTAACTAGATATTTTAATTGTGACTGAAACTTTTAGTGGAAAAACTGGTAACTATGTTCAGACTCAGGAATCAGTAGTAGGTGTGACATTCTTAAGTTTACGACGAGAAAGATTTTTTTTATACCACTTAGTTGGCACACAAGCATACGGCCCACCTGATGGTAAGCAGTCACCGTAGTCTATAGCCCGCTAGCAGTACCAGGGATATCACTAACGAGTTGCCATCCCTGATGTTGATGAGCAGCATTCCCGTGGAGCACTGGCAACCTTACCTATCGCAGAAACACAACACTTCATCAAAGTAGTGTTATTTCACTGCGGTCTTCTGTAAGACGGGGATACAGTCCCCTGTCGGGCGGCTACAATGGGAAATCCCACGGGAGATCCCAATTCGCCCTACCTCTCTAAACAAGGTCGTGGTATGAATAATCACTGTACTTAGCTTAGAAAAACTCATTGGTACAGGCTGGGATTTGAACCTGGGCCCATCAGATGACAGGCCGTTGCTTCAACCGCAAGGCCACCGTGGCTTAAAAAATATTACGTTTATAGCAACTGAAATAAAAACGTTTCTATTTGAATACTTAGTGAGTTATTTGATATAAATTTTACGCTTCATTTTAATCTTAAAAGGTTTTAAGAACCTATAAAATGTATTCTTTGAGAGTATTATAATCGTGAATGGAGATTATTGGAGATATAGGGAGCCTCATGTTTTTTTTTATAAAAAGCCGAGCTAGCCGTGTTTAATATAATGTAACATTTAATTGATTGGAAATAAAAAAATAGTAAATACCTATGTACAAAAAATAATCCTACTTTTTTACGTTTTTTCTTATTGACACAAAACAGTTTAAACTATTTACAAAGACATATCTTAACCTACCTACTTATAGATAAAAGGTCTGACCTAAACCGGAATCATGCGGTAGCGTGCCAAGAATGCTGGCAGCATTGCCACGCTGGATAGCTATAGATAGGATCCTACTAATATTATAAATGCGAAAGTTTGTGAGTATGAATTGATTGATGTTTATTACTCTTTCACGCAAATGTACAAAACGGATTCGGATGAAAATTGGAACACCGATAGTTTATAGCCTGGATTAACACATAGAGTACCTACTTTTTATCCCGGGAGAATGTTAGATTCTTCTGGGATCCTAAGCTCAACGCGGATGAAGTCGCGGGCAGAAGCTGGTATATTATAAAAAAGAAGACCCGTCTTGAGGGTTAAAGCAATATGGTTATCTAGATAACTCAAAGACTTTGATAATATAGTGAATAATAACTCGTAACACTCTTTTAAATGCCTTACATTTCGGAATACTTCAGTGGTATTTGTTTTTATTTTTATTGCTTTGTTACCTGTATAGCAAGAACACCTTTCGACTAGTTTTCGAAAACTTAACTCTTAAAATGACTAAATTATCATACTATTTTGTAGTTCCAATTTTCGTCGAAGCAGTGCTGTTCATTTTTCCTACACAAAATGTCAAAAGCGATACGAATACGTAGAGCAAAGTTGTTCTTGCTAAGGCTAGTGTATGTGGGTATAAGCGGTATCTTACAAGATGGTATTATTTAGAAAATTCGCACACTTATTAAGTATGGATGACAATACAATAATTTCATAACTTTGTCCTAGTGATCTGACCATGATCATCTGGCCAAATAATTTGAAACTTGTTTTATTATAGTTCTTTATTTTATTTTATTTTTTTACATATTAGTATAGAAACTCATGCCAAATAATTTAAAATCATGGTACTAAAAAAGTTATAATCGAAATTCGAAATCCATGCGATAATAATCTTTCGCTCGAATTTCATCTCCTCCACTGAAGCGATTGAAAGCTAAACAACTTTGTGTAGAGTATTTAAGATCGATGAACTCGCAAGTTTCGTAAAGGCCAGTGGGACCCACTTCACAACTTGCCAGATATATATTTAGCGAGACGTAATCTATTATGTAAGGGCCCTGTCTTGAAATGTTATAATGTGTTGCAAGGTCGACCGCGCTATAGAAATAACAGGTCCGGGCCGTCTGTGCGTCTGGTTTTGCAAATGATGTGCAATCAGAATATTGTATTTCTAAATGTTACTACCTTTATCTTGTTTTAACACTTGCAATGCAAATGTATGTAGAATTTTTTTACAAATTGGTAGGCAGCTTTTTTACATTAAGAATTTTAAATAACTCATATTTTATTTTTTTGCGACTGGCGAATAAATTACATTGTTTTAAAAATTTTAAGTTTCCTTTTGTCTACAAATTATCAAGTTGTAGGTACTTGTATGTAAATGTGTTTGGGTTAGTCATAAAAATAAGAAATTCCGAGATAGCACAGCTATTACTAACAAGAAAACAACAAAATACAAACAAACTATCAAACTTTGCCTCTGTAAAATATTACCGCGCCGCGCGGTATTAATCGCGGTTTCCTACACATAAGTTTGAAGGGTCATTTCATCCTTTAGGGATAGTTTTTTGGAACGAAAGTACTTTTAACAAATAACCTTAGGTAAATTCTATTTCTGTACCAAACTTTATAAATTCAGATTACCTGGTAGCATCAATAAATCGGTTACAAAAAGAAAAGAAAATGCTTTATTCAACGCACGGATCACTTACGAAACGATATTTTCTTTAAAGGCTACACATAACCAAGAAGTTCAATGTACCACGCTCTGCCAACGTCTTTAAAAAACAAAAAAAAACAATTGGAACATGAACAAAATATTATGAATTATGATCTTTTTTTTAAAATAATATCTTGTTTTATGGAATTAGGTTTGATTTTACGGATATCTCGACTACACTATGATTAGGTTCTGGTGGTGTAATACCACTTCAAAATGGATGTAGTGTTAAATTCTTAAAATGTAATCTAAACATTTATGCCGAAGGAATAGCCGACCTTCAACGTTACTTTCAAATTTTGCGAAACAATTTGAAATAATTTGTATATTAATGTACTATATACTAAGCTAGTTATATATTTTTTATTAAACGAAGATAGAATTAAGCTAAAAGTAAATTCGCAGTGCAACTTGCCACTGAGTAATGAAAATATTTTAATTTAAGCAGCGTAATTATTATTGTATTCTTATCATTATAAGATATTTACACAAAGTAATATAAATTATGTATTTTGTGAGAATTCTACGGAATAATCATGGATACGTGGATAAAAATATATGAAGTATCCATTATCACCACGCCTTACATACATTATTGCGATCGACACCCATTCAACCCGACTTGACCGGTAAACAGATTTAGCACAGATCAATATGACCTCGGCAAAATACTATACTACCTACATGGAAAACAGTTAGGTATTAAACAGTACTTATTCTTATTGACAACTTATGTACACTATATAAACAAAGCAAAGTCAAAACAACTTACAAAATTGTAGAGTACTGAATTCCAATGACTAGCAGACTGGAGGCAACTGGAAGTCACAAAACAAATGCACATCGTTCTTCAACTTCTCAAACTGAACCCAAACATCTTCTTTTCATTGCTGGATCGGCTGGTACACGAAGAGGTGCTGGTATTACTGCCCTTTCTTGATAAACCATTTTTACGCGTACTTTTACTCTCTTTAAAAATGCGATCCAAAACTTGTCGGATTGTCGAATGTTTTCTGTCAAAAGGATTGGGATACATGCTTGCGTGTGCGTTGCAACTCGACTATTGCGCGAGTCGGCCGATCGCATTGCATCGCCGCTGGTGGGGCGCTTGCAAAATTGGGGGTCAAGTTCAAAACCCCAACGTTATCTGCTCGAAGTTACTTACAAGCGTTATGAAACGGGTGGTGAGGTTATATTGACCGAAGTGACCGATCCATGTGGCGACATCGATTCGAGATTTGTCGTCTTTGTTAGAAAATGTCTTGCGTTCTACGATTGAACGCGGAGTGGGTGTTGCTAATAGTATTACTTTGCAAGAAAATTAAATAATTTACATCATCTCATTTTGCATTTGCTCTTATTCCTTATTTATGACGTAGTTGTTGACTACGCACAACGTTTTTTTCTTTGTTTCTTTGTCCGCACCATGTTAAAATACTAACGCGCTTATATAGGCACGCATTGATATATATGCAGGTATTTCAATTACAATACACACGTGTTTTACTTTAATTCTAGGTATATATCGTCTACGTATCTGTCATTTGAATCTGAACAGCGCGATCACCAAAAGTATGATAAAACCAACGAAAAACGTTGGAAAAAAATGATAAGTAAGTAATTATGGCTCATTTCTTCGGAAAAACCGACTTCTATGTTAATTTCGGTAGTTTATAACAACACAAGTTTTGTTAGGAATACAATGTGTATAGGTAGTAATGAGAAATTTGGTGAACTTCTAACCATTTTTTTTTTAATAATGTTTGGACATTATTACACAACGCCATCTGGCCCCAAACTAAGCAAAGCTTGTACTATGGAAACCAGTAGCTGATACAATACTTATATACTTTATTTATTTTTTGTAAATACATACTTATAATACATACCAAACACCCAGACGCAAGACAAACATATTTGTCACATAAATGTTTGCCCCGGCGGGAATCGAACCCACGACCTCTAGCGTAGCAGTCAGGTGTACTAACCACTAGACCAGCGGTCTCGTCAAAAATTCTTCCATTTTGATTGGTATCGCGCGGTCGTAAACTCACAATTGAAGAAATCACTCTTGCTCTGATTGTAGCGACTGATCGATGCTAATAATATCTTATCATCATGCATACCGATACCAAAAACCTTAGCGGAACAAAACAAGGCTATGCTGAATGGAGGAAAACTGCAGATTGGTACGTCGGAAGCAGATAGTTTAAAGGAGATGGTGATACTGAGCGCTTGATAGTTAAAATTACTAGTTTAATGACCTTAAGCTGACGGATATGAATGCAAAGGTCGTAGATCATGCAAGTCTAGTCTATGGTAATTACTTTGAATGACATACGCCCATAAACAATGACGAACACAATCATTACTTTCGGGTATGTTTACTTCAATTTGGCAGTGAGTTCGTAATTGCTAGAGTCCACTGCTGGGATAAAATTGTCTGATATATTTTATTGTATCCAATAACATTATAAAACCTGTTGCTGAGATAAATTTTATATTGGACGCTGTGGTCTCCTTTAATGAAGGAACATACTGAACTGGGACCTATTGATTGTTTAAATTGTATATTTGTGTATCTTTTGTTGGAGCTCCTTAAAATAATAAATAAATAAATTAATAAAAATAATTATTAACACCAATAATACAAATTCATTATATTTGGGTATCATTGATAGCGTAGCCAGCCTTATCTACGTTGTTTTTATAAAACTTGTTATGTAGCGGAACACAATGTTCATAACACGTATTCGGATGTGAGTTCCGTTTGTTTTTCTACCATCTAAGATTAGCACCTTGACCCGTATAATATTGTTTGTCGATACTTCCATCGCACCATAGAAATAACTATCATCAACTTATTAAATACTAGCTGTTTTTCCCGCGACTTCACCCGCGTATCAATATAATATATAGCCTATGTTACTCAGTGATAATGTAGCTTTCTGACGGCAAAAGAATTTTTGAAATCGGTCCAGTATTTACGGAGCCTATTCAATACAAACAAACAATCAAATCTTTCCTGTTTATAATATTAGTGTAGATAATATATTAAACAATGAGTCAAAGGGTTAATCTTGTACTGGTTTAATAATCTAGGTATGATTATGTAGTTGAGGTACCCTAAGTTACCTACTTATTGCTATTCCCAAGTCATAACAGCAAAGTGACATTCAATTGTAAGCGTATGGCACCTCAGAATAATAGCTAAAGCTACCTGAAGTCTTATGTTATTTTAACTTTACATGATGTTCAGTTTCTTAAGAACACTTATCGTGATGTAAGCAATATAAGAATGTTTTCTAAAATAAAACCTCATTTCATACAGACTTGTTTCAAGTACAAGTTGCCATAGAATTTTTTTATTGTAAAGCATTCAAAGTTGGTATTTGGAATTTGAATCATTGTTTCGTCAAATTGATAATATTTCCTGAATGCTTCCTAAGAAAGTGTATTGTCATTGAGTTTGAAGACGGTTTGAAGGCAGCAATACAAATTCCACAGCCAACGTCTTTAAATTCATAAACAAGGACTGAAGAAAGTGAGATGAATATTTCCCGAAAAGATCCATCCAAAATGTTAACAAAAGTTGACAGAAACGTGTCATAGTTTGTAATAAATATACCCGATTTTATTTAAATAATTTGAAATTATGAATACGTAATTTGTTTAGGTGTTTTAACTTCACTACTTTTTCAACGTAGCTTTTTAGCCCAACTATGGACATTTAGTGAATTTGTTTACAGTTAATATAAGTAGGTGCATAGTGGTATTTCCTTCCATTCACAACGTGTCGTGAGAAGTTACTAGAATGCTGAATTGGAGACGCAGTTAGGTTGAAATGATGAGAATGTGTGATTGACGCAAGCGACACGCAAATATCCAGAAGAATGCATTATTTATTTGCTTTGTTCTGATGAATGCAATTGTTTTATTTATTTACAACTATCTGTGCCCTTGACTTTATAAAAGATAATGAAGCGTCATCGTTAAATTTTTCAACGTATTTAACTTTTTCATATGTGTTCTGATTAAACTTAAATGTTAAGGGAAGCTTTCCAAGTTTTCATTAGTGAAAACCGCATCCAAGATTAGTGTGTTCAAACGCACAGACGAACAGATAGCGTTGATAAAGCCTCATAATAGGGATAATACAATATTATAACAGCCTTGTATTGCGGCTGAGTCTAGAATTTAGTATCAAGATGTAATCAAATGTTTATGAGCACCTTGAAGACCGCACTATTTATAATGATTGTAGAACGATACGGGCTTGATGTGACAGGTTATCAGGTTAAAACAATTCAAGGTCGGCAACGCGCGAGTACCCCTGGTGTTGCAAGCGTCCATAGGCTACGGTGACCGCTTACAATCAGGTGGGATGTATGCTTGTTTGCCACCTTAGTGGTATAAAAAAACAGATATTACGTTTGCTAAATTATGTTCAGTGAAATAAAAAGAGCTGTTGCACCTAAATTTTGCTCAAAAATTATAACTTAAGCAGCCTTAGCTTACAAATTTACTGACACAAATATTACCTACATTTGAAAATTTTTTTAGGTAGGTACCTACACTGTTCAATAAAATTATTGCCGTACATTTTTTTATTAAATACATTTAGATTAATCACACTAATTATAAAATCGAAAGTTAGTGTGTATTTGTGTATCATCTTCACGCCTCAGTGGCTGAATAAATTTGAATAGGGGGCTTTTAAACTGCATTAATATATACGATATTTTTTATCCCGGAAAATAGTGTGGTTCCACAGGGATAGTAGAACCATGCGGGCGACGCCGCGTAAAAAATTAACCGCGTATCTACATCTACATCTACACTTCTGCATCTACATCTACACTAATATTATAAAGAGGAAAGATTTGATAGATTTTTTGTATTGAATAGACTCCGAAACTACTGGACCGATTTCAAAATATCTTTGGCCGTTAGTAAACTACATTATCACTGAGTAACAGGCTATAAATTATATTTTGAAACGCGGGCGAAGGGAGAGAACCGGTAGTATTTTATATTTGTGACATCTTAATTGGATCACCTTACACGAATGTAGTAGCCTAGATGAATAATTGAACGCTAGTACTTAATCCTCAATGTGAATCTTGTTGCAAAGCAATAGAGATCGTTATCGATGCACCTTTGACACGTAATCTCTAATCCGCAAGGGTTTTCCCAAGGTCTTTGTTCGTAGGTACATTTTCCAGGTAATTATTGTTTGTCGGTCACACGTGCCGCAAACGATGTCTCAGGAATTTTCTTGAATTTTTTATTCAGTGTAAACGCAGGTGATGACCTGTCATATTGAATTATGTTTTTTTTATCCTTAAAGGTGCCAAGCATTTGGAAAGACGTACGGTTTATTGTCACAAAACTTTAATTTAATTTAAAATATACATCAATCCGATTCAACTTATCTTTTTCGCTGGCTCATTGACCTTGACTAGTACATATGGGAATTAAACGGTCGCTTTGAGGGTCTATCAAAACACCATTATCACCGTAAATATTTTATTATACATGTTAAATCAAAGTTCGATACATATTTAAATGGCTATTTATAATAGAGCAAGTTTTGAATTTTCTACCTAACTAGGAAAACAGTTCTAGAAGTTGTATGTTGTCACTCACAATAAAAATGTTTTTTTTTATACCACTAAGGTGGTACACGAGCATACGGCCCACCTGTTTGGTAAGCAGTCACCGTAGCCTATACCCGCTAGAAATACCAAGGGTATCACTAACGGGTTGCCGACCATTTTGTTGATGAGGACTCACTGTGCTAGCAGCATTACTACTAGCCCAGCGTATCCTCGTGGAGCACTGGCAACCTTACTTACCGCAGAAACACAACACTACATCAAGTAGTGTTATTTCACTGTGGTCTTAATGTATCTATTGCGCATGATGAAAGCATAATGAAAGCGCTGAGGCTCAAAGGACTAGATGCCACACATGATTTTGGCCTCTTAAGGCGCCACTTATTACATTCTTCGCCATTTACTGAACACAACACAATTCAATTTAATTTACAAAGCTGTTATTTTGATTGAATTAGTCCCTAACAGATACTAAAAATGTTATTGTATCCTAGGAACACTTGATTACCGACATGAAATTAATCAGAGAGTACTTATAATCTGAGATTATAATAAATTTTAAGAAATAGGCTATATACATGCAAATGAAGTTGAACTATCCAAGAATGGAAGATACCCATCATATAAATTGCTTAGTTCGTAGAACATTAGGATTCCAGACAAATTGTGGCTTTGTAATACGATTACCAATGGATAAGGATAATAATTAATTAAGTAACATACCACTTGTGGCTAACTCTGCGTGTATTCCTAGAAGAGGTATATAGCTTCAGTTAGTCTCAGAGCAAACATCTAATTTGATATGGTAAAATTTTCTAGGAAATAGCTTGTATGTTGTTTATAAAATATCTGAACTATATAAAGTACTAGCGGCCCGCCCCGGCTCCGCACGGGTAGACATTTATTTTGTCTACCCGTGCGAAGCCGGGGCGGGCAGCTAGTATAATATAAAGCTATGTTACTCAGTGATAATGCTTTATAACGGTGAAATAATTTTTGAAATCGGTCCATTAGTTTCGGAGCCTATTCAATACAAACCCACAAAAATACCAATCTTTCCTCTTTATAATATTAGTGTAGATGTAGATGCAGAAGTGTAGATGTAGATGTAGATAGTGTAGATTAGTGTAGAAGGGTTAAAGGCCTTAGCTCCAACAGTTGCTATATATGCTATATAAGTCAATATTGCTAAACAAATCATACTGTACCCACCTTTTTACATATAATATCATTGACTGTACCTACAATAATTAAATCCTTTACTCGTTGCGTCTGCATATGAATTGAGTAATAATTATTATTTTATTGATAAGCTTGGTATTACAAAGTGTATATTAATATTATTCCCGTGACAACACTTTGTTGTTTTCATTGCGATGGTATAACGAACTTTATTTATAGGCATTTTGTGGTCAGGGATGTCACAAACACATGTTTTCAATCATGTATAATCGCTCACGTTGCATAATGATTTATTTACTAGTGTTAAAACTATTAAGGTGAATATCTTGTTGTGGTTAAGTGATTTTTGATGACTATTTGACGTCAATTTTAACGATGTTTTCAAAAAGACAATAAATATTGCATTAAAATTATTTTAGGTGATTTTAAGCAACCGCAATCGTCAGAAGCAATTCGATTGTAGTTGGAATGTAATTTCGGGTATCCGGCATGATTATGCTTTGTGGGTTTCTAGAGTTTCTAGTGGGGCTTTGCGGTGTTGACACTTCGAACACCGCGATTCAAGCCCCGGTATTGTAATCAACCAAAGGCTTCGGTAAATATCGGGCAGGTTGTATGCTCAACAAGAGTATCTACTTATGTAGAAATAGAAGCAGTATTGAAGGTCCCTACTGCAGAAGTACCGCGTATTCCCTTTACAAGGATGAATAGAAGTAGTCCATCTACATAGAACAGTGTGGATTTCAAAAACGTCCTCGAGTTTTATTCCTTCTTTGATTCATTAATCTTTATTGTACAAGACCAAGAAATATAAAATAATAACACGGTGTAACATATAAGTCAATTACTAATGACGGCCTTATCACACTCGGCGATCTCTGCCAGGCAACCGTGGAATGGAATAAATGAACGATTCATTTAACGGGCCGTTGGTGGTGTAAAAGTTTAAATACTGGTGTACATGTGAGCCCTCATGTAGGTCAGTAGTCCTAAACAGAGTAACATTATAAAAGAATGTGAAATGCAACAGTAATAAAACACATATTGTCAAATGAAACAGGTCCACCTTTTACAAATTGCTAAATAAACACAATTTACCGACAGTAAACTTGTTTGCATTTGGGGGAAATACTTATATTAACAAATGAATGGTAATTATTAATAGTAAGTTCTAGTGCCTTTAAGATAAATTTATGTTGTGTGTAATTCTTGTAGCTGATTGTACCTGGGAATGCATAGTGCTTATGTATGAATGTCTGACATTCTTTATGGTTTTTTTCTATCGCATAGCTGCCTTCATATTGTCTTTCGATGACGTAATTGAGGGCGTCTTCTTGTATAATGCTATCGTCCCCGCGCCGGAGTCCCTCAAGGCTCTATGCTTTGCCCTATTCAAGTTATCCATTTGTCAAAATTTTGAATTGAAAAGCTGAAAGGCATACTAGCCCTTTCAGCCGATGACATGGCTATCTACTACAATGATAGTCGCCACGCTATCGCTAGTCAGCGCCCATCCGCAGTCACTGCCCTAGACAAATGGTAAAATAAAACGAGTACAACTTCTCTTCATCTTTTTTTTTACTGACGCGGCATATATCAGTCTCAGGAACAAAGAGACAAATACAGCTGTTTACTTACGATTGCAATATTACAATAACAGATAGGTAAATAAGTTCGTGGTATTTTCCATCTGCTGACTGCGTCAAAGATTCTTTATGGCAATCGCGGGCGTAAATTTTTTCATGACGTATTTGTAAAACAGATTTTCAACACTTTCCGTGTATTTAAATGAACGAATATGGTTATATATCTGTTTAAATAAAACTGAAACCCAAAAAACACTTGAATATTCAAATATAGAACAATAGAATATCTGCTTATAATTTACGTTTGGGTACTGTGATTGAATTTCAAAAGAGTGTTCCTAACTAAAACCGTATTGAAACTACGTGCAATGTAATTTAAGAAAAACCTTTTTGCTCGAAACCTGTAAGTCTAAGAAAAAGTATGTAATTAGTGCATTCATTTTTCATTTAATTTTAATTCAAATACAACTATGCAATAACGATAGACTATTTTAATATTTAAATTAAAAACGAGAGCAAATTTTATGTGGCTCTGAAATTCGACTCTATTTTCTAGTAGGTATAACTGCCTTATATAAATTGTTGGTAATAAATTGTATTTACCTTCGTAGATTAACAGATGGAACATACCATATTTATTGACCCAGGGACGTGCTTCACCTAAATTGAGGCTCACTGAAGCGGTGTATTGAACATTCTCAGAACGATTATCTTGGGGATAAACTTCCTAGATTCACCTAAATTGCGCGGTACATATGCTGTTTACTATTTAAGCAAGCAATTTGTTGTTTCAAACATAAACTAGTCCTTAGATATATAATGTAATATGTAGCCTGTGTTAATCAGTGATAATGGAGCTTTGTTTTTTTTTAAATCGGTTCATTAGTTTCGGAGCCTATTCAAACAAACAATCAAATCTTTCCTCTTTATAATATTAGTGGATACACCTAGACAGCTATTGAGTGCATGTTGTGTTCTCCTATAAATGAAGGAGCACTCTTTAAAAAAACTGGCATTATATTGCAAAATGTGTGTGTATTCTTAGTTGGAGATCCAAAATAAATAAATATATTTAATATCGTCATAGTAAGTCCCTTTAGGGGTAGACAAAGAGTATTGAGTGTCATTTGACTCTAGTGATACACGGTTATTTTTCTACATTCATCGATCTCTTCATACATACCGCTGTCTGTCTGTCCCTATATGTATACTTAGATCTGTAAAAGTGCGCAACGGATTTTGATGCGTTTTTTAATAGTTAGAGTGATTCAAGAAGATGGTGTCTATGTATAATTCATTTGTGTTTTGTAGGTATTTAACTTATATGGCTAACGGTGGCCGTGCGAAGCCGGAGTAGTATTTGCCGTAACGAGTGCTCTTTTTACCACCTTTGGAACATTGGTGATTGTTTATTTTGTGTTTGGTGATTTGGTACTTTGATAATTTAATCTTCGTAAATTTACTAGGTTAAACACATATCTAAAGAATATATGATTGTATTAAGTTAAGTGATACTCCTGCAGCGTAGATTTTCTGCCCGGAAACCTATAGCAACAGACCAGCGCATACAAAAATATTCGGTTGTGTTTAGTATACTTCTGCTGACTCTGCTCAGTTTCTCGTATAACCATACATTTCATTAGGTTTTTCATTGTTACTATTTTGAAGCAAAATATCCAACTGTATTGCGGATGCAGGTAATTCCAGATTCTGCAAAAGATACTGTGTTAGAGCTAATTTACACAAGCACTAAGCTTCATCACTAAGCGTAATAAGATGCCTTATATTTGTGGTTGTAATAATATCCAACTTTTGACTTCTCTACAGACAACATATACGTAAAGTATTCTATAAAACAAATTTACTAAAAACTGTTTATGTCACTGAATATAAATTAAATATATCCACCGCTATGCTATTATGGAGCGAGTGAATTAAAATAAATACATTGATAAAATCTTTACTACAACATTTTTGTAGTATGTTTTTGTTGTTAAATTAATAACGTATATTATGCAAAATGAATTCGACATTTCCTTTATTTACACAATTTGCATAGGTACTTAAATATTTAAATCGTACCAACATTTATTCACTAGGACATTTACGCAGTGCACTTACGATGGTCAAACTGTAATCCTTGCCATTACTAGCAAACTGACCGTATGTGAGATTGGAATCTGATTGGAAAAGGGAGGGGTAATGAAGGCTATTCGAGAGGCTTCTTGTATTTATTTAGTACTAGCTGTCCCGACAAACATTGTCCTGCCTAAGCTATGAATTAATATTTCAAATACAACATAGAGAAAAGGATCTTAACTTTATTCCAAAATTTAAAATGTTCCGGAATTCTGAGCATTTATTACTATGGTACCAAATTTGGAAATTACAGGACATTCCATTTGTTTTTGTTATTTTGAATTCCTTTTTCAACAAAAATGTATGAAAATTCTATTATCGAACGCAAATAAAATCAACTACAAAAAAAATGATCAGACGGGCAAGCTCTAACAGAATATACAAAAAATGCGTTGGCCGGCACTTTCAGATTTGGACCAGAATTGATGATGTCGTTTAATTTTCTTTTACTACAGAAAATGATACGGTCTTGTTCGAATACAAAACATTTATTAATCGCATAAACTAGTGCATATGTTAGTAACGACGTTCTATTTTTGGAAGAAGGCTACGGATACCTAAAAAAGGTTTAATTAAGAGTAAATAAAGTAACCTTGTTACGAGTTGTGTAATTGCAGGGCACTGCCCCAGCACTTGAAAAGCAGCATTCAACAGCATAAGAGTGTTAATGATTCTTTCTTTTATTGCACGCAATTCTTTAATAAATGATTATTTTACAAAGTATACAAAGTTATATATAGGTTTCCTAAATATATCTTCCTTATTTTAAAAGATCTTGATAATTCACTGATTTAATAGATTAAACGACTTGACGGATTTTTGACAAATTAATTTGTCAATTTGTGAATAAGGAAATCAGCTTCTACATTATTAATTAAAACAGGAATGAATGCAATGAATGGTAATAGGCTATTTATTTATGTATAGCATAATATCCATACTGATATTACAAATGCGAAAGTAACTCTGTGTGCTACGTTTTTACGACTAAGCGGCTGAACGGAACATTGGAAATGAAATAGGTTTCAACCTCAAAAAACTCTTTTGTCTCAAAAAAATATGATTAAAGGGCTGAAACAGGGGTTCTTACATAATTACGATTTATTTCTATAAATCCAGG
Organism: Falcaria lacertinaria; assembly: GCA_951449985.1. NCBI lineage: Eukaryota > Metazoa > Arthropoda > Insecta > Lepidoptera > Drepanidae > Falcaria > Falcaria lacertinaria. The sequence continues at coordinate 8,442,981 of OX602117.1, forward strand.
CGAAGTCGCGGGCAACTGTTTGTAGTAATAAAATATAATGACAAGGTAATGTATGCATTTTGATATGTAAATACATAGTTTAATCGTTGTTTTGTTATTTAATACAATATGAGCTTTACTCATCTAGTTTCCATTACAATATTGAGTTACCTATAATATATTTGTCACATTTGCCTAAGATGAGAATTATCTGCGGTTAAATGGAAACAGACGAATCAATGTACAGCCTTCTAGGATGTTAATGATTACCTGTGTCTTAAATTCATACTCTTAAATCAATTGAAGTCTGTGTAAGGTTTGGATGTTATTTTTTTTTATGCGAAATGTCAAACTAAATAGACATGCTTACTTTGACATCTCGCTTCACTCGCTTGTTGCTATACTGTGTAGTTTGTATATTAGGCATCATACCACCAGCCTATGAAGTGATATCGCGAAAACGAGATAATCTACTTCACTTTTTTGCTAGCATAGAATATTATACAAGAACGTCGGTCGCTTCAAAGTAACGCGTCACTTCAATGACGCAGGATATGCGAATGAATCCTGAGCAATTATCCTTAAACCTGTTTAGTACACCTAAATACGTCACATAACGTAGCCTACATGACCTTCTGGTAGTGTCGATTGGGATTTTTGTATGACTACATTGACTGACCTATAATTTATGAATGGACGAACTCTAATTACCCTACTGAACTGACCTGATTGTTTGGCTACGACTCAATTCAATCGGTTGCAATGCTAAAGGAGTTAATATTTTTTATTTATCATGACTATACATTTGTTTCTTGTCTCTTACAAAATACGGTCAGTGAACCTTATCAGTACTGTTTGTAGTTTTACAAGAATTTAAATATTGTTGATTTTCTCCATTTCTTTTTACTTGATTGATAGCCTTAGAAGGAGAGTTATGTTTTGAGCTGTGTATAATGTATGAACAATTTAGTACATTCCATAGCCTAAAAGGCTTATGGAATTGAATACAAGGAGTGTCCTTTGATTAAATTTTATTGTTGGAGTGGCATTTGGCATTTGCGCAGTCGCGTTTGGTGTTTTGCATTTTTATAAACTTATTCTACAAATGGCTGTAAGCAGCTTACGAGATATTCTTGTTATAATATATGACGCATATGAAAAGGTATTAATTTTATTGAGGTTCGTTATCACGTCATGGAAACTAAACAATTAAAACGATAGTATAATGTTTAAAAAATGTATATTTAATAGCAATATTCAGTCAACACCGCAGGTTGGTCCCAATTCAGGGAAATTTTCTCGACGTCATTCGATCGCACAAGATCGGCCACCATTAAGACCGGTTGCCGACACTGCCTTCTCCAATCCACCTGAGAATAAAGAAAAAATAATATTAGCGCTTTGTTACAAATTACAAATATTTCTGGGTGTAGTTTGTTATTAACAAAGTATCTATGTAAGTATTACTCTTACTTAATCTGGATTTTTACATACTAAACAATTTGTGTTTAAAGACTGTCTAGTCACTTAGTTCGTTGGAAAAAATATTTTGTTATGCAATATATTAATTTGATTACAAAAAAATATGACAGTATTACTTTAATTTGCGATAAATACAACAGTGCTCCCAAAAAATTATTCTCGTACTTTATTAATTTCTGGATTTATGCCAAAACTATTTTTCAGTTTTACCTATATGTATATAATGCTAAGTTAGGTTAACTAATAACAAAGAATTTTCAATAATTTATAAATTCATTAATTTGGTAAAACTCAAACAGAATACAGTAATTGTTAACTGATTTCTTGGAGTCAAAGTCAAGTCAAAGTACATTGTAAAACGTGACAACTGACAACTTAGATTTTTTTAATCTATTACAAGCAAAAATATAACCAGCTACAGCAGACCAGATTTACCAAGAAGGGTTTTCAAATCCGAAGAGTCTGCCTAACTATTAAGAATAATGCTTAGGCAACCATTATTTATATACGATACGAGAATGAACAACTAATGAAATAAAAAAAAATACCAACCTGATAAGAACAGCGGAATGGGCGGAAACAATTCACTGGAACCACACATTATCACTATCAGTTCATCTCTTCCCGTCCAAACGGGGTCGGTCCGAGGATGTGGTGGACACTGAGGAAGTACTTCCCGTCACTACACCATTGATCTTCATCTTCCTCCTGAAGCTCAGTCTAGCTTCTCCCTTGATGATTTTATCAAGGGCTTGGCGAAGCACTGAATGCTTCCTCTCGAAGGGATTCGTAAACATAATTAGATTTGGAGTAAGTTTTCAAGTAAACACACGTGCTCTCGCTTTGAGCTCTGAATAGCGTTTGATGCTTTCGTACCTCCCGCTCGTATAAATATATGCGGCCGCGTGCGCAGCTACGGGTTAATTGGAAGTTCAAACTGATTGTTTGAAGCCGTCGTTTTCCGACGTCATAGCGTTTTGTTTTTAATGACAGGACGTTTGACGTGATTCGTCTTGTTTGAGTTGGTTTCTATATTGTCTGTTACTTTTCATATATTTGATCGCTGTTTTACGCATTATTAAGGGTGGACTGTAATGACATGTCTCTGGGGTGGACGTTGAAATACATAACATGGATGATAGAATTGCATTCAGTTTGTTTGTAGTTTTAATAACGTGTATTATATTAGGTCCTTACATATGAAATTGGCGTTTTGTATGGGAGGAACAAAAAGTCGAATATTTTTTAATATAATATATTTAATTAATCAAAGTATGAACCATTATTTTCTATGCACTTTTGCCATCTCATAGGTAGTTCATTGATCCCTTTACTAAAAAAACCAGTCGGACGGGAATCAATAAAATCTTTGAAGGCGATTTGGACTGCCCCATCGGAGTTGAATTTTTTCCCTTGCAAGAAGTTATCCAAATTTCGAAAAAAATGGTAATCTGTTGGAGCAAGGTCCGGGGAGTACGGAGGATGTCTTAGACTTTCCAATTGAAGCTCTTCTAATTTAGTAGCCGTCTGTAGCGCAGTGTGTGGTCTAGCGTTGTCGTGAAGCAGCAGTGGCGTGGAGCGATTGACCAGCCTAGGTTGTTTAGCCGCTAGCTTTTCCATCATGGTTTGCAATTCCTGACAATAGACATCAGCCGTAATAGTCTGGCCAGATTTGAAAAAACTGTAATGAACAATACCGGCACTAGTCCACCAAACGCTTACAAGTAACTTTTTTGGGGTTAATTTTCGCTTGGGGCAGGATTTGGCTGGCTGGCCAGGATCTAACCATTGCGCTGAGCGCTTCCGATTATCGTAAAGAACCCATTTTTCATCACAGGTAATGATTCGGTTTAAAATACCTTCATTATTGTGCCGGTTTAGTAATGTAACGCAGCAGTCGACGCGCGTTTGCCGGTTTGTTTCAGTCAATTCGTGAGGTACCCACCTTTCAAGCTTTTTAATCTTCCCAATTTGCTTCAAGTGAATTAAAACAGTTTTATCACTAACATTGCAGCCTGCAGCTAACTCGGACGTGGTTTGCGATGGATCCGCTTCCACAATAGCCTTCAACTCTTCATTATCAACTTGAGTCTCAGGCCGTCCACGGGGCTTGTTCTGCAGGTCGAAATTTCCAGAACGAAAACGTTGGAACCAAAAACGAACTGTGTTTTCTTTTGCAACACGACCGCCATACACATCATTCACCCTTCGAGTTGTTTCCGCAGCACTAGTGCCACGGCGGAACTCGTACTCGTAAATAATGCGATATTTAAGGTTTTCCATTTTGTAAAATGAGTGACGCAAACAGAAAAAAACAGAAGAAAAAAAACAAATGAATGACGATCATCGAAGCACAAATACATGAGTCTATAGCTGTACAAATTTGAATTTGGAATTCCGTACCAAAGAGGAGAAATTCGTGATTAAAGTGGCCAGTACGAAAAACGCCAATTTCATATGTAAGGACCTAATATTTGCCGACCATAATAATGTTTTTTACCTTTATTGCATTCAGTTGAGGTCAACTCTACACAAAATAAAGTTAATCCCGATTAAAGCGCTATATTTCATTGAATAAGATAATATGCTTTGGTTTATATACGACTATATTAGTATTTTTCATTTTATTAAAAGAGAACATTTTAAAGTGTCTGAAAAAACCACACAAGCATTGGAAAATTTCTTTATGGCAGTATTATTAAAAAACCCACTCAAAACATGCATATTTATGACATCCGCATCTCTGTCATCCGGTCAACACTTACGTGGTTAGTAATTATTACTTAGGTAAATAGGTTGCTTTGTATTCGTCATACGGGGTTTTTTTATAGTTTTGTTGGAAAACTGATTAAAAGTTAATATGTTGACGTCAAAACGTTCAAAAACCCTTGGCGGTTGTAAACAGTTGTAAAGCGCGTTGTGGGTGCGGTATTATTATACCAACGCGTGTTTGGTCACGATGTTTTGATCTTGATCACGATTCATGCAATTAACAGCATCGATACATTTACAAAACTAGCTTTTTGTCCCTGATTTCGTCTGCAAATAGTTACATAACGTGGGGATAAAAACTATTAAAATATTTCGTCCTTCACCAGGCTTAACGGTTTTGCTCGTTTAATATCGAAAATCATGTATAATAATATTTATCATGTTTTTATTTCCTAAAACCGAAAGAAATTAAAACTATTAAAATTGCATGGACCGCAAAAAGGAAGTAAATAATGCAACAAAACTTGAAATTCTATTTCGGTCCGAATTTCTCTTTAAGTAAAGTGTCAAACACGGGTTATCAGTTTGACATCTCGAATAAAATATCTGTTCGTGCGTCATAAAATTCAGATGAAATCACGAACACTGCACACTTTGCAATAAATCATTGTGATATCGTTAAAGGTACCTAAGTAACCTTGCATTAAGCATGGTGAAAATAACTTGTAATGATTCACCTTTCGAGTATGTTCTTTATTGGATCGTTAATATTATGGTGTAATGATACATTACCATAGTTCGGATATTGATTTAATGATAATGAATGCAGTTCCGTAAAAGACAGTAATTTAAGTTTTTTTGAGATAGGTTTTTATTGAAACCAGTTGAATTTAATGCTTTATTCGACCTTGCGTCAGCAAGTACATCTGCCCGCATTAAAACTATGTATCTGAATGTTGAGTTGAGTCTGCTCAGTTATGTACCTGTTTGTTTAATTTAAGCTACAAAAATTTAAGGTAAGTTGTTAGTCACAGATAACAGGTTCGATGAATAGGAAGGCGTTTCTAGCGCGTATTAAGAATAAAACGGCGAAATGACGACACTGCGTCCGCAGACGTCAAATCAAGTTTGACACTTGCACTGCGGGCATGATACGAGATGAAGGCATATCATCTTATATATCAAATTCTCGTGTCGTGGTGTTTGTAGTTAAACTCCTCCGAAACGGCTTGACCGATTTTCATGAAATTTTGTGTGCATATTGGGTAGGTCTGACAATCGGACAAAATCTATTTATCATCCACTAAATGTTAAGGGTAGTCCACCCCTATTTTTTATATTTTTTTTGTGATACAGCATTAGAAAATACATACAACCCTGAATTTTCGAGCCTTTACGATCAACCCCTATATTTGTCATTTGAATTCATAGCAAAGACAGGACAACGTCTGTCGGGACAGCTAGTAAGTAATATAAAAATAAATTTAGCTACAGTTTCAAACGTGTATGAAGATATCTCATAGTGATTAACGGTCACTGTGTAAAAAACATATAGGAAATATTAGGTCCTTACATATGAAATTGGCGTTTTGTATGGGAGGAACAAAAAGTCGAATATTTTTTAATATAATATATTTAATTAATCAAAGTATGAACCATTATTTTCTATGCACTTTTGCCATCTCATAGGTAGTTCATTGATCCCTTTACTAAAAAAACCAGTCGGACGGGAATCAATAAAACCTTTGAAGGCGATTTGGACTGCCCCATCGGAGTTGAATTTTTTCCCTTGCAAGAAGTTATCCAAATTTCGAAAAAAATGGTAATCTGTTGGAGCAAGGTCCGGGGAGTACGGAGGATGTCTTAGACTTTCCAATTGAAGCTCTTCTAATTTAGTAGCCGTCTGTAGCGCAGTGTGTGGTCTAGCGTTGTCGTGAAGCAGCAGTGGCGTGGAGCGATTGACCAGCCTAGGTTGTTTAGCCGCTAGCTTTTCCATCATGGTTTGCAATTCCTGACAATAGACATCAGCCGTAATAGTCTGGCCAGATTTGAAAAAACTGTAATGAACAATACCGGCACTAGTCCACCAAACGCTTACAAGTAACTTTTTTGGGGTTAATTTTCGCTTGGGGCAGGATTTGGCTGGCTGGCCAGGATCTAACCATTGCGCTGAGCGCTTCCGATTATCGTAAAGAACCCATTTTTCATCACAGGTAATGATTCGGTTTAAAATACCTTCATTTTTGTGCCGGTTTAGTAATGTAACGCAGCAGTCGACGCTAGTTTGCCAGTTTGTTTCAGTCAATTCGTGAGGTACCCACCTTTCAAGCTTTTTAATCTTCCCAATTTGCTTCAAGTGAATTAAAACAGTTTTATCACTAACATTGCAGCCTGCAGCTAACTCGGACGTGGTTTGCGATGGATCCGCTTCCACAATAGCCTTCAACTCTTCATTATCAACTTGAGTCTCAGGCCGTCCACGGGGCTTGTTCTGCAGGTCGAAATTTCCAGAACGAAAACGTTGGAACCAAAAACGAACTGTGTTTTCTTTTGCAACACGACCGCCATACACATCATTCACCCTTCGAGTTGTTTCCGCAGCACTAGTGCCACGGCGGAACTCGTACTCGTAAATAATGCGATATTTAAGGTTTTCCATTTTGTAAAATGAGTGACGCAAACAGAAAAAAACAGAAGAAAAAAAACAAATGAATGACGATCATCGAAGCACAAATACATGAGTCTATAGCTGTACAAATTTGAATTTGGAATTCCTTACCAAAGAGGAGAAATTCGTGATTAAAGTGGCCAGTACGAAAAACGCCAATTTCATATGTAAGGACCTAATATTAGGTCCTTACATATGCTTGAAAGGTGGGTACCTCACGAATTGACTGAAACAAACCGGCAAACGCGCGTCGACTGCTGCGTTACATTACTAAACCGGCACAATAATGAAGGTATTTTAAACCGAATCATTACCTGTGATGAAAAATGGGTTCTTTACGATAATCGGAAGCGCTCAGCGCAATGGTTAGATCCTGGCCAGCCAGCCAAATCCTGCCCCAAGCGAAAATTAACCCCAAAAAAGTTACTTGTAAGCGTTTGGTGGACTAGTGCCGGTATTGTTCATTACAGTTTTTTCAAATCTGGCCAGACTATTACGGCTGATGTCTATTGTCAGGAATTGCAAACCATGATGGAAAAGCTAGCGGCTAAACAACCTAGGCTGGTCAATCGCTCCACGCCACTGCTGCTTCACGACAACGCTAGACCACACACTGCGCTACAGACGGCTACTAAATTAGAAGAGCTTCAATTGGAAAGTCTAAGACATCCTCCGTACTCCCCGGACCTTGCTCCAGCAGATTACCATTTTTTTCGAAATTTGGATAACTTCTTGCAAGGGAAAAAATTCAACTCCGATGGGGCAGTCCAAATCGCCTTCAAAGATTTTATTGATTCCCGTCCGACTGGTTTTTTTAGTAAAGGGATCAATGAACTACCTATGAGATGGCAAAAGTGCATAGAAAATAATGGTTCATACTTTGATTAATTAAATATATTATATTAAAAAATATTCGACTTTTTGTTCCTCCCATACAAAACGCCAATTTCATATGTAAGGACCTAATATAAAGACGCAGGTTTAAGAATGGAGTAAATCCGTGGTTATAATCTTTGACACTTAATATACTATATATACGGTTAATATACTGTTATCCAAATACTCTACTTACTCCAGTAAGTGTGACCTACGCTGACCGGTCGACCAAACCCTGAACATAACCACTTCAAACCAGTTCAGCTTATAACAAAGCATACCTAGTGTTTACAAACAGGTTCACAGTCCAGTCTTAATGGATGTTAAAGCTATGTGCATGTAAGTAATGTAATACTGAAAATTGACACTGGACCGGTTTACGAACGTCACGGGTATTTAAGCCTTTTCGTATATACTAAGGTGCAAACGCTTAGCTCTATAAAAGGACCGGTTTACTTTACAAAGACGTCATATACCTACTACGTAAAGATATTTTTTTGTAAGTGGATTCTATAGGAATTATTTATGTTTAAGCCTTGCATACATGTACCTATGTATGCAAGGCTTAAGCTCTTGAGCTAGATTAGACAATTAAAACAATATGTAGAATTTATGACTTATTATATTAATATTTGATGATAATGGTGTCGATTAAAAGTCTTGCTATCCTTTTTTTATGTGCGGCGTTAAATAAGGATGGCAATACATTAAGTTCTCCAAGTTTCAGGTGTCTACCTACAATCAGCGGTTTAGGCTGTGCGTTGATCGGTCAGTCATTCAGGACAAAGCCTTTTATATGTATAGAAGATAAATATGTTTCCATGTATCTAAGGCAATTAAATAAACAATACGATTGAATTATATACGTTCGTAGGAATTGTCGCATGCAAACTTTTCCTTTGGAACAATAAAAACGTGTAATTAATAAGGTGACTAATTTAAAAAAAAAACCTGTTACGATTAGCGAGGATAATAATACAATTGAGGAGGAAAAACACATTAGGAAATCATTATTAACATCACGTGACATGACCGATTCTCCTTCATTTCTTGACAATGATAATGATTATTGAAAAATTATAATAATCAATCTTTGTTCGACATACATCAACATTCATATTTTGTTCTTTAAGCGTTCTGTCATATCAGCTAAACTTCTATACATTAAATTATGTATTTATTCATAAAATTATGTATTTATGCAGGGTATTCTTGGTAATATGTTTTTTACAATACAATATACTCACATCAATATATTCTTTGGAGATTATTTTGTTATATGTCATTACTAGCTTTGCCTCGCGGGTCCACTCGCACGTGTATTGGTTTAATTTTTATTTTTAAATTTGTTTGTATTGTATGCTATCTATTATTTTTCTTTCTTCATGAAAAAAATATATGTATGTATCAAGAAAAACATAGTAAAGCACATTAGAGCAGCGGTCGCGTGTCTGCATGCCTCAGGCTGCATATAAAAGTGTCGATTATGTTGTACAAAATCACTAAATTAAACTAATTTTACAGGTCAAAAAGTCATGCTATCCCTTTCTCATACGCTGGGTTAAATAAGGATGGCAATACTTTTAGTCCTGTAAAATTAGTTCAGTTTGTGATTTTTTAGAACAAGATTGACACCAATAAGTACTTACGTGCGCGTTGAGGCTTACGTTTGAGAACTTTTTATTAATTTAATACGTAATTTAATATAAACAAAAGTCGTGAAATATATTCAGCTAATTTTCAAACGATAAATTATGTTGGTAAATTGACTAAATTGTTTAATAAACAACATTATTTACAATACAAAAATTATATCAACTCGCCAGTCCCTAATCTATTTGAACAAGTGCAATCAACACAGTACCCTATTTGTTTAAAAACAAATTATTGTTCATAAATTGGTGTTAATGGTCTAGAGATTAGCTGTCGAGACCTGTATAAAGTCACGTAATTCATAGGTTAATCAATAATACATTCTAAGGAGGAAAACCAAACTTAAATTTATAACGGGACATAATGAACGTATTATAAGCTGTATAAAAAAATACTAAATAGATTTTATACCACGTAATTAGTAAGCAAGGGTAAGTGGCTACCGTAACCGATTGACGTTTGCAATAAATACCAGGGGAACAGTACCGCGTTCTAAGCCTTACTTTGGTCTCATTGTGCTAGCCATTTTAGAATCCTTACCAATTTTTAAGGTCACAGCTCATTAGAGCCATCCGACCCGACATGACCACTCGGTGACAACTCGCTAGTCGCATGTTTGCCTTATGTTGCTGCGCATTGCCAAAGCACACGTCCCGAGTGAACGTCGCCGTTTACTGGTGATAACGTGGTGTTCACCGTTGAACCACCTGCTGACAACGAGTGGACGCCGAGCGACGAGGCGATACGGGTCGGGTGCCGGGTGGCTATAACGAGCTGTGACTTTTACAAATAAGTCTGTGACCTATGTTTACAGACACGTGGACATGTGCACATTGCCTGTGATGACGGCGGAGGTATTAGATCTCAGAAGCTGTTGCTCGTGTCGAAAAAATATGTATAAATATATAAATATATATATGTTCGTCTTCCCACAAGGATTCCCGAAGAGGTAGACAGGTATTTTACACAATCACTTTCCACCGAAGACAATTTGGTACCAACGTGGCAGATGGTGAGTCTGTCGCTGTCTCTTAGGCACTACATACGTCCTCTAATTTCTTCTCAGACTTCCTAATGCAGGCTTCCTCACAATGTTTTCCTACACCATGAAGCTCGTGGTGTGACTGATCACTGCTCGTTAGAACAGTTCATTGGTAAAGATCGGCGGCATTCGAACTTGCGTCGCTAGGGTAGCGCGTAACGCTTCATTCCACAAAGTCACTGCATGGGAAAATGTAAATCAAATTAATAAAATTACAATTTAAATTAAACATGTGTTTCAGACGGCCCAAGTTCCATTTTAAAAACAACGCATCCACGGGGCTCCCGCTGGAGAGAGCTGTCAGCATACCGCGGACGCATTCTATAAAGTTGTGTAGGTATGCGTTGCATAAGGCTTATAAGGATCTTTGTTTATTTAAGGTTTATTGTATAATAGCATCAAACGACAAGAGATACAACACATGAATGTAGTGTAACAATAAGTATAGTACAATCGGCGATCTCTTCCAGGCAACCGTGGGATGGGATAAAATAATTATACATTTGACGGGCAGAGGGTAGTGTGTATTTAAGGTAAAAAAATTGAAATAATCTAATAAACGTAAGTAATTGATATTTAAGAAACATCTAGTCAAGCCAAGTACATATTACATGTCGCTATGGATATGAAAACAATGTCTTTTCAACAATAATATGTTATTGTTAGCGTCTGTAGGATACGGCAATCGCAGGCCATACGCTTGTTCGGCAACGATTAAAAAAGGCGGATTTTTAATTAATAATTTATTATAATGTAATTAAAGATAATATATAGAGCCTGTTTGGATATTGTATCGAGCGAAGTCTCTAACGGGATTGTTAGTTGAAAACTTGTTTCAGTGACGCACATCGATACCCAGACTGTGGTGTTGGTACTCTTGGTTCCCGCCAAGAACTGGAATACAACTAGACTGAACCGATCAATGCACGAAAAAATGTTATGCATATTAATTTGTACAAGGCGGTTTCAATTCGATGTACTCCAACCAATTGAATAAACAAGCTTGTATGTACGATCAAATGAAAAAAGTAGATGGAACTTTGCGAACCACAATTAACGCCGGGTAAAACTACGCCTTGTAATGTATATATACATACACCTACAACGAAAACAAAAAAACTACGCCTAGCATACGCACTTAAAAACCGGTGTTCGTAGAGTTCCACATAGCTTTGTTGTTGATCTGAGACCTATAAATAAATTGCTCAACATTTCAGATGTGAGAAAAATAGAGCGACCCTTGATTTTGACACAGAACAAATGACTGTATAATAAAAAACTATATCAACCTATAAATATTATACATCTCAAAGTGAACGGTGATCATTTAGACTTTCATAAGTGTCTTATTAGGGCCTAAACTGAATAAATGATTTTTCGATTTTTTTTAACAAATTAATAAAAAACAGCGCAGTGAAGACAAAAAGGTGATTTCGAAAAACGTGGAAGGGAAACGAAATAGGCAGATGTGCCGAATGGATACATAATTAATCATTACATAATCATCATCTTAATAAAAAAATACCGTATGAAAGATCATCTTGGGAACGGCTCGACTGATTTGCCATGTTTTTCGTGGTTGCCAGTACAAGGTTTGCATAAAAGATGTTTTAAATCCTTTATGCTATTTTTCTGAAGAGAGCTAATACATAATTGATGTCTGTACTTCACAATCCTGACGATTTAATATTTTAGACGTTTTACTAGTAAGACGTTTTGCCACTGAAGACATTGTTACCGTATAGACGTTTTAATATGGCGACTTTCAAACTACGTCATTTTCCTTGATAGACCTTCTGATACGGAGCGTTAAATGTGCATCAAGTAATTGGCTGACGAAAGACGAATGGAGCTAACGATAAAAACTTCAATTAAAATGGAAACATTCGGTGCGAATTTTTTAAAATAGTTCATGTAATTTTATACAAGTCTTAGTTACCAACTTAATTACTCGTATCCTACCAATAAAGTTTAAATTACTAGTTTTTGCTCTCGTCATTATTATAATATTATATATAGAAGATTGTCACGTTATTGAACACGCTACCGAAACCGACCGTAGTTTCTCATGTTATTTTCAAATGTGATTGTTCTTATTTGATAATATTATAATATATGATAATTATCTTCAATGTGATATTACTTAAAGTAGATAAGTATAAACGATACAAGTGTTCAAAGAACCGCAATTGTAGAATCATAAGATAAATTAAAGCATCAATTGTTTTTTTTTTAATTTATCGATGTTCAAGTACCGACCATGTTTCTGCCAAATCGTTTTACTTAAATAAATTCAATTATAATATCTTCGCACATTTTGCGGATAAGCTTACGCTGGGCTAGTAGTAATGCTGCACAGTGAGTCCACATCAACAACAGGGCTGGCAACTCTTTAGTGATACCCCTGGTATTGCTAGCGGCTATAGGTTATGGTGACTACTTACCATCAGATGGGCCGTATTTATTGGAGGGCCTGAAATTTTCTTTTACACAGACCTTTCTCAGATTGGCAGAAAAGTACCTAAGGGAAGGCACATGTCAGTTGTGGCAGTCTAACTACAACGTTCAAGATGAGAAGCCGAGGCTTCCAGTTGATTCGTATGAATTGAATATGTTATGCGCTAACCAACTTCAGCATAATATGACATCTGGTTGACTTCTATTGGTAGCGGTCAAGGTGTAAATTTTAGAATTTATTGTAGTACTTATAGTTAGGTCAATAAGGTGGTAAACGGTTAGTCAATATTAAAACATGTGGCGGGCTGCATATATTGAATATTTTGTAGCTTGATTATGATTTTATAGTCTGCCATTTTATGTATTCGACATACAAGAAAATTGTAGAGCATAAAAATATTGCTTGCTATTTCTTATTTATCTATACTAATATTATAAAGAGGAAAGATTTGTATTTTTGTGTGTGTATGTTTGTATTGAATAGGCTCCGAAACTACTAGACCAATTCCAGAAAATCTTTCACCGTTAGAAAGTTACATTATCCCTGAGTAACATAGGCTATATATTAAATTGATACGCGGGCGAAGTCGCGGGGGAATGTGCTAAAAAAAAAACGCTTACAAAGAAAATTTTAGACGTTAAAATTCAAAGCCAAGTGAAATTCGCGAATATAAATCTTAGTTGAAAACACGAAATAGGATTGCATACGGATTCTCGGAACATTAATGTAAAGGCTTAAGCTTTAGTGCACACTTCCCGAGTGTAAGGGTGTACGGTATGAGGAGCTTACAGTAATCTTAGTGTGGAATGAGGCTTTATAAACACATACAAACAATACGGTTCTATTGTTTTGTTTTCAACGATCGAGACAAGAACTGGTGAAATGTTTGTCGCACTCGGTTCTAGAAGGATCTCTGAAGTTGAGCAAAAGTTCACTGAAAGTTCGTGACTTATGGTCAGTCAGTCTCCCAGGCTTATATCGTAGATATTTTTAGAGGATATAATCAGGAAGAACAAATATTAAATTGTACTTGTGGCATTTATCTACATATAAGAACAAAAAGTATCAAGCAAAAACGGTAGGAAAACCATAACGATAATAATTGGAACGCTTTCAAGTACCAAAATATTCTGATGGAAATAAAGAATTGTCTGCCATATACGAAATTGCCATTTTAGTACAAATCTGAATTTTTAATATTATGTTAGAGCTTAGAATTTTTTTTTACTATGGCACCAAACCTGTAGGACGATTGTAGTTGATTTTATTTGAGTTCGAAAATCTGAATTTTGATACATTTTTGTTGAAAATAGGAACTCAAACTAACGAAATGTCCTGTATTGTCCAACTTTGGTGCCATAGTAATAAATGCTCAGGACAAGCTCTTACAGGATAATAAAAAAAAATGCGTTGGCCGGCACTTTTAGATTTGGACCAAATCTCTACGAAACATGGATTATGTCCTTTGTTTTACACTTGTAAAAACATTACATAATGATTATGACTGTGTGCTCATTAAGCGGTCGTCATAACAATGTAAGTATTCGTTGACGTAGGTAGAATAGGTGTTTATCACGATTTGGAAGCGTGAAAAATCTATTGAAATAAAATATCTTTGTCTTTGGAAACAATCAAATCGGCATAGAAACGACGTTACATTCATACTCACAGATGTCACAGGAGTCAAGTTATGTTTTTGCGAACTGTAAAAACTACCACTTTTAAATATTATATTGGAAATAAATTAGTTAAATTAAAATAATGGATACTCATTCCACAAGTGGTACAAGTATCCACACGCAAATGAACTATATTGTATCAAATAATTTGATCTTTTTGAGAAAGAAAGAAATAAACATTTATGCATGTGTTTGAACAAGCTTCATGAAATATCATCAGCATATTAAGTAATGTAATACCAAACAAACTTTCAGTTTTTTTTTGTATATTGAATAGAATCAGGTGATACTTTGCGGAAATTCATTAATTTGCCTTATTCCGCTTAACCGAATCGTATTAATTTAAGCGGCTAATATAAATATAAATTTCCGCAAATTAGCAGCTGATTTTTTTTGCCAAAAAAGAACTTTTTTATTTATATTGAATGGTATTATATTTATATAACTAATCAATCTATATCAAGATTTATTATATACAGATAGACGTTTTGTGATGGTATAATCAGATCAGGGTAATCTCTGAAAGTTCAGAACTGTTTTAAAAAATATTTTCATTTTACAAAAGATACATACACTACCCCGAACTAACATAGACTATATTGTATCTTACGGCTTTGTGTTATCCTACGTCTATGCGGGTGAAGTGTAGGATAAATTGAGCATTACATAAAGACAATGTAAAACAATGGAAAATTATATTTATTCATCAATTAGTAAAATGTTCTATAGCGCACCAACTCTATAATTCGCTTTTATGTTCTTACCACATTCAAAGTAGTTACAAGACTGACCTGTAACAGTTTGGCCCTTCGATTAGGACACAATTTTGTCACGTGTTTGAAGAAAAAACATAACAGATTTAATTTGCTTCACGTTGTATGATGTGGAGGAAATTAAATGGTGTCATTTGGGGTCACCTTTGGCGGTAATTGTTTAATCCTTATTAAGTGTCACGTTTCTGTGTGTCATCTTAACTCAATGGCTGAACAACATTGGAAAATGAGGAAAAAAATTACGATATTAGTATATACCTAGTAATATAACGTGTATATATATATATATTATATACCTTAATATATAATAAATATTATATAATATAATAAATAGTATGAGGAGAAAAAAAAATAGTAATGGTTTTGTGGGGCGAGCGAGGTGATCATGCTCAGCCACCGCAAAGGGAAGATCTTCCAGCCAGGCGGGTGTTTTGCCTGGGGAACCGCGGCTCCGACTGTTCTAGTCGGAAACTTGTATATATGTTGAATTGCGTAGAAAACTTCGCTAGCGCGTGGCAGGATTGTGACGTCATTCGTTGAATGTTGTCCTGCTAGTTAGTCGATTTCTAACGTTGGTTTATGTAGCCGTGAGGTCGCTACAGTTTTACTTAATATTCTGAAGAGGCAAACTGGGAAATTTAGCAAAGTAGGTACCCAGATCAACCGATTTTGATGAAAATTTTGCATTCCACTCTAAACATACACCTTTGATGGTAAGCGATCACCATAGCCTATGCAAGTCTGCAACATCCGCTTCAGTCTTGTGATGGAAATAATTTATTTTATCGTTTAATTAGATTGATGTTTTACGTAGCTAGTAAATTAACGAGATGCTTCTTATAATAAGTTAATGAAAGTTCAGAAAATACTGAAAGTAACTTTGTAGCCTCAGATCAAATAAAGTTGCGAATAAAAAATTCATAATTTCACATGTTCTTCTTCTACACTTGTCTTCCTTTCGTATATGTTTATGTGTTGTTGTGTTTTTTATTTCTTTCTAATAATAATAATAATAATGCTTGGACATTATCACACAGCGCCATCTGGCCTCAAACTAAGCAAAGCTTGTATTATGGGAACCAGTAGCTCATATAATACTTATATTCTTTTTTTTTTTGTAGATACATACTTATAATACATACCAAACACCCAAACGCAAGGCAAACATATTTGTCACATAAATGTTTGTCCTGGCGGGAATCGAACCCGCGACCTCTAGCGTAGCATTCAGGTATACTAACCACTAGACCAGCGGTCTCGTCAAATAACGAAGACGCCCGATTTTTAAACATGTAGTGCGTAAGCAAGGCGTAGTTTCATTGTAATTTGGTACGTGCGTGCGTGTAATTGTGGATATGCTTACACTACTGCAAGGCGTAGTTTAAACCGGCATCACTTCGTTGCTCGCCAAGTTCCATTTACCTTTTTTATTTGACCTGAGTGTAGAAAAGGCTTATAAGATTTCTGTTAAATTGCCTATACCGTTAATGTGTTCTCAAAGTATAGAAGAATAAGAGAAATGGTACTTTGTATGAGAAATCAGAGAGGTTTAAGCAAGAAAACGAACAGCATAACGTTATTACATTTTATTCCAAAGAACACTGTCTCATGATATCTTAACTAGTTCTTTTATATCATAATTTTACAATATAATATAATCATATACGACTTCCTTTAGCGGTATTTTTTTAAAGAGATCCTATTGGTTAAATTAGCACCGGAAGTGTTATTACAAATATTTAATACATTTATCAGAGGAAGCAACTTTTAAAACAAACCGATTGGTTGAATTATAACCGGAAGAGAGTTATTACTAAATATTAAATACATTTATCAGCGGAAGTGGACAACCATAGCTTAATTAAATACAAGATTGGTTACCTAAAAGTAAGATGCTAACATTTGTTTCAGTAGCTCATTGTTTAAAATCTAGTCGTGGGCTATGAATAATGAATATATGATAAGAGAACAATAAGTATCTTAATACTTATGTTGTGGCTTCTAATTGCATTCATAGTAGGGGAAAAACAGGAGCAACACTATGAGGCTATGAGTTAATTACTCTTATCAAATACCTATATTCAATGCGTAATACTGCATGTTTCTTGATTCGTCTCTTTATTTTTATCCATGTGTATAAATTAGTTTTCTTTTAATATAAAATATTAATTTTGAATTGAAATTAGCGGAATATACCACCGCCTCAAGGGGAAATTAAATTCATAAATTAGTGATTTTACAACAAAATGGACAAAATTACATTATAAACTCAATTAGCGGAAGGCAAATAGTGTAGAGCGCCAATTCACTCTCGACTTGCGCACCTCTAAACTCCCTTTACTTAAAGTTTTGATGGAATACTAAAATACTTTAGGGTTGACAACGCGCGAACGTCCATAGGCTATGGTAACCATTTACCATGGGGCCGTATGCTTGCTTGCCATCTTAGTGGTATAAAAAAACATACATAAATATTTGCCCTGGCAGGAATGGAACCTGCTCCACTTAGCGTAGCAGTCAGGTATACTAACCACCAGACTAACGGTGCTGGCTAATTGCATGGATAAGGGTGGTGCTAGCATAGCACAATGTTTGTCCCAATAAGGTGAAAACGCGTCTATTGTATCACCAAAGGCTGAGAGATAATTTATATTTCCAATATATACCATGTCGAATTAAATTGGATACCTTTTAAAAGTTACAGATTTATCAAATTTGGTCTAATTTGACATAATTAAAATACAATTTAAATTAAATTATGTTGCATTTAGGTGTAACAGTGCGATAATTGCTCACTAGGCGTGTAGTTTGCTACGCTGTCAGTTTTGTGATTTATGTGAAGAACCTAGTTTTGATAACTATACAACACATTTTTCCCTGTCAAAGAACACTGGGTTTTCCTGGATAGAAACGGGTAAGTACCATATAATACCATCTCAATAACATAATTACGTGCATATAAATAGGGTAAAATAGATTTCTCTTCTCATTTCGTTATGCAAAGCGTATATAATTGTATTGCATTACAATTTAAGTATCACCAGTCGCAATGCAGCCAGTCCTCATTCTCCTTCTTATTTTGAAAATCGCTAAAGGCGCTGATGGTATGTATCCATATACCTTTTAGTAATACAATTTCGATACTGGTCTTTTTTTAGTGTTTCCTAGCAGGTAGACAGTTGAAATTTTAAGAGCTTGTGTATTGCTGTTGCCGCTATAACGAAAAATCATAAAATAATAATAAATTTAAAAGTAAAGGTGCTCCCCTACCGGAAACGTAATGTTTCGGCTTTTATTGCACTATTTTAATAATGTAAAAGTAGAGGCTTATATTGCTCAAAGAGTTTGTATTGCTAAAAAAAAAGAGCTAATTTACTATGACAAACTAATAATTAAAAAATGAAAAGTTAAGTTTGTTTTTTAACTTAGTTTGTTTTTCGTACGGAACCCTCGGTGTGCGAGTCCAACTCGCACTTGGCCGATTTTTTTATGGTTCTTCAGCCGTTTCCCATCAGACAGGTCAGATGAATGTATGATATACTATAAGATAAGCATTTAATATTGACCTCATATAAATTGTAATCATGTCTTTTGTTTTTTAACGCTTTGTTTGGATTTTTTTTTAATGTTCTTATTTTACTTAAAAAAAATGTCTGGTGCAAAACTTTAAGTTAAATATAGTCCGTAACAAAGACAATGTGATCACGATGAATGCTTTGAATTTTCTAATGGAAATAAAAATAAGAGTTTTCCAAATTCAAATTCCTTTGTATTGTAAATAGAATCTGTTGTTTCAGATGAATGCGGCGTGGTGTCAATGACCCAATGGGCAGGCCGAGAGTCCCTTCGCGAGGACAAGCTAAACTCTCCAATAGGGCTAGTGGTTGTCCAGCACACCGTCTCTCCAGATTGCAATTCTGACACACAGTGTGAAAGAAGACTGAAGTCTATACTGGCGTTTCATCAGAGACATCTGGGATTTACTGATATAGGCCAATCGTAAGTAACCAGTCTTATAAATGGCTCACATTTAATCTAAGTAAGTTTTGTTGTAACTCTGCCGAAGATGAAAAAAAAATTAATAATATGTGGACTTTTTTTTATACCACTAAGGTGGCAAACAAGCATACGGCCCGCCTCATGGTAAGCGGTTACCGCTGCCTATGGACGCTTGCAACGCCAGGGGTATCACTCGCGCGTTGCCGACCCTAAGGACATAATAACACATCGCTTCATTAAGCCAACACCGACCATCTTAAACTGGGTAAACCTGACGACTCGAAATCACTTATTTGTAAAGTCTAGTCAAATATATACTGTAAAGTATACATGAATTAGATTTTTCCTATGCAGTATAAAAATGCAACTTTACTGTCTAATCAAACCAAACTCGTCTATTGGGAAATTAGTTAGATCGTGCCTAAAATAGGAGTAGTCATGTGGTTACCTGCAGAATAAAAATCCGAATGAATCCCTAAGGAAATCTATCGAGAAAAATCCACACTACTCTCTCAGGATGTTAGTTTGGAGAAGTTTAAGTATCCTTAGGGGATTGCGGGCTAAAAGTAGAAAGTGTCCATTGAGGTGTTTGTTTTAGAACTATAGGCCACAGATTCTCATGTACGTAACGGGTACAACTAACCGTGTTTGCCATTGACGTCAACAGTTTACCGTTTTGATTTTTTATGAACGACAAGAGAAAAGAACGTTCGTTATGACGTTCTTAATAACATTGCAAAAAAATATCTTTTCAAAACTGTAGTATAATCTGAAGAAGTAGTAAAACTACGAATTGGGTCTCAAACGAAGTTAAGCTATGAAGCTAGTTATCGAATCTTATAATTTAATTGAATGTAGTATTCATATTCATATATTATGCTTACAAGCTAGCGCTTCATTCTAAAAGCTCCCAAGTAACAACAATAAAAATATACAATAAACTACCTGATAATATAAGAGAAGAAACAAAATATTAATAAATACATAAAATTGCTAAAAACCCTACTTCTGAATTTTTTTATTACTCTATTCAAGAATTTTTAGATGATAGGATAAAATAAATATGAGAAACATATATTTTGTGTAATTAGAAAGAATAGTGATCTCAATAATATAAACTGGGATAAGTACACCCTCTCAATTGCTGTGCCCTGCAGGGTGTGTGTTTTAGTTATAAGAATACTTGTTATTTGTATCGTATTATACTATAACAATGTGCAATTTATTGAATAAATAACTAAATACGTACCAAACACACAGATACAAGCTGTAATATATTTTTATTCATATAGCTTCTTGATTGCTGGTAACGGGAAGGTGTATGAGGGAGCAGGATGGCTTCGTGTTGGAGCCCACACCCGCGGATTTAATACCAAGTCCTTAGGAATTTCCTTCATTGGCGATTTTAGAGGTGAGAATTTGATGACTTGTGATGGTAGGGACCCAATAGAAATCGTCTCAAAAGTAAAATCGATACCCCTATCGTCCCTAGACAATTTAAAGAAAGTATTAGAGCACAGTTAAGTAAAATTTGTTCCGATTATTTATGTTTTAATGTGTTTTTAATTATGTATGAGAACCAGATTTATAAAACCTCACTATAAACCTGGAAGCGGAGCAACCACTTCAAGCGCTTTGTATCCGAATATAATTTCCCCAACGGATAAAATATCGACTGCCCATTTAAGAGAGGTAGGGCGAATTGGGATCTCCTGTGGGTGTTCCCATTAATTATTATTAGAGCCGCCCACCTGGGGACTATACCTCCACCTTACAGAAGATCGCAGTAAATTACCGTATTTTGATGTAGTGTTGTGTTTCTGCGGTAAGTAAGGTTGCCAGTTGCTCCACGGGGATACGCTGGGCTAGTAGTAATGCTGCCAGCACAGTGAGTCATCAACCCGTTAGTGATATGATATGCCTGGTATTGCTTGCGGCTATAGGCTACGGTGACTGCTTAACATCAGGTGGGCCGTATGCTTGTGTGCCACCTTAGTGGTATAAAAAAAAGGTCAATATCTCATTTTGTACATCGTTTTCATAATATTTGGGAGGCAATGTTTAAATTACTCTAAACATTTATCCTCTACTATATTAATTCCCAGACAAGCTGCCGTCTACAGAAGCCCTTAAAGCAGCACATTCTCTACTGGACTGTGGAGTAAAGCACAAATATCTGAAGGAGGATTACCAGTTAGTCGGACACCAACAGCTGTCCAACACGCAGAGTCCGGGAAGAACGCTACAAGACGATTTGAAGACATGGCCTCATTGGATTAACGTTGCTAATAATGATGCTTAGATTTTTTTATGAGATACATAAATTATTGATAGAAATAATAAGTCTAGGCTTATTGTTCTCCAGCATGAATGATCATAGAATATTTTCACTCGACTCCAAAATAAATAATTATACATATAAAATGCAGGATAATTTACATATCCTACTCGACTCCAGCAAAGTTTAAGTAGACCAAAAGTAGAATTATTGCTGGTTGTTTTTTCTTTTTAAGCATACCGCGCACCTGATGGTCAGCGATCACCATTGTCTATAGCCGCTAGCAATACCAGGGATATCATTAACGAGTTGCCAACCTTATTGTTAATAAGGACTCACTGTGCTAGCAGCATTACTAGTAGCGCAGCGTATCTTCGTGGAGCACTGGCAACCTACCGCAGAAACACAACACTTTGAAAATGTGTGTTTTTTGACTGCGGTCTTCTGTACACTCACCAGTCGGTCGGTGTATGTTAAAAGGAATTTCTCAGATGGTTTTTTTCCCTAACCGGTCGTAAGTTAGACCTTCATAAGTGCCTTATTAGGGCCTATCTTGAATAAATGTTGTTTTATTTTCATTTTGAGTGTCTAATAACACCAATATTATTGACTGTCGATGTTGACGTCGATGATTACATGACATAGTTCATAGGTCCACTATGTTTTCTATCGCGTCTATTGTATGATAATAATATGTATATTTTCATATAAATATTGGCGAATTAGTAATTATTCATAAGTCACATGTATTGACAGTTTTGTAGACATTCAAAGTTGTCTGAATATTTCAGTTTCAACTTTAGCAAGATGGAGGTACTTCCCCGGGAGCTCTTGAATTGAGCAGAAATCCCCTGTAGTTGTCCCTTTAAGCTTTTTTCCCGTCCACTTTTACCTGTAGGTACCCTAATCTCTGGAGGATGTCGCTCTAGCGATAAGACCTCAGTATCTGTATTATGCTTACTACTCTGTAGTGTCCTAAAACCAAATAAAAAAAAATTGATGGAACTTTGCCAGCAACAAAATGACGTTGGTTTTATAAACATTTAGCGCGTATTTATTGTATTTTTGTGCGTGTAACTATATATACACTGCAAGGCGTAGTTTTAACCGACGTCACTTCGTTGTCCGCAAAGTTCCATCCACAGATCAAATATAAAAGTGGATGGAATTTAGCGGACAACGAAGTGACGCTGGTGAAATGATTATGTTTATTTTTACTTATTAAAACCATTGACCCGGCAAACGTTATTTTGTCATATAAATTATTATTATTATTATGGGGATGGTCACCCTTATCAAAAGAGAATTTTAAATATAAGATTATTCGATAATTAACATTTAGTTTTCGACTAAAGTTTTAACTTACGGCTTGTTTTACTGATTCTCATTCTAATAATTCTAATTTTCCGTGATTTATGTTTGTACTTAAAATTAATACTTGCCAGTAGTGACGTATATTATAATGGCAGGTGAGGTTATAAGTTCAGTGTACGTAAACACTTATTACGAGCTATAAGAGAGTAAAAAATGCCTACGTAGTCTTGTTTTTGTAATAAATTGTGTTATTTGATCTAAAAGTTATTGAAACTAAATTTTATAAATTTTTGGCTTTAATTATAAGTTGGAGAGTAATTTGATAAAATTTATTTGTAGGTATTTTTTTTAAATAATATATCAACATCCCCGCTAATGATACTATACAATCTCTAATATAATAATGGTGAAAGTAAGGGTAACTGTGTAAGGTTTGGATGATATGTGGAAAGTAAAGTATTATGGTTAGTAAGCCCAACTACCAGATCGATTCCCGCATTAGGGTAAACATTTACGTGATGATCGTCTGCCTCTCTCATGTCTTGAGATGGTTTTCAATGGTATTTGTATTCACAAAAATGTATTTAAGTTCAGTATTCGGAACCGGCCAAAAGTATGAAGAGATTTAAAAATGTAGAAGAAGCAAAACATCTGTGTAACCCAAGAGTGGAATGGTGCACCTTACTCTCTGCTTACGCCGCCGTTCGCGACTTAGCGTGCTGTAGGTAGGTATGTATATTTATCTATGTATGTATTTAAGTATTCATTTAGTTGTCTGGTACCCGCAATTTGCTGTTTAGTTTGTTTGGGACCAGATGGCGTTTTGTAAAATGTGTCCGAACATTATTATTAATATTAGAAAACCTGTAGAGAAAGCCAATTATACGCAGACGGGGGAGCGGTTGGAACTCTTATTATTACGATAAATTCGACAGTAATTCTGTTTGGCTTCTGTTTTCTAAATTTTTTCTACGCAATATATGAAATGAATTTTATTTTTCTGTAATTACAGTTACGGTACCTCATTGATGTACCAAAAGATTAAGAATCAAAAAGTGCAAACGTATCGATGAAATGTAAGAATATTTGGTTATTCAAAATTGTGAGTAATTTATTTATAACATAAATTCTGGAAAAAAAACAAACAAAAAGCGAATGTCTATAATTGGGCTTAAAAAGTGAAATGTGTGCAGCTGTGTTAATTTCAAAATAGAAAACAAATTTTAATTCCTTGATTAATGACATGTTGTGAGATTTCTAATGTGACGTCATTGTACATTTAGAACGTGATGATAATTCGCAGTGAAAACATTATGTTTATTATGCAATAAAATACTTGGAGAATAATAAATCGAAAATTACAACTAGTATCTTAAAAGCTTTTGTTTTTTAAATATTTTTGTTACATCTCCTACAGTACTTTTACATTACAGTACATTAAAACATAGACAAATACACAGACACTAACACGAATGCATTGAAAATAATCCATATGAGTTCAAAAAATTATATGAAAATTTCAGCCGGCTACGAAATACCCGCCCTCTAAAAGTATGAAGGATGGATAAAAGGCATAGAAAAATGTTACCTAAAATCTGACATTACATTTGAGTTCAATGACTCGGCCACGTCATACGTAATGTCAAATGAAATTTGTTTGAAGTCGTTAGCAAAAACTATAATAGTAGATGGTTAGGAGCCGTTAGCACCAAAGGGGCTAGAGGTCGTGTTGTGTTTGTGTGTGATGGTTTTTTTATACAACTAATATGGCAAACAGGCTAACGGCCCGTCTGATGGTAAGCGGTTACCGTAGCCTATGGACGCTTGCAACACCGGGCGGATAAGCTTTCTGCAGGCAGAGTGTAATTTATCATAATTTTAGTTAGTCTTTACGGGTCCGAATTACGTCGTAACTTGGGGTCTTTTGTGATGCCCATTGTCATTTAAGACGTATTTAGTGATATATACTTAATACTAAGTGGCGTGGAAAGAAGCTCGTACCTTTTTTGTACATTTTGCTCGTATTATCTCAATTGTAGCAATAAAAACGGATTTGTTAGATTTTTTTCGCTAAAGTGACATACCTCGTTAATCAATTTAATTGTTGTTGGTTCTGAATTGCTAGTAATTACGCCAGTAAGTCCAAATAACCCAAGCAAGTAACCCAATCTACGATGTGCGAAAAAGTATTCGAATCGTAAACGAAAACATTTTGTATGTATTTCATCAGCGCATGTATCGTGCGTAAAATGAACTAAGCGTTGCGATACAAATGCGCAAATTCTTTGTGATTGATGTACCTACTAAAGACGCATCAACAAACGTCTGCACGCTGTGTCAAAGTAAATTACGTAAGCAAGTTCCGATTCCAACTATAAGTCAATGCGATCTCTTCACTCCAATCATTGTGAGAGAACCCACCGTCTAGTGATATTCAAATTTAAACAAACTTACACACTTTTCGATTAGGTATCCAGATATTACGAGTTATGTACCCCAATCCGTTGGTCCGAAAACATTGCACGATTAGGCAGATAGTGGATAAGTTTTTCAATCTGGAGCCGAAACGAGACAAGTTTAGGCCAGTGAACATTGATCAAAGTAAAACGCGGCCACGAATGAAAGAAATGTGTTGGTCCGGAGTAAAATGAGGCTGCGCCACAATGACGTAATTTAATCTTTGCATGATAGAGTTCTGGATTTGATTTTGTTTGAAAAGATAAGGTGAGTTACTCTATTTAAGTTTGTTTTAAAGATAAGGATTATTCGTAGTGATACTTATTATATCTCAGACACTTTGAAACGCCGCCTTCCAATATCCGCCAGACGCCTTCTATTATTAATAATTTCTATCTGTTATTCATTCTATCGGCGATGTATATAAATACAAGGAAATTCTGATTTGGGCCACCGTTCTCCATTTAAAATGTCACAGTTTTAAATAGCCGGACAAATTCAAATACACTCAGGAGCAATGAATTCGGGACAGTAACATAATATCCTGAGTATCCTGAATATGTTATAACATTAATAATTTACTAAAATAAAACAGATTACTTAAACAAGTAACAGAAAACAGAACTTATTTACAACAGATCTGACCCAAACCAGAATCACGCTGGAGCGTGCCAAGAATGCCGGCAGCATTGCCGCGCTGGGTAGCAAAACTGATTCTCTGAGAGAATACGCCAGTCACGAGAGGCCTCAACCAGTATGTTACTATTCTATGTTTCTGAGATAAAAAAATTGGTGACCCGGATTCATTGCTCTAGAGTGTATTTGGATCGTGAACCCTTCAGTTGATTTAACGACAATTTTAACAATGACCCTAAAGATAACTGTAAAGTAGTCTTTATGGCACCGCCGAGTTCTATCAAAGGCAAATGATTACACGCGACCATTTCGGAGGCAGTTATGGATTTATTATTGAGTCGAGATAACAGACCCATCGATGTAAACTTTGAAAGGGTTCGCAGTTACGTCCTAGATGGTAGAAAATTTGACGGGTTGCGTTAAAGGGTTTCTCGTAACATTTCGGGCTTAGCTTATATTTAACAAGCTTCTGCCAGCGACTTCGTCCGCGTTCATTTTATAATCCCAGAGGAACCAAAAATTTGGCGGGATAAAAATAATTCTATTAATATTAAAGTATTCTTCTCCAGGTAATAAACTATCGGTATACAAAATTAAGATCCTTATAAAGTTTTACATACATTTATAGTAATAGTGGGATAGGATAGGATAGGATTATTTTGTGCATATACAAAGTGAGCTCCTAATGTACTACTCAATTTGTTATCAATATCATACAAAGTCACTTCTACCCGCCGTCTGTACGCTTAGGTCTTTTTAATTACGTTTTTTCACTACAACGCAGTTTTCACTAATACCTACCATGTAATACATAAGAGAGATTCCTCGGGAAGGTTTTATGTTCCTTTAATGCACCCATGCAAAGCCGAGGCCGTTCACTAGTTGACATCATATTACACTTTCTAGCATATTATAGATACGAAATACGAATGTTATAGATATTGAATTGTAGAACTTTCGTTGACCTACATTGCATTGTAATTTAACAGTGTAATTTAATAATTAAGTCAGTATATATATTTTTTTTATACCACTAAGGTGGCACACAAGCATACGGCCCACCTGATGGTAAGCAGTCACCGTAGCCTATAGCCGCTAGCAATACCAGGGGTATCACTAACGGGGTGCTAACCATGTTATTGATGAGGACTCACTGTGCTAGCAGTAATACTACTAGCTCAGCGTATCCTCGTGGAGCACTGGCAACCCTACTTACCGCAGAAACACAACACTACATCAAGTATTGTTATTTCACTGCGGTCTTCTGTAAGGCGGAGGTACAGTCCCCAGTCGTGCGGCTCCAATTTAATTGGGATAACCCATGGGATATCCCAAATCGCCCTACGTCTCTTTTTAAAAGCTCATGGTGTGATTAATCACTGTACCTAAGCTTAGAAAAACTCATTGGTACAGGCTGGGATTCGAACCTGGGCCCATCAAATGACAGGCCTGTTGCTTCAACCACAAGGCCACCACGGCTAATTTGATTAATCGAACTGATTAGGTGATTAACATAGAACGCAAAAATATACATAATTATTTACATATAAATAGTAAACACGAATGTCTATTGCATTACATTCAAAGTTTTATATATATTACGAAGATAATAGAAAATGTATGTTAATTATATTGACTGCACGTATATTTAGTATTTTATAGAGGTCACTTAAAAATATGATCGATTGGAGTAATCTGTCTCTTCCTTGTTGATTCACATGTTAGCGGTGGGAATGTTTCTGCACAAACCTGTAAACAATTCAATATACATTTGTATTTATTTGACAACTGACGCGGGGTAGAAACGCTGGCGTGCTTATGTGGCATCACAAGAGATAGAAGCCATCCTGTGCTTACAGCGTTATAAATCATGTGGTCAAGAACAAAATAAAAACTGTACTATAAAAATGGTTCAGTTTTTCATACCGTATTTGATTGTATGAACAATATGGGTTATTGTTCATACAATCAAATACGCAGTTTAAATGCTTTTCAACAACTCCGTACAATTCGTATTTCCTGTTATTGTAAGCAAATGTTCATTATTACTTTTTAAATATTTGTATGTAAATTTGCCCAAACATATTTAAATTTTATATATATGAGTGTTGCGTGTTATTTAAAATTATTAGCTTTAAAATAAGCTGAAGGGTGAAATTTGTATGAGATTGTTTCATACAAATTGTGGGGCTGTGACAGGTCGTTCACTTCCGTTCGGTGTGGCTGAGGGCAATGACTGGCATTGGTCTCATACTTGTGAACCAGTACTTGTTGTTGAACATGGAATGTAAAGCTTGCAGCTGCTTTGAAAACTTAATCAGAACTCTTACATTTGGAGCCATGGTGGCCGTGTAGTGTGAAGCCTTGCCTGCTATTCTTTTTTCAAGGTCCAATCCCACCGGTCTGCACCAATGCGTATTTCGCAAACTTAAGTGCAGTGATTATGCTTTACGGCGAAGGAAATTATCGTGAGGAAAACAGCATTCGTCTGAGAATACGGCTAATAAGAACAATCACATCAAGGACGTATGAACAGCCTATGGACTCACCAACAATCACGTTGGAACCGAGTTCTCTTCGGTGGAAAATGGGTGTTGTAATACCTCTGAAAAACTCATTGATCCTTGACCTCCTACATATCTCTTGATCTAATTTCATTATCAAGAAAACCAAAAAACCTATTTTAGATCAGCGAATTTGAGTATCATGAAGAATATATTTTTTAAATCGCGTATCAAGAATTAAAGAGAGCATTCCGACAATGTTGTTATCTCCAAATAATTTTATATTAAAGTTTGTAATTAAGTCGGCTAAGCCCTTGTGTCTATAACCTATTTCGGGCGGTCATCGGTTCATTCTTAGTCAAATAATTTCGATAATCTTTTGGCCTTAAGGCATATTATAGCCCGCAATTAATAATTGTGGACATAATTCGGTTTTGCTAATGAGATACTTGATTTCAGAAGAAAATGTCGTAAGTTAGAATATGACAGCTTTCGTCAGTTTATTGCGTTTACAACCCTTTTTATGAGTACCTAAATATTTTTTGACTGAATTATAATATTACGTTTTCACGCCTTCCCACAATGCTACGCCGAAGAGGAAGGCAAAGGTGTCACGACACTCACTTTTCATTGAAGATAATTTGGTGCCAACGTGACAAATGGTGAGGTCCATCGACGTCCCTTAGGCAACATTCATCCTTGAAATTCATTTCAGACGTATGCGGATTTCCTGACGCTATTACCGTTCACCGTGGAACTCGTGGAGTGACTAATCACGGCACTTAAATTTGAATTTTAGACCACACGGCCGTTACGGCTTATATATTTGATCAATATATTTAGTTTAATATGATGCAAACGGCACTAGTAAATAATACTTAATCAATACCCATGTTTATCTTCCACTTTCGACTGGGAGTATAGGAGCCAAAATGGTGACGCTCTTTCGATCGCCAACACCGTTGCTTGGTTTAGTAGCTAGTAGGCCTGACTGCACTACGATAAGTGTTGCGGGATCGATTCCCGCCTTAGTGCATACATTTTATATTCGGACTAGCATTGTAAGGTCCCAGACTGGCATATGAACGTGTGAACTCTGTGGTGCTCGAAGGGATGATGAATATGTATGGTTTAATAAGTAATATGTTTTTTAAGTCCATTAGTAGTCTGGTACCCACATTACAAGCTTTGTATGGTTTGGGACCAGAAGGCGCTGGGTGATAATGTTCTAACATAAATATTATTGCTTTCTACCCTGTTCGTTAATTAAGGATTGGGATAAGGAGTGAAGAAGTTTTTCTATGGTCAGAAATTGGTCTGGTTTTTAAGGGTACTACGATAATCGTTTACCAACGAATTTGTCTGTCGTATTCCTTGCTTGCTTGCCCCCTACAACAGCAATAAAATCAGTTTATAATATTACAATCCTTCATTATCCAGTCGGGCGACTCCAATTTAAACGGGAAAACCCACGGGATATCCCAATTCGTCCTACCTCTCTTTTTTAAGATCATTGTGTGATTAATCACAGCACTTAAGCTTATAAAAACTCATTGATACAGGCTGGGGTTTGAACCTGAGCCCATCAGAGGACGGGCGACAAGGCCACCACGGTATAAAACGGTGGTTTTCTTAATTTCCATTAAAATCATTAGAACAACATATTAAACTTTTGCCACCACTTTAGTCCTTATGCTTCATAAGATTTCTGCCACTATAATAAAAAAAAACCTACAGCAAAGTCTTAAATAATTGTACCCAATCAGGACGCGAAGGCAAAAACTCTGTGACGTCTGATTTTGAAACCTCTTTTGGAACAGGTTTTGAATTTTAGACGTTGTAATGTATCAAGATTTTTTGATACTTTTTGTAACCTGCTTAGTGTTGAAAAAATACATATAATTCTGCCAGATACCTCATAATGATACCATGCAGAATTACATTCTGTTAGTCAAACTTTTCGATTTTATTAAAGTTATGTGCAAATATTTAATACCGTATACTACTATATCTTACTATACATAGTATACGGTATACATACCGCTATGCTCCGTGACTTAGAGGCGTAATGATATCTATGGATGTACCGCTAATAATACAACACAAAATAAGTAAATAAGGTTATTTAGTTACAACCACTTTATTGAAATAATTTGATAACGTAAGAAAGTCACAAACTTTTGATGTTATTAAAATCCATCAAGTCGTTTAGGATGTCACTGCAATGTACAGGGTACTAACATATTAACATATATTATCTACTCTGAGATATTAATAAATTAAAAACAAGACCCCCTTTTTGTGACAGAAGGAATAATTAAATGGCTTACGTTTGACATTTATGGATACTTCCAAGAGATCCTCTAAAAAATTTTGGGCTTCAAATTAATTTAACTTTTATGTAGTTCCATTCTTAAAAACGACATTCATTACCCATTGTCTTATGTTGAATTTTAAAAATTTGGGTATCACTGTTCGTTCTATGTCATGTTTAAACACGTGACTTTTTTGGAACAAAGTTTTTAGTTCCATTCATTCAACTGGTTTTGAAATTGCAAAAAGGTCAAATAAAAATGAGATTGCTTTAAAGTGTATTATTTATGCTATAACATTCTGTAAATTATGGTTGTAATTATGCATAGAAAAAAGTTAATTCCTCATAAACTTTATTGAATGACAGTAATATAATTTATGCAGAAATTTGAACCGGATTTTAACCGTTCGATAATTGAGCTTACTACGTCAATAATTCGTCTTGTGCATTTATTAACTATAAATAAAAAAAAAACATCAATCTTTACCTCCTAGAGCAGTGATGTCATTATTACCATAGCTTGGCAAAACAGTCTAGAAACGGAACAATATTTTTGGCTACTGGATACCTTTACCATATGGAATCTATGTTATGACGTCCGGCCCATCAGACGGTAAGCAGCCACCGTAGCCCCAAGATGATATGCTGTAGCCTATAACCGCTAGCAATTCCAGGGATATCACTAACGGTTTGCCAACCCTGTTGTTATTTAACTACAAAACAAAACTAGCAACTGTAGTAACCGTAGCAACCATAATATACTCGCTGCAGAAACACAACACTACATCAAAGTAGTGATATTTGACTGCGGTCTTCTGTAAGCACTTTTGATATTTTGGAGTATTATCAGATGTCGACCGTTTATTGCAAAGAAACATTATAAATATATAAAATCTACTGTACATACTTACTGTCTATACCTACCACTAAAACGTGCAGTAGACAGACAGTAAATGAGGTTAGAAACCTGCAGTTAACGTGTTTTACCTGCATTTGCGAACAATGCAAACAATGTTTATAACCTTCACCAGGTGGTAAGTAACTTATTGCAAGAAGCCTGCTTGGTGGGAAACACGGCAAAGACATATTCTGTAGGCAACCAGTGGTGAGTCTGTGTATGCATTACTGTGTTCCAGTTTGCACTGATGTTGGTGAAATATCTGGTCAAAGAAATTTATTAACCTAGGTCTTGACTTGACGAGTGCAGTGCTACCCAGGACTTAACGATTAAAGCTTCTGGATGGAACTGCATCTGTTCCATTGGCGGGTGCGACGCGATCCTTACCATCAGGCGACCGACATGTTCGTCTCCACACCTAGTTGTGAAAAAGAACAGCCCTTTAATATTAATTTTAGTCGGACTCATAGTAATTTTACCCCGCCGAGGTGTTTCCAAAGGAGTACAGCATGGGGTTCTTTAAGAAGGGTGTGAAGAGAGTTTTGAAGGGTCGGCAACCGGGATACCCAAGATGTAGCAAGCGTCCATAGGCTGCTGTGACCGCTTACCATCTGGTGGGCCGTATGCTTGTTTGCCATCTTAGTGGTATAAAAAAATTAGGTCATTTCCCCAAAATCAAAATATGCACTACAGGGCAAAGAAAATGAAAAAACAAACACCTATGTATTAGTTTTATATGTAAATATAAATACAAATGTAATTTGTATCACACAAATTGATGACTGATGATGTTCCCCAGAAAATATATTTTTTTTGTATTACAAATTTACCTCGACCTACCGCCATAACCAGGAATATACATTTGCGAGTATGGCAATTTAAAGAACTGTTCATTTATGTAATGCTGTATCGGACTCGGAAACAATGTAATTTAAGTTAATTTTAATATTATGTTAATTTATTCACTATTCAAAGGCCGTTTCGTTGGAGAATGAATGCGCTTTTACATGATAGTTTATGAACCTAGGCTTTGCATAAAACCATGTTTTAAAAGGGATTAATATATGTATTAACAGGAACAAGGAACAACACACAAATTCACTATGTATTATGTTATAAGGGTTATAGTAACCTTGCTGTTAAATATTAGTAATTAGTATTAGTAAGCATTAGTATATTAGTATAGACATACCTAGGTATATTTTTTTATTTATTTTTTCACACAGCCCCAACTTGCCCCAAACTAAGCAAAGCTTGTACTATGGAAATCAGTAGCCGATATAATACTCATACCTATTATTTTTTGAAAATGCATACCAAACGCTCAGACGCAAGACAAACATATTTGTCACATAAATGTTTGCCCCGGCGGGAATCGAGCCCGCGTCCTCTAGCGTAGCAGTCAGGTACTAACCACCAGACCAGCGGTCTCGTCATCTGCTTGGTTCCGATAACTTAGTACCTCTTTGTTAACCTAGTTGTAATAAACATTGTGTGGCGTAAATTTCGTAATACATGTCTCTTATCTACAAATTACAAATATGCTTAGAGTAATAATAAATTTGTCCCAATTTTCAGATAAGGGTTGTGTAATTACGTTTTAATGTTATGATGGACACAGAAGTCAGAACTGTAGCAATATATTACGTTATCACAGTCAACAGCGGATTGGCTTAGATACCTATTAGACACTTATATTAAAACTAGCTGTGCCCGCGACTTCGTATGCGTGGAATTAATGTTTTTCATGGGTTTTATTTTTGCGCGGTTAAAGTGTCGCCTTTATAGCATCAGTTATATACCAGTGAAAGTTGCGTTCAAATCGGACCGTAGTGAATTTTATTTGAGTTCGAAAATCTGAATTTACATACTTTATTGCTGAAAATAGGGATTCAAAATAACTAAAACAAATGAAATGTCTGTAATATCCAACTTTGGTGCCATAGTAATAAATGCTCAGATGGACAAGCTAATTGTTAGAGCTTGTCCGTCTGTCGGTTGACATTTTTTTTGACAAAAAAAAATTGCATTGGCATTCAGATTTGGACCGAATCTCTATGAAACATGGATGATGTCCGTCAACCAACCAAAACCCACTAATGTGGTTTGTGGTGTCAAAGCTACTACAGTCTTCTTTTTATACATTACTACAAAAAAAAATCATGAAATACACAATATTTGCTAGTTTAGGGAAAAGTTTTACGTTTTCCTGTTCTTAAGCATGCGTGTAATATAATCATTCAACTTTAATGAATCTGAAACAAAAGTAATACATTGCGTTTCACGACAGTACGTCGACGTTATAATAAATATGTCGTAAGCGAATCGTTGAACAGGACCGGTCGAGATCTGCCGGCGCACATTACAATACGCTGGCATTATAGATTTGGTTGTTTATATCATGATGCATCCAATATAAAGTTGGTCAGGTCGATAAGAGCGACTTCTGTGGACAAATAACACACGGCCAAATGAAGAAATCCCTTATCGTGATGTGCCCAGCTCGATCTCCACGGATCCAGTTCAACGATTGGCCTACGACATGTAAGTACCCATTAATATGATAAATACAAAAGTAACTCTGTTTGTTTGTTAAATTGCTACCTTTTCACTATTAAACGGCTGAACGGATCATATTGGCAATGAGATAGACTAGAACCTGGGGAAGGATATAGGAAGTCTTTATCTAGAACCACGCGGGTGAAGCCTAAAAGCTAGTATAATATTAATACAACGGAATCAGCTTATTTATACTTTATTGACCTCTTCGGAATAGTGGTCCATTTGTTCGAATAGTACTCCAGTCAGTGTTATCTTCTTGTATATTTATGTTTAGTTGTGAACATGAAATTCTTGAGTAGGTTTACCATTTAATGGTGGAATGTCTATTTCTGTTTGCCGCTTGGCTATTTCATCAGCGTCTTGGACTTTTCACTAGAATTATCATATTTATTTTCTAAGAACCCAGAACAACAGACAACTTTACAAAAAGAAGTACCAACTTCTAAATAATATTAAACTGATAATTTTAGTGACCTATTTCAAGAATACCAACACAATTATGGATAAATCTATTTTAGTTCCCATGTTACTTTATCCTGAACCTTAAGGTTATCTGGAATAGAACGCCTTTTGTCTTAACTACCTAAAATGTATCCGCGCTTTTTCATTGTGGTATGCAATAAAGAGTATTTGTATGGCATTGTATTGTAACTCAATTTCGATAGGTTTAGATACTTGACAACATTGCAATAAGCAATACCTGTAAACAAAGTTAAATAAATTAAACAAAGGATCCAAACCAAGAAGTATGAATGTTAACAGGCCATTATTAATACTACGGATATTAAATTGTGAATCTTTATCAGTTGCTTATCACTAGAGTTGAGTGACATATTGGCCTTTATCAATTGAATAGAACTATATATAGTGGGGGTGTATAGTTATTGCAACTTTACATATGTTAGATAGAGACGAATATTGATATACTCGGCCCTTTCGCTCATTGCTACATAGATAGAATATTAATAAGAAATAATTTAGTATTAAGTATTAGCATTCAGAGCGCACATATCATAACATATTTTGATTATTCTGAAAATGTACCCTAATCCGTTTGTACGAAGGTATTCGATTGTTCGGCAAGTTTTAGACAGGATTTTCCGAAAGGATTCTCGCTCTAGAAAAATAAGGAGGAAAGGTTGAATAGTACCATCGAGTGAATTTTTCAGGTATTTATGGCCAGTTCGTTCTTATGGTGTTTATACATAGCCAAATGTTACCTGTTTACCCCTTAGTGTAATTCAAATTTAGAATGGAAAGAAGTAATAACTCATGCTCTGAGTAGAATCTCCGACTGGGGAGAGCACAAATAATAATATTACATTTGTTCGTACCTATTCCAAGGTGTGAAGAAATTCTGCTAGTCTTTTGTGTTCCGGTATGACTGACCATACATACCAAAATAAAGTCTATGCCTATTCATTTAGAAGTGGATTTTATGAATCTGTCAGGAAAGTATTAATAGAGTAAAAACATATTTTTTTATAGTATTATTTATTGAATAAAATAAGGCGGTGCTTGCCCATAGTGTTAAGTCATAGTGTAGGCGTTCTAAGTCAGTAGAGTAAAAATAATAGTGTTTTAAAATAGGTCGGAACCGTCTGTTGAAAATTCGACAACTATTCTGTTACGCTACAACCAACTTAGGGATGACTTCAGTTTTTTCATAGTATTTTGTAGTTACATATTATTAGTTATTAAAATATGAACTATTCTTAACAATTTGTAACAAAAACTACTCGTTCAGTATGCTTGTTTTGCGTATAAAGTGCAATTGTGTTCTTATAATAATTTAGCTATAGCTATATAGCTATATTTCCCTATATGCCCGGGAAACAAATTGAGAAAGCCTTTTCGCGTAAAGTAAAAAAGGCGTTGGATAAACCTTTGAAATAGATTTGATAAATGCAATTTCCGGCACATAACGTAAAAAATAACAATTTCTTTTTTTTCAGGTGAAGGCGTGAAGATTGTTAAAAATACGTTGGGAATACAAAATAATGCGGTTGAAGGACTTTCAATCAATGCAGATAGATCCCAAAGAGTTATAACTGAGGGTCTACAATTCTACAGTGATTATAAGTGTCTATTAAAGAAGAACAGAAAAGCAAACTGGACTGGATTAACAGCAAATAATTTGCAGTGTTATTTTGTATGGGACCGATATAAGCT
Organism: Falcaria lacertinaria; assembly: GCA_951449985.1. Taxonomy (NCBI): domain Eukaryota; kingdom Metazoa; phylum Arthropoda; class Insecta; order Lepidoptera; family Drepanidae; genus Falcaria; species Falcaria lacertinaria. The sequence continues at coordinate 8,479,437 of OX602117.1, forward strand.
GACTTGATATTCGTTTATTGAGACTTGAGAGGGTGATATCAGAAGAAAGAAAAAACTTCACGACACGAAACGCTTAGATTTTTCTAAGAGGCAGAACTTATGAACTTGGGCACAAAGATTGAAACAAAATGTTCATAGAATAATAATTATAAACTGATATTCATAATCTTGAGTTAGCGTGCGTAGCAATTTATATCTTATGTCTGAAACACAATTTTAATGTATATGTTTTTTTTTTCTTTTTATACCACTAAGGTGGCAAACAAGCATACGGCCCGGCTGATGGTAAGCGGTTACCGCAGCCTATGGACGCTTGCAACACCAGGGGTATAACTCGCGTGTTGCCGACCCTTAATAACAAATTTATGAGAATTTGTGAGCTAATAAAGTGTAAGCAAATTTAAAACTCGCAATATGGAAGGCATTAATGACTTGTTTCAATTTGGAAGGCATTAATGACTTGTTTCAATTTATCCGTCGTCTAAAACTAACTAGTCTTCTTAATAAATAAATTAGGACTCAACACCTAACAAATTTAAAGTTTCTTCTCTAAGGTTAGATAAATGTATACGGACACTATGTAACATATATCTGTGTACGTAAAAATCATTAACGTTTGTTTTGAATGATATATCGATAATGCAATAATGCGGAAATATGTAGATGATGTTTTTTTTTAGCTGTTTTAACGTTGTGTAATGTACATGACATGAGATTTTAAAGAAAATAAATTACATTATGAAAATTCTTGTTGTGTTTTTCTACAAAAGTAACAGTAAAAAGGTGTATTACTTACACACACAATTTTTTCGGTAGGCAGAGTGTATACTAGCAGCAAATCACGACGACACATTTTACTTCTTTTACTCTTTTTTTTACATATTTGCTTCATTATGGATGAATATATCTTCATTATACTGATGGGTATCAACAAATGAATTGTAAAATGAATCATAAGTACTCGTTCAATATTTCTGCAAGTAACACTATTATTCTGCCAATTAAATTCTTAGTTCTGAAATCATTTTGTCGTAACAGCAACAGAGAATTTAAGTTTGAACAAGAAACTATTATCGGGTGTTTCAAAAGGAACCTCAGTGGAATCTCCCGGTAACCTTTATCAAACAAATTGATGCAAAACACTACTCTAGTGAAGTGTTTCATTAGAGTAATGTTGTTTTTGAGTAGTTTCTAGAGTTCCTTTAGGAAGTGCACATAAGTACTTAAACAAACGGTCTCTACTTCTAGTCTATGGATTGCTACGCTAAAAGATAACTGTATAATTTTACTGGCTTCTGTCCGCGACTACGTCCGCGATGAGCTTAGAATTTCAGAGGAACTTAAAATTTTCCCGGGATAAAAAGTATCCTATGTGTAAAAATCCAGGCTATAAACTATCTGTGTTCCAAACTACATCCAAATCCGTTTAGTAGTTTTTGCGTGAAAGAATAAAAACATCCATCCATACTCACTTAAACTTAAGTAGGAAGAAGGATTCGTCAGTGGCGTCCCATCCGGCTGTGTTCGGGTGCATCTCAGGTCGGATTTTCTATAATAATACATGTACTATTTGAAGCCTAAATTCCGTCTATTATTGAAACCCCATTAGTAGTTTAAAAGATCTAAGCGTATAAACAGCAGGAAACTACTTCTTTTATACTATGTTAAGATACTTGGCGAACTCTAAGGTAGGTTACATTAAAGGGTAAAATTATTTTTTCTAGCCTATGTTATCTCACATGCTTGGTCGCTTGGTAAAGGCCAATACTTTCCATGCTTTCCCACCCTCAGCAATATGGACCCGGTCATTATGGAAGGCATCTAGATTGTTGTCGATGCCGGTTCATAGGACCTCAAGGCATTTGCTGGACTGCCTGGCAAAAATGTGTAGTATAAAATAGGATAATATGTAATTTCAAGTAAATAATCTTAGGAGAGAGGCTAAATAAAATACTCAAAGATATAATCCTATATCCAGTGTAGCAATGTTAACGACCTTCTTGGCACTTTCCCGTGTGATACAGATTTGGGTCATTTTTGTTATTAGTAGAATTTTTTATAAATTAGATTATATCGTTGTAAAAATATTCTTAATCAGTCTAGCGTTATCAGTTCCCAGACTGGCGATATGTACGATTGAACTCAATAATGGCACGCGAAGGGTTTGATAAGGGCTAAATTAAGTATATTGTGATGTGTCATTATTTTCAAATCTTATGATGGAAATAGAAGGTGGAAAGTGTAGTAGGAACGCGATTTGATAAATCTGAGAAGGGCGGATTGATCGTTAGTTAACAGGCCGTATAATATAATATTTTAAGCTCTTTATAATTTAGTAGATACTTACTTAATATGGGTTGAAGCATCGGACTTCTAGAAAATACCACGTTGGTAATTTATTTCATGAATTATTCAAACAAATTATAATACCTTAGTAAGTTTGCAGACTAGCTCCTGTTTAAGGTGTGATAAATTTAATTGCTATAAGTAATAAATAGGCGCTGTGTGACGAAACAGCTGAAATCAGCGAAATTGTATTTTAAAACATTAAGCCCAAATTAGTAGGGTCGGCAACGGGCGATGGTGTCGCAAGCGTCCATAGAGAATGGTAACCGCTTACCAACAGGCGGCCCGTGGCTTGTTTGGCACTTTAGTGGTATAAACAACATTTAAAAAGTTGGGTTAAAATCGATATTTCATTATCTTTAAAAAGTTTCAATAGATGGCGTTACTAGTACTAAATATTGCTACCATTTTGTTTTCTTGGACAAAATTTTGTTTAAATAAAAAACATCTTGAAAAGTGCAAAAGAATCAACAAAGTTAAATAGATAAATATACAATCAAATACACGTCTCCTACATATAACCAATTAAAAGAAATACTGCTCGTTATTTTCACTCGTGGGTATAGAAACAGTTTACTCACAAACGTTCTCGCACGTATCCCATCAAATCCCATGGGGTGACCGGTAACTGTCCTTGTTTTATTTGGTGGAACTAAGAAAACATTAGACGTGGGTGTTCTGTTGTTACACCTCTGCCTATCCCTTTGGGACCCTTACGAGAAGACGTGACGACGAATAGGTAAGTAACCAAATTACAATTCATTTCTGTCCCTAGAAGAACAGGGTTGTAAGGGTTCTATTAGAAGTCTGAGAAAGCATTTTAGAGGGTGAGTAAAAGCGCTTATCTTGCCCTTGAAGATGAAAGGTGTTCATAGTCTGCGGTAACCACGTAGGTACAGAGTTTTCTGTTTCTCTAGATATGAACACGTCAAGACCCTTTATAGGTAGGCAGACTATAAATAAGAAAAATAAGATGACTGTCAATATTTCCCATTTCTTAAATTGTTTGCACCTAGATTGTTTTCAAGTGCCCTCTGCCCTCTCAACAAACCTAGCTGTTGTTCTGTGCTGAATCATACAAAACATGGTTGATATGAATACTCATATGAGAAAGGGATAGCATGACTTTTAGATCTGTCAATTTAGTTAAGTTTAGTAATATTGAACAGCAGAATCGACACCATTGACTACTCTGAGGTTATAGTTCATTTATTAGTATTAAAGTAATCATTGTGTAGCTCATAAAAAGAATGTAACAGAAGTATGAAATGCATGCAAGAATGGAAAAGAAATTAGAATGATGTCAAAAAGTAGTGTGTAAGAATGATAATAGTGGCGATTCTGTTGTACAACATCACTAAACTAGAGAAATTTGACAGGAATAATAGTCTTGCTATCTCTTTCTCATTTGCGGGGCTAAATAAGGATGGCAATACTTAGTTATAAGACCTGTCAAATTAGTTTAGTGTAATGATTTCATACAACAGAATTAGCACCATGTGTATGTATCACCTTCTTAAAATACCTACATATAAATAAATATAAGTATTTTTATAATCAGTATTCGGAATTAGGAATTCCCCTTGTGGGTAATTTTTAGGGTTGAGGTGAAGTGACTGCTGGTCTATGTTGAGGTCTTGAGAAACGTGTTATTAAGAAATATGTAAGAACAGTCAAATTATAAAAAAAAAATTAACAATGTGTCGTTTTATTAAAAAAAAGAAGAAAGAACAATAACACTTAGCGTATTTTGTATTGTCGGGGAATAAAGCTAATGGAATAAAATTCGTGTTAATACTTACTTGATTTATCCTAAAATAATTAAATTATATTAAAGCTAATATTATACGGAACACAATTTTCATTAACCTTCAAATCTTATCACACGCACTTCACATTGTCTACAAGTAAATTAGCCATCTCCGTTTCTCAAAAGAGACTGAGGGAGACAGTATGAGGATTTATTTGCCAGGTCACTTAAGTTCGCATGTGGTCAAAGAACAGTCTTAAGCTGGAGGTGGTAAAGAACACATATTATCTTTGCAAATATGTTGTTTAGATTTTGTTGTGTTTTTGCATTTTTTCTCTTACAATGGATTCGCATTCAAGCTGGTATGTTATAGTGAATATCTTAAAAAATCATGTTAAGATCTGTAGGAAAGTTTAGGATAGTAGATACAATAGAACCTTTGTGAACAATGCTGAAAGTGAACTTCTTGCACTTGATAATATTAGGTACAGTAATTCATATGAACCAAAAAGGGAGGGCGTAGTGGAATTTCCCACTGGAAAAGTCATCCGACTTGGGGCAGAACATTTAGCTTACAAAAAGATCGCATTATTTTCTATTGCTACGCGGACTAAGTCGCGGTGAAAAAGTTTGTAGCTCAAGAGTAGAAAATAATACCTACGAGTAAGCATTATGTATCTTTGATTTTATATTAGGGTAGTTTTGTTTAATGTCCTTGTTTATTATGGTTTCTTCGTCTTCGTGAAATATTGTTAACTACGTCTTACATGACGTCTAGGATATGTTTTTGATGTATCAGCATGCTTTTAACCAAACTAATACAGTTATTAAAATCTATTTTTAAGAAAGAAATTATATCTTCTTGTAGTGCACAAAGAACATAACACCACTGCGAATAAGGATATTCGTAAGAATCTTTATATATAAAAAAATATCCTTATTTCCCTTGGTTACGGCATCACGCGTGAACGGCTGGACCGATTTCTCTAATTCTTTTTAATTTGTGTTAGTTATTGTCAGGAGAAGGTTCTTATAAAAAGAATTTAAAAAAAAAAAACCACCGGAACCTTTTTAATTTCGCGATACACTAAAGGTCTTTTTGCTATTGTGTATTTGTCATATGAATTCATATCTAAGAGGACATCGCCTGTCGGGTCAGCTAGTATTATATATTTGCAGACTGCGGTGTAGTCTCCAGACAAGAATGGGATGCTGTTCCCTCTTCGCACGTGGTATACCTTGCCAGGCCATTAGACCTGGTTATCATCCAGCACACAGTCACTGCAACGTGCACCACAGACGACTCCTGCGCCAGTATTGTTAGATCTATACAAACAATTCATATGGATAAATTCTTTGATATTGGGCCGTCGTAAGTATTTGATACACGCATTTATTAGCTTCATCTGTATGCATGTATGTATGTATGTATGTATGTATGTATGTATGTATGTATGTATGTATGTATGTATGTATGTATGTATGTACGTATGTATGAATTTTACAACGTCCTTTAACCGACCTCAAGACGTTTATTATTATTATTTGAAAATTTGCACCCTTATTTAGTTAAGGTCCGATGACACTACTACGTACAGTCATTAATTTCATAACTATTTCCAAATATATTAACCACGTGACCACGATCATCAGAATAAATGCATTTTGAAGCGCGTTTTGATTTTTTGTTAGTTCCAATAAATTTGCATTTATTTCATTAAAATAAATTGGGCATAATAAATTTACATTTATTTAATTAAACGCGGCTCGCGGTATGAGTGATAATTGTCACGTAACGTAACGCCAAAGCGCTCTATGTGAAAGTCACTGGTAACTAATTTGACAGGTCTAAAAATATTGCCATCCTTATTAAACACCGCACATGAGAAAGGGATAGCAAGACTTTTAGACCTGTCAAATTAATTAAGTTTAGTGATTTAGTGACCACTGTCCACCTACTTGTACAGGCACTCCTCTCAATACATTATCAAATAGACGAAAAAGATGAGGTGATCGAACGATAAAACAAATTTCACTCTAGTGGAGCTAGTGGTATCCAATTTAGAGAGGTTTGTAACTTTATCACAGCGGTGGGTATTTTTTACAAATTGGTTATTACCGAGGTTTTCCTCAAAATGTTTATTTTTATGGTGACGTTGTAGTAATTAGTATAAAGGAAATTGCATTATAAGGTCACCGTTTTATGGTTCCAGGTTCCTTGTCGGTGGTAACGGGAAAGTGTATGAAGGGGCGGGTTGGCTTCACCGAGGGGCACATACTTACAACTACAACGGACGATCAATCGGGGTTTCTTTCATTGGGAATTTCAATAGTAAGTACCTTTTGTCATTTAAAGATATCTACTTAATTGTTTTACCTAATCATTTGTCATTTAGTTTTTATTAATATCACGCTATGTGACCCTGGTGTTGCTAGCGTCCATAGGCCGTATGCTTGTCGCCATCTAAGTAGTTATTAAAGTCAAAGAATTCCAGGTTAGAAAAATGAATAACTTCCCATCTAGCATTTACGTGAAAAATGTTATTAAAGTTCTCGACACTAGTAACGTAGAAATTGTCATGAATATGAATTTACGTCTTTTACCGTCGAAAAGTTTACTTGGATCGAACTAGCATTATAATTTAAAGTAGTGCCAAAGAGACGGCGGCGTCGGAATCACCATCTGTCACGTTGGTACCAAATTATCCTCGTTGAAAAGTGGGTATTGTAACGCCTAACTCTCCGGCTACCCTTGTGGGAAGGCGTGAAGATAGCTATATTAATAATTTTATTTTTCCAGATGACCAGCCGACATCTGAAATGCTTAATGCAGCCAAGGCATTACTGCGCTGTGGCAAGGAGAATCGCCATTTGACTAAAAACTTTCACGTAGTAGGTCATAAGCAGTTGATACCCACAGAGAGTCCAGGCCGAAAGCTGTACACCGAGATCAAAGGGTGGCCGGAGTGGCTGGAAGACGCCAAGACTATAACACAAAGCTAAAGCCTTTAAGTCATGCGTTCGTATAAGAGTTCAGTACCGGTAGCAGAAACATTGTCGACAACGTATTCGAAAACGTAACTCGCGAAAGGTCAAAGTTGTCATACTAATTTTTAGTTCCACTTTTCACCGCCGCAGCGCTGTTTATTTTCCAATACAAAAATAGTCGAAGGCGATACGAAAACGTTCTCGACGATGTTCCTGCTACCGTTACTGCACTTGTATCATAATTTAAAATTGCCACGGAATTTAAAATTTGTATTTGGTACGAAATATCAAATATGTACATATTGCCAGACAGGATAAAAAATCTGCCTACCCCAAAATGTTTACGTGTATTTCCAGTAGGACTAAGTACGCAAGCCCTACCGGAGTTCAACGTCCAACAATATTCACTTGTATACAATACAATACAATACAATTACACTTTATTGCACACCACAAAGAACAAAATACATACAAGAAAAAAAAGATACAGTGTGGTGAAGACAACAGGCGGTCTTATCGCTAGAGCGATCTCTTCCAGACAACCTTAGGGTACAGAAAAAAGTGAAAGAGAAGTTAAAGATAGGCAGGCGTGATTGAAAGGAAAATAAGAAGTATATTTGGTCTATTCCCACTAGTTCAGTTGTCCAGCAAAATTTTCAAACTAGTTTTAGTTTCATTTTTTACCGGCGCAGCGCTGTTAATTTTCCCATACAATAATAGTCGAAGGCGATACATGATTGGTAAGTGAACAAAGATAGAACACTCAGTTTCGTGTCGGTTCTTCTCAGTTAGCTTTTTTTCTGTCCAGGTAGTAAGTAGACCTTCATAAGTATAAATGATTTTTAACATATTATGGTCTTCGAAGCTATTGTAAATTGTTAATTACCTCGTCATTTACATGTTTAGATCGTGAAAGTTTTAACCATGGTTTTAAGTTTTCATTAAATTTCAATCTGTGTTTATCAGTATTACTCCTTTATTTTATCACAAGTAATTTGTAGTTTTTCCACCTAACCTTTCTTGTATCAACAGTAATCTCTGTATTCAATTTACTTCCAAGCTTGGTTTTTACACAATCATTCTCATCCAACACAAATAGCTTTACTACACACTATTTGTTTGTAGAATTCCCTAAAAGGAAAAACTAATTCAGTATATTAAAGAGACCTTATAATGGTCACAAAAGAGATTGGGCTCATTCCATTAAAATTGAAATCCGGGCTTTTACTATGCACGTGAACGTTTACCGTTAATCCGGAAAACACCATAACAGTCGTCTTCGGTACTGTTTATTATGGAATTCACTACGGCTTTGTATCGTAATCCTTGCGATAAATTATTCACTAAGGGTTTGTTAATCGCATTGTAGGTACTCGGTTTATTATGTAAATAAATACATTTTGTTTATCATTAAATCATAGCAACATTTTTCTTTAAACTAAGAAAAAGAAAACCTACATTGTGAAACCTATTATAAATCAAAAGCATTCTATTAAAGATGTTTTTATGTTTAAATGTATGATTTCAATCCAAAAATACAACAGAATAAATTATTAATTATACTGTAATAACACAGAATGTATCAGTCTAACGAGGCGCTATCTACTAGATATTACTTGTATTTCGAGTTGGTTGTGCTCATTCATCATTGCCTTGGAATTGAAGGCGCACTTCGTACTGGGATCTATACCAGATCCACCAGCCTAGCGCGTGTCTGGTGGCCGCCGATACAATCCAGCAGTAATAACAAACCTAGAAAGAAACTAGGTTGCTATAGAACAGGAGCAACTGACAAAGCTAACGAAAAATCACAAATTAATATCATACAATGAAATAAAAAATATCATGTTTCCTTTTTTATAGATCATTTTTTACGGATTCAATAATACAAATGTAAACCGTGTTGTCGGCAGAGAACACCAAGTTTCTATGGAATTCACATTGACATGTTTTAAGCCAGGAATCAAACATCTAATTGTAAAAATTCACTAAACCGCTTAAAATACGAGTATCGCTACCACATACCTACTCTTTACTAATTAACATTTAAAATGATGATATAACTTTTTGATCACTTGATTTGACTTTAATTTCAAATAATCATTTGTTCAAATAAATGTTTATACCAATGAACAAATAATAAATAACCACAATAATTATATTTATTTTCAAAGCATAAAGAAGGCTTAAAAACATAGAATAAAAAATCAAATACATGAAGGATTACTCTTCTACGTTTATGCAAAGGGATGCTACTTACAAGTGTCATGCATGCGAGAACGAAGGTGGAAGCCAGCGGCCAGGGAGTCACGTGACTCTCCTGCGTCATCAGACCCGCAAGGGTTCTCCCCGAGAGCCAAGCTGCCAGGACGGCCAGCGGTGACATCAGCATTATACCAAGGCTGTCCACCATGAGCTGTCAGAACAGTGGTCAGTTAAAATAGTCAAATCAAATGAAATCAACTGTAATGTCCAACTTTGGTGCCATAGTAATAAATGCTCAGACGGACAAGCTATAACAGAATATACAAAAAAAAAATTGACGGCACTTTCAGATTTGGACCAAATCGCTATGAAACATGGATCCTTTGGTTAAACACACAGGTGCAACTAAATAAAAGTTTGTTAATAACGGAGTAGCTAGTTATAAACGTCAAAAGATACTTCTCAAGTAGCATTTAAGCTAAAGGATAAGGCTTAGTTAGCTAAAGGATATAAAAGCTCATAAGATTCAAATAAAAAAAATCAATTATTTAAATACATGTGTCTAGTAAACCACATTATCCAACATAATTAATTAAATGCCATGCAACAACTTAAATGCCAACAGGTGTACAAAGGAAGCCCAATTTAGTTTTAATTCAATTGCGCGTTTCTGGAACCTGGTACGGCTATCAACTTGTGCTTTACGACATTCAACGTCGGGATAATTGATTTCAGTGCCTAACATTATTTTAGTTGGACCTACTCAATTATCCCAGCTCTCATGGTGATTGTCCTAACAATTCGTTTAAATTAAATTTCAAGTAAAAGATTTATCTAGATAACGATCAGCGTTGTATATGATTGGATATTTTAGCTACCATCTACTAACGAATCGCTTGAAAAGATTTAGCGTACCTATTTTAAATGTACTGTCTGTTTTATTTATTTCATTCATTTCAATTTTTTTTGGTTTTAAATGGTAATTCCCGAGTTTCTTGCCGGATTCTCAGCACAAAACGACAAAGTGCTTGTCTGTAAAGTCTAGTCAAATAAAGATCATTTTGACTTTGAGTTTGAGTTTATTTTGTAGGTATTAAGCCGGAGCAAATCCACGGGAATTATAATGAAGATTTGTTTGCAAAGGGACGTTGATGAAATTTACTTAAAGAGACGATTCAATTTGTATTAAATGAGGCATATCAGATTTATTATGATTTAACATTCCCCATTTCTTTTATACTAACTGACGCCTGCGACTCTTCCGCGAGCAATGTTTATTTCTAACGAATATCATGTTTTACTTACTAAGGTACCGATAGGTTTTTATGTGAAATCAATATTTGATTTAGTAGTTCGGCAAGTGAAGAACAAATAGGTTAGTGAATTCACTTTTTTGTAATCATGGAGGGGATTACCTCGGGAGCCATTGAACCCATTCTTAAAATAATTATGTTCCTAGTAAAATATTGTCATTATGGTAGTAGAAATTCTAGCTTTCCATGCTTTTTCTACGCGGCCAAAATCTTGGATCTGACAGTCACGACAAAGTCACTAAACTAAACTAATATGACAGTTCTATCGGTATTGCTATCCTTATTTAACCCCGCACATGAGAAAGAGATAGCAAGACTTTAAGAACTGTCAAATTATGTTAGTAATTTTGTACAACAGAATTGGCACCACTGTAGTAATAAATATAACATATAAGCACCTGTTTAGCGTTCTGGCTGAGTATCCACATAACTAAAGCCCGGGGCACGCCGTACCGATGTACTCGTTTCGTCGCATACCTTGTACCGCAGAGTTCACACCTCGACTTTCCCGATTCTGTCAACCAACGCTCAAGACACTTTACGTGGACTCTACCAACGGTACCTCGACACGAACACGCCGATATCAGTTGTCCCAGTTCATTTGATAAACTATCACCCCCGTGACAAATGCGACACATATCCTCCAAAGAATGATTACTAGGTCTCTCCTCCTCCTCTATGGTTTCAACAACATTGGCTACGTTTTCAACAACGAATACTTCCATTTCTTGATCCCAGTCTATAGCTGCAGTACCGGTTGAGGATTTGTTTGATTCATTAGATTTCTTTTGACCATCTAAGATCGTCATTCGACGTTTCGGACTTCTCACTTTTATGCGATGCTGCCGAGGATAGGTATCACGCCTTATAGGCGTTCTTTCCCGGTTCGGTTGTCTAGTATCTTTTCCTTTAGACATATCATATTGATTGAAAAGCATCTCTCTAGATTGCGCGGGCATAGAGCCGTCTGTTACATTTAGTAAATTAAAAAGGTCGATATTACTAGAACTGGCTGCGACGTCCTTGTCCATAGTTGCTGTGGACCTTTTCTTCCCTGTCGTCATTGAAGAAGAACTGTCGCATTCTGTTACTATTTCTAAATTTGAATTCTTTGAGCCACTCGGATACATTTTATTTTTTTGTGATTTTTTCATGGATACTAAATTGTGTGCCATTACCTTTAGCTCAGGGTCGGTGTCATTATGGCTGCGGACAAGTGGTAGTTGTGTGTTAATTAGGCCTAGGTTTCAGAGTGGAAATACAAGCTAATGTGATTATGAAAGGGTTCTTTAACCCAGCTTTATGTAGAATTCCCTGTATAAATGTTAACTTTTTCCACATCAACCTCTTGTGAACTTTAGTTGTGATTATTTAAGGAACCTAGAAAACAACTTTTTTGGGTTCATGCCTTTGAACAAATTCTATATTAAAAGGTATATTCAAAGGTTCATGCTTGGAAAATATTGTTCGAGTCAGAATAACTTTGGTTTAAGCACAGACCTAGGATTTTTTCGCTACACTTCTAAATCTATAGGTTTAAGCATCACCCAATTACATATTTTAATGAACTTACTTGTTCTGATGGTCGTTTTGTATTTTTGACGTGTTCCTATTGGCAATATCATTTTGAACGGAAAATCTTCGACGCCTCGTGTTCGGCATTGCACTGTTTTATTTTTTAATATTTTTATAAATACACTTTATAATTTTTTTTCATATTCGACACCTAATTTGACAGCTACAAATGCATTTTGGTATGGAATGTCAACGTTTATGTTTTATAGGTCTTTGAGACTTACTGTCAACACTAAACGAAGGTCACAGAATGAGGTTCTATAATGACTTGTTTCCCATTTTCATGTCTTGTGGTACCCAGCCTGTTATTCTAGCGACTCATGTTCGTATCCTACCGGTCTGTACCAATGAGTATTTTCTCACTTAATTGCAGTGATTAGTCACACCACGAGCGGTGAAGGAAAACATCGTGAGGAAACATGCATACGTCTGAGAAGAAATTCAAAGACTTATTTAGTGTCTAAGAGACGGCGACGGACTCACCATCTGTCACGTTGGCACCCCACGAGAATACAACCGTTACGGTAGTTGGCACCAAATTATCTTCGGTGGATAGTGGGTGTTGCAAAACCTCTGCCTTCCCCTAAGGGGAAGGCCATTTTTTTTTCCTTTTTAGTATCAGTATAGGTTTCGTTCTTTTTTGAAGGTTTCATAAATACTTTCTCAAATTAATTACACGAGATTTTATGAGCGCGTACATAGAAATAATGTTCGCATTGAACTCATTGTATACACAAAAGCTTATAGATTATGCATAAATATTCCATAACATCATGTACCCTAAAATGATTGAGGATAAAGAAAGCTTCCACTTCCTGTTTGATCATCAAATAACTTTATATATAGGTACAGATAAAATAATATAGAAGATGAAGGACTAGTCCTACTACTATATTCAAAGTGTATTTACACAAATAAGACTTTAGACTTTATTCAGGCTGTCTAGAATCTAATTTAACTTAGAACTAGTGAATTTAATCTAAAGTTAGGTAATCTAAACTAAAGCTTAAACCAATTTCAGGTCATGTAGCAAGGGTTTGCTACATAGGTGCTGTATTTAGCATACTGGTTCCTTTGAAGCTCCAACTGAATCATTCGATTGAATAATTTGACTTACGTGGGACCTACATTCCGGAAACAGCTTGAGGCTATACACATGGGTGCCAAGCAAGTGGCCTGCCTGATTGCTGTACTAGGCGTGCCAATAGAATGTTGCCAACCTTATGGCTGAGGATTCACAACGCTGGTAGAAAAGAAAATTCAATTTCTTCTCCTATAACATTTTGGATATAAAATCATCAAATTTCAAATTACATCATAAAAATCGTCAATTTTTTAAATTTCCTTAATTTTAATATAATCAAAATCAACAAATCAATTAGTACGAGTAATGTGCCGTTTTTTTTAAGGATCGTTATGTTTCTTATTTCAGAGAACCTCCGTTAGATTTTAGATAAATTAAAATGGATTTCCTTGGAATCCAATTCGAGAACATATCAAGCGTTCCGAAAAAGGCCGTGATTACAAAGACTTTAATCGGCGGAGGAATGAATATCAGATAGCAGAAATAAAAAAAAAACATCATTCAAACGATGTTTTCGAATTTCTTTTTAAATGAAAAGCGCTTAGTGTTACCAATAACATAAATGATAAATTAGTATGTTCTATATTTGATAAGTTAATTTTTTAAAATTATTTTTAAAGAAGTGTAAGTTCGATAGGAAGTTTTTTTTCCATTGAGTATACTTTTTTGTTTCTCATCTTGTATTTCACTGCTTATTTCCAGCAGAGTTTTTGACATTTTAAATAATGCAAATGAAAGTTTCAACAGCGGTAAAACCTCAGAGTAGATAATACACTGAGTAAAACTAAAAACGACGTTTGAAAATATTTCACGGCAATAACTAAATGCCATCTACTGTACCTACTGGGAAATAAATAGTATATTCATAGCAGTAAATTATTATTAATCAAATGGAACATAGCATTCTGCAGAATTTTACGACACAAAGGGTGTTATTTTTACGTCATGAGAAGAGAGATGAGAGTTACAATTAGGCAACTATACACTCAAAATTTTGTTAAAATGGAACTTGCTGTACATGCTGCGGAGTGAGTAGCTAAAAGCTGTCTGATGTCACCAAGCCAGTTCTGAAAATTATGCATATAAATTGTTTATACAAAAATCAAATATACATTCTAATACGTTAGCACAAAAATTGTAACATTATTTACGTAGGAAACAGAAAGTGTTACAGAATGTATTGTGCGTAACGAATTCTCTTCTCTTTGTGATTACCGCCTGAAGCGTTCAACAAGCGCGTTCAAAAAGTTTGTCTCACCCAAATTACACAGTAATGCTCCGCCCGAATTATACTCACGCATCATTTACGCCTTTTTACCTACATTGTGACGAAGATTGGGAGAACCACATAATTATAATACTTGGCTTAAATTCCTGTTTCCTGCTAAGAATTGTTGCCATGTCTGAATGCTTAACAGATAGTTTTATGATATTTTTACTATCTTTATCTTTACTAAGCAAAAAAACACCTCATGCTGTTTCTACCGTAATTTCTTACCATTAGGCGGCCCGTATGTTTTCCATTTAGTGGTGTTAAAAAAATAAAAACAGCATTCAGAATGAATTTAAATTATAGGAACAATTGTTTGTAGCGCTGTTTGCTTAAATAAACTGAAGGTGTTTCCTTTCTGTCATCCCACTATTTTCTTGAATCGTTACATAAAAACGTTACCAGCAATAAAGATAAGAGTATCTTGGGGAAACTACAACAGTGTTCGTTATGAACGAATGGCTTGAAGAACCTAATAAAGGATAGGCTTTATTAGGTTCTGAAGATTCAAATAGATTAATTGCTTCGAGATACAATTTCAAGCCGTGGTGGCCTTGTGGTTTAAGCAACGGCCTGTCATCTGATGGGCCCAGGTTCGAATCCCGGCCTGTACCAATGAGTTTTTCTAAGCTTAAGTACAGTGAATAATCACACTATGAGCTTTTAAAAAGAGAGTTAGGGCGATTTGGGATTTCCCGTGGGTTATCACATTTAAATTGGAGCCGCCCGACTGGAGACTGTACCTCCGCCTTACAGAAGACCGCAGTGAAATAACACTACTTGATGTAGTGTTGTGTTTCTGCGGTAAGTAAGGTTGCCAGTGCTCCACGAGGATACGCTGGGCTAGTAGTATTGCCGCTAGCATGCATCATCAACAACATGGTTGGCACCCCGTTAGTGATACCCCTGGTATTGCTAGCGGCTATAGCCTACGGTGACTGCTTACCATTAGGTGGGCCGTATGCTTGTGTGCCACCTTAGTGGTATATAAAAAAAAAGATACACTGAAGTTCCAAAACAATAGATTAACCCAAACTATAAATAAAAGTCACGTAAGGTAGCTTAGATATCAAAGGTGATCGTGGTATAATAATCCTTGTTGCCATTTGAATATTATTTCAACACAAAAAAAATGGCCAAGCGCGAATTAGACTTTTTGTTTATTAGTTGCTATAGAGGCATTTTCTGTAAAAATTTCAACTGTCTACATAATACGGATCATGAGATGGACAGCGAACAGACGGACGGACAGCGAAGTATTAGTAATAGGGTTCCGTTGGCTACGCTTCGGTTGCGATACACGAAGCGATACGAAGTTAGATAACTGGTTTAACCTACCGATTATGCCTATTTTGTATTATATATTTTGATTATATCCTTTTATTGTATTATGGAGCCGTTGATACTCCACTCCTGGGCGTGGGCCTCTTTCTCCTGCCTCTTATTGACTCGCACCTGCGCTTCCCTTGGCTAATCCACATCTGAATAAATCGAATATATATAGAACACGCTAAACAAACTTAAACTTTTCTGAAAAGAGTTCTCTAGACGCATTAGGCGAGCCCTATGTTTATTTGCTACATGTGTAGTTTTTATTTATTAAGGCCGTGAATTTTTTTCCCCGGAATATGTATTGTTATTTCATCATTAGTACTTCCTCATTAGGGATACTTTTAACTACTGTAGAAACATAGTCGGCAAAAAGATTCATATTACGGACGCTTGACATTATACCAATAAACATGTCCGGCTTAAATGGCGTCAAATTTCAAATACCAGCGTTACTTCAGGGAAATGGATTAAGCCTCCGCTGAAGGGTGACAAAATACAGACTCGGTAAAGCAGAAAAGTTTGCATCGTTTCGCAGTCGAGGCGACTCTCGGCAACTAAGCGGACGCGCACGAGAGAGCTCTTACTCGGAATTCGATTCGATATCATATAGTCGAATACTTGAAACGAGTTTGTGCTAAAAGTGAATTAAGTAACAAGGCTGTTTCGTGAATGTGTGCATGAAATATTAAAAAAACTTAGGAAAGTTCAGTTTAAGATTGGCTAAAAAAGTTTGAATTTAGAGAACTTTTTAAAGTAAGTGCTACAAATTAAATAAAATAAAAATCATTTCTTTTTGCAGACCAGCAGATCCATAGTATTAATAACAATATTAATGAACTTATTTTATTCAATCGTACTAAAACACAATTTAACAGAACTTTTGAGGTATCTATTGCTATTCTTCCATGGATATATTAAAAAAAAACAATGAGTAGTAAACTGCAAAAAAGTGAGAGCATTGTTTCGCCGTGTTTTAAGTTGTACTTCAGTAAACTCCAAAGATAACACTTGGTTTTTACATCACATAACACATGGAATTATCTTGGCCCTCATCAATATCATTATGTATCAACAAAACTTAATTTTTTCACTGAGTTTCTTGTCGATTTTATGGAACTTTATTCCGAATCGGTGATAAAATTAACTCGACATTCATAAGTGCCTTACTAGGGTTTAAACTGAATAAAAATCATTTATAATTCGCAATAATGATGAAAAAGAAACTTTACAATGCATGTCAGACAGTTAGTATGTAAAGAGAAAGAAGGGTTGGGGTTGGATAATCTGGTAAATTGTTACGCTACGTTGATAGGAGTTGGGAACGACGTTGGGTAATGAAGGCAGGGAAATGCTCACGGAAATAAACGTTAGTCGATCCCCTATTCTTCCTTATACTCTTGTGGGTCTGTGAATTTTTGGCTTAGAGAATGGTTTTTGGTTTGAGGCTGTTGCAAAAGATTTTTTTTATTAATGACATACAAACATATCTGAATAAATATGCATATTGGTATAACGATCTGGCCTCTTATGACTAATGAGTTATATATATATATATAAAGGACATCATCCATTTTGGTTCAAATCTGAAAGTACCGGCCATCGCAATATTTTTGTTTATTCTGTTAGAGCTTGCCCGTCTGAACATTTATTACTATGGTATTTTATTTTAATTTGATATCATAGAGTAATCACTAAGAATGTGTCCATTAACACTTTTCTTACTGTTCGAATAGGTGTGTTCCAGCAACATGGTGACTTGTACGTTTCTTATGCTGCTAACTGTCACATGCGGTAACCGCTTACCATCAGACGGGTCGTAGACAATATGTGATTGCGTCATTATTCACAATGTATACTGCCTATCCACTCAGCCATTCTTTCATTCAATAAATTAGCACAAGATAATTATTTAGGTGGCGAAGGTAGTTCCGATTAGTTTTTCAAGTGATTCTTTACTTGCAATAAATTTCTTCGAAAAATACCTTTTGAATAAATTACTTCTTTTCTTTTTATTTGGCTTGGTCTTTGACATTTTACTGCTACGATGGAAATAGGATATTACATTTGTGTCCCTTTTGTTTTAATTCGCTATTGCGATATCTTATTGAATTTTAACTTAAGACCATTGAACATTGTGTATATTGCGTGATCACAGTTCTTAGCTTCCATACCACTTTTTTACCTGTAAAAAAAAAAAATACTAGCAGATTCGCTAATAGTAAACGTTAGTTTATTTATTTTATTCGTATGCAAAATATTAAGAAAATCAAAATCTTGACTGCGTAAAATGTCTGCGCGTCTATTTTTTTTTGTAATATATCAAGAGATAATATATTTCTTTCTAATGATATAGACAAACATATGTGCATACTTTTGAAAAACATAGCCCTCTAGCACATAGTCAAGTAAATAGGAGGCAGGTACTCAAAGTGTGTGTAATTTAATAATATAATATAATAATGTTTATTACAAGGTAAGAACACCCAATACACAAAAAAATCAATAAAAGTAAGTACAAAAATTACATTACACTTTAATTTCAATAAAATAAAATTTAAATTTAAGAAATAAAATAAACTTTTTTTTAATAAATATAGTTTTGTCCGTCACTTTCTTAACATAACACTATATAACTTTTAACAATTAATAGTGCGTGAGTACAGAATGTATATATATATGTATATATATATATATAATGTATATATATATATATATACAGAATGTATATATATATATTTTGATGTAATGGTGTCCGTATCTTCAACAATTACGTGTGCTATTATTGGAATATTTCGTTAGTAAAGTTAATGTCACCTTCTTCGTGAGCCTGCCTAATGATTCCAGCAAACTTTTGTGTTTATACAATGTTATTCTTCAAAACGAAAATTTCAGTTTCTATTCAGGGAAATATCAGTTTTGTTAATTTAACAAAGCTTGTTATAAATAGAACCTTAACAAAGTTCATGTTATACATTGAAAATGTTGTTTTAAGGTTCACAATAAGACGTTTGCTAAACTCTGGGCATACCTCCTCTAGGGGCTTCGTCTGACCTTACACAAACACATTCATTCAATAGAATGATACTATACGTAAAGGAGCAATCTTATGTGTATATTAGCTTTACTCACTTAATTTACGAATAAAATAATTTGTTTTGAGACTTGCATCTATTATAAACAACTGCCGCATGTATGAAAGACCTTCCTCTTGAGAAAGGTTCGAGCCGAATTTTTGTAGTGTTCTTAATTGCCCGGACAAATATCGTGTGTTTCTTTTTAAAACTACTGAATAAGTCGGATACTTTGATTAAATTGAACCCATTCGAAGTAAATTAGACTATCTATTTCCCCGCGATATTGCCCGCTTATCGATGTAATAAATAGCCTATGTTACTCAATGATAATACAGAATTTCAGTGGTGAAAGAATATATCGAATCGATTCAGTAGTTATAGAGTTTATTAATTACAAAGATACAAAATACAAATCTTTTTTCTTTGGAATGTAGATTATAGAGCGCACAATAATGACACGTGACGTATCACATCATTATAATGTATCACGCACCACGTGACACCACCTTATTATAACTTTTGTCATCGCGCTGCCGATAAAGAGTAGCAGTTTATGGTTGCCAATTTAAAATGTACCGCTGGTGCATGATAAAACGGACCAATCTCCTTCAAAATTGCGTGTAATTTTCCCAAATATACACGTGTATATTTGGTAAAAACTACGTAGGTAGTTTAAACTGCATTTTCCTGCAAATGTATCCCTTAATATATACAAAGTATTTGGAAATGTCATAGAAAGATATGTAAAGGTGGTACTTGAGACATATTCAATGAGCTACTTTAAAGTGGGATAGGCTTGTTGCAAATGTTGGAAAATTATTTGTTTGATGCAGAAAGAAGCCACTAGTTTAATATTGAATTTGTAAAGTGCTACTCAAAAAGAGATTAAATTTAAATGCCTTAGGTCTCCTGTTTCAAATTGACTTAAATATTGATAGTGAGTAAATTGGGTGCCTTTAACTCAAGAAATGTAATGCAAAAGTTATTGATGAAACTAAAATTATTGTGTTTCATGAAAGCAAATCCGAGTATTGTCGAACTGTTAATTGAACTCTATTATCAACCATTATTGCAAAGGCGATGACCCCATACAGTTTGTTAGAGTTCTTCACGACTTAGTTCCTCCATCACCTTTTTGACATCGGGCCACTAGGCGTGGGGAGAGATTTCACCCATTAGTTGTGGACATACCACGAATACGCACTAAGCGTTTTGCGTTATTTAATTTTATATAATTCGTATAATTAGTTATTTTATAATTCGTACAGCAAAGGCCTTAAATTATTAAGACTAAAGTGAATTAGCTACTAACGGACAAGCAAGCTCCACCTTCGACCACATCTTCACCTACCATCAGGTGAGATCGTGGTCAATCGCTGACCCATACTCACTTAAAATAAATATTACAAACGTATTTACGCTTTATTAACAAATCTACACTGTGAAAGTGGCAGTGCAGCAAAAATAACTATGTATTACTAAGACGTAAGTATATGCCGATTGCCGACGTGTTGCAATCAAATCTATGGCCAGCGTATTTTAAGACCTCAGATAAAGTATGTGACTGAAATCTTTGATACAAGGTATACGTCGAATTTAAAGTGAGTAAATAAAAAAAAAGGCTTTGACTATAAGTGGCGTGAAGAGATTATATCATTGAAGGCTATAAAAATATAACTAAGATTTACGAGTTCATTTAAATTCAGTACTTCAATTGGGATCTATGTATTATTTAAAAGTGGCACTTGGCTTCACTCTTTAAAAACAAAATCTTTGTTATAGAGAAGACTGTCTCGTATTGACGAGGTCATTTCATTCGTCCTTAGCTCCTATAGAAATTTGATCCTCTAGAAAATCCTCTGACGTTTATATGAGTAGGATTTGAGGAAGATCAGTCTCTATCGTATAAATCCTAACTCTTATTAAAATTCTTATACTTTGCCTTCTACAACTTAAATAGGCGATCTCAGTAACGGTAACGAATGATTCTTGACAAAGGCGGGGCGATGATTATAAATGATTATGCATACGTTGATATTTGTAGATAACTTAAAAACTAGTTATATTACTCTGAATTTTATTAAAGAACATTACAGATTATACAAGAACAAAAGTTGTTTTAGGCTTAGGACCTAAATAAAATGTTTGTTTGCACTGACAAGCTTAACGAAATCTAATTCTCATAAACTTGTTTACGAAACCTAAATATTGTTTTTCGTGTCGCGTTGGGATTAAATTACTTATTATTTATAGTCTAGGACGTTCTAACTATGAAAGTGTTCTGGCTGTACCGAGTAAAAAAAAGAGACGTACGAGCGAGTTAGGACAACAATCATACATTGTAAACGCATATCATTGTAATATATCTTTCGCGCTTACTCAGTCCTAGTGTTGGTTTTGATAATGCGATTTCAGTTACTTTTTGTTAGATTTGCACACAGGCCCCCAAAAATATGAAAGGAGTACGTCCATTCGTTTCTTTGTTTATGTTATGTAAGTAAAAGGGACGCTTTTCATTAAATTTTGTGTTAGTCTGTGTTAAATTAATAGAGCAATTTGTACTGTTCGTTTTTTTAAACTGCCACTAAAACAAACTTTTACGCAGACTACAAAACCCTGCACGTTCGAGTGTCTTAGACTACTTTTAGAAATTTACACACATTTCATGCTTGATGCTATTCCTATGCTAGTAGGCGGTATTGTTAAAATGCGTGAATAATAAATTTCTTCACCATAATATCTGCTAACATAAATTTAAAATAAAAAAAATATTAATTGAAGAATATCGATAAATGGATTGTTGAATAGAGAATAGCAAAGTTTCATTTAAAATTGTCATCTAATTAAGGATGTTACAAGCGAATAGATAGGTACTAAGTCTATTCGATCGATATTCCTATTAATAACTGAAGCCAACCTCTTCGTTTCTTATCCAACTAATTAAATTCATATAAACGTTATCGTTGTTCCAGATACATCGATGAAGAAAGGTGAAATATTTCCTGCCAAACAATTTTAAATTTTAATGAAATTTCGTGCCAAAAACTGTGTAGTGATACTAGTGATTGACGCAATGGAGGCTCAGTTATTTATTCAAACTAATAATTAAATGTTAGAAAATGGAAGACAACAGTTCATTACAAAATGGATGTCATGCATAATATATCATTGGAGAGAGAGAAATTTTACGCAAGCCACGACTTCAAGAACTTGGCGAAGGAAGAGAACGTCGAGGTGAGTTATAACTTTTAAAGACCTCCCCGCCTTCTCACGGGTAGGGAACAAAATTACGTAAGCAATCCATTTGTAAAAACAACGTCGAAATCCGTTCCGGATATTTTGTTCTCCGGGCAATGTTATTTAAATATACAGTATCTATCCCTGCGAAATAGATATTCTATATACCATGCATCTCAGATTTAATAAAAAAGTAGAAGGATCTTTAAGAACAGCGAGGTCAAGCCCTTTAAAAAAAAAATTGTGCGTCGGCAAAACGTAGTTTCGTTGTATGCGGTGTAGGTGTGTGCGTGTAACTGTGTATATGTACATTACAAGGCGTAGTTTTAAACATCGTCACTTCCTTTTTCGCCAGTTTCATCTACCTTTTTATTTGATCTGAACCTTGCATAAACTTGGTACAACTAAATATCCGCTTCTGTTGTTTTGAAAGATTAAACTTGTATGTATACATATTGACATGCCGAGTTCTTTTTAAGGTAGGCAGAGAGTATAGAGCGCCATCACTCTTGAATTGCTCACAGTTATGACTGAGTCTGAAAGTAAGGACAAGGTCACTTTCATTTTGGAGTTTCAAACTAAGGTGGTATTGAATAATGTCACATCTCTGCCTATCCATAAGGCCTGAAAACTTTTCACACTTTTTATATTTAGAAACTCTTAGAATTTTTAAGTATAATAATGTTTTCAAATTCGTCGTTAATTGGAACATATGTCACAAGTATGTGATGCTTTCGATACGAGTTGTAGCAATATAAAGTTTGACAGTCTGATTGCCTCGTGAATTATTGATGACCCATGTGACTTGTTTGCTTTTACGTCACCTTACGTGGTCACTCACATGCGCACTGTTTCATTATACGAAATCATGTAGTGTCATTCAAAAGCTTGGCTACGTTGATGAGGTCATAGCGAAGCGATGTCCTTATTTTAAGGGTCAAAGCCTATGAATGAATGAGTCGCTGAGTGAATTTTTGTTATCCATGTCATCTCCGATCTTCGAATGTTAACTGTGTGAGTAGTAATTGGAACAGAACATTTACTTGGGTACAAACAACAGGTATTGACAGACAGCACGATTAACTTATGCGGGATCGTACGGTACATATTTTTGTGATGCAAATTTATGATGATTTGTTGATTGGTGAAATATTGCCTTGAAACTAGGTAGAAATAAAAAATATGCAATCCTGCTTTTATTCGTTTGGAATCAGATGGCGCTAAGTGATATGTCCGAACATTATTATTAAACTTTGAACTGATCCTTAGTATAATTAGTTCACTTCATTTGTTTAGGTTGTTTGATTGAGTAGTGGAGCTGCCAATCCTGTGTATTCTGTATTGAGTAGTTTAGACTATGTGCCGAATTGTTAATATTTTTAGCGAATTTGTCGGCATTGAAGGTTTTATAACATCAGAGAAGATAATAAACTGCGTACAAGTATAATGAAACGAATGCAATGCGGATTGAGTGAACAAATGTGGCGATGTGAATGATAGAATGAATGTGGTGCATCCTGTGAACCAATGGCGCTTCACGTTGCGCTCTGATGTGAAAAACTAATGACTATTTTAATAATTGGATTAAATTGACTTTTTTTTTAATTCTGTATCGTTGTCTATGATTTATATAACCTACTAAACTACAATAATTATCTTAAAAGAAATGAAGAAAACTCTACTACTGTAATAATGGTATATTTCATGTAGGCATGTATCTTTTGATGCGATAATTTTGTAATTTGTCAATATTTTTGCTACGTCTATTATAAACTGATAATGATGATACTGAAGCTGAAACAATAGTTTTTAGAAATTTTGTGTGTTTATCTGTATGTATGTTGGCGTCATAATTACTGAATGCATTTAGTCGAAATTAATATTTGAATGGAGGTCAACATATAGGTAAAATCACTATGTTACTACTTTAGGGAATGAGCTTCTAGCTTCGGCCCTGAGCGTCACTAATGAGCGCACACTGCCTGTCTGGGATACGAACACGCTAGACTGATTATGAATTTACCTATAAAAACGTATTCTATACTTGAAGGAGTTTTATTTATTCCGGGTTCAGGACGAAACCGCGGTGAATGGCTAGGAACCAATTATAACCTAGACAGATTGAATTTCTAGCCACTTTCATAGCCTATAAAAGTAGACGATAGTATTACCAATTTGACAGCTCATTGATTCAGAACGTGACACCAAATTTTTACTAAAATAGTTTATTACATGGCGAAATTCAAGCTCTAAAGGAATGAAACATCTATTTTTTTCTATGCGATTCTTCAGAGTAAATGAGCGAGAGTAAGAAGATCGCATAATATTTCATTTCTCAGAAAATACTTTCGTTGATAACAGATTCTTATGCCAACAATAAAAATGTTCTAGAAACTAACTGTATGTAACTTATTCAAAAAAGTGGGAAGTATTTTTGTCGTTTTAGTAAATCATCTATGAATTTTGCATCAAACGTAATACCAACTTCTATCAAATTGTATTCATTTTATTCCACAACCGGCAATAATGTTTAAGAACAAACACAAATCGTGAATTTGCGTGAAATACCTAGTAGTATTATGTATGTTTTGCACTTCACTTCGTCCAGTAAAGTAATTTCTTGTCACGATTACTGGGCCGTGAAAATAAATGAAAGCTGATAGATTTTGCTTCCTTTGTTCCGCCCTATTTATGGCGAACAACTGGAACGTATGTGTATTCGATGATTATTATTGTTGAGGAATTTGTTAGTCTATATTTTTGATAAATGTATGTTCCTTATACAGTCTCAAAATGCGACATTGGAAAGAGTATATAGCAGTAACATATTAAGGATAAGTTCCCACGTTGTTTTCAATTCGATACCATGATCGTAAGAGAAATCGGGAAAACATAGTTCACGACAACAGGAAGAAACTGAAATGTCTATACAAAATTCTATGCTTGGTTTGTTGAAGGTTGGCCTTGAATGATGGGACGTCAGAAATACGTTGAAAATATTCAACAATATTAATAACCAAACACGTTTCGTATTTTTGTTGCATCTCGTGTGTTCTCAGACGATTTCAAAATATATTTGCGGATGTATATTTTCCAGCAATATACTGCATTAGATGTTGTCGGAACATGTCATTGTGCAGTTCGGTTGTGGATACGCAAGAACAGACCGTAAAAACCGGGCTTCAGTTGACAATATTGAAGCAACATATTGCAGTAAAAATATTGCTCGTTTAAAAACGCCGATACAAGGCAAGACAAGTATTGATACATTT
The DNA here is from genome assembly GCA_951449985.1 of Falcaria lacertinaria. NCBI lineage: Eukaryota > Metazoa > Arthropoda > Insecta > Lepidoptera > Drepanidae > Falcaria > Falcaria lacertinaria. The sequence goes on from OX602117.1 coordinate 8,504,883, forward strand.
TATGTATATCTAGCACACATAGGATATGATCGCACTGTGAGTCTTCAAATAGAAGGGTTGGCACCGCGTTAGTCAGTGCTACCTCTGGTATTGCTACCGCATCAGGTGGGTTGAAGGTTTACTTGTCAACTTCGTAGTATAAAAAAATCAATAACTCACGTAATACTTAAGTGCACATAGCTAGAAGAAACTCACTTAATACTTCTGTAATACGTATATCGTCGAATTGGCTCCCGAAGTATTAGGTGTTTAATAAACTCTGTGTTACGTCAGTCATAAACTATACCAACTATAATATATTGTGGTATTTGACGGGTGGATCCCTATGTGGCGGGTGGTGATCCAAGACAGGCTTATCTTAACATATTATAAAAAAAGTCGCACCCGCCGTTTGTACGTCTACATGTTTTAAACTGCGCAACGGATTTTAATAAGCTTTTCTCTAATAGGCTGAGTGATTCCTGAGGAAGTGTTTTACGAATAATTGATTAATTTAGGTTTTACAATATTACATGCATATAATAGTAGAGAAAAAACAACCCGAGACACCCCACCCGTGCGAAGCCGGGACGCTAGGGGCGGGTCACTAGTACTTTATTATGTTTATCAAAGCACTGAAGGACTAAAGGCGTGACGATATGTATGTTATCAAATATATTAACACCGTGAATCTTAAGTTAAATTAAATTGAAGCTTTATAAATTTCTAATATGACGTGGAAATCGATATCAGAACTTCACATTGAGTTATGATTCTTTGACCGTCAAAAGCGACCAAGCTAACCTGTAAACACTTAGGTCACAAGTCAATTCTCTGTGAAGTTACTTTGCGATCAAAACTGAAGTTAATTTCAAAGGACGTCATGGTCAGCAGTCCATTGTGTGTTACAAAGAGCAATGTTTTCGAATACATAAGTCATACCGAGTGGTGCTTTTGCTTTGAATTTACTGTAAAATTTTAACTCTATAGTCAAGTGCAGTATTTCACACTCTATGATCTGCTTTGACGGTACAAGAATGCTGGGATTTGGCAGTATTTTTGTATATTTAAAAAGCAAACCAAATGTGTTGTACATTTCCGTGGCACCAGCTGTTAATGTAGCCGTATGGAAGCTTGGAGTACTCGGTCCTTCGGTATTACTCATGCGCAACTGATATTGCTTTTCTGTATAGGAATGTTTGTGACTATTTAATAAATTGTATATGTACAAGCTAAGTAGCAGCTTGCCACACGCGTCTCCAATTCACGGGGAATTGACACTGCTTTTATATCTGTCCTTGCTAATATCTTCAACAAATTTAATTCAATATTAATCTGGTTAATTATCTCCTATAGTTATTTCAATATTGAAACAAAACATACATGAAAAATTTATTTGGTTGCAAAACCTACATTATAGTATAGTACGTAGTATATTATCTACTCTGCGATTATATATATTATTATACTAATCAAATCAATAAGTTCAACCAGACAAGCTTATTAGAGCGTGATGAATTAAAAATAACCCATGTCTTTTTACCTCTGAAAACACTTTATCATTAATTTAAGTAAGTATCAAATCTCTCATGCGTGATTCCGCGCGCGCACCTCCTTATACGCAGTCTGAGGCACGAAAAGTCGCGACCGCTTAACATTACTTCCATTTCCAGGTGGTGTACACATGGAAGATGGACTTCAACCGCAGTATTCTCGGGGCTGCCACCCTCCTGGTCCCGAAGACCACACCCCCCACCAGCTCCAACCTCATGCCCATGTGGGCTCACAACTCTTGGGTGTGCCTGTTCGCGGCCATGCTCGCAGTGGCTATTGGGGGCAACGCGATCGTCATTTGGATTGTTACAGGTCAGTTTCATTTTAACATTAGTTCACTGCCCCACAGCAGTAAGTAGGTAAGTTTAATTTTTAGACGAAATAAGTGTTAAGTAATTCGCTTGTTCCTTCTATATCTATACTTCTATACTAATATTATAAAGAGGAAAGATTTGAATTTTTGTGTGTATGTTTGTATTGAATAGGCACCGAAACTACTGGACCGAGTTCAAAAATTCTTTCACCGTTAGAAAGCTATATTATCATTGGTAAAATAGAAAAAATATTTGATAAATGTCTACCCGTGCGAAGCCGGGGCGGGCTGCTAGTCGTATATATAACTAAGTTACATTACCAGGAATGATCACTGAAAAAACCGGGTAATGCAGGTACTAGATATAATTTAATCTTCGTACGTAACCAATAACAGGAGAAGTAGATAAGTTTAAGCTATTAAATAAAGATCGTCATTTGGATCACATAGTTACTCCACAAGATATTTGAAACGACGTAGGGTTGCAATTACAGGATTTCCCTAAGGAACTTCAATAACTTGCTATAGTTTAGTCTCATACGTCTGATATTTTGCCTGAATCTTTAATTAACGTATGTTATACATTTGTATATATAATATATACATATATTCACGTCTCCCAGTATGGTCCCCGAAGAGGTAGGTAGAGGTGTTATAACACTGACTTTCCACCAAAGAAAGTTTGGTGCCAACGTGATAGATGATGAGTCCGGCGCCTTCTCTTAGGCACTACACACAGTACGTTCTTGAATTTCTTATCAAATCAGTGCAGGTTCCGTCACGATGTTTTCCTTCACTGTATCCCTCAAATATTATCTAATGTTTCGCTAATAGCTGAGAGGTAGGAACAGATGTGGAGTGATATTGGCGTAGTATTTCTGTCACTTGGGGAATGGATACAAGTCCTAAGTCCTGCTCTCAATTCACGTTTGACTTTGGATGTTTGAGGTCAAAGTAGTTAACTTCTCGACTAGGTACGTGGTTAGATGAAATTAAATTGACTCATTATACAAGTACTCGTAGCAAGCAGTTTGACTTGCTTCGATTTGTTTTGTTTGTGTTTTTGGTTGTGCATGGATTTGTTATTGACTTCGAGGCATTTAGTCAATAATATCAAATAATTTGTCGTTGAGATGAAAGACAGAAAAGGATGCCTGAGATAGTATCTCCACTTTGAAGATGCTTTATGTTAGCAATAAGGAAACATATTCATCCCTTATAAATAGTGATTTCGTTTAACATAATCTTGTCAATGCTTTTGTATTTTTGCTAATATTATAAAGAGGTATTTGTTTGTATAAACGGGTAGACTCTGGTACCACTTTCACTCGCTGAAAGCTGTTTAATCCCTGAGTAGCAACTGCAATATTTTATTTTAAGCCATGATATGCAATCATATTTCAATGGGGGCGAAGTTACAGTCAAAAGCTAGTCTGAAAATACCTATGGACGTTGCATTAATATTAAAATTTCCAAATTTAAATAGTAGGAGCTATATTTATTAAGGGGCTTTTAAACAAAGTTTATTCCAGCCCCATTGTGGCTTTCATTTTTACGAAGATAATTTATTTTCTTTTAGACTTAAATATAGTCATTATTACTATAGAATTATACAGCTGCACAGTTTCATTGAAATCACGTTCGTTTATTTATAGGCTATGAAGTGTGTTACGTGGGTCAGCGTAGCGGTCGGCTCTACAAAACTAAAATAACGTAACATTGAATTCATGGTTGATCTTGTAATAGTATTGAATAATGGCAACATTATTTATGTAGCAGTGCTGCTTCTCTTATTGCGCCTCGGCAGGCGTAGTAATTACGTAAGGTCGGCCACAGTATGTTGTACTTACATAGGTGTTTCATTTCATGAACTAGTTAACCCTTCACAGCCTCATGACAAGATAGAGAAGATGACTGTATTGATGTAATCTGGATCCTTATCCGATGATTATTGGGATCATCGTGGGCACCAATATATGCCAGGACAGGACAATATATATATATATATATACATTTGTAGGGAAATATAAGTGCAAGACGTGTAGTGTGCGTGCGCCTGACTATGGTCTTGTTCCTCGCCCTGTGGGCAGACGCTATTTTACGCTATATTCTACTCTTTTATTTAACCACCTTATTCTGGACCTTCTGAAAATAGAGTTTTGATGAGTGTAATACAACACAGACTATAAAATACCTACATACCAATACCTAAAGTGGTGACCCGAGAACATTTTATTATCAGTTTTTGAGTGTCATTCGGACAGTGTTGCATTAAGTGAGCCTAAATATTCTTCACAAACGTCTTAAGCTAGGGTGACATTCATTTCGTGAGCCGCATACGTGCTTGAACCTCCGTAGTATATACAATTTAATAATATATAATATACTTAATACGAATGTATATTATCTACTTTGAGCATATTATATTTGTTATTATATTACTATATTTGCTCATATTTATTGTTGCAGCCCATCGCCGCATGAGAACAGTGACCAACTATTTCCTAGTGAACCTTTCCTTCGCTGATCTGATGATGGCTTCTCTAAACTGCCTCTTCAACTTCATATACATGTTGCATAGGTGAGTAATATTAACCTATAAATAATTTAAAATATACTTAGACGAATTTATTTACGTAAATTACAACATATTATCATCTCTAATTATGGGTATCAAAACCTAAAACTAAAAACCTTAAACGCATAATATAAAATATTAAAATATATTATTAAACGGAGTCCATGTGGACAAGGTTCCGAAGATACTGGCAGCGTTCCCCCTCTGAATAGCAAGACTTAAACTTTGTCCGAGGTAGCTGCCAGCTCTTCGGAATAAATATAAATATAAACACCTATAAATTATACAGTAGCGTTTAGTTAATATTGCACATTACAAAGAAAAGTTACAAACATAATTGAGACATATATGTTATTTATATAATGAACATTTATACAGCTGCGTTTTGCAAGCGTTTCGATGCGGCTTAAAAATCTAATGAATGGTACTGAGAGGTACGCACCGCAGTTTTTTTTGTATTTATTGTCAGGTATTCCAGCTCGCGTAACTACGACTCTCCAAAATGTTGATGTAATCGGCTGAGTAATACAGGAGCATATAGAAGACCATTGTAATAAAAGTGTATAGTGCGTAAATAGAAGCCGAAGGAATAAAAAAAAGATTCATTTTAATATACATAAGCCACTTATCACCTTTCTCGAAAACTTCGAGAAAATTTCTCGGATAGGATCGGAAGGGATAAGGAAACGTGATATCAGTCAACTGATATTATGAACGAATTGAAAAGATTTAGGCGTTACTTTGCGGAAATTCATATTTATAAAATACGAAATATTATATAATAAGCTTTATTCCGCTTAAACAAGGACTCTTGGAGGTCCTGAAACACGCAGCACTGGGATGAAATCACACCTGGGCGTAGGCTGTTTATCGTATTAAGCAGAATAAATCAAATTATATTATATTTCGTATTTTATATTATGAACGGTTAGAATACATATACAATTATGTAACTGATAAGGATTTAACCAAAAAAAATTGTCGTCTGTGAATAAATTTTACACACTCAGTGTATACCGTAGGTACTGTGTTATACGTTAGTCCGGCTACCGACCACAACAAAAATATAAATCTCTTTTATGTTCCGGAACAGCTTTTTAAAACTCTTTTTATTTTGCAATTTGTTGTTGCTACATAGATTTCATATTTTGAAGGTGTGGTGGTTGGGTGGTTGAAGTGAACTGCATTTTGAGTTTGGTTCTAACCCTAACCTGTGAGTTTTTTTAAGTTCCTCTAATACGTTGTACTGGCAGTCAAGATACTGATAGGACAGTACGTTCTACCAACACGATTGGCAAGCTCCTAGATGTTGTCTCTGGTATTGCGCGTCTTTATATGTATTTGGTAACCGCTTACCATGAGGTACGGTAACCGCTTACCATCAGCTACGCCGTACCCACACTGGCTTGCCAATATCGTAGTTTAAATATACAACATTCTCTTGAAAGCAGATCTGTATATTCTAAGCTCACCACACAATATTTTAGGTTCAGTGCCGGTAGCAAGAAAATTTTTCGACTCAGTATTCGAAATCGTACTCGCGAAATGTAATTGTCATACTAATTTTTAGTTTAACTATTATTCACCGCCGCAACGCTGTTCTTTTTTCAATACAAAAACAGTCGATAAGAAAGCGTTGTCGCATATCATCATGCTCGCGCTACAGATAAGCCCAACCATCCAAATAAGTACTTATCTGCCTATAAAAGATTTGCGAGTGTTGTGCCCTTACACAGGCAATTTACTCGCTCATAGAGCAGTATAGATTTGTTCTTGCGTAATGCTATTTCGGAAAGTTTTGCGTCATCCCGCGAAGGCTTGATGGCTTGATGGCTGGTAATGAATCATAACTTAATATCATAATGAAAGGATTTTATAGCATTATTTAATAGCCTAAAATACATAAAATATTGTATTGGTACAAGTTACTGTGTATATAGAGAGAGAGAGAGACCAATGATAGAAAAAGCCCTCTAAAGAAGGTTTATCTTGTAGAGATTTTTATAACATTCGAATTTTCGCAGAAACAAGACAAATCTTTATTATTTTGTGTAATTTTATTTTTTTTAATTGGGGCGGTTCTAGAGAATTTCTGTACTGGATGTAGATTAGAATATTGTATTACTGAAGTACTAATTAAATCTATAATATAAATTACTCAAAACCGTAGACAATGTTTTCATGTTGTTTGTTTGTATGTCAATGTTGTCTGATAAATAAATTGTTAATTTATTTATCAGACAACATTGTGTGTGTATAGTGATATCCCTGGTATTTAATTGCTAGCGGCTATTATAGGCTACGGTGACTGCTTACCATCAGGTGGGCTGTATGCTTGTATGCCACCTTAGTAGTATAAAAAAGTCACTAAGACATTGACTAAAATAAAATATAAATCGAAACAAAGGCGAAGCTATAAGCTACACCATACTATTATTCTGATACGGACGAACGGACTGAATTACGAACGAATACATGGTTGAAAATGACGTTAAAGCAGTTCATTACATTATACTAAGTACGTAATATGTAGCCTGTTACGATGTTATCGTAACGAAAAGCCGAACATATCACGCAGATTGGAAGGTATCCTTTGGGAACTCAATTCGATTTGGGGACAGGAATAGGTTGTTTCACCAGGTTATTCATTCCTGTATCACAGCGAAATAACACCTGTATTTGGATGGATATGGGTATACAACACTGTAGGATTTATTTGCTTTTATGACACAGAAAATAGAACGGATAGATGGGCTAGCCCATATATATTTTCTAGGAATGTCGGAAAGTATACGTAACTTTTTTTTTATTCCACTAAGGTGGCACACAAGCATACGGCCCACCTGATGGTAAGCAGTCACCGTAGCCTATAGCCGCTACCAATACCAGGGGTATCACTAACGGGATGCCAACCATGTTGCTGATGAGGACTCCCTGTGCTAGCAGCAATACAGCGTATCCTCGTGGAGCACTGGCAACCTTACTTACCGCAGAAACACAACACTACATCAAGTAGTGTTATTTCACTGCGGTCTTCTGTAAGGCGGAGGTACAGTCCCCAGTCGGGCGGCTCCAATTTTAAATGGGATAACCCACGGGAAATCCCAAATCACCCTATCTCTCTTTTTAAAAGCTTGGTGTGATTAATCACTGTACTTAAGCTTAGAAAAACTCATTCGTACAGGCCGGGATTCGAACCTGGGCCCATCAGATGATAGGCCGTTGCTTCAACCACAAGGCCACCACGGCTTTCGAAACTTGATAATATTTGCCACTTAGCGAGACGAGAATATAGCTTTTCACATCTTTACTTTAATGTTTCATCTTCTTATCATCTTCATATTGTTACAGTGATTGGGTGTTCGGAGTTCGGTATTGTCAGCTCAGCAACTTCATTGCAAATGTGACTGTTGCAGCCAGCGTATTCACCCTTACAGGAATATCTTTTGACAGGTAAATTATATAATTAAAACAAAAAAACCTTTGTGTATCAATCATCACTCAGTACCACCTGGTCCCAAACTAATCAAAGCTTGTACTTGTACGTAGTATATTATCTACTCTGAGCTTTTACTATGGGTACGAGACAACTATTATAATACTGAAATAATGATAATAATTATGAATACATCCAGAATACAGGGTAAACATTAATATATTCATCACATAAATATTGATACGGGGTTCAAACCCGCAAGAATTCAGTCCTACTGAATACTTGACTCACGGTGGTGCCCATAATTTTCTTTTTAAAATTTATATGTGTTTCCCTATATATTCCTTCAAGCCATTTTTTTATTCATAAATAGGCTTGCGTTTGATCACCCCCTCGCCTGATGTTAAGCTTCAGCGAATTCCACGATGGAGCACGCTTGCTTAGAAGAAGTTGTTAGTAATGCAAGCATTTTTTTTTTATACCTCTAAGGTGGCACACAAGCATACGGCCCACCTGATGGTAAGCAGTCACCGTAGCCTATAGCCACTAGCAATATCAGGGGTATCACTAACGGGGTGCCAACCATGTTGTTGATGAGGACTCACTGTGCTAGCAGCAATACTACTAGCTCAGCGTATCCTCGTGGAGCACTGGCGACCTTACTTACCGCAGAAACACAACACTGCATCAAGTATTATTTCACTGCGGTCTTCTGCAAGGCGGAGGTACAGTCCCCAGTCGGGCGGCTCCAATTTAAATGGGATAACCCACGGGAAATCCCAAATCGCCCTACCTCTTTTTTTTTTAAATCTCATGGAGTGATTAATCACTGTACTCAAGCTTTAGAAAAACTCATTGGTACAGGCCGGGATTCGAACCCGGGCCCATCAGATGACAGGCCGGTGCTTGAACCACAAGGCCACCACGGCTTTTTATAATATATTTCATAATTAATGCAGACAGGGCTTAGGAAAATAGTGAGTCATGAAACGTTTAATTAGCAATACAATAGCGCCATTTCTGTTATACAAAATCACTAAACTAAACTAATTTGACAGTTCTAAAGGTATTGCTAGCCTTATTTAACCCCGCACATGAGAAAGGGATAGCAATACTTTTAAGAGCTGTCAAATTAGTTAAGTTTAGTAATTTTGTACATCAGAATTGGCACCATTAAGCAACGTTAATTTGTAGTAATACTAAAGGCATAGTTTAATTACGTGTACTTTAATATCGACCGAAAAAAATTATACAAGTCCTGATGCTTGTACATACAATAACAAATGATATTTTTAGACTGTCGATATTTCTCGTCACTATTGTAGTGCCGCCAGTTAATGGTTAGCAATAATAAAACCTGACTAGCACTGAACTCAATATATTTATAAATTTAAAACAAACAACAATAATAATAATACAATATCTTCTTCAATAGCTCAATCAATAATTAAAAAATACAAAAGACAATCGGTTCTCTAAAATCAAATTACAATTCTTCCTCTTTTTTCTAACTGGCCAGTTTCTTATTTCAAATATATTTACAATGAGGTATCTATATCTATTATAAATTAGACAAATGTATATGGAAAGTATTATATTTCTCTAAGGTTTAATTACTCCTCTTGGATGTAAATTAATCGATGCTTCTAACTTTAATGAAAGGACAGTAATTATATAGGAAAAGTAAATTGTTTTAGTCCAATCCAATGGTTCAATATCACGGAAAGACGACATTGTGAAAATATGAACGTTAATTTATTTCATCAATAAGTAATTATACTTTCCACCTAATTGTATGAAGTCGATTATTGAACTTTATTAAAACGAAAATGTCACTGTGACATCGTTTTAAGATTACTTATTCAACGCGCTTAAAGTTATCGTTGCTACGAGTCGGGGAGCTTTCGGCGTTGTACTAGAAATTTGATGTAACTAAAATATTCACTGTGTTATTTGATGCACCGGTTCATATTATTATCATATTATATTCGATGTGACGATAATGGCGAGGTTATATTTGCAAACTTTACTTGTTAAATAACTAAACGCAACTGTTAGATGATAGCTTACAAATTGCATAGATTTAAATAAAAATTTAGCAAACTATACGCTTCCGTTTTGGTACGATTTATTTGTAATTTCGTAACGAATTCAATTTACGAATGTAATAAAAACGTAGATTCTTGTAAACTGATGTTCGTGATGAAAGCTAACTTCTTTCCAAATCTAACTATGATACTAGCTTTATTAATTTAACTTTTGCATGAAAGATAAGGTCAAAGCTCACGGTACAGATGTCATTGCTAATATCGGTCGATCTACGAAGTTAGTCAACCTTAACTTAAGCCAGATATAGGATAGGTGGCCGTTCATACCAGACAGAGCTTTCTCCATACATAACCAGTGAAGACTTACTTAAGATGCTGTAATACTAAGAGTCTGTTGTTTTAGTTCTTAATGGGCATTAAGGCATGCACGTGAACGCACAGTTCGAGGCCAATTTGGTTCCAATGTTGGTTCCAATCTTCCAACGCTGGCGGGACGTTGGTGGTAGAATCTGGTGGGTATCATGTCACACAAGCATAACATTATTGTAAGATCAGTGTTGGAGAGGTTAAAGAGAAATGGTTATTATAGCTGAACACTGGAACGCTAGTTAAATCTGATGTGACATACATTTTGAGTGTCTTCAGTATTCGTCGTTTCAGTATTCGGTCGCTAGTTACGTAAATGGTTTTTATTGGTTGATGGACTATCAGTACAGATCTTCCAGAAGTTAAGTCCTACTTAAATTTCGTTATGCGTAACTGTTGCGCAGTCCAAACAGATAATTACATAACATCAATAGGATTCGGTCCGTTAAAGAATGTGGCCGTTTTTGTTGTGTCGTAAAAGAACTAACCCTAAGATTTACAGCATCTTAAGGAAGTCTGCACTGGTTATGTCTTTTACGGGTCCCTTGTGTTGCGACAATTATTTTCTATGGCCACGACTACACCGTTACGACTTACTTGCAATCGCGATAACATAGATAATTAGTGACTTGGGTACACTTGTCGGTTACTTCCTGTATTCCTATATTCCTGCTTTTGTTTTATCTTGCCATTTTATGGTATTTTTACGTACTAGTGCAAGCAAAAAAACCGATTCTGCAAGTTTCTTCTGGTAAACTTTGTTTGTTTTTAGACCAAAACTAAATTCCAAAACAGCTTTTCATTCCAACTAAACCAAATAAAAAAAAACAGAATGAGTTCTTAGTAAAACTTTTTGTGGCATCACTATACTCAACTCAATTTTCTATAACCGTTGTTTTTCATGTTAATATGTAGTCCAGATTGCTCTTTGGAAAGTCTATTCCCTCAATATTATCTTCTTCTTCCATCTCTTTAAAATAAAAATATTTGATTATAAAAACGGACGGACATTAAATTTCCTTTATTTGTATGTAGTATTTTTCATTCTATGTTATATCTGAAAAATAACTCGTGTTCGTTTGTGTGTGGGCTGCGAACGTTATTTTTGTAATAAAAACATATTGCGCCACCGTCTGCTACGGTTATTGGAAGATTTTTCTTTGTGTATCTGAGCGTTGATTCTGGTTAAAGTATGCCTTGCCTTAACTCTTCGCCTTGAAATATTAGCGGTTGTTACTCACGCCAGTAAATATATTATTTATAGAAGCAAAATGTGTTTGACAAATGCAGAAAATCTAAGCTAAATAAATAAAAGTCCACAGTGATTTCGTTGTATTGCTTAAAGAATTCGACGAACGCTTTATATAACTCGCTTACAGTATTATTTGATCGCAAAGTTACTAGATCTCTAGAAATGTCTACTTATTGCTGTCTTTATTTGGTTCTTTGAAATAACATATTTAGAAAGGGACATAGTACACTAGTGATGAACACAAAAATTAAGTTAGTAAAATTAGTGGCACATTAATTTTATTGTAATAATTTCTGATGTGTAAGATATCGGAAATATAAAATGATATTTATATTTTTTATGATTTATAAGTAAGTCATTTTATTAGTAAGTTTTATTGCTATTAAAGACTCCATTGTACTAGTGGTACTAGCCCGACTGCTACGCCAGAAATCGCGCGTTCATTTATTATCAACAGGGCAAATATTATGTGATGAACATTTGTGATTGCCTGTGTGTTTGTTTTATGAATATGTAATGTGTATATCGTCTTAATATATAAAAAAAGTATTATAAGTAATTTGTCAGTTGGTAGGTACCCAGAGAACACGTTCAAGATTTGATAAGCTGTTTAAGAAAATGACGAGACCGGTGGTCTAGTGGTTAGTATACCTGACTGCTACGCTAGAGGTCGCGGGTTCGATTCCCGCCAGGGCAAACATTTATGGGACAAATATGTTTGCCTTACGTTTGGGTGTTTGGTATGTATTATAAGTATGTATTTACAAAAAAAAAAGTACACAAGTATTATATCAGCTACTGGTTCCCATAATACAAGCTTTGCTTAGTTTGAGACCAGATTGCGCTGTGTGATAATGTCCAAGCATTATTATTATTATTATAAGAATGTCCAATTAATTTTAAAATTATTATTTTCTTTCAAATACGCTTAAAAATATTCGCAGGGTTACACAAACTAACAAAATCAAATTACAATATAATAAATAAATTGGAAATAATTTAACGCGGACAATGACTAGGCGCGTAATATAGTTAGATTTCAAAATAAATCATAATTAAACCTTTGAGGGCAGAATCAATCATCTTTGTCCCCCTGTACTGACAAAATGAACTACCCTTGTCACGCAAATTTGCCATAAAGTTTGCGAGTAATTTGCTTACAAATGCGTGTCTAACTATTTATGTTCGTTCAACTATTCATTTGCAAACTACCTGTATATTATATATCTTACTGCTCTAGTTGAACATAGACAAAACAGTTCAAAGTTCGAAGTTTGAATTAGTGCGAATGACCGACCGAGCAACGCTAAAAACTATAAGCCAAGATACTACTGCAGGTTTAATATTATATCTCGAATATTAATTTTCAAAATATTGAATGTTTAACAAAAATCACGTGATTAACAAGTAGCGTTGCCGTACTGGGACTATCGATGACTATCAATACTGTGGATAATATTGTACTACTAATCTATTACACTAAAATCGATAGTATCGAACATCACTAGTCACGAATCCATCCATATTATCATAGTCATACTATTACTGGACTATCGATAGTCGCTTATCGAGTGGCAGCATTATTTATAACCTTTTCTATTGATCAGATATCAAGCGATCGTGAGACCGATGCGCCCGCGCATGTCCAAGACCTGTTCTCTAATCATGATCGCTGCTATATGGGTTAGCGGGATGCTGCTGGCCATTCCTTGCTTATTGTATTCTACTACCAAGGAGTACAGGTATGTATTTTTTTTTATATAAACAATTGAGGTTTTACATGTTGATGCTTCTCATCAATGTCACATGAGACCCTTCTTGTATGGTTGCCATCTGTTTTGAAAAAATATGTTTTAGGAAAAAAAATACACATTTATTTCTCACTTCCTTTGCCTGCGACTTTATACGCGTGGTTTTTTCACAATTTTTTTTTTGCTCGGAACCCTAATTTTTTATTAATCAAAATAATCTAAGGTTTAGGCTATTAGTCTATGGAATTTACAAAACAAGTTTATTGTTTGTGTTCCCGCGGTGGGCAAGGTTGCCAGAGCTCATCCCGCATTATTATTGCAACGCTTCAAAGACTCCCTTCATTAGTTTAGAAGTAATGAACTATAACAGCGATAATAAAAAAAACATATGAACCAGATAAAAGTTTAGAACAAAAGATTTGTTTTCTTATTTTTATCAAAACGCAGTCAATTAATATTGAATCCAAATCTAATATTTATATTTCTATTCTTTTTTTAAATATAAATTGTATACTTAACTATATTATATCACATTCCTCCAGGCATTAATTTTAGCCCACTGCTAGGATTCAAAGTCTTGAGCAGACTGTTGGAATGTTACGTGTAAATTACTTATTTACGTTATTTGTCTTGTATATCATAAAAGCCTAAGTAAAAACGCGTTCCAAAGAAAATATATACAACGAGAGAGCTGTTTATTGCTAAATAGCGAGCATATTTTATTAATGGAAACCTTGTATAGTACACAAGAAAATTGTTTTACTAACTATTATTGCGTATACAAATTAGAACGAAACTAACTTGTAAATAAACAGGCCAAGATCGTTATAACTGCCTAGCTTATAATACTTCAATTCTTATTCAGGTTAATTTGGGCATGGCACGTAAGGAATTCCCATATGATTTTAATCGGAACAAAACTTTTTTACGTTGTAAGTCGCGGATATGGGACGAATCTCTTTATTAATAGGAGGTTTTGTTTTTAAAAGCTGTGACGAGACCAACTAAATTGTTGTTGATGTTAAGCGGGTATTATTATGTTGTGAGTACATTGTTTATGTCCAGTTTGGGGAATATAAAATTACGGGCCAGGGCCAAGTGACTTTTTTTTTATACTACTAAGGTGGCACACAAGCATACGGCCCACCTGATGGGAAGCAGTCCCCGTAGCCTATAGCCGGTAGCAATACCAGGGGTATCAATAACGGGGTGCCAACCATGTTGTTGATGAGGACTCATTGTGCTGGTAGCAATACTATTAGCTCAGCGTATATCCTCGTGGAGCACTGGCAACCTTACTTACCACAGAAACACAACACTAGATCAAGTAGTGTTATTTCACTGTGGTCTTCTGTAAGGCGGAGGTACAGTCCCCAGTCAGCGGCTCCAATTTAAATGGGATAGCCCACGGGAAATCCCGAATCGCCCTACCTCTCTTTTTAAAAGCTGATGGTGTGATCAATCACTGTACTTTGGCTTAGAAAAACTCATCGGTATAGGCTGGGATTCAAACCTGGGCCCATCAGATGACAGGCCGTTGCTTCAACCACAAAGCCACCACGGCTTAAAACGACTAACTTGTTTTTTTTTTCACCCACAAGGTAAAATGAAGACAATCGATTATAATTAATGTATGTTGCGCTACCGTCTACATTCTTGTGAATGCTTTGTAAGAACAATTCTGCAACATCAGTTGAAATTTCATGCGTGTTTTTTGATGCGAAATGTCATCATTACTGCGCCACGAGTGTGTGCGAGCGCGACCGACATTTTGTAAATATATTTATTCATATTTTATGGTAAAGAAGTGGTTCTAATTCAGCTTGCAAGATTTGACCTAAACAAACAAACAACAACAATGCAAGGAAAATAAAAGCTTGTTAGAAAAGAGTAGAATTGTTGGGATGAGACAGTTAAGTATATAAAATTTATTTTTGGGTTCGGTACATAATATAACACAACAGTAAATTATATTATGTGAATGCCTGATCCAGCTTAAAATAGCCGGAGCTGTGTCAATTCCACTTTATCTAGCGTAAGACTTGCGCCAAATTCTATTATCGGTCAATAGATTCAGTAAATTGTAAGAGAAATCCTGATACTAACTGCTTCAACACAATAGATCGCAAATATAACGTGAAGTACACGCTTATTGTGTTTTTAATATTGTCTGTCGGACCTCGGGCTAAGGATGTATTTTATTCCAATAGAATAAATATTGTTAAAAGAAACTAGTGTGGGAAGACTGACTGAATACTTTAAGCCTTAGAAAATACTAAATGGTAAGAATGGCATTTATGAATAGATTGATTAATGTAAAATAAGCAAAAGAGTTGCAAGTCTTGAGTTAAAACTCGGTAAATAGGTACTCTGCCTGCCCCAGAATAGACTTGCCGTGTTGATATGATATTATATTATATAAAAAGCTTTTGCTGCTATGAGGTAATTTAAAAAAAAACATGAAACAGGTTCTTCAATGGGCTTTGTTATGCACTGAATTGAGTGATTACCTACTGATTCCTGAGTGGTGTAGTATGAGTACAAAGGGCTTTTAAGGAATAAAACCCAGCCAAGTGCGATTCGGACTCGCGGATCGAGGGTTCGGCACACACTTGTAGATAAGGTTAAAAGTAGTCGAGTTTCAATGAGATCATTATTCCTCGGTATTCAGCGCGATTCAAGAATATTCTTTAGTAAATTCACATTTAAAAAAACGAAACCTTTACGGTTTTGATTCACTTGTGAAATCGCAAAATATGCGAAAAATATTGCGACATAAACGGTCATATTCTTCTTTTATTCATAATTACAGGTTTGATTATTTTATAGCTGAAGAGACTATGGACCCGGGTATTTCATATTCATTTCAATTTGATAACTCCACACGTTCTTGAGATAAAAATTCTTGACAGACAGACAATAAAGTGATCCTATAAGGGTGCCTTTTTTCCTTTTAAGGTACGGAACCCTAAACAGGATCATAAGCGGTAACAGTACTACTAATAACCTTTAACATGTAAGCTAGTTAATAGCTATAGTGTATTTTGTACAGGTATGATAAATCAATGTAGTTAAATGAAAAGTTGTGCTCAGTAGGGCTAGCATGAATAATTGCGACAACGTTTTCGTATCGCCTTCGACTATTTTTTATTGAAAAATGAACAGCGCTGCGGCGGTGAAAAGTGGAACTATAAATTAATATGTCAATTTTGACATTTCGCGAGTTACGTTTTCGAATACGTTGTCGAAAAAGTTCGTGCTACAGGCACAGAATTCATTAGTTTCTAGCCACATAGAAAATGTAAGCTGGAAAAACTTTTACCGACTTAAATTCACAGGTAAAATTAACAATTTACGAAATCCTACTTCATTTACGCTCGAGCGCTCCTACGTAAAATTTCACCAACTACTAATTAAAAAATGAGTCTTTTAGTTAATTTGTTTTTTATGTTACAATTTCTCCGTAGATAATTACCTGTTTTATCAGCGCGACAAAGGCTTTGGTAGAGGCATTATAAGAAAGTATGCTGTTATAGAAATTTTATTATTGACAGAAAATTAATTTAAATTAAATAAAATTAATTAATGGAATTAGGTTACGGTAACTATTTACTCTTTACAATCATTATCAGCAAAACCATGGTGGGACGATAATTTGACTTTAGAAATTATCAATTTCAAATCTTAATGTATCGAGATCTCAAAAACATATGTTGTTTTATTTTTTGACAGGTCAAAGGGCACCCTTAAAACAGCCTGTCTGCTATCCTGGCCTGACGGTCTACCTGATGTCTCCTACATGGATTTTGTGTAAGTACCTTTTTTATAATGCAGCCAGTGGTAAACTAGAACATATTTCGATTTCGCCTGTTCTAAACGCGCCAGGAAAAAACAATGACGTGACAAATGATGATAATGAAAAAATACAAGAAAGTCTAAATACAACACTGAACACTTTACAATTGAGTATTTAGTTTTTTTTATTAAAATTTTACAAAATAACCGAATAGAAAAATTATTTCATGTTGACAGAAATAAAATTGTTATATAAATAAAACGACCGAGCGTAGCACGTACTACGCCGTAGACGTCGCTACGAGCTTAATGGATATAAAGTATTAGTTAACTGTATACCGTACTAATAAAAGTTTAAAAAAGTATTCTATATGTCTTCCGTCTGTTTGTCTGCGAGTAAAAAAAATATCTCCGATTCTTAGAAGTCAGGCTTATTAACTACATACAGTTACTGAGAAATAACATATCAAATTCCTTTCATTTTGCGAACGTTTAACAATAACGCTAGCGATATTAAACCTTGTATCACCGAAACTTGGCATATTTCGTAATACAAATGTTTCGCCTCGAGACATGGTTTGGGATATTAAAAGTCAGTTTGTCGACATGAATTGAAATTTTTTTCTGGCACTGAAACTCAGACGCAATTAGACAGGCAGTTATCTCATACCGAAAATATATTGGAAAGAAGGTCGTATATTATTAAGGGTCAGCAACGCGCTAATGATACCCCTGATGTTGCAAGCGTCCACAGGCTACGGTAACCATTAACCATCAGGCCGGCCGTATGCTTTTTTGCCGTCGTAATGGTATAAAGAAATCAAATACATTTATTCATAACACAAACATATAAGAAAGTAAGACATTTGTAGAAGAATTTTTATGTTCATAGTGTCGTTATGAAACGGTCCCAACCGAGCATGTATTGGTTGCCGTATGACGGACAACCTTATGTATATTTAAGAAAAAAAACATAAGTTTGTGGGCGAGGCGTACTTTACACGTGCACAGGTACGCAAGTTTCAATTCAACCGAGTTTCTTCCCGGTTTATCTCAAAATTGTTTTTTTTCCGAACGGTGGTTTTTTTAAGGACTTTCGATAGTAAATTTTTAACTTTGTGGGCGTGCGCTTTCTACGTGGGTACATAAATTTCAAATAAGTTTATTGTCGACTCTTGAAAATACATTGGTTTTCCGAACAGTGGTATTTTTAAGGACCACTAGTGACTTATAAAGGCCTAAATTTCGAACAATGTTACTAATTTATTTGCAACAATAGTTAAACAAGTTGCCTTAGCCTAAAAAAAGCTAAATTAAAAAGGTTTATAAAAAAAGAACAGATATTTTTTAATAAAATTCGTTGGTAACTCTGTTCGCGGTTGTTGAATAGACCACAATGTGGATTGATTCCCTAGCAATATATTTCTTGTATACAAAGGCATTTGGGATTTGGGTGAAATAAAAATAGACATTTCAATTGAGAACGGAAAACCAATCTATTTCAGCTATACGTTCGAATTATATATTAGCGTTAACTGTGATGGGTCTGATATAGTATGAATCGTTAAATAAATATTACCATTTACAATTTTTAATGACCAACAGCATTAACACAACAATCAAAAGTACAACAACGTCTTGCAAGCGAACAGAGCTCTCAAGCACGTAAAATCAAGGCTAACAATTCGTGAACTATTGAATGCGGGAGTGTTTACTGCCGATTCGCTTCAGTTGTGGTGACGTAATGGCAAACGCGGCCGGACTGTGAATACTGCATTGTATTTGGAATGCTGCCAAAGCCTAAACTAAATTAAGGGTCAATTTTCAAGTTTTAAGTTGTTTCGTATTATATTTTAAGTGTCCTGTTATGTCGTTGCTTTGTAATATTTGGATCAATGACTTGACGGTTTCTGTGGTAGATTTCACCATTTTCACCAATCTTTTTACTACGAGTATATTTGTCTAACCTGTGTAATGTCCTCGATATGACGTTAAACTATCGTGCACTTGTCAATACAAGTGTAATACATAACCAACAAGGGCTTCCGGGACATATTCCCGGCAGAGGTCTTGTTGGATAGTTTGTACCAGAACAGGGTGCAAACTCAGGGCGGTGTGCGGAGGAACGTCCTGCACGTCAACGACGGCGCCCACAGGCTGAGTCAGAAGGCTTACTGTTCACTTTCCAACCCGCACTGAACAAGCGTGGCAAGTTACTCCGTTCAAACCTCTCCTCGACATGACACACAACAGTAAGGCATGGCCCCGCGTGCCCGGCGGCTCCGGCGGACCTGCCAACGACGGTAGGCAGAACAACCCTGGAGCCAGGGGTGCGAAGAATCTCCGGGCGGGAAATCTTCACCGTCAAACAACACCAGCGAACAAAACGGACTCCGATAATAAGCTCAACATTATGACGTACAACGTTCGAACTCTTAGAGAAGAACATCGTTTAGTGGAACTAGAAAATGCAATAGAAAAGATCAAATGGGATATAATTGGATTATCAGAGATTAGAAGAGAAGGCGAAGACACCATCGAGCTTGAAGACAAAATATTTTATCACTACGGAGAGACATCTGGACTCTATGGTGTAGGATTTTTGGTAAATAAAAAATGGAAAAACAACATCATTCAATTCGTCGCCTACACAGAACGTATAGCAGTACTGAAATTCCATATAATGAGAAAAATACACTTACCGTCATTCAAGTTCTCGCACCCACCTCTAGTCACGCAGATGAAGAAATAGAAGATTTTTATAGTACACTCAATAAAGCACTCGATGAGTACCGCGGAACTTGGAGCATCATATTAGGTGATTTTAATGCAAAACTGGGAACTAGGCAAGAACTGGATAATGACCGAATTTTAGGCCCTCATGGTCATAGAGATCGAAACAGAAGGGGTGCACGTTTTATTCAGTTTGCCTATGGTCAAAACCTGAGTATAAGTAACAGCTATTTTTACAAAAAACCTCATCGTAGATGGACATGGATATCACCTGCCGGAAACGCCAAAAATGAAATCGACTTCATTTTATCATCTCAATCAGAAATGATTAAAAACGTAGAAGTAATAAATAACATACATTTCAGTAGTGATCACAGACCGATTCGAGCGAAGATTGTTTTCAACCACAAAATTCATAGATACAAGATCATAAGAAACCACATAAAGAGACTAAATAAAACGAATTTAATTGCAAATAAAGAACAATTTAATCTAGAATTACGCAACACCTTCGACAGTCTAAATATTGACGAATCAATTTGCAATTCAGACGACGACGTTCAGCGAAAATATGACATACTACAAAATAGCATAAAAATAGCTAGTAACAAAATCAAACATAAGAAAAACAAGAGCAATAAATTATCTAAAACTACCCTAGATTCAATAGATAAAAGACAGGAATTACGAAACAAGACTACAAACGAAGAATATAGGAAAATAGATAAAGCAGTAAAACGTAATATAAGAAAAGATATAAGAAGCTACAATAAACAACTGGTCCAAGAGATGTTAGAAAGAAACCAATCACTACGAGCAGTCAGGCAAGGAACAACTAAAGGAAGATCTTGGATCACATGTCTACAGGATAGCACAGGAGTGAAACAAACCAACAGAGAGAAAATAATCGAAATATGTACACAATTTTACGAACAACTTTATTCCGACTCGAACAACTCACAACCTACTCTTGACCACCTCTGCGCCGACGACGTGCCCCCTATAACGCCATATGAAGTCCATCTTGCATTAAGCAAAATGAAATACGGCAGAAGTCCCGGCGAGGACGGCATCACGACAGAAGCATTGAGGGTCGGCGAACCCACTCTTCTTCATTTGATCACCGCACTTTTTAACAATATCCTCAAAACAGGCAAACTACCTGAGCAATTTTGTCACTCCAACATTATCCTATTACATAAGAAAGGTAACAGAACGGACTTAAATAATTATAGACCCATTAGCCTCATATCACATTTGTACAAAGCATTTATTAATGTAATAGAGAACAGAATCTCAAGCAAACTAGATAGCCATCAACCACCCGAGCAGGCTGGATTCCGAGCCGGCCTCTCCACCACTGATCACCTGCAAACTTTAAATCAAATAATAGAAAAGCACTCAGAGCACAACCTACCATTATATCTCGCATTTGTGGATTATTCAAAAGCATTTGACAGCATCACACATTCATCCATATTTTCAGCACTAGAGACACAAGACATAAACCCAGTATATGTGAACCTACTCCGAGCTATTTACAGCAATAGCACCGCAAATATAAAACTTCATATACCCGGTCCAGCTTTCAACGTAAAAAGAGGGGTTAAGCAAGGGGACCCACTATCTCCCAAATTATTTACCAGCGTCCTGGAGGAAATATTCCGCAAGTTGGCGGCTAACTGGACAAACAGGGGCGTGGATATAAGTGGACGAAGATTGACTAACCTTCGTTTCGCCGATGATATCGTTCTGTTCTCCACAACAGCTAGAGAGCTAGAGGCAATGCTAGGGGATCTCGATTTGGCAAGCCGCGAAGTCGGACTCAAAATGAACATGTCAAAGACCAAGCTGATGACTAATAGTGTTAAATATGCTGTCAAGGCAAACGGCGGAAGAATGGAATATGTCCACAATTACATTTACTTGGGCCAACTAGTCTCTTTCCAAGCAAGACAAGATGCCGAAGTTGCACGACGCACTGAAAATGCATGGAAGAGCTACTGGTCCATGAAAGAGCACATGAAGGGTGACCTTCCACTTACTTTGAAGCGGAAACTCGTGGACATGTGCATTCTCCCAGTCCTCACGTATGGAGCTCAGACTTGGTCACTGACGATAGTTCAACGGTCCAGACTCGAGGTTTGCCAACGAGCAATAGAGCGCAGTATACTCGGCGTTAAGCTGACGGACCGAGTCCGAAACAAAGATCTGCGCTCAAAAACCGGGATCACCGACGTTACCCAAACAGCCGCAAAACTAAAGTGGGATTGGACTGGCCACGTCTGCCGGATGCCGGACCACTTCTGGGCTAAAACTACCACATTCTGGTCCCCACCTATCGGACGCCGCCGTCGTGGTAGGCCGAAGCGCAGGTGGCGAGACGATCTAGATATTTTCAATGCGGATTGGCCAAGCGCAGCACAACACCGAGGCAACTGGAAAGAGGGGAGAGAGGCCTTTGCCCTGCAGTGGGAAAACAACGGCTAGATAGAATAGAATAGAATATTTGTCTAACCTACAGGAAGGCTGGTATGTTATAGATCTGGGGTACGAAATTTACTGGATTAATTGACAACGATTTTTTTTTATAGAAAATAGTATATACTTTCGTACGTATTATAGTGTCCTTCCCATTATACCCATAATTCAGCTGTCCTGTGGTAGCTACCCACCTAGCCTGTTCTTACTAGATGGATACCATTGAAATGTAACACTATGGGTGCTATATTTACTTTATCTGTTTAATGGATTCCGAGAGTCAGAAAAATATACGAGAACTGTTATTCAAATTCTTTACAATTTATTATTGCAGCCCCTCAACTTTTCAGATAGCCTTTGAGAAGTTATGGAAATAATTGAATAATTTTAATTAAACATACCTAGAAGAGACTTGAGCACCGAACTTTATTAAAACAATGTATTATCATCGCTGTGGAAGTTTGACTTTTGAAGTGTTAACTGGAAGCAAACGGAAGGAGATAGTTCATGCTTATAATGAGTTAACATTGAACTTAGATAGACAAACAAGTTTTAACCAAGCTGTGATAAGTTAAGTTTGACTATTAATGTTGACGCCTGCGTTGAAAGTTTTTACTTAATGTCAACTTAAATAAGTGGATGAGGAAAGATGGGCTGAAAATTATGTCATTTATTTCTACTGTTGAAATATATTTAGTTGAATTTCTGCTTACGTGGCTGAACGATAATGCAACTTGAAATGCTGTGGTCCAAAGCAGGGATGTTAGGAAGCTTCGACTCCGGTTCCGTTAAGTCGTAACTTCCGATTATTATTACACCTTCGGTATCGACTTCGGCTCCGACACTTTTAAATCAAAGGTTTTAATCGGAGGTCGAAGCATAATATAGCGGCGGCGGCGGCCTGTGTCGACTGTTATTAATAGGTTCATATATGTCGCGCGGGGAATCCCCTCAACTCCCACTACATGCACTCTATCATCAATTATTATTTAATTGTATAATGTTTTATTTGTCCTTAAATAAAAATTATGTCTCATACCACCACTTCTGATCCTGCCTCCGACTCCGATTCCGACTCCAATAAAGCAAATTAAAAAAATCCGACTAAGCCTTCGGTTCCGATAAAACTACCTCCGTTACATCCCTGGTCCAAAGTTCGAATCCCATATATCGCTGAACTAAATTCTGATTATTGGTGATCTCACAATCCATTACGTTAGAAGTGACACAGTGCATTCAGGACCTTTATCGGAAAGGCGTGAAGATAAGGATATTTTAATACTATAATGCCCATGAAAGTCCACAGTGTTTACTAAAGTCTATATTAGTAAAGTACAAAATTATAAAACAAAATGAATGACAACTCTTTATCTCAAGGAAAACATCTTTTGGTTAAATAAAAATACGTACCAAAATGCAATATACCGCAATTTCGACCTTTCATTGCCAATACACCGTTACGATGTGTCATCATCATTTTATGGGCTTGTAACTGCCATAATGTACCCCAGGTATGGGAAAGTCATTATTTCCGGAACGCATGGAATTTTCGACAAGTCTTTTATTGAAAATTGCAATGTCACGAATGGGGGCTTCCATGTTAAGACATTGTATACTTTGTATGGCTTTACCCAAGGCCCAAAATTGAATGAGGATATCTAGCATACAGTTCCATGATGTTTTGGAGAAAAAAACGTGGGTTAAGATTTATATTTGCGAGTTAGAACGAACCCTAACTAAATATAAAATGTAATTTTACGTATTAGGTTTTTGATATAAACGAAACAAGATGTTCACTGATCCTCATGAATATAGTGTAACTTTTACGAATGCCAAAAAAACTAACGGTAAAATATTGGGATTTCTCGTGGGTTATCCCATTTAAATTGGAGCCGCCCGACTGGGGACTGTACCTCCGCCTTACAGAAGACCGCAGTGAAATAAGACTACTTGATGTAGTGTTGTGTTTCTGCGTTAAGTAAGGTTGCCAGTGCTCCACGAGGATATGCTGGGCTAGTAGTATTGCTGCTAGCACAGTGAGTCCTCATCAGCAACATGGTTGGCACCCCGTAGTGATACCCCTGGTATTGCTAGCGGCTATAGGCTACGGTGACTGCTTACCATCAGGTGGGCCGTATGCTTGTGTGCCACCTTAGTGGTATAAAACAAAAAGAAAATGTTGGTCATACATTCACGGCTAGTCCTTTTCTTTCCAGATTAGTTACTAATTATTCTTAAAATGAACCATTCGATTTGAAGGTACGGCTGAATCGTATTTTGTCCTTATATTGTTCTGTTGCATATATTTTTGTCTTTAAGTTAAAACTCGGTGCCATAATCACGTGGAGTTAATTCATAAGTACCTTTTTTTTTTTTTAAACCACTAAGGTGGCAAACAAGCATACGGCCCGCCTGATGGTAAGCGGTTACCGCAGCCTATGGACGCTTGCAAAACCAGGGGTATCACTCGCGCGTTGCCGACCCTTAAAAATCTCTTCACACCCTTCTTGAAGAACCCCATGCTGTAATCCTTTGGGAAAACCATGGCGGAGAGTTCATTCCACAGTTTAAAAGTGCGCGGGAGGAAGCTAAATCAGATTCGTAATACCTGTATGAATGGAACGGTCTATTCATCATTATATTCATTCATCCATTAAGTATAACTCTTAGAAGTCTCACGTCGGCTGGTTGAGGCCTCTAGTGACAAGCGTGCTGGAACATATTATGCTCAGAATCAGCATTCTTATTATTGGCACGCTCCAGCTGGATCCTGGTTCGGTCTTTTATCTATAAGTAGGTAGTTTAAGTTCTGTTTTATGTAAATATTTTAATCTTCTATACTGGTTTACGTAACTACAAAATGCTTCCCTTTCCTCCACCAGGTATCAAGTACTTTTCTTCGTAGTGACGTACGCAGTCCCAATGCTGGGAATGACTTTCTTCTACTCGGCAATGGGGAAAGTGCTGTGGGGATCCCGATCTATTGGCGAACTCACTCAACGGCAAGTGGACTCCATTAAGTCTAAACGGAAGGTAATAAAAAAATAGGCATTTAAGACAATTTTATCAACAGCAAAATTAAGAAATTATTTCCCAAGAAGGTTGAGATAAACAAAGTTACAGCGGCTGCTGAATTCTAAACAGTGTGGATAAAATATTTCATATCAAAATTACTAGTGGTCCAGTTTTATTAATAGTGAGCACATGTCTTGATTAAAGATAAGCTTAAGCATTAGCAGTACATCAATCACACCCTTTCGACCCCGAGCTGTCAAAAACAAGAAGCGGTTATAACTGAGTTGACAGCGTTATAGACAAGACAATCTTTAATTTAACGTAACGCTTTTTTTGAAGCCTTTTCTGTATATAGTAGTACTGAACAAAGAATACACGTCTGCAGTACTACAAGGGAATGTAAGGGGATTTGAAGGGTTGGCAACATGCGACCTCTAGTATTACAAGCATGGCGTAAGAATAAACTACGGAGACTGAGTAACTAATGGACGAAGGTATCGCGTGCCCTAAAAAGTGATGGAGATTGTTATGAATGTGTGCGTCCGAGTGCGTAAAATACTGACTTCTCCCGCTTAGTTAAACCAAAAATATCTTAAGAAATTTTATAGTTGTGTCTTTGCCTTGAACATGAGTACCGTAGATAGCCTTCTCTTTGTGTGCGAGTAGGGCAGAATATCTTACTACTACGTTTTTTGAGAGTGTTATAGAGTTACCAATACATAATCGATATCATGGTGTAACAAGTGTTCAGACTGCGGTAACCGCTTATGATTAGGTGCTTTATGGTTGTTTACCATCTAGACTTGGTGATTTAATATCAAATATCAGCAAAACGGAGGTCCACAAAGAAGTAATTACCTTAATTAGACTGGATTCTATAAAATGAAGATAAACAACTGAGATGACTTAATTAGGAGTCTAGACGAAATAATTGTTTATATAAGATTAGGGGATCGGAATCTTTACCTAATATTTATTAGGTAACCTTGTGGTTGTATATCAAATATATTATCAATATATTTATTTAATAGGATTTCTGTCTCCGTAATATTCTACGTAATAATTATATTGTGTCAATCTATCTCATTCTATACGCCAATATAGTATTTTGGTTTATTTAGTAAGAAACGAAAATCAAAATTTGTTTGTTTAGCTTAGCCCCTAATGAGAGAATTATAAATCTACTTTACCACCATTTCGAAAAAATATCAATAACTACTTACTACGTGAGACAAAGTAAACAACACGCATCGCTCGTTGCTAATTATAAAAAAATACATTGTACTCTTTTAATTTCTTTTTAACTTTGTGTTCGATTACTGTACTGCCTTGGGCAGTCCACGTAGGGAGCTGATTCCATAACCTAAGCGTCCGTGGAAGGTATCTTCGTCTTAGACTGACTATTCGAGGTTGGACCAATTTGGTTGTCGGAGTGAGCTTTGAGATAGGGCGAATTGGGATCTCCCGTGGGTTATCCCATTAATATTGGAGCCGCCCGACTGGGAACTGTACCTCCACCTTACAGAAGACCGCAGTGAAATAACACTACTTTGATGTAGTGTTGTGTATCTGCGGTAAGTAAGTGCTCCACGAGGATCGCTGGGCTAGTAGTAATGCTGCTATCACAGTGACTCCTCATCAACAACATGGTTGGCAACTCGTTAGTGATATCCCTGGTATTGCTAGCGGCTATAGGCTACGGTGACTGCTTACACCAGGTGGGCCGTATGCTTGTGTGCCACTTAAGTGGTATAGAAAAAGGTTTCCTACGAGAGATGCGACGTTAGAAACAAGCCATGCGCATCATCTCAAACCACTCCTCAGAACACTGATTGTATTTTTTTTAGTTAACATAATCACTTCTTATCTTATCCTCTCATCTTATCGCAGGTGGTGAAAATGTTCATCTTAGTAATAGTGATCTTCGGTATCTGCTGGCTGCCGTATCAAACATACTTCATCTACACTCACTTCAATCCCTCTATCCTCTACATGAAGTACGTCCAGCACGTCTACCTGGGTTTCTACTGGCTAGCCATGGCCAACGCTATGGTGAACCCTATCATATATTACTGGATGAATGCCAAGTAAGTAAGCTTATGTTCTATTAGGGATTTATAGGATTAAGTATAGCCTTAGCAGGTATTTTATTGAATTGGTTTCGACAGCGTAGTAGCTTTCGACTTTTTTTTATAAGAAATTTTACATTTTGAGAATTACGTTTTCGTAACCTTGTCGGAAGTTGTTCGTGCTCTCAGTACTGGTTTGGTAATGATCTAGAGTTGACACTTAAGGCTTAAAACCCCTCATACAAGCCTGGTCCTGACAAATTACGAATATTTTAAACGCTGATGATACTGAAACAAATCAATGAAGTCATTATATGTTCACGTGCAAAATTGTGGTAAAAAATATGTTGTAAGATTCCGTTACATTCATAGATATATACAAAGAGGTGAAGCTCATAAAAGCTTGTTCAAAGCCGAATAGGTCGAGTCGTTCTCAAGTCGTGATTTTTCTACATGCGGAAGTTGTTTTTTTTTATATAGATAACCTATAATCAAATTTTATTCTAAGGCAGTAAAACGCCCTTAAAAGTTACCATCTTTAATGAATGTTTCAATAATCAGTTCTCCTAACTAAGATTGACGACTGAGGGACCGAATCGAGCTAAGAAAGTTAATTAAGTTTTGAAATAAGATTTAAAGTAAATAATTTCGTTACGTAATTAAGCTGTGTTCGTTATAAAGTCATGTTTGCAAGTCGTATGGAACCAAATAAATGAAATCAAAAATCATTTATTCAATTTAGGCCCTTATAAGGCACTTATGAAGGTCTACTTTACCACCGGTTCGGGAAAAGCCATCTGAGAAGAACACAAACATATTATTTGATCATTACGTTAAAAGTGTGTTTTATATGCATTGTTATGAAAACAAATTACTGTCGGGTACAGAACCATTACCGAGAATATTCAGGCAAAGTTTCCGGGACATTGTATCTATGAGGAAGTATCCTAGTTTCCAGTATTTTTCTGTTTGGGAATATTCCTTTTGTTTCCGGGAATATTCCTAGGTAAAATGTTTGGGGCTAAAATATTAATTTTATGTGTACAGATATTATATTAGATATGATAAATGAACCACGAGTCATTATTATGTACCTTCTTTTTAACAAGCTTATAATTAATTTCACCTGCGCTGTGTGTGCGTGTAATCAAAATTAGCTTGTTAAATATGAAAGGATACATTTTGGTCCAAATGTAAAAGTGCCGGCCAACGCTTTTTTTGGATATTCTGTTAGAACTAGCCCGTCTGAACATTTTTTACTATTGTACCAAAGCTGTAGGACCATTGTAGTAGATATTATTTGAGTTAGAAAATCTAAATTTTCATATATTTTGTTGAAAATAGGAAATCAAATCACCAAAACAAATGAAATTCCTGTTATGTCTAACTTCGGTGCCATAGTAATAAATGCTCAGACGGAAAAGCTCTAACAGAATATCCAAAAAATATGCGTTGTCCGGCACTTTCAGATTTGGACCGAATCTCTATGAAACATGGATGATGTCCTTTGGCACATACGCTTGCTTCTCGATTTAATGCACGATTACTTAAATGTCGCTATTTTTAATTCAATATGGCAGGCGTCATAAAATTGAGATTTCTCATATCCACTGTATTCCTATGATATGGGTATCAAATGAAACGGCTCCATGAGATAGCGATTTATAACTGCTACATTAACCCATAGGGGTTATCATAGGATATGAGTATAAAATGCAAGGGCTTGATGACCGAATAAATGTATATTAAGGGTCGACAACGCGCGAGTGATACCTCTATTGTTGCAAGCGTCAATAAGCAACGGTGACCACTTATCATCAGGTAGGTATGCTTGTGGTAGCTTTTTTACCGTAGTGGTTTTTTTACACACAGGTTCCGCACATATTTCCGCACCGCGATCCTGTGCCGGTGGCGCGACGTCTGCCGGCGCAAGCGACCGCTCCCGGAATCACCCCCGGACTGTATGTCCCAGTCCGGAAGTAGATCCCGATCAGGTTTTTACTCGTTAACGTAATTATTGAAGTGATCTTTGGTATCATTATAGCACTTCTCTTCACAGTCACTACCATTTAGGATAAGATACTTTATATAGCATCGGACAGGATTAGGTTAAGATTTCGATTTTCATTTCTAATAAAAACAAGCATACGAACGGCTGCCCGACTGGAATAGTACCTCATTTTATTTAAAAACGATATCATTTAGCGGTTATAAGTTGTGCGGTAAGGTTCCCAGAGCGTGCTATGATATCTGTGGACAGACATATGTAAACACATTCAATATCATAGATATTTGATATATAGGTAGAGATGGGACGAAACGGGATAGCCCGTGGGATTTTCCATTAAAATAGGAGCCGCGGCTGGGGACTGTACCTCCACCTTACGGACGACTGCAGTCAAATAACACTTCTTTTATGTAGTGTTATGTTTATGCGGTGAGTAAGATTGCCAATGCTCCACGAGGATACGCTGCGTAAGTAGTAATGCAGCTAGCACAGAGAGTCATCACCAACAACAGGGTTGGCAACCCGTTAGTGAAGCCCCTGGTATTGCCAGCGGCTATAGGCTACGGTGACTGCTTACCATCAGATGGGCCGTACGCATGAGTGCCACCTTAGTGGTATAAAAACAATGTCATAAGATATGCATTCTAATAACTTTGGGAGCCATGTTACATGAGTGTCATCTCGTAAATAAGACGTCTCGTTAAGTCGGACCCTCGCTAGCATAAATCGTATGTCGTATTTCTAGCTCCGCGTTTACTAGCAGGGAGATCGCTTCTGTATATTTATAGACGTGTTTTGCATTAAACGAGACATAAGTCGGTTTATTGAAGATGTTAAGTCTTGTACGTGTATAGGTAATAATAATAATAATGCTTGGACATTATCACACAGCGCCATCTGGCCCCAAACTAAGCAAAGCTTGTACTATGGGAACCAGTAGCTGATATATTACTTATATACATTTTTTTTGTAAATACATACTTATAATACATACCAAACACCCAAACGCAAGGCAAACATATTTGTCATATAAATGTTTGCCCTGGCGGGAATCGAACCCGCGACCTCTAGCATAGCAGTCAGGTATACTAACCACTAGACCAACGGTCTCGTCAAATAGTTAACGTGGAAATAATACAATTATTTTTGAGCACAATAATGTTGCATCTGATATTCATATAATTATTAACTCCTTATATTGTTCCAATGTCGACTCCGATACTATTTTTTAGTAAATAATCAATTAAAATTATGTAAAACGTTTGATTTTATTTACCATAGTTTATCTTATCATTTCATCCCACATAATAATCAAGTCCTATTCGTGATAGTACGCAATTACCATAATATAAAACACTGTACACCACACTAGAATAAGGAAGTAAGCAGTTCAAAGCATTCGCTCATAGACATAATGCATATCAAATCCAAACTTTCCCCTCAGTATGAACAGCACTAACTATTAAAATAATCCCCGTGAAGTATACGTCTCTACAGGTATCGAGGAAGTCGGAAACTCAAGAGGAAATGCAGCGGGCGAATGGCCGCGCTTGTCGTGTCGGACTCAAACCGACAGCCGGTCGCAGAGACCGCATTTGCTTGCTAGCTGCCCTAGGTGTCCGCACCGGACCTATTATGATGGTAAGTAGAAGCGTATGTGTAAATAATACTACTAGTGAGTACGGTAGGGGCTTTCACGACGCGTACCGACACGCAAGAGAACCAGACAGAACCCTCGCCGGCATCCGGGACAGGAGAGGGACCCCTCCCTCCTTTACTCCGCGCAGCAAGCATTGCTCTGACTGGCGGACGAGTTGTCCCACTAGTATTCTCTACACATAGATGGAAGAAGTTAAGCGGGCTACACACGTTTAGTTTAGATCGTCAGTACAGTTGTCAGTTTTGCCTACACACATTCAGTTTTAACTGCACAGTCGACTGTACAGTTAAAACTGTGCATTTAAAACTGAAGGTGTGTAGCACGCTTTAGAATAGAAAAATAATCATCAGAATTGAGACCCCGCTCTGTGGTAGAAGTGGTTAACCACTGTTAATGTGAGGTCGTTCATATAATTTTTATTTTATTAATATCGGGATTGGTACGAAAACACAAGTGTACACACAATATTTATTTGTATCCAGAGGGTTAGATAAGCTTCTACCGATTTTTACCTCTTTATAAAGAGGAGATTGTATTCGTTTAGAAGAATAAATATTCCAGTCAATGATACCGGCCTATTCTCAACAACTAGAGGTTTCACGTAATCGATTGAACGAATAAAGAAATAAAATAAAAAATATTAATTTGAGAAAGTAGATGGTGTGGTTGACCGTAAAAATACGCTTTACCTGAATAGTTGTTTATTTTTGTAACATCCGCTAAAATTCTGCTCCCTCTTTTAATTAAACTGAACCTGCGAAGGTTCAGTTTTCATTTTCACAAAAATTTTAATCAACAACTGCTGTTGTGTATAACCTTCTAGTATTTTTATTTAAAATCCTTCTCTCTTTGCGGCAAGCCTTCGAAAGTTTCTCTGAATGTTGCTTCCCAGCAGACACAAACTTGAAATAGAAAGGTGTGTAAAATGAGTTTCAATTTAACTCATGAAGATGTAGTATCAAAACTTCTGTACCTATTTTATACTATAAGTAAGTATTCTTAGCAGTTTCTATACCGTTCCTTGAGTACCCAACTTCTTCTTTTCTTCGATTCTTTAGAGAATATTGTTCTTTTAGTTCAATGTGACAAACAGCAAGGGACTTCTCTTGTATTAAGTAAAGTAAACGATAAAGGGTTTTTCTTTAAAATCTGGAAAATGCATTGTGAAATTCATCCCACTAACCAAGTTCCTGTCACCTTCCCGATGATGGTAAGATGCGACGTGGCAGATAACTGTGAGCATTATGTTAAAAAATACGCACCTTGTTACTTTTATATACCACTACCACACTAGCGACCCGCCCCTGCTACGCACGGCTAGCGTAGGCCATTAAATACCTACAAAACACAAATTAATTCATAAAAACCTTCCTCTTGAATAGTGATTCAAGAGGAAGGTTTTTATGCAACGGATTTACGCAACGGATTTTGATGCGGTTTTTTTATAGATACAGTGGTATCTATCAAAAAACCGCATCAAAATCCGTTGTGTAGTTATAAAAATCTAAGCAAACATAGGGACAGACAGACAGCGGGAAGCGACTTTGTTTTATGCTATGTAATGATTTAAATATACATAAATAAATACACAGTTCTCAGTGATCAAAAGACACCGAGTACTTAGAACTGCAAAGCATATATAGATGTGTATCATACGCATGATAATTTTCGTAATTTCAAAAGCTGACGAAACGTTGTAATATCACTCGTTCTTCTGCCTAAGAGTTCTAAACAGTCATGTGGAGCGCAACCATTTTAATGATGTCTTTTTGTTTCAGCTTATATTCACGGAAGGAAAGTGTAATATCATTGAACCAATAAGTACATAAGTGAAGTAATGTGTTTTAAAAACACTATAAATAACTCATGTTTAGTAAAAAATATACATTTATTGTAAAAACGAACGAACATTGTTTGACAATTTAATTAACTTGGAACTGTAATAGCAATCTATATAAATTGTAAAACATTATTTGTACAAAATTACTACAATTACATTCCAACGAAACTAACGAATGGGATTAAGTAATACTGTATTTTAGACGTAAAGAAATTTTTTGAGACAGTCATTTTGAATCCAATGCTCTACGGATTTGAAGGCGATGAAATGTTTTGTTCAAAACAAAGCTACAAATTTCCCCAATATTCTTGCCTAGATTAGATGACGGGCGGTTCGTTTATGATTTGCAAACCAATATTAGGCGAATTGGGATCGCCCGGGGTTTTTCTTATTTAAAATTTGAGCTTTCGGCTGTGTACTGTACCTCCACCTTACAGAAGATTGCAGTCAATTAACACTGGTGTGTTGTGTTAAGAAAGGTTGTCTGCGGTAAGTAAGGTTGCCAGTGATCCACGAAGATACGCTGCGCTAGTAGTAATATATGCTGTTAGCACAGAGAGTTTTAATGAACAACAGGTTTGGCAACGTGTTGATACCCCTGGTTTTGCGCTTACCATCAGGTCGGCCGTATGCTTGTGTGCCACCTCAGTGGTTTAAAGAAAACTGCCCAACAATTTTTCGTAAAAGGCTTTGATCAAATGAAATTCTTATTTTCTACAGCATCGTGTTACTTAGTATCGTTATACAATTTAATTTACACCAATATTATAAAGAGGAAAGGTTTGATTGTTTGTTTGTATTGAATAGGCTCCGAAACTCCTGGACCAATTTCAGAAATTTTTTAGCCGTTAGAAAGCTACAGTATCACTGAGAAGACAGGCTATATATTAATACGCGGGCGAAGTCGCGGGGAAACAGCTAGTTGTAAATAGATAGAGATAGGGTACAAAAATGCTCAGAAGAAGAAATAGTTATATGAATTAAAGTAATATTAAGTATTTAAATTATTTGTAAGTACCTAAGTACTGACTCACAAGTTGCGAGTGAGAAATGTTCGCCATTCAAATTGTATTACGGAGGTAGGATTTTATTAAATGTGTGTTAAGGAATCAAATATGCTGGCAGCACTGATATGGAATTCAATTTCATTAGTGATGTATATGCAGATAATATTTATAAATTGTATGTATAATATAGTATATTATCTTTCTATGCTTACGAACTATTAATAACAAGTATACTGTGGCTCATTCTGAATGTGTATTTAACGTATGTGCAATTAATTAAATTAAGAAATTTGCTAAGGAAATTTGAAGTTGTTCTAACGTGTGAAATATTTAAGTTGTACGAATTTTATAATGAATCAAATGCTATGATGGTCTAAGTAATGTTATTCCTATAAATTATTCATAAATTTAGACATAAATAGAATAAGTGGCTATGATAAAATTGATAGATAGAAGATTTCGTTTAACGTAATTTATAACAGTCGCATCAGAATTTACTAGATAGTCAAATTCCAACTTTGCTTATCATTATGAAATACTCTTTATATTAATCTGTTTCAAAAATAATCATGTCTAACATTACGTCTGTAATCTAGTCTCTGTACATTTAAAAGAAAAACATTACATATACGACAAAGTTACCTAACTATTTGTCTAATAATACAATACGATGTGTATTTAGGAGATAAATCATATTTTTGTAAATAGAAAAGTTATGTAAGTCATAAGGAACCCATCGATTTTGATTTTTGTAAAATAAAATATGAAGAATGAAAAATATTTTTGACCAATTAAAACCGAATTCTGTAAACTGTGTTTTATGTTCCTCCGGCCCACCTACACGTCGTGTATAAGTAATGAACTTGCTTTGCGATTTTGAGATATGTTAATAGATTTCGCATAGGAGCAATGCAAAAAATATGACATTAGAAATTATTATTGTTATAAATCTTTAAAATGTCCATATCAAGGAAATTAATATGAAATACAGCTTAGAGATTGACATATTAACCCTCAGTATCAGGCAGAATATCAGCCGTCAAATACATTGTTTTCAAAAGCATTTAGCACAAGCGGAATATTTGGGAACCAAATTAACTAATATAATTAAGATAATTATGTACATACTAGCTGTCCCAACAGACGTTGTCCTGTATTAGCTATGAATTCATAAGTCAAATACACCATATAAAAAAGGACCTTTAATTTGCCGTAAATTAAAAACGTTTTTTTTTTCTTTCGATAAAAACCTACTCTTGACAATCACGAAAACTAAAAATTGATTTTGCGCAATCGGTCTAGCCGTTCACGTGTGATGTATATTAGTTTTTTATATATAAGGAATAATAAAACTGTAGATCATTATGGCTTTTACTACGTGAATTTTCGCCAGATTTCAGGTTATGTTGGTTTCCGAAACTAGCTGCAGGTGCAGTACAAACTGGTGTGGGGAATCGAATTATGTTCCTGAAGTGGAATTAATGTAACATAATTTATTGCTGGTCCCAGCAGTCTCCTAAAGTGGAAAATATTAACAAGTTTGAACAGTAGAAAGTTTCACACTAAACACAATTTTCATTTTAACCACGAGCGTTAGCCCATTAATACAATTTTGTGTAGAGGAATTTACGTTGCTTGCCATTTATTATTTATATTACATTTAAAATATAATATTTTTACTATGTTTATTACTTATTACACCTTATTACTTTTATTACACCTATATAATAGGTGAAGCTAATAAAAACCTGTTAGAAAGATCGTGTTGGGAGTTTTTCTTCTCAAGTGAATGCTGTCTAGTTTGAAGTGTCTTTTTTCAGCAGAAATTTCAATGATAAGCTTCCGGCAGCCTTGGGTAATTATACAATTAAAAAAAAAGTTAAGAACGCAATATTATGTTTATGGCTTACAAGAATAAATACAAGTCGTCTTTGTTATTACTTAGTAATGATTATAGCTGGTATTTATCTTACTCTGCACTGATATTACTGAGAAGTGTTTCGCCGCTCATCACTTCCAGTTGAGGTATCATCCCCTAATTACTGCTTAAAGGAGTGGAAAATTATTTTCGGGAAGTGGTTGAAGGATACCGACAAAATACCACTCAGATGAAAGAATCTCTGGACTTATTCGTAAATGGTATGGCTGTATATAAATACGTCAGAAATCACATCTATTGGACTTATAGAAACAATATTATATAACCCTCATATCCAAATTTAATACCTTGGCTCGAAGTTCTTCGTCCCTTAGGGTCACCCATCTTCGATGAGGCTTCGTATTTCGCTGATGATCAAATTAAAAATTCCATCGTTCGTCCGAACATTTGAATAGGCTTATTTTATTATCAACATTGCCTCTTCGTCCCCATATTTACATACGTTTTACGTAGTAGTCATATGTGGAAAGCCCGTTCTATTCTACTAAATTTAGATGAGATCATTCGGTCTAGTATTTCATCTATATTGAATATAGCTTTGGATGACCGTAACTGGTCCCAGGCTTCCCTCTCTATCCGGTTTGGAGGGTTGGTAATACGCATAATTTCACATGTGGCTTTCACGTGTGCGGGACCTCATAGGTAATAATCTCACTCCGTCACTTAGGAGCTCTGAGGTTTCGTTCCTGACTGAGGCCAGAGATGCGTGGGCATTGCCTTGTCCAAGCTCAGCCTTTCCGCTGGGACCACAATCGCAGAAGCAGTGGGACGAGCCCGTCAGCAGGGTGACTAATGATGCTCTTCTCGAGAGTTCCTCCACTTCTGCTGATCGTGCTCGTCTCCTGGCAGTTCATAAGTTGGAGTCCGGGCTCTGGCTTCATGCACTTTTTTTATACCACCAAGTATCTGATGGTAAATGGTTACCGTAGCCTATGGACGCTTTCAACACCAGTGCTATTACTCGCGCGTTGCTAACCCTAAAAGTTTTGGGGAAGTTCCTTATAAATAAAAAATAAGAAAAGAATGTAAACCAGAGACAAGCCTAATACCATCCGTCATGGACTGTTATCATCTTATTTCAGGTTATTTTAAAAACGTATTTTTTCCGCCCTTATAACGCTCACGTTACCCCATTTTAATATAATCCGCGTAACCCAAATACAATTTGTGGGAATTCATTTAATAACTTGGTTTCTCATGCGTGTCGGTAACATTGTAATACAAATACCATCATATTCATACATAATAGAAGCCTTACGTAGGATAAAGGCGAGAATGGTGTTGTATAATATGTGAAATTGTAGTTTTAATTATTGAAATCAATTTTGTATATCTTGAAGATGTTTTTTATTGTGAGTAAAAATGACAGAACATTTATTGACTTAATGAAATCAAAATGAGAACAACTTTTTCTAATCTGCCAGTACGCGCACAAATGGGATTGAATTGAATATTGTTTGAGGCACTTATGAAGGATTCACACCATTTGTTTACGGATTACTAGTCGTTTGGCTACTAGGAAGTGATAATGTATCAAGCAAACATCCAAGTTTACCCAATTTTATCGTAAGAATAGGATTAAACCATATTTGGTATGAGGAATAACTTAGCCTTATTGTATTTTTATAAGTCATGTGTGTATTTACGAGTATTCTCCATCATTTTCGGATTTTCTCAGATTTTTTTTAGGATTGCTTAAATGTTGTCTTTCAAACCTTAGTAAATTTAACGACGTTGATAAATGTTTTTTTTACGTCATTTAATATTTGAAGAGAAAAAAATCCTTCAATAGTTATAGAAAAATAGTGTTTATCAACGCACAAACAATTTCATTGGAACGCGCCCAACGGAATGTTGACAACTTGCTTCCGCCCAGGGAACACGCCAATTTAAAATAAATTACCTATTTAAAAAAAAACACGCTTCATAATGTATTTATTTTTTCTGATAATCCCTTATTTTCCATGTTTATTAAGTTCCCTACGTCTGGTAATGAATGGCAACGTGGGGCATCTTGTTAAAAATTGAAATATCTCTTCTGGAAGATCACTATATTGTAATTCTATATCACTAATATAATTATTGTTAAATCTGTTGGCCAGTTCCAGCGTTAATGGGGCTTTAATACCCATGTATATCCTTATTGCTTTCTGAAAGCTGCAGTAATTAAATTTTTGTTAGGATTATCAGATATTAACACTGTGCAGTAACGCTCATTATTTAAAAATACTTTATGTGAGCTATATATGTTTTTTTTTACCTATCAATGCCATGGATATATTAGTTAGCTTTTATAGGGGGAAAAAAATGTTTAGGCTTTACTAAACGCAGACTTCTCGTCTCTTACACTATTTAATAAATAATTTTGTGTGGTATTTATACACACGTACAATTTTTTAACTTGCATATTAATTTTTTATCTTTAACCTATGGACAATTGCAACGTTTTTGTAGCATTTTTGTTTATGCAAAAAGACGGCTACTTTCTTAAAGTTTTGACTGAGAAGGTAAAAAGGAAAAGATCGTGGACTGAACTCTAAATACGAACATAAAAATGAGCCCCAGAAGTCAAGGCCACTCAAAACAAAATATCCCAGCTATATCGATTCCATTTGGTCGTTTCCGTGTTGAATCACTAATTGTTTTAGATTGCAATTCATACAATTTTAGATGGAAAATGGTAATCACGATTTGAATCCCGTTAGGGCTGTATCGCGTTTCGAATAACAAAATAGTGAAAAAGGGATGTTATCGGTACGTGCTTTCTCTTAACGTAACGGAACGTTGCAGGAATGTTGTATCATAATAACAAATTTTATACCTAAGCTTCACGAGACCGCTGGTCTAGTGGTTAGTATACCTGACTGCTACGCTGGGGTCGAGGGTTCAATTCCCGTCGGGCAAACATTTTGTGTTTGCGGCTGGGTGTTTGGTTTGCATTATAAGTATGTATTTACAAAAACGTATATAAGTACTACATCAGCTGCTAGTTACAAGCTTTGCTTAGTTTAGGACCAGATGGCATTGTGTGATTGTCCAAGCATTATATTATTATTAATTATTATATAAGCCGTTGAAATTCATCATTATTGAAACGCTTTAATTTATTAGTTGGGTCCGGACGTTTACTAGTTTCATATCGTTTTCGTTTCATTTCATAGGAATGCGTTTTGCTTGAAAACCCAGCTTGACCAAAGCTGCCATTCTTGCCACCCAACGCGGAACAGCGACTAGGGACAAATATTTCATTTGGAGTAATTTATCAGATAGGACAAAGGGTACTCCTGTATTTTATAAATAAATCTATGTGTGAGAGTAGAAACGCTTGCTTCGCCATCCAACTAAATGGGATCTCCGTGTTTTGATAATATTTGATTTCACAACAGAGGTTCTTGGCACAGCTTATAATACCGCTTTACTTTTTAACTTTTAACTAACTTTAACTGGGTCCAGTTATTGGATCTTACCCTACAATAAATAAGGGATGAAGCCGGTAAGTGAATGAGTAAGGAAACTTCATTAGGATGATGTGGCGAAGCCAACAGCTTCTTTCTTCTGTAATATATCTTCCCGTCTTCCCACAAGGTTCCCCGAAGAGATGGCAGAGGTGTTACTACACCCAATTTCCACGGATTATAATTTGTTGCCAACGTGACAAATGGTGAGCCTGTCACTGACTCTAAGACACTACATAGGTCCTTGAATTTCTGATGTTGTAGGTTTTCTGTGTGTTTAAATTTTCATAATGCCCGATCCTTTTAGTTTAGTAAGGCGACAGTGTCACTCTCTGGTCTGGACAGCATCCAGACACGTAAAAAAAAAGCTGTCGGTACAGGAAAAAACTAAGACGAACGGTTTTAAACTTTACCATGTCACCGAAAACTAGACTAGCTAACAATGCACGCATCTCTTACATTTAAGACTTTTACTTTTGTCGGTGCAGCCGATGAATCTCCCTGTCCAGTGCTACTTCTTTGACCTCCTTATACGACGTGACGGCTATCGTATCACTAACTTGCTTGATGTAACTTATCCATGAATACACGCATATACCCTTATAAACATGTTTAGTAAGGACTTGAAAGATTGTTATTATAGGTACGGCCAGACATAAACGAACATAACATACTAGCACAAAAGTAAAGCTTGGTATGTTAAAACATTTCTTTTATGACTTTCTAGTTGGAGATAATAAACACATAATATTTAAAGCTATTAAGGTAATAACATTAAAATAAACCCATTGCTTGGGGCTTTTTTTTTTATACCACTAAGGTGGCAAACAAACATACGGCCTGCCTGATGGTAATCGGTTACCGCAGCCTATGGACGCTTGCAACACCAGGGGTATCACTCGCGCGCTGCCGACCCTGAATGCTGTCTTGTATTCGACGTGTTTCTCTCTTACTATTAAATTAGGGTGACCAAGCAAAGTGTAGCGTACAGGCAAGTATTGGAAAACATATTATTCTCATACTCGTAAAAAGCGACGTCGACGTGGTCCCCTAGTAAATATTCTCTCAAAGGAAGGGACAAAGGAATGTCAATTCCATTTCTTTCTATTGTCTTCTTAGCTTACAATAACTCTGCTTTAAGATTTATGTTCATAGCTGAGAAGGCTAAGAAAATGTTATAATACAACCTATCGCTATGTATAAGAAGGTGAGTACAATTCATGGGACAGATGTATACAAGGTGTAACCACAATGTGGTATGTATCTGAAACTATACTAAAGTACCCATGATTACGAACAACTTTTCTATATACGACTTTCCCCAAAAGTCAATAGTTTTTGAGTTATAAGTGTCTAAAGATTTCATGACAAATAAGCTAACGCAACCCTATCATCAGCTGTGTTTCATATTTGGGGTAATGACCGCAACTGCATAGTGGCCGACGGACGCTACCTATCTGCATGCCCTATCCACAATACCGACAAAGAAGTCATAGGCACCGCCGCACGCGCCAACTAGCCTACGCGGCTCTTTCGGCGCATGTCCTTTGATTAATTCGTTTTACCGCCATTGCATAAAAACCTAAAATATTTTTAGTAGGCAAAATTAATTTCTATCATGGGCTTCAGTTCAGTCGCTCTAAGCAGCTAAACGCATTCGGGTGTTTATGTCGCTAATTTGCTAACGTGAGTCGTGTGTTTTTGTTCGGATTATTGTTATTAATCATTCTGTTATTATTATTGCTTATTAGTATTGTTTTGTGTCAAAAATGTCGACGGAGACGTAGGTCTCCGTCGACATTTTCGTCGAATAGTCCTCCTGATTGGTGTAGACCAATCAGGAGGACTATTATGTTGTGCATTGGTAGATTTGCGATGGATGTAGGTACGTTTGAGAGCATCGGGGGCTCTCCGCAAGTGTTTCGATACGTGATAAAATCTGTTCATCGTCCGACGTGCCGCTTTATGTATCGAGCGAGAAGTGCGACATATGAACCCTTCTTGCAGTTCTTGTTGGTAGCAGCTCGCAGCAACCGTCGCTTTGACGTCACGACGGTTGCGAGTGCGCCAGCTCTTGCCCTTGAAGATTCGTACCCACGTACTCAAACAGTTCGTAATAGTGTAATAGAATCCAACTGCTTCGTGTTTTACAATTTCCAATTACTAACCTTCTTTAAGTTTCCTTCCCTACGGAAAACGATTAATTCTTAAAGTGAACAAATACGTGACGTGTCCGATCAAATAAATCAACATAATCATTAGAACAGGTAAGTTTTAGATAATTTAAAATCAAACAAATAGGTAGACGTAAATGGATGCACAATCCACTGTTACTGACTGAGTAGGTTAATTTCAGCGGGTGCGGCACGTGTAAGGCACTTTGTTGTTTACCGCCTGCCGCCGCGCGCCTCATTCATCGAATAATGCATAGCTATAGCTCATGAGGGTTGCTACTATTTTGAAATAAATTGCATAAGTTAATTTTAGTATGAAATTAAAAACATACGATCTCCGAGTCGGGACGTCGGCTGTGTAACAATCACAGGTGATACTTTGTATTGCCTAAATATCAGGACTCCCTTTCCGATAAACCTTGTATAATGTATAAAATATTTTTAAAGCGATTGAGAATTTATCGATTTTTATATCACTAACATAAGTTCTTTAGTATTATTTATTGCAACATTCGACGTAGTATATTATCTACTCTGAGGTGTTAGTTACCGTAGCCTAATGAACGCAACGGTATCACGCGATATAGACCATACAAAAAAACCTTTTCACACCCTACTTGAAGAACCTCTTGTTTTAGCCGAATACTGCAACACTATGAGTAACGCTTGGTGCCGAACCTGCAAAAAAATATGATCATCCTTCTTGTTGATGCACTCCAGTGTTTTAGCAAAAGGGTTATCGTATAAATTGCACAAATGACCCAATTTAATGAGCCCATCAAAAGAGTATTGCTTTAACTTGCCAACTTTGAGCTTTTGAAATACTTCCAAATTAAAAATAATTACAACATTGTAAAGTTTGAACGGCGATTAATTATGAGTTGTGTCCGAAATTGACATTGCTATCTGGCGCTAATTTTAATTTGTTTTTTCTGTGTCTTTAAGTCCGTCTATAGCGTAATTCGTCTAACATTTTTTACTTCATCTTTACATTCCTAACCATATATTTTTATGAAAGCCGCTTTTAGATCTTGAAAGAAATAACCAATTATTGAGGAATTTAATGTCTCTAACGTCGGATCCCGAGTCGTTAGTGTCAATACGCAGGCTCTATAACTTGTGTAAACCCGCATTGACAAAACTCGGATTTAGACCTTTGGCTATCATATCTTATAAGTACTTTCCGAAGTTTATATTATAGCTGGGATAATGTTGGTACTTCAAGGAAGGCTTATTCAAATGTAGGAATAGGATGTTTGTCATGATAGAGTTTGTGCGTTTGATCTGTATTTGCCAGCGATATTCTAGAAATAAAATTCACCATATTTATTTAGGAAGAGGAAAAAAAATGTACGTAAGTAAAAGGATATTTTTTCCAGCATATCAACTTTTTTAATACCATTTGCAAATAGTCTTATCTGTATCATTATTATTTTTGGCTTGTCGATATAACTTTGCAAGTCTTGAATCTTTTCAAGACTTGCAAATCTTGTGTCAAACTTGAATATCTGATATCAAACTCTTGTTTGATACCAGATATTAAGAAACCCTATTACTCGGTACGTTACGGTTAGGCTATAAAATAAAAAATGTTAAACATTTATTTTGCCTGTGTACTAAATTTTTACAACTATATATTCAACTATATACTTATGCCTAATTCGAATAACCAAGCTCTTAAGTTAAGAGATAGGTTCGGAAAATCGCTGTCATGTTGAAAACACATTTTCCTTCTAATTGGATGGTCTCGGCAAGTTATTGAGTTTTGGTTGGCGAGCAGAGCTATATTCACAGTTGGAATAAATTCAGCAGTTCTTAATGGCTTCTAGAATTTTCTGCTTCTGGAGAACTCTAATTTAACTAGTTGCAAAGTCTATTTTGCTTTAAAGAAGTTTTATATTTATTAAATAAATAATTTCGCAATGGTGATATAAATCGTCCCATATTTAAAATTCAGGTTGAATCTAATCTGAAACCCCTTGATTTTTAACTGAAAATATTATGCATTAGTCACATATACTTAAGTTGGTTAAATAATATTTAAAAACCAGCCAATCACAATTTAAGGTACGGAGGAATTAATGAAATTAAGGTGGAGTTGAAAACAAAAGACGGGTTGGCCCTTTTTGCGTCAGTACAGTCTGTAATGATAAGTTAAAACGACAGCCTTAAATGTCCATCAATTACCATTAAGTCTATACTTAGACTAAACGGTCTAATTAAACACCCCAAATGAATGGTGACGTCACTGGTGACGTCATTGATCCTAGCGCTTAATTAAAGTAGCGCTCACACGTGAATGAACTTAATGAAATTATAATTACTATTTATTACAACTATTTTTAATACAAATATGAAATTTTATTGCATTCTTTTTATACAACTATATTGTCAAGCATTGTCCGTACCTATATGTTTACCCCGGATAAATAAATTCAGCTTTTGCCCAGCTGTGGGACATAAAAAAAAAATTGTGTCAGTATTTCCGTAAAGAAACTTTCACCGCTTTATAAGACTTACTAGCTTTTCCCCGCGGCTTAGCCTGCACAGCAATATAGTATACTATTACACGTTTTCCCGTAGGAATGAAGCATTTCCCCGCAGAAAAAAATTGTCTATGTTCATCGGTGATAAAATCGGCTTCTAATCGTAAAAGTTTACTTTCACTAGAAACTATCCTTTAAAAATATATAGTAACTTTACTGAATAAATGTACTTCCATGGCTAGAAT
Organism: Falcaria lacertinaria; assembly: GCA_951449985.1. Lineage (NCBI taxonomy): Eukaryota > Metazoa > Arthropoda > Insecta > Lepidoptera > Drepanidae > Falcaria > Falcaria lacertinaria. The sequence continues at coordinate 8,549,067 of OX602117.1, forward strand.
TAGTAAGTTTATATCCAAAGCAAGGTCAATTAAGCAATGCTTCAATGTTTATTGTCATGCAAACAGAGTTAAGACAAGTTGCAAACAACTCAATTACCCAAGTTATTGAGTTTGAGTTTGTACTTAACCTTACATAGACAAGATGCAGTTATAACGGCCTTCACGATGGAACCCCTTTAAGTTTAATCTTTTTTTTTTATACCACTAAGGTGGTACTCAAGCATACGGCCCCTCCTGATGGTAAGCAGTCACCGTAGCCTATAGCCGCTAGCAATACCAGGGGTATCACTAACGCGTTGCCAACCATATTGATGAGGAGTTACTGTGCTGGCAGCATTACCACTAGGGCAGCGTATCCTCGTGGAGCATTGACAACCTTACTTACCGCAGACAACCTTTCTTAACACAACACTACAACAAACCAATATTTATTGACTGCGATCTTCTGTTAGGTAGAGGTACAGTCCCCAGCCGAAAGCTCCAATTTTAAATGGGATGGCGATCTCAATTCGCCTTGTTGGTTAGCAAATATAAAAATCAACAATATAAAATATTATACTAATACTAAATACTAAAATATTTCATCACGTTTAAATCCTACAGCAATGTATTCAAAATTACTTTGCTTTTAATTATTAAATGCTTGATGTCTAAAACACACTGATATTTACTCCCATTAGTTTGTTTCATCATAATGATTATTCATTTCTACAATGTACTTTTTATTTTATTTACTGAAACTTATACCAAACCTACCAAACTTGTTTTTGACATCAAAATTGACAAGGGTCTTCAAATTTTAAACGATACAATAATTTGTACATTCAACGATAAATTAATTTGTACTCTAAATGGACTGTATTTTTAAACTTTGTTGGTGGGTAATTTACATTAAAAGAATACGCAAATTATATGTAAAGTAGTTTAAGTTCTCCTTTTGTAAATACTTAAATTTGTAATGTTATAAAACTTTAGCACATTGTAATAACATGTTTTAATATTATTAATTAAGTCATAAAAAATCGCGCGCTTATTGAATACTGGTAAGGCAATAATTTGCGGATCTGGGATACAAAGAACCCTTTGAATAATTCAATCAGTGCAAAGTGCTATGAAATTCAATTGAGTCTTGATTATTTTCCAATATGGCGGTGCGGAACCGAAGCCATATCGGAGGCAATTGAATTTAAATTCGTACCTCTTAATCTACCTACCATACTTTCTTTGTATTCCTTAGGAATTTAAATTTTGTAACCATCATAATAAACATTCTACAATAATTTGGTGAATATATTAATAGAATTCTCATAATACGACGTTATGTAGTTCCCAACTAGTGATATACTAGTTTGTTGGACCCTTCTTGATGTTACTAGCAATTCAAGTCTTACTTTAAATAGGATTCTTTATTTGAATTTGCTTGAAGTATGTTGATTTTTTATACCATTAAAGATGCACTATTATTTAGCTAGCAGTTACCGTAGCCTATTAGCCGCTAGCAATACGAGGGGTATTACTAACGCGTTGCAAACCCTGTTGTTGTTGAGGACTCACTGTACTATACATAATTACATATACTTACCAAAATGCTCACAGGGCTTATATTGGTGGCTGCAATAGCCGTTTCTAGGGATCGAACCGCAAAGTTGAACTTGTCATTTAAAATAGTTTGCCTTTACTCCTTACTCACACTTAGCAGATTTTTAGTACTTGCAACTCAGGAGCACCTCTGAGCCATAGCTCCACAGAACACACTCACAAATATCACGTAGCTGAACAGAGAAAAGACGAAGGGTCAACTTTAGAAGCCGGCCAATTAGAAACATCCACCATTTGCCCGCCGCTCTAGTTACCGAGCCTTCTGTCAGGTCAGTGTAATCCGACCAGAAAATGTGAACACTACGTAAACTTTGCTCGTTGTACTCACTCGCAATACTTAGCACTACCTATTTGCTAGAAGGTACCTAGAATGATATAAAATTAAAAGCTTTTTTTATTTACTAGTGGCCTTACTCTTATCTTAAAATGTAACGTTGCGATTAACTCTCTTATGACAAATGTAATTGGGTTTATATTTTGTGAAAGGACAGATCAACTGGTATTACAGACTAGCGACAAATATAAAATGAATATTGTTTCTTATATCCGTTCTAAGTGACTTATTTTTAATCCTTTAACAATTGAAATCATATTTATAAACAAAAGAGTAACACTTCTTTGATGTAGTATTGTGTTTCTGCGGTTTATGTAAGGATACCAGTGCCACGGGAGGATAATCCTCATCAACAACAAGGTTGGAAATTCGATAGTGATACCCATTGTATTTCTAGGGGCTACAGGCTACGATGACTGCTTACCATCAGGTGGGCCCATGCTTGTATGCCTTAGTGGTATAAAATAATAATAATAATGAGCTATTATACAATAACCAAGCTTATCCAAGCTTACGTCTAACTAGTAAGAAAACTATATTCATCATTTGGCAAGGGGAAAGTTTACCCATTGGATGAATATGTACCTCTGACCACTTACCCGGAAATTCAATTACTTAAGGCTATTCAATCGTTGGAGTTCCTTAAGATTAAGTATGGCCAGTAGACTCTATTATTGAAATGTTTTCTTTACTTATAATAAAACCGTAACAGGTCCAATTCTGAACATTGAAGATATTTTGATTATTTTTTGGGAGGGACTATATTTTCGGTACTGAACCCAAATCTGTTTCTTTTTCACTCTTAGCTCATGAAAATTATTAATCCACGCGTACGAAGTCATGGGCATGAGTAGCATTATAGAACAAACTTTCTATAAATCTATGGGAGCCGTTGTATCTGTACATTGAAATTATTTTCCAGAAACTGATCGAGAGGATTGAGTGCAATAGAACACGATAAATTTTTTAAAACTGTGTATATCTGCCTGCATGTTTGTCTGTTTGAATATGGTAATCTCGGAAACTACTAGCCCTTCCGCTCGTTCGACCTCGTTTCTGTCGACCCTCTGCTCTTAAAATAGCGCAATTTTACAAAATTGTTGATGCTTGCAAAAATCGCGAATATTAAAAATGTATCAATAGTTTTTACTTGCAATAAAAAGAAAAATATTTATTTAATAATACACACATTAAATCAGATTTATCATGTCTAAGCTTATTTGTTACGCAGTGAAAAAAATTAGAAAAGACGAATTTTCACAATGGTTTTATAGTAGCATATAATAATATGCTGATAACAATACTTTTCATCTCCTGTATTTTCATTTGGGTGGTATTTTTGTTTAAGAGTACAGAGGCCCTTCGATTTTCCCGAAGCAAGGTGATGTGCTCACCACCAATAGACCTAAAATAATTTCAGTGAGAGTGCCATACCTCTGCCTGTCTTTTCGTAACCCTTTTTGTTGAAGTTCTAAAGAGATTTAATTTGGTACAAAAATTTGCGTACCCTCCCAGAAATAGTCCTGTCATTCCTTTAGACTATTACTGTTTTCAGTTTGACAATGCATTAAAAGTTAAATTAACTTTAGACTTTGTGGCAATGGCCTTTAAAGGAACATGACGGTATCGTGATATCATAGCGACAAGCAATTTAAAGTTGGACAAGCCATTTGTTTAATTTTAATTTTATTACGACGTCAATTAAAAGTTAGGAAAGAAAGCAATAGGAAGGATTACGTTTCGGTGTCTTGTGACCGTAAAAATAAAATTAAGGACCTTTATTTTACCTGAAATATCATTTTGTTCTGACGTATCGAATGATTTTACATTTTATCATATTAAATTAATAAATAAAAATATAAACACTGAAAAGTATCTAATATGAAAGTTTAGTATAAATAAATTGTAAAATACCTAATTACCCGGCAAATGCGGCAAAATATAAAATTCAATAAAAAAATATTTGATCTGCCTTCCTAAATCACAAAAAGTGAACTTCACGAACGTCTACACAATTTTTTACAAATTCACGACGAGCTACAAAATGTAAAACGTCTAAACAATTTTTAACAAATCCAACAGTGCAGTTGCATTTTTTTCTTGTTCGTGTGTATTTCACAAAATGTTTGCAGAATTTTATCGTAGGTATAAAGATCTACAGACTATAAAGATCAAAAGGCGTCACGAGATGTTTGTTCGTTTCATATCATCCGAGTATCGCGAGCATGAATATTCCTAGTTTAAATACATTTCGAATCATTGAACGAGTTTAAATATAGTGAAGAAGAAGTGAGTATAATAATAATATAGTTTTATAACTATTAATTACTTGTTTAGTAGTTAACTAACTAGAAGATTGAAATACAAACCAAATGAAAATATAGTTATTGCACACCTCAAAGTAATGTTACAATTCACAGAAATATGGTCTTATCGCTTAAGCGATTATTTTATATAAGTTGGTCTTCGCTTCTAGTTTCCAAAAGGCCAATTTTATTGGCTATTAAAACGACGATCGATAACCTAATTCAGTAGGTAATAAAGAGCAAAAGAGAACATTCATAAATATGCCTGCAAATAAGTTATATCACCCGCGAGTCTAACTTTACTTTAATCACCAAAACGTTAAGGATTCCTAATGACCGCGTTCTTAATTACCGTGCTGATTAAATACTTTATTCACAAGAGGGTTTTAGGTAAGTTTTATTAGCCTACAGGTTGCTGACCTCACCCTGAACTTTATTACGAGTAACGTAAAATTGTAGTTAACATGTGATTACATTTAGTTACCCCGAAAGGTACTAGACGTGATGATATGTCGTATCATCACGCCTAGTCCCTTTCGGCAGGAGGCAGTAAGTATACAGCACTATTTCACGCTTGACTTGCACTCATCTTTCGCTGTAACATGAATCAATATCTTCGTACATAGTCATGTAAGCCCCATAGTTACACAAAGGATCTTTTTACAGTTATCCAATAGATTTTGTATGTATGCAAATAAACTTATGAAATATTGGTTAATTACCTACTTTAAAAAAACAATTGAGGCCTAACTTTGCACTAAGCTGTATGTGTTAAGACTATTATCGTACTAGCACTTACTTGTTATAACTATATTCAACGATATTATTTTTAAATAAACTTTTCTTGAAATTAAATTTAATATAAATCTAGGAGGGTAATGCTCATTGCATTACCCTCCTAGATTGGCGCCCAACGTAGAGCTATTTGTGCTAAACAACCTTTGGCTTTGGACATTCCTCCGTGCATTTTTTTATAGGTCATCTTTTCGTTATTTTAACATTTTAAGGGACTTCTCGCCGAATTTTCCTCCTGATATAATATGAACTAAGTATACCTGAGCCGCTCTAGGAAGCAGCAATTTTCAACAATTTGAACGCTCCTGCTTTCTATAGTGACGTGCATATAAACATATTATACACCCCTGTAAAATACAATTAGTATTAAAAGCTTACGGTGTCCTCACGAACAAATATTAGGTCCTTACATATGAAATTGGCGTTTTGTATGGGAGGAACAAAAAGTCGAATATTTTTTAATATAATATATTTAATTAATCAAAGTATGAACCATTATTTTCTATGCACTTTTGCCATCTCATAGGTAGTTCATTGATCCCTTTACTAAAAAAACCAGTCGGACGGGAATCAATAAAATCTTTGAAGGCGATTTGGACTGCCCCATCGGAGTTGATTTTTTTCCCTTGCAAGAAGTTATCCAAATTTCGAAAAAAATGGTAATCTGTTGAAGCAAGGTCCGGGGAGTACGGAGGATGTCTTAGACTTTCCAATTGAAGCTCTTCTAATTTAGTAGCCGTCTGTAGCGCAGTGTGTGGTCTAGCGTTGTCGTGAAGCAGCAGTGGCGTGGAGCGATTGACCAGCCTAGGTTGTTTAGCCGCTAGCTTTTCCATCATGGTTTGCAATTCCTGACAATAGACATCAGCCGTAATAGTCTGGCCAGATTTGAAAAAACTGTAATGAACAATACCGGCACTAGTCCACCAAACGCTTACAAGTAACTTTTTTGGGGTTAATTTTCGCTTGGGGCAGGATTTGGCTGGCTGGCCAGGATCTAACCATTGCGCTGAGCGCTTCCGATTATCGTAAAGAACCCATTTTTCATCACAGGTAATGATTCGGTTTAAAATACCTTCATTATTGTGCCGGTTTAGTAATGTAACGCAGCAGTCGACGCGCGTTTGCCGGTTTGTTTCAGTCAATTCGTGAGGTACCCACCTTTCAAGCTTTTTAATCTTCCCAATTTGCTTCAAGTGAATTAAAACAGTTTTATCACTAACATTGCAGCCTGCAGCTAACTCGGACGTGGTTTGCGATGGATCCGCTTCCACAATAGCCTTCAACTCTTCATTATCAACTTAAGCCTCAGGCCGTCCACGGGGCTTGTTCTGCAGGTCGAAATTTCCAGAACGAAAACGTTGGAACCAAAAACGAACTGTGTTTTCTTTTGCAACACGACCGCCATACACATCATTCACCCTTCGAGTTGTTTCCGCAGCACTAGTGCCACGGCGGAACTCGTACTCGTAAATAATGCGATATTTAAGGTTTTCCATTTTGTAAAATGAGTGACGCAAACAGAAAAAAACAGAAGAAAAAAAACAAATGAATGACGATCATCGAAGCACAAATACATGAGTCTATAGCTGTACAAATTTGAATTTGGAATTCCTTACCAAAGAGGAGAAATTCGTGATTAAAGTGGCCAGTACGAAAAACGCCAATTTCATATGTAAGGACCTAATATTTCAAACGCTTAATTCAATTTGTTCAGTTTCAGTAGTCTTTATACTAGCACCTAGATTATTTTATCGTGTTGCATCTTTTTACATTACAAACCGTATTTATTTATAATAACTTCACCCAGTGACGATCAAGCTTTTATAGTAAGAGTCAAACGCATAGATGTGAACAGCCTATTGAGTCAGTGGAAACCTAATTAATGTCCGATTCTTATCACGCCTTCGGATGTACGTGAGCGGTGATGATTCAAAATCTTTTGGAAATGATACTTCGTTGAAATTGCCAGCCGATAACGTAGCCGGTCACTTTTAGGTCAAGGATAGATAAATATTGCTCAGATTGGGAAACTTTTGCTTTTACACTTAGTATTAAGGTTGTTAAATTTGTCAAAAGGCACAATTTATGGAAGGGAAATTATTTGGGAGATACTTTTTTTTTAATAAATAAAATATAATCTAAGTTAGTTTTATTGTGGAGCCAAAGTTAATAAAAAATCAGATTGTACTTTTACAAAAAGTTGGAGAGAACAAATATGGCCTAGAAAACCGAAGTCTTATATACATGTTTTGGTACGCTATACGATGGAAAGCCAATTTTATATGTTCAGTACCCGAATACCTAATAAACACTACTTTGAGGCAGAATTAACTAAATTACCTTTTACACTTTGAGCTACTTGCAGAGGTATTTATATAGGCAAGTAAACCTTTGACTCGATTAATTTTATTTCGCCCTACACAAAATTTAACTCTATTCTGAATTTTGCTTTTAGAACACCATGTCAAAGAGCATTTCCAGTCTTATACATTCATCACTACATAGTATACTAGCGGCCCGCCCCGGCTTCGCACGGGTAGCCTATGTTACTCAGTGATGATGTAGCTTTATAACAGTGAAAAAAATTTTGAAATCGGTCCAGTAGTTTCGGAGCCTATTCAATACATACAAAAATACAAATCTTTCCTCTTTATAATATTAGTATAGAAAACAAAGTCGCTTCCCGCTTTCTGTCTGTCCCTATATATGCTTAGAGCTTTAAAACTACGCAACGGATTTTGACGCGGCTTTCACTAAAAGATGAAGCGATTACTGCGGAAGGTTTTCATGATTAATTCATTTACGTTTCATTACAATCCATGCATTTTATAGAAAGTAGAGACAATCTGACTCAAGATGCAACCGTGTGAAGCCGGGTCGGGTCGCTAGTATATAAATATTATCTAATTTTGATCGTGATCGAGAGATACAACCATCAAGCTCGGACAGTGTGTTTTTTTCCATATGGTTCGATTGGTTGGACCACGAGTAATCCCATACACGCATAGTTTGCTTGAAAAGACACACAGACGCACATTCAGAGTGGATGGCAGCACTATTAGGGTTAAGAGGTCTCCTTTCGACCAGAAGAAGTGGGACTTACAATACAGTTATCTTTCTTAAAAGAAAAGGTCCCAAACCATGTAATAAAACATTGTAAAATTTAACTAAAGGATTATTATTATTAGTATTTCGAACACTATAGGTTATTTTTCACATGTTTCACACACGCAAGAAGTTTGATGTAACTCAATGTTTTAAGATTGACAAAACTAGATTAATGATGATGAAATTTAAGAGAGGTAGGGCGATTTGGGATTTCCCTTGGGTTATCCCATTTAAATTGGAGCCGCCCGACTGGGGACTGTACCTCCGCCTTACAGAAGACCGCAGTGAAATAACACTACTTGATGTAGTATTGTGTTTCTGCGGTAAGTAACTATTGTTGCGGCAGTAAAGACATGAAAACGTGTCTTATACGCGATATTAAATTTATTATTTACCTCCCGACGTTTCGACCGAGTAGCATCGGCCGTGGTCACGGGCAGTCAGTCCGTGAACACGGCTATCGCTAAATTCAATATCGCGTATAAGACCCGTTTTCATGTCTTTACTGCCGCAACAATAGTTTACGTTCCGCAGTCCTTATGTCTAAGTGTTCGAACACCATTTACGTTTACTAACGTCGTTAAGTTCTATTCATTATGGTCGGTTGCTTATTGCACTACGGTAAAGTATGAATATTTATTTAGCACGTTCTGAAGCCGACGGCTTGGTGGATTTTAATTTCCGATGCTTCGTTAGACATTAGATAACCTTTGTCGCATGTGACCTTTGACGCAATTGTTGTCGTGGTAAATTATAGCTATCTTAAACCTAAGCAGTGATAAAAAGAATGAAGCGCAAGGTAAACAGTGTTTTAACGGGCCCACTTTAAAACACATCATTTTAAACAGCTATCTGCAAAAATCCAAAATAGACGATTTCTAAAAGAAACTATTTCTTTGAAAGTAAAAAGAAAATTACCTATGTCTACCTCAACTCCTCAACTACACCATCCATATTCTTAGTAGTAATACACCATCTCCAAGGCTTATGAAGGCTTATGAAACTAGCACGAAACGGACATTGGCAGAATTGTGACCAACTAGACAACATAGGAATATATACTACACACATTATATATATATATATATATATATATATATATACATATTCCCATTTATTATTATTTTTTGTCTATCGGCTTGGCGAGGGTACAAATATAAAGTACCCCTTGCTGGTGGAGCAATGCGCAATGTTTAATGGTAGTTGGGAGGAAGCCAGGAATTTCCCTAAGTCTCAATAAAAACAAATACATTGAACAAAATTATGCTTGACTCTATCATACCTAAAAGCACGAGCATCAAATTTTACTAGCTCATCAATACTTATTTCACAATGAATGAATCGGAGTCCAAGATTTTTTTATTCTACTAAGGTGGCACACAAGCATACGGCCCACCTGATGGTAAGTAGTCACCGTAGCCTAGAGCCGCTAGCAATACCAGTTGTATCACTAACGGAGTGCCAACCATGTTGTTGATGAGGATCTCTGTGCCAGCAGCAATACTACTAGCCCAGCGTATCCTCATGGAGCACTGGCAACCTTACTTACCGCAGAAACACAATACTACATCAAGTAGTGTTATTTCACTGCGGTCTTCTGTAAGGCGGAGGTACAGTCCCCAGTCGGGCGGCTCCAATTTAAATGGGATAACCCAAGGGAAATCCCAAATCGCCCTACCTCTCTTAAATTTCATCATCATTAATCTAGTTTTGTCAATCTTAAAACATTGAGTTACATCAAACTTCTTGCGTGTGTGAAACATGTGAAAAATAACCTATAGTGTTCGAAATACTAATAATAATAATCCTTTAGTTAAATTTTACAATGTTTTATTACATGGTTTGGGACCTTTTCTTTTAAGAAAGATAACTGTATTGTACGTCCCACTTCTTCTGGTCGAAAGGAGACCTCTTAACCCTAATAGTGCTGCCATCCACTCTGAATGTGCGTCTGTGTGTCTTTTCAAGCAAACTATGCGTGTATGGGATTACTCGTGGTCCAACCAATCGAACCATATGGAAAAAAACACACTGTCCGAGCTTGATGGTTGTATCTCTTGATCACGATCAAAATTAGATAATATTTATATACTAGCGACCCGACCCGGCTCCCGACGTTTCGACCGAGTTGCATCGGCCGTGGTCACGGGCAGTCAGTCCGTGAACACGGCTATCGCTAAATTCAATATCGCGTATAAGACCCGTTTTCATGTCATTACTATGTGTTTAAATCGCGAAAGTTTAAAAAGCAGTATTGTTGCGGTAGTTTGTGAAAAGACGTCAATACGGGTATACGGGTCCATGTGGGGCAAGAGCAATGAACCCTAGTGATAAGGCTTTTCACAAAATATATAGATGCATATCATCAAGCCCCTTAGGGTAGGCAGAGAGTATAGAGTGGCATTTCACTTTGACGAACACACTTTTTCGTCCTTTTACATTCATCAATCAAATATATTTTTCATGGAAAGGACATAATCTATTTTTGATAGAGGTTTGGTCCAAATCTGAATCACTTTTCTTTTTTAAATCACTTTTTTTTTGTATATTCTTGTCCGTCTGAGCATTAATTACTATGGCACCGAAGATGGATATTTAAGATTGGTTTTGATTATGTTGAATTCCTTTTTGGAACAAAAATGAAAGCCATAAAAGTGACGTAACGCTTGATACAGTATCTATAAATACTTAAGTATTTTGTTTTGTACAAAAAATGTTTATCGCTAGATTTAGAACAGTCCCCTGTACTTTCAGTATAGTATTCGTAGACTGTTGCTATGTATTTGTGAGTCACGTGACATCTTTAAGCTTATGCAGGGAATATTTTGTCCGCACGAATAGTTGAGAAATAATTTCACGGTACATTACATGCAGAAGTCAAACTTTTCTTACAAAAGATCTTCTAACAATAGACCATTATTTGTATGGGATGTTCCCCTTTTGTTTGGTGGTTAATTGATTTACTAATACTTGCGACAGTAAAAAAAAAACGCGTTCCGTTGTAACGCTATCGAGTTTGTTATGAAATGATAGAAGTTTAAGATATAAAAGGTTTGATTGAATATAAGATAAGAGGGTCGGTTCAGGTAAGCAAAAGAGGTGAGTATAATCATATGCGTTAAACGGCGCTCTATACTCTGTCCAACTAGAAAGGGACTTAGCGGGACGATAATGTATTTTTGTATAGTATGTTATAAGCAATTCTTAGCGTGACGCTTATGTATATTTATATAGTATGTATAATATAGTATAATAATATAGTATATATAAGCAATTATATTAAAGGAAAGTTGTTTGAAATAAGATCTTGAAAGACAATGATCAAAAGTTTTGTTTTGTTTAGTTTACTTACGACATGAAACGATCAACAAATGTTTACAACTACATAGCTTCTTCAAGTTTAAAGTAACCCTAAAGGCTATCTATAATACTAATGAAATGAAATAGTTACAAGACAAAATTAACGAGGAGAAAATAATGACATCGAGACTGGAATGTACTCAAGCATAGTATTAAATTAAAAGTTTACTAGAGACGTCTTTATCGCCCGGGAACCGATTCACATTTAATGAACTATATTTACTATCAGCGGATTATTATCCATGCTTAGTCGAAACAGAGATAATACACTACGTACAAGTGGAAATGTCAATTGTATTGATATTGTTGTAGAAGCAATATAATATAATAAATTTAAATATAACATGTATTTATTATAATTGTTTAACGTAATACAGCTCAAAATATTTACTAGTATAATAGGTAGTGTTAGCGACAGGCATACTACCTTGTTTTAATACTTTTTGGTATTTTTATATTTTCTTAGTTGTCTATTAAATGTCAGTTGATTATATCTTCTCTTGAAAATATCTTTCATTTCCTCCCATATAATCTTAAAGTAATAGAACCAGCCTAAACGAAGGCAACAGGTAGGTACCTATAGAATATTATAAACTGCGAATGTGAGTTTGCTAATTATTTCTTAACAATCATGCCTCATCTCCTAACTCGAAAATCATGAAATTTTGCAAACACGTTATCAGGCGTACTACTACATAGCCCCCTTTAATAAAAAAATGCACGCGGGCGAAGCCGTGGTTACAAGCTATCTTATTTTAATGGAAATAGAAAAAATAGTAAAGTATTTATTTATTTAAAAACTTAATGCACAATTACAGTACAATGGTGGACATAATGCTAAAGCATTTTCTACCAGTCTACCACAGCTGGCAGGAGAAACATAGGAGCAGGTGTGCATATCATAAACTGTAACATAATTAGAGTACTATTTTCTCTTTTATTTGACGACCTTTAGTGCTTGGAAAAGTTTGGAAATAGTAAGCTTGTTTTTGGTTGCTACAGCGAAGCGTGGGCGGGAATACCTAGAGTAGTTTAATGTAGGGGTCTTAGAAGGATTTATACTTGTAGGTATAGGTCTTTGTGCTGTGGACAATGCAACGGCCTTTGGTGTCGGACGATACATAGACGCTACTAGTAGGTAACAACAGGAAAGATAAAATCTTCGGCTCCTATGTATTGGTTGTTGACATGCTCGTCCGGATTTTGGGCGCATACAAGTCCTAACTGGAGATTCTTAGTTCTGGGTACAAGTATAGATGGATGGACATCAAAAGCCCTGCGCGTAGCAATAACTATTGGATAAATCAAGTAAAAAAATTGAAAAACTGTAATCCGAATACGGCAAAAAATTAAAACGCGCGCAGATAATGTAATATAATCTGTTTATATTGGGGTTTACAAGGTAAAATCGAGTCCTCGTATGGTTGAAGTCGGTTAAAATGTATCCAATGTTAATAACGAATCGGTTGACACCTTATTCATCAAAATCGGGTGAATAATTTAGGTGCAATCGAGGAACATACACACGACATACATTATAACAACTGTTAAAATCATAACCCTTCCTTTTGGCTTCACCGTAGTCGGGTAATTAATACAACGTTTTGTTTATTTATACTTTATTTAATAAAATATCCTCGACATACATATGAAATCCGATTACCTTGTAAGTGTACCGTGAAGTATCCAAACCCTAGTGGGATAAAGTCTGTATGTTAATATTTGTCAGGGACTTGTCGTGATGATATGTATGTATGGGATCAATAAGGTTTCCAAGAATCATGGCGGAGGTGCTGTGAAGAAGATGGGGAATTCCTTTGTCTCTTATATTGTTGGTTTTTTTTTATACCACTAAGGTGGCAAACAAGCATACGGCCCACCTGATGGTAAGCGGTTACCGTAGCCTATGGACGCTTGCAACACCAGGGGTATCACTCGCGCGTTGCCGACCCTTCAAAAATCTCTTCACACCCTTTTTGAAGAACCCCATGCTGTACTCCTTTGGGAAAACCTCGGCGGGGAGTTCATTCCACAATTTGATCGTGCGCGGGAGAAAACTCCTTTGGAACCGTGCCGTGCGAGACCATTTCGGTTCCAAAGTGTGGGGGTGAATTCCCCGCCGATGGCGAGAGGTGCGGTGGTAAAATGTTGCCGTAGGCATCATGTCGAACAATTCCTCTGAACACTGTCCGTTATACAAGCGGTAGAACACACACAATATGGATTCCATAAACGCATTTGACAATACGCTCTTTTCACTCTGGCATACCACAAAAGGACGAAATGAAAATATAAACGTTAAAGTTTTAAAAGTATAAACAGAAAAGACAAAACATATTGTGCTAAGTTTTTTATTGTTAGTCGGACGAGGAAGTGAACAAGGAATTTTATACCACTTTATAATAAATCTGCCGGATCCTCGTCACAAACAGAATTCTCTATTATCATGTTTCACTATGACTACAAGGGAATATTAAAAGCGTCTGCAAAAGCGTCTTTGTGTATCAAGTCACGCGCGTTATCTTCGATACAGAGTACTTTAATGTTTTATCTGTCATCTATATATAAAAAAAGACTGCTCATTAAGTTGGGTCTTTTATACTTGTTCCTTAGTTTATACGCTGAGACACAGGAAAAAGGATTTAATAGCAATAAGTACTTTCAGAGTTACACAGGTAGGTAACGTATACCGAAAATATTATTGATTATGTTCTAGCTTATAAATTTGAAAATATCTTTACTAGTTTATATGGTGACCAGTTTTTTTTGTTTGTATCTACAGAATAATCTCGGGAACTAAAGAATTAATTTAAAAATGTTTCAATATTTAAAAACTACAATATCCCTAAGTGACATAGGCAAAATATTCATATATATATATCTATGCGGGCAAAGTCGCGTCCCCTTTTTGTAGATATTCGTTATCGACTCTGAGGTTTTACAACATTTAAAGTATATTATAAAATCTAACACATTTGCTACATGATCACTCCTGTTTTTTTTAAACCATGATCTTATTGCTTCAACGGTGTCACCAATCCACTTACAGGAAATAATTATTTTTTCATGTAAGGCCGGGCACATTTCGACCGATCACTCTGCTTACATGAGTTCGCGGTTCATAGTAAACTTTCCCATTAAACAAGCCATAAAGTTAGACGGATCAAATCTTATAATTGAATCAACGTCCAGTGTAACTTCCGCAAAGATGTCTGCTCTAACTTTGACACGCTTTACCCAAACTTTTAGTTCACGAGTACAATTCTGAAATGTGTTTTAAGTGCCACAGAATCTATTCATACTTCAATGACAAAAGTGTAAGCGTCTTGTGGATAGTATACCTGACTGCTTCGCTAGGTATCGCTGGTTCAATTCTCGACAGTGCAAACATTTATGTGCTAAGAATTTGTGTTTGCTGGGTGTTTGATATGTATAAATTGCTAGCTCTTCCCCGCGACTTCGCGTAGCAATACAGTATAATATTACCCGTTTTCCCAATAAATCATTTTCCCGCGGTAAGAAGTAGCCTATCACGGATAATGTCGGCTTCTAATGGTAAAATGTTTTTTCAAATCGGTTCAATACTTTCGGAGCCTATGCAATATAAACAAACAAAAAAACAATCAAATCTTTCCTCTTTATAATATTAGTGTAGATACGTAGGTATCTAATAAAAAAATACCGTATCACTAGTTGTATAGGCCCATAGTACAAGCCTTGTTTAGTTTGCGACCCGATTGAAAATGTCCAAGCAGTATTGTAAATATTTAGTATTAATAATAGATAAGTAAATTAAAATATGCAATTAAGTCCCACTGGAAGATGGTACTTAAAAAGTTCATCTTTGCCCAAGAACTTAGAAACATCAGCATGTAGCTAAATATTAAACTTTTAATAACGCGTGTGGATGTTCGTGTGTTTATTAACGGCATGTGGTGTTAACTCGAGTTTGTCAAAAGGTCTATCTCAAGACGTCACAAGGGTTTGGGGGCATGATGTTTGTCTTTTGCAAAATTATGCACAATATCAACACAGAATCCCGCGTCGTACCCATAACACTAAAGGTTATGACGTGGTATAACTTGCGATACACATTGTTATTTAAAATGATGATGCTTTCTTAGTCTCTGTCGGCAAAATATTAATACGACGCACGTTTAGATGACCCTTAAGGAAAATTCTAATGAGTTTTCTCGATGAAAACTTTTATTTTGGTAAAATTAAGCGAAGAATGTGATGTAATAAGTTTAATTTATCAATCTGATTTTGAAAAAAGACTTGTTTAGGAAGAAAAAACGTGATGGAAAATATCGTCATCAATATAAATAAAAAATAAACTATGTAACAAATAAATTATAATGAACAATTTCATAACCATAAGTAGCATCACACCACATTTGGAACCTGTAACGATTTGGAAACAAATTATATTATGGATAATAAGAAAATATCTAAACAAACTAGCATACTTTATTTTTCTGCAAAGTCTATGAGAATACACGAAGCAAAAAGTTTACCTTATTTTGGAAGACGTTACCTGGAATTCAATAGCTACGTTTTCCTTATCTATTCCACCCAGGATGTAAACTAGGCTTCCACTTAACTTCTAGGCTATTTTGCTAACACGCCTGTGGAATTCATTAGCAGATTAGATTCTTTCGAATGTACGTGTAGTGTAGTTAATTGTTGTACATAAGTTCAGGCGTTCTGTTTTCTTTTCTGTTCTGTGTTCTTATCAACTTTATATTTTGGTATAACAATTGAATAACCAAGTTTGTAAATCGTCAAATAATTATGTACACTACCGACTGTGTTGCCTGGAGCGCTCATAAGATGAAGCGAACGTTGGTACGGCAGGCACGAGAAAGAACTTTATTATTACTTTATATCGCTATCCAAAAAAATTAAGCCTCGAGGGGCGACAATTTTATGATGTCAACGAAACGAATCGTAGTAGCCTTCTGAGTAAGAATAAATGAAAATTATATATTTGTGTTAACTCCCAGCTAATGCTTTATAATCGATTTAGTTTAATCTATATATCGGATAAGTTACACACTATTTAATTAATGATTTGAAGGATAATTTTTAATAATGTTCGGCCGTATTTGTGCCATTCGACCTGCGATCTCCTGAGAAGCTCGTGAGTCACAAAATTTCAGGGAACTTTTGACCCTCACTGTTTTAAGAATTGCAACATAACTCATCTTGGTTACAACGTTTTAATGACGCTATTGTGAGAAGCTTGTAGGTAGATTTAAATACATCAGAGATGAAATCAATGACATACACGACAACATTGCATGCAGGTACCAAGACCTCAGCACTAGAAGTACGTATTGGTAGAATTACTTTGAGTATTTAAAGCGAAGGCTGTTAATTAAAGGAAAATGTGTCTTATTCATCAGTTATAAAGATCAGTCGTTTGGAAAGTGCCTACGGCGCAGTGGTACAAAGTGGGGGGAAGGCTGTACGCAGACAAACAGGCAATCAGTGTAGCGCGAGCGCCGATGTTGTGCGCATGGCAGTTTTAACGGTTTGCCAATTGCAAAGCCGAAGAACTGCTTTCCAACTAGTGAAAGTGCCAGGATATACCAACACGTGTTAAGTGTCAGTGCCAAGCGTAGTAATAGTTAACACGGTGCTGTGATGCCGTAGAACACGGTAGGTCAAGTGCTTGAAACATCAGGAAGCTCGGCTGTCAGTCATCTGTCAAGAAACCTCTAACTGTACTATTAACTTTTGATAAAATTACATCTCTAGCGATGTCACGTAGGTACGTGCCGTTGCCATCTTTTGCTTATGAAGATGATGTTTAAACGAGCTTGTTTATTGGTTGTTTAATCATCATATGCGCAAGAAAATGTAATTATATTAATTGCTTTGTTTAACAACGTCTACTACCTGCTTTATAAGGAAAAGATACTTTGATAAATGAATTTCATTTGTTCAACTTATAAAGTAATCAAAGTCAACAATAAAAAAATTCTACATAATATTTTGCTTATGATTGATTCTTTCAATAATTCTTTTTAATCCAATTCATGACATCTGCATCACTGTTGGAATGCATGTGTTTGATTTTCAAGAGTTTACTAAGCAAAATCAATTTCTAACAAAGATAACTAGAGGTATTAAGATCAAAAATTAAGTTTAAAAATGGTACTTAGCTCAAATTTGTTTTAAAAATTAAGGTACTTACTTCTGGCTCAGCTCATAACCACGGCTCATGCCGTCGATATGAACTTGTATGGTGTAGGTAGGTATATAATAAAAAAGGGTGACTCACCACTTCACAACAACAGTCTTCAAAATTTCGGATGAATCTCAAGGTCAATCAACTTTAAACAGACTGATGTGGAGTGGTTTTTAAACAGAATTGAAAGTTAGAACCTAATTCTTTAAAGTTTCACTCATTGTTTTAATACCTATTCGATGTCAGTTAGTTTATTTATATACTTCGAAAATCAAATAATTCAAGACGAGTAGATATACTTATTGGAATGAATGACGCTCAGTCAATTTAAATGCGAAATATCTGATTTATTGGCATACAAATTAATAGCAATCAAATCTACAAGTAAAGTTTTCCATCATGTCATTGTATGTTATTATAAGTACCTTTAGTAGTTAGTTAGTTAGGCTCAGATCCGCGGCTACACTAGAGAATATAGAAAGGAGAAAAATCCTTAGTCTGTCTTCGCTAGCAAATTTTAAGGGACCCCATGTTTCTATAGCTTACTTTACCACGTGCGTTCCAAATACCACAAAGTTGGCATCGGTTCAGTTGTTGAGGCATTTGGAACAAAGCTCAATAAAAGTAAACAAAGAACTCCGTTAGTTTGTTATTTATTGCACCTTTTCTTCGTATCTACAAGAAAGCCAAGTAGATATACATTATTTCTTAAGAAACATATTTTAATTTTCATATATTTATCTATATCTCATATATAGGTACTAGGTTGGTATTAGAGCGATTAAGCCTATTGTACGGAACGATGAAAAATACTTTGGTGCTGAAATCTAGGTGTTTTGTTCGTCGAGATAATCTCAGAATTATTATCTACAAAACATTCATAATGTATTAGACTCAGGGATACCTCAAAATTCCAAGAGAAATTTACTACAATGTATTCCTAAAATTTTCAAAATAGGTCTTAATAATTATATAAATGGTCATACAGTATATTGTGCAGTTTTACTGTCAGTAATATTAGAGTAGAACAAATAATAAGTATAAAATACCAATAAATTAGCATACGACTTATAATGTAGGCAGTACATACTTCCTACATTGGTAGACGAAGGTCGTTGAATATTTCGATGCTGAGAAACCAATCGTCTTCCGGTTTTGCAAGACGGAGAAGGGTTATGCAAGACTGTGTAGTCCAAGGTCGTAGGTCTTCGAAAGTAACCACACTATTCTACTGCAAATATTACATAAGAAATCTACTTTGAATCCGGTTATTTGAGTAGGATGTTTAAAGTCGTTTGGGGATTTTCCATAGGATTAGCTAGGTTAGCTGAGAATGTTAAGATTATAAAAAGTTTTGGGACCGTTATCTATATAAACATAATGTATTGCGTCGGATTGTGCCGACGATGTCTATAATATGCTAGTGATATAAATATTGTAGATCGAAAATATCTCGAGGATATAAACAGGGCAATTTCAATTATCAAATTCAACCATTAAAACTATTGGTTACACTTAAAATAACTATACTCACATTATTAATTATATGAAAGTGATTTTTGGTTTTGAAGTGAAAACGGAAGCATTGGTTTATTTGCGTTTCCAAGTTAAATTTAATTTATAACATCTGAATTGGAAAGCAAAGCATTCACTCGTTGGTATGTATCACAGGGTTGTTGTAAATTTGCCACATAGGATACATCACATGTCATCAGCCCATCATTAAATAAGAACTTTAAACACGTTTTAATTATGTTCAACAATTAATTAAAAGTGGTTACCAATCATATGAAGCCAAACGTAATGATACTCATTCATAACATTATTATTTCACAGCCTTTTTACCAAAGGTATAATTTAGTTAGTTATAAATGATTTTTAAAGCAAAGCTTTCTTTTTAATGACCCTTACAAAATTGTTAGCGCCTAGATTATTAAAAATTATATACCTACTTGTCTGAACGATCATTTGCTTATTTATCAACCTCAAACTTAACACCAACGACAATTCTTGAACAAACATAATAAGTATTTGTTATAACTAATAAGGATTGCAGTAGACTGTTGAATGAGTCAAAATGTAATCGAGATTTTAAAATAGCTTTGAGGCGACATTCCATCGCCTTAACTCAACTGATTTCTACATTTTATGATCAGGTTTCTCATGTTATGTGTCACGAAATGCGCGTACTGATACATACCTCAAATTTATGTCTTCAATATTACTTTATTCATCTCATTAAGAAACTAAGTTTATACTTAGGTTCTTAATTCAAGAGTATGTTGGCTAAGGAGTTTAATGGGTACCCAATAAAAATATATCCACGTCATCAACCAAATTGAGAGTTGGTGGATGAACAGGCTCGTCATAACATGTCGTGACATTTTAAAATTTAAGCCGATCGAATCTCAGTTTTAATTTTGCATGTGAATTATCGATTTATCAGTATTGTTGTAGCTTCAATACTAGAAACGATCATTCGGCTACATGCGGAATGGAACCGTAAACCTGAAGCATATATTTATTTTATTTAAAGAATCGAATGGGGTTTAACGAACGGAATCTCAAAGTATTCGAACGATTGCTATCGCCATATAGGACACCATATTAAATCGCAGTTGGCATTTGATGTTAGCTAATGAGCATGTCAGTTGTATTGACGTAGACTGATGGATCAACTTTACAGTGTTGATCCAAAACAAAGTTAGCCTTATAAAAAGCTAAATTGAAAGAGTTGATGTCTTTTTGCACAATAATTTATTCGATGTGTTTCTATCTATCAATGTTTGTATGGTCCTAGAGAATTTTTAATAAAAAGGATCACATTTGTTTAAAAATCCTTATTATTATTATGTTCTAAACTAAGTAGCGACCTCTACCTATTTACCAATATTATAGTCAGCCTTTATCTAGCTTCTATCTGTTTAACGTACATTATTTGTACAACTATTTTAGAATCTAGACACTGTATCATAGAGCATTCTCAGTTCTCACATACTTCACGCCCATAAATATCTAACTGTTCAGTCTGATAAAACATTAAAGAAACATTCTTGGATCATGCAATTACAATTTATAAACTATAAAACTGAATACCTAACCACCGAAACGGTAATAGCCGTAAGTAACCGTTACGGAATATCCAAATACATTCTAGAGCATTCAATATCCACGATCGATTTGTTGATTAGAAATGCAAGCTTACGATTCGTGTATTGGACACACCTGACCACCCTAATCTATATGGAATGATGCATTTAGCAACAAATCGAAATCTGGCGTTAGCATATTTGCTTGGGTGTGACCTCAGCTTAATTAAGATCAAATAAAATTAAATTAATGATTTGTAATTTTTATATTTGGAATGTATTTCATGTATTTTTCAGATTAATTTAATTCAAATGTTATCATATAAGTAATCCTGTTTTCTTTCTCTGTTTGAATAAAATCATTTAAATGATTCTTCATAATGTCGGAAAGTGGTCGTCATCGCGAAACAAATTATGTTCTCCATAATTAATTATAATACAGAAATTAAGCATTTAATTGTCATTTTTGATTACGCACATAAATCCATTCATTGAAGAAAACATTTATGGTTGGTCCAGCCTACGATAAAATTATAAATATAACTAACTAAGACTTTTATACCAGAGTAAGTAAATAATTACAATTTGACTAAAATATTTAAGTTAAATATCTCACTATACGCACTTACAACTTATTTACAAACTTAAAAATTCTTGTACCGAATCCATACCGCTTCGAGCCGCCACCAATTAGCGCTCTTGTAACCATATAAGTTAAACTTTCAAGGCATGGAGAATTTTCATTTCGTCTGTACCTACTGTATACATCTAGTCATTATTTTGGAAACCTGTCGGTTGGCACCTGCCCAAGTGACCTAGAAACGTGTCATTAAAATTGCCCACACTTGCAGTGAGCGAGGCAAGTACTCTTTTTGTAGTTACAAGGGAACGCTGACCGGTCGGGTGTCGACAAGTATTACGACGATAATTGGTCTTGTGGTAAAAGGGTGTATAAAACAATAATAAATAAATGCCTTGTCATATAGCCCCAAGGCAAGTGGTGAGCTTGCCAAAACATTGAACAATAAAGTAGTAAAATAGATTAAAATATTGACATAAAACAGAACTTAATTTACCTATAGATAAAGGATTCCATACAAACCAGAATGACGCAGGCTATGTAATAAAATAATTATAATTGAATCATACAAAGTTCCGTTGAAATAATATGTTATCACCTAATAACCATAAAAAAATCACGAAAGACTGTTAGCCTGACACTTCAAAGACCGAAACCATATTAAATTTAGGGTCGGCAACGCGCGAGTGATATCCCTGGTGTTGCAAGCGTCCATAGGCTACGGTGACCGCTTACCATAAGGTGGGCCGTATGCTTGTTTGCCACCTTAATGGTATAAAAAAATTAAGGTGATAGCGGAAGAAAATACAATGAACCGTACAATGAAGTACACTATGATT
Source organism: Falcaria lacertinaria (assembly GCA_951449985.1). Taxonomy (NCBI): domain Eukaryota; kingdom Metazoa; phylum Arthropoda; class Insecta; order Lepidoptera; family Drepanidae; genus Falcaria; species Falcaria lacertinaria. The sequence continues at coordinate 8,571,273 of OX602117.1, forward strand.
TAGAGCCGACTTTGCCCCAAAATAACTCGGATCCAATTACAATTTAAGCCATTTCAGTTAATGAAATGCTCCTACATAAGCCCCCGCCGTTCACTTTCACCGAAAAACGTGCTAATGTGTTCGAAAAACAAAACTGATATCGAACCAACTTCGTATACGATAAATTTCTTTTTTAATTCTTTTCAAACATATGAACCACTCATGAAAATACTAAAATTATAGCTCTGACCTCTAGCAAAATATTTTCATTTTATTAGGTAGCTATATCCAAGCTGAATTTGATGGTTAAAAATTGTTCATATACCGAGTCCACAACGTGGAGTTTAATACCTTAAAAAAGTATGACTATAAAGCTTGCAGACTTCTAATTTGACAGTGAAGGTCCTAACTAGCAGGTGATTCGTAAAACTTTTACGACAAAAGAGGTGTGAGATATCTTTTATTTCAGATTTGACATCAAAAGACACTTTTATGAACTTTGTCGCTTTTTCTCCCCTTTTAACAGAATAATAACACTTTTAACAAAATAAAAACTGCAATATTATTGCAATTTTTTTTTGGCCGAAAGTATGTTTTTTTAAGTTACGTTGTTACTTATTTTTAAACCAGAAACGCCACGCTTAAAAATGACATCGTGTTGTACGAGAAATATTTCTGTAAACAATTTTCTAATAATAAATTTGATGGTGGTGAATTATATGATTCGTAAATGATATCTTTCTATACGTGTACATAAATATTTACGAATGTAAGAGGAAAATCATAGCTTGAATATTTTTTTGTTCGATAGAGATAACAAAAAAGCTAGCTTGGTCTAGCCATAAGCTTGATATGACATTGATAGACATTCTAATGATCACCTTTCATTGTATCTTTCACCAGGTAGAATAATTGATATAGCTTATGCTTTTATTTGGCCAGGATAATTAGCCTCTTTAGTGCGACAGGTTTTAGATACAAGTCTATAAAGCCAAAAAAAACAAAACCGTTGTTTGGAGATAGTTTAGCATAGGAAGCCAAATTCGTATAAAAAGTAGAAATGTCGGTAATTTTATCATCAAAAGTAATTTTGTGAATGGTGAATACCTAAGTAATAGACGGTGAATCTTGTCGAATCATCGTGCTGGCAATTTCGACTAACCCTTACGCCACTTTAATTGGATTGACAATAACACGACGTAAACATTTTTTTTCATAGAAATCTAATTAGGAAATTCGTGTTAAAGAGGGCATTCAACCCATAACAAATGAAAATACGAAGTAGTCATACAGGACATCAGTTTTTAAAGGAAATTTCAAACCAATCATAGAACAACCACTTTAATAGTTTTTACAATAAAAAGTGACCTGATGATTTGTTACTGTCTAGAGGCAGTGAATATTCTCACGAACTCGTTTTAAACGTTGAGGAAAAAGCCTTCGATTTGAGTTCCCACGTAGTTACCTATCTTCACTATTGAGACTTAATAATGCATGATTATAATAAATTAAAATATAACACTGTTGGTGTGTCGGAAAATATTATGAACTGCGACAAATAATACAAGGTTACAGTGTTGGAATTTTAGCTGAAATACATATCATAACGCCAAGGGTTATAAGGGGTGAAGAGTGCCATTTCACTATTTAATCACACCCTTGTTTTGCCTCTTTTACATTCATCAGTCTTTTCATACAATGTATGAAATGTTGATTTAATTGATGAATGCCCATGCTCTCCGGTTACGAACAATAATAATTATTATGTAAATATATTCCTTACCCTACACAACTTCATCTAACAAATTTTCTACAGTCAAAAAAAAAAACCTACTGCATGCATCTTGATCCGCAATATTCTTACTAAAATTAAACAGCTAACAGGTAGGTTAAGATATGTTTTTGTAAATAGTTTAATCTGTTATGTGTCAATTAAGTATATAAATAAATGAACAGCTAACACAAGTAAAATAAACCTTAAATACAGCAAGAACCAATGACAATAATATGTGTATATCATTGGCAAGAACTGTCTGGAAGATTCAAAACTTTACTGGATTTGCTTCAACCAACTATGTGTCTATTTACGACAGTGTCGTTTCTGATAAGTACATATATCTATTGAACATTTTGTGGTTAACTGATCATTTAAGAGTTAAGAATTTTCAAGGCTGACTTTAAACTTTCGAAGACGGCGTGTCTAAGTTATTGCAATATTTATTTATTTGAATAATGGAGAACAACCAATATGTCAATAAGGTTAGGACTTAACTGTGCTAGCAGCATTACTACTAGACCAGCGTATCCTGAAGGATTTATATTGAAATGTTCATGCCTGCCCATCCATCCTTAACCTAATTTGCATCAAGGGCACTTCATTTCTTATTTCGCTTTATATTTCTTGAACTTCGTATTAAGAGGTAAATTCTAAATATTTTATGCTACTTACTTCATACTTCAAGAGAAAGGAGCAATAGCTACAAAGTCTACCAGACCATAAACCACTTGTGTGCAGCCTTTAAATGTCAGACAACATAATATTGATTTCAACATAACTTTCACTTGATGCGTTTTATCGATTAATTAGGTATCGAAATATTCTTTGTCTTTAGAAAGTATTTTAATAGGCACTTAGCGACTAGAAAGTTATGTGCTTGTGATGTACTAGTTTCTGTGACTCTTTGTAGTTGCATTATTTACAAGAAATAACAATATTTATCTAACTGACTAATTACTGAATTATAAAAAGGCTTAATTGATTTTTATTTATATATTCGATTCTTACTCGAGTATACATAAACGAATTCAGGCACGCAAGAAGAGTCAAACATAGGTACTTTTATCGGATAAACAAAAGGTCGAACCTTTTGTCGAAAGGCTACCAGAGATGCTCAGAGGAAGAGAGAAAACTTTTTCTAACGAGAATCGCGTTCAAAATCTAGTTCTCGTATTTCCAACAAAGGATTTCATTATAAAGTATTGTATAATAAGTAGGATGTAAAACAGATTAAACTATTTATAATAAAAAGATCTGACCCAAAATTGCGGGAGCTTGCCAAGAATGCTGGCAGCATTGCCACGCTGGATAGCAATGCTGATTCTCTGAGATATGTTATACTAAGTAGGATGTATAAAAAAAATCTAGAATACACTAGGTGTATATCTTCTTGTTCTATTACTTTTAGCGATTTAACAAAATGATGTTGAGTGATAATTTTATATCAAAGGCCGTTAACGTTTCCATAATCAAATTGTGCAGCTTAATTTAAAGGTCGACTTTCGTGCATTGACGTCATAACGTCAAGACTCAAGGTGGAAAGTTACGTAAGGCCTCAAAAATTGCAAGAGCGATCAAGTGCCAGATCCGGGTGTGTTTCATAACACTGGCTGTCCGAACACTCTTCGAACAATCGTTCACAAATTCGCGTCGCTAAAACCGCTAGCTGGAATACACAATGAGTCTATTTTTAAGGCTGTTAAAATAATGTATTCACAGAATGTCTTAAAGTTTTTCATTGCAGTAGGGTCATGTTAAAGTACCCATATGAAGTACACAGTGGATATACGAAAAATTACCAGTTATTTATTAAAAAAATGTGATAAATCCGGATATAATTAACAAAATATTTGAGGAAATCAGATTCATAAGGAAACATTACCCGTTATACTTTTACATAGCACTTATTATGTGTGTTCACAGTTTGAATTCAATGTTCGTTCGCTTTATGAGAAAGTTACTTTCGTACTCCATATTTTTTAGCAATATTACGAACATTACAACAATATCCATTCTAATTTTGATAATGCTATATATATAACAGCATATTTTTTTTAAATTGCATCGCCCAACCTACTGATGATATACCTGAAAAAAATACTGTTAGGTTTTAATTGTACCTGTGGTAAATAAAAAAAAAACTGATCTGCTTTTTGACCTCAATTTCTATTTTCTACGGTCACGATTTCGTGAACCCAGTTAAACGAGAAGACTTGGTGAAGTGTTAAGAAAGGTAGGCTAAGCATATCATTTTATAAATCTTTGAACTTAGTTCGCTATTGACCTAAAATATTGTGGCGAGTAAGATATTTGAGTAGAGAATGCTTGGCTGAGATTATCGTTTACGTCTATCTGCTCTGTCAGATATTAAAGGAGTGACAACGGAATATTTTAAATATCAAGTTTCTTTGAAACCTTGTCTTAGAAAATTCATGTGTGCATATATTTTATTATATAAATGCCGCAATTTTTTAGTGCGATTTAAGTTCATCACGACCAGTTTTTTCAGTTCGTAATTTAACTCCCGAAAACTTTTCATCTTTATACAAATAATGGGAAGTATGTTTGTATCCACTACTGTATTACAATTATCTTGTGCAGCGGGATTATGCAACTATGAAAAGTACGCAAGAATACATATTGTGACAAAATTTCAATTTGGGCAAATTGGGCATACCCCAATGTTTACTTCCCACTTGCCACGTTTTACGAAGCTGTTAAAGTGATAAAAACGCAAACACGCATAGTAAAAATTTTACTTAGCAATAATTTTTCTGGTAAAAATATGTAATCATTATATATATTACAATTGAAAAACCTACATTAGTTATTTTTAGTTTAATGCCTCTCGTGTAGATTACCGAATCAAACAAATGACGTAGAAGTTAAGGCAGAAATAAAACGTCTTTGCGAAATAAAATTAGCTTTGATTATACACTTATTATTAGTTATGGAGATTGCTAGGTTAAGCAGGTTCTATCGCCATTCAATTTTGAATTGGATATCCACTTATAACGTACTCGCAGTGCCTTCATGCACATAATAAATAAGAGTAAGAACAACCTCTACAACTTATAAGACCCGTCAATTGATGAGTATCTTCCAAACTTCAAAGTTAACACGTATCTTGTTAAAATGTATGGATATGGATGAGTGTGAACTTAACTCATTAGTACGTGAAACTGACAAAGTTCATTGCCTTCCTCAACGTTAACAAATATTTATGTAAATTGATTCTGTATTCCATGAAAAGACATCATGTTTCATAGAGGTTTGGTCCAAATTTGAAAGTGCCGGCCGATACATTTTTTTTGTATATTCTGTTATAGCTTGTCCGTCTGAGCATTTTTTATTATCACACCAAAACTGAACATTATTATTTGACGAGACCTCTGGTCTAGTGGTTAGTATACCTGACTGCTACGCTAGGGGTCGCGGGTTCGATTCCCGCCGGGGCAAACATTTATGTGACAAATATGTTTGACTTGCGTCTGGGTGTTTGGTATGTATTATAAGTATGTATTTACAAACAAAAAGTATATTAAGTATTATATCAGCTGCTGGTTCCCATAGTACAAGCTTTGCTTAGTTTGGGGCCAGATGGCGTTGTGTGATAATGTCCAAACATTATCAAACATTATTATTAATTACAGGACATTTCATTTGTTTTGGTAATTTTTAATTCCTACTTTCAACAAAATGTATGAGTATTTAGATTTTCGATCTCAAATATATGATAGTATGAAATGTTCAGTCGGGCAATTTCTAACAGAATATACAAAAATATTGCATAGCCGGCACTTTCAGATTTAAACATACCACATTAATTCCCTTTATCCCACAGATGTCAATACTTAAAACCACCTCAGAAAGAAAATGAACAGTTAAGCGTTGCTGAAGTAACAAAGATGAGACGTTAATTAAATAGCTGTTATAAATTTTCCCAGACGTCGAAAATGCTAGGCAAATATACGTTGCATTCTGTAAAAGAATTGGAGAGCTTAGATGAATGTTCAAAGTTACAGAACTTACTTACAAAAACAAAGTTGAAGCTGACGAAGTCGTACTACATGCTATCGAAAATCAATAGCTATTCAAACAATGTTCTGAGCTCGTTCAGCTCACATCCGGATAAAGTTATTGAATTATTTATATATATATTATATATATATTGAATATTTGAATCAAGTTATTTGCACTGTCAGATTGAAGATACGTATTAGTGGTAAGGTAGATCCTCATTTTATATGTTCAAGAAAGCATAACAGTATCTATTTCATTGTATACATGATGACTAAAGTGCCCGCGTGCTGTCGTGGGTAAATAATGGAATTAAGAGCAAAACGCAACTACACTTTCTGCTTTATTTTGAAAACTAACTTTAAAAACAAGAAAAAAATAATTAAAGAATAATAAACTAACGTATTATTAAAAAAATGCAAGAATTAAAATAAACCAAACATTTGTCCTAAATTATTGTCACGCGGGAGGGTCTCAAGGAGGGTGGTAGCATTGCGCCGCTGTATGGCAATGCTGATCCTTTGCGCAAAATATATTCCAGCCTTCTTGTCACCAGAGTCCCGAATCAATTGTCGTGAGACCTCCTTGTGCAGCAAATGAGCCTCTGGACCCCATGGCCTCAGGGTCTCCACAGAAAATACTGCTATTATGTGCCTGTTCCGAGACACATATATAAATGTTATAGAAGGCATAATAATATCAACTTAGTTGTATACTTTATGACTACGGATAAAGTTAAAAGTGATAACCCGTTTTCGTCACGTAGTGGGTAAATAATGCAATTTAGAGCAAAAAACTACTACAATTTACCTAAAGGCCATGATAATTCACAAACTGCTAGCTGTCAACAAAAACGAGAATAACAATTTCTTTAGATATTTCACCTATTACAGCTATAAGCTGGTGAAAGCGAAGTGTCTGGAAATCAAATTGTCATTCCAAACGTCGATCCTAAGTTATTCAACAGAGTGCAACAATTCAATTTGCCTTTTTAAATGCACAAAAGCTATTTATCTGATCTCACTTAATGTTATCCACCGTCTCGGAACTCGCTACGAATACAAATAAAGTGAATACAGTTATCAGTTTTAAATATAACTATTATTGAAGGTATCTGTGAGCAAGATTAAAAACTCTGACTAAAAATGTGTGTGCAAGAACTGTTATTATAAAAAAACATACAATAGTACCCTTTCAGGTCACTGTCTAGAAGGCCTGAAGGTATGAATACATTTTGATGTAAAGTTATTTATCGAATCCCATATAAAAACTAGTGTATAAACGCTTCACCCTGAAAGCGTCCTATACAAACATTACTCACAGCTCATACATTCAATCCATTAGAATTACGATAAGCCAAAAAGGCACAGCAAGCAAGAGAGATGAGTATGGTGCCAGTTGCTACCGTTAGTTCAAGTCAGTGACCAAACGAACGTGAGCTCTCACTCGAGCCACAATACATCAATAAAAACAGTAGGCCTTTTACGCAATAGTGTCGGAATCCTGTTTCTATCAGCCACTTATTTTTATACAAGGATAATTTAATTGGGTTCCTTATGTAATTAAAGGTCTGCTAATCTTAGCCTAACGTAATCGGAAATGATTGGCCTTGCATGGTAAATACATGGATAAAACGCCAATAAGGTCCTGTTGTGCGAAATAATCAAACTAAACTAATTTGACAGGACTTATAGTATTGCCATCCTCATTTAACCCCGCACATGAGAAAACGATAGCAAGACTTTTTAGTTCTGTCAGATTAGTTTAGTTTAGTGATTTTGTACAACAGAATTGGCACCAATATTTTATGACGCAATCTCTAAAAGAGTTTTATGTCAGGTTCCGTTACTAAATAAGCTTCCTTATAAAAAAATACTAAACAATTTAATTGATTGCGTTTAAGATATAGTCGCTTAAATGTTCACAAGCCAATGGCTAATGCAGCAATTAATTGTTTAGGTAGTTTAACTACTGTTTATTCATGTTCATTTTAACGCAACAAGTCGCCACAGCTATGGTAATGAGTATTAGAGTGGCATTTATTGTGTGTTAATGAGCGTAGTTCTTCAAGAAGCTTATTTTTAATGAATATGCGTAATACAACATATTTTTATAACAATAAATACATTTGTTAGTATTTCTATAATTATATGAATAATTTACAAGGTTCAATTTGTACATACAAATTACAGCCACCGAGTCAGACCCCGAAAAATGTGGCAGTACGACCTGGATGCCTTTCGATGGGACTGGGTCCATATTGCTGGGAATAGGGGGACATAGAGGGAATTGGGGGAAGCTTTTACCCAGAAGTGGGATAGTATAGGCTAGAAAAAAAATAAAGCTACAGTTTAGTAACTCTTACGACTCCGATAGGTGTAGCGAGCTAGCGGGTTCGATTTCCGCCAAGGCAGGTATGTGTTTGCATACTAAAGTGCCAAATAAGAAGTCAACAGCAGATACAGTGCTCTTACAGAGCTTATAGAGGCTTACGAATTGCGACACAAGGGGTTATCCCTCACGCGTTACCGATTTTGATATATATCTTGTCGTCTAAAACAAATTTAAAATCACAATATTCTTCATTGTAGTGACCTGTCTTGGAGTGTAGCACCGGACCGAAATAATTAATTAGGGAATTGAAAAGCTAATTTAAATATCATATGTTAAACCAAACTTAATATTATAGGCTAGTTGATTGAGCCATTTAACCGCAGAGCCAATGTTTGAGCGACCGAATATTATGTGCAGTGTTAAATGAACTCCTATTAATTCGTTAACAACAACTGAATTACTTTTTCTGTCGCCAAGAAAATGTCTTTGCTTTCGCCAAGATTAGTACAGAAAGAATTCCTTTTAACGTTATGTTGGCGCGGCATTGCATCCGTTGGTACAAGCAACCATGCTAAACAAACACCTTATCAGATAACTTTACTGTACTACATAAGCACCTGAATACTTGATTCAGAATTCTTGATGCATGATCTTGAACTAGTTCAAGATCATGCATCAAGAATTCTGATGATCGAAATATCAAAGGCTTTATCCCTAGGGATAAAGCCTTTGATATTTCGATCTCGCTTGTCGTTGCAGTTTGACATCAAGCTAAAACTATTTCTGCTATGTAATTCTCTCAAAAAACTGCTGTGGTATCAGTTCCGTTTTCAAAATTCTGGGAAAGTAAACAAAAAATTCATACGGACGAACACAGAATCTACTCCCTTTTTGGAGTCAGCTAAAAATGAGCAAGACCTACAGTAGTTTCATTATTATAATGATCTGTTAAGTGACAACTCTAGCTCTAACAAATTTGCATTGCTCAATCTTGAATTTTTGGAATAAAAATAATAAATAAGTAGGTTACTTAAGTAGTGGGTAAATTAAGTAGGCAACTGGAAAGAGGGGTTTGCCCAGCAATGGGACAGCAACGGCTAAATAGATATATATTTTGCTTGTTTTTATCAACCAAACTCTACAAGTCTTGTATTTATGACTGATGCATCTGTTAAAAACAAAATTTCAATTGTTGCCATAATTCAACAATTTAATGGATATTATGACGTCATACAAATCCTTTTAGCGTTAATTTATAAAAAAAACATTCACCTTTAATTTTATATGATTATAATGCCCGTACCACATTCGAGTTTTGCTAGTCATGCCAATGTATTTTATTGTAGAAATTAAAATTATCGATTATAGTGAATGATTGCTGATAGAGGTAATCGATTAAAATTTAAATTACTACCTATATAGATTTTAAGTGTTGTGCTTAGAAGTAATTGGTTCTCAGAACCCATCCCAATTCTGGGTAATATAATTTTAAAGCTAATATTGAATGAGAAATTTCTATAGTAGGTACTGATATTATAACGAATTCCTATAGGTGTATCCTACTTACGTATAACACAAAAGAGGTATACCATTTTCACTTTTGCTTTTCTTCCTTACATAAAAGTTTCCTTTATACAGAAAATAAGAAAGACAGAATTTTAACGATTGGTTGCGAAGCTAATTAAACGACACAAGACCTCTTTAAAACAACTTTCAATCTGTTACCATATAATTATAAAAATACCATATATATATGGTTTTCTGGGATCTCCATTTAGGAGAATAATTATTATCTATGGAAGAGTACTAATAGATTGCACTAGATATACTTGTTAATTGAGGAACTGAAGCAAACATGCTACTAATTCCATAAGTGGGAACAAAATTATAAATCTTAATATATTTTATTGTATTTATTTATCGTAGTAAAATATACGCTTGAATTGATCGCTCTTGCGATAAGGCCGCCTTTTGTTTACACTATAATTACTTTTTTGTTGTTTTTTTTTCACATATTTCTTACTTGGTGTGCAATAAAGAATATTTGTATACACGCATAATATTTATATGGGTCATTTCAAAAAATAAAATGTTTTGATACAAAAATTAAAATAAATAAAATGACGTACTGCCGGAATACTAGTTTCTCACTATTAAAAAAAATACACCTTATCCAAGATATCGTTTCAATATTCTGGGATTTCCATTTCTATTCGGTTCTCTTAGGAATTCCACAGGGAAATATAACAGAGGAGAGCTTTTAGCTAACATTTTACGTTTTCTGTTTTGTTCGATGGATAATCACAAAAGATAACCAATTAGACTAAAATATATAATATACAGATCACATAAAAATAATGTACAGTTACTTCTATAATGCTATACATTGAGACGACATGGACGGGTAAGAGTAATGAAGATGTAGTTAAAAAGTTTTTGCTAAAGCATAAATATCAGATGGTATTTCATTTTAACTAGTAAAGCAATTTGTGTCATAAAGTATATTTATCAGAGCTTTCAATTGCTCAATAAGTTTCCTGCATGCATATTGCAAACACTTAGAAAAAAGAATACCTAAAATATTGTCTTTCAAACGTTGAGTTTGGTATGTGATAAAACAATCTTGTAATTTCCCAATACGACATCTACTTGTTAATTCATGCGCAAAAACGAATGAGTGAGTCAATCAAATTACCACCTTATAACAAAAGCAATTGAGTCGTTGTTAGATTTAATAAAGAGCTTTGTAGTGGGGTTTGATTCGATGTCATTGTCGTGAACTGCGGTCTGCGCGTGAGTGTGCCGCCGCGCCGTAAGTCCAGTCAGCCGCGAGATCCGGCGTGCACGCGCCGCTTTCGACGCCATTTTGTTTTTTCGTTTCAAGTTACTACGAAGTGAAGAGTTTTTAACATAAGTTAATTTATAAGTGAATAGTGATATTTTTTATATCGAGGATACTTTTAATGAAAAGGATGTAAAAAACTAGGTTGAAGATGTGATAAGTGTTGATTGACTCGTTAAAGGTAATTTTAATCAATCTGTTGGTTATTGGCTAATCTGTAGTGTAATGGTATTGGCTCAGTCAGGTGCCGGTAACATCAAAAGACTTTCTACGTTAATCAATGTATGGATACTCAATGACGTTGCAATAACTTTGTGTGTACACTTTCTCTAAATACGACTTATATTGCGTCACTGCTTTCACAGATTTCCATAGTTTTTCGTTAATTCAATGCTAATTATGACCATGAGAATTTGCATTTGCATAAAATTACCATCTAAATCTCAGTGTATCTTCATTTACAGAGTTTGGTTCAGGAATTAAGAGTTAACTTTAAATATTCCAAATATTATTATCACATTGGATTGGCTGGGAGACAAGTTACTACGAAACCAGATAGCTTACTTTATCTTTCTTGAATTGCACAACAAAATGGAAGTTTACGTTCCATCAGATATCAGAATCAATTCGGAATTTACATTAAACTCACTCTTACAATCATGACACCCCAAACTTGTTTATTGTAAATGATTATGAATATAATTGTAAATTTACATTAATTAATTAAATGCAAATTCATTGTAATTCATTATCAATTTTAAGTGTATGTTATAAAGAAATAATAAAGCAAGCATTACTTTCAATCAATTTAGGGATTAACAAAGCACATTGGAGGAAGTATTAATACAAATAACGATCTTTAATAATCAGCCAGTAATTATTGTGTAAGAACGGAATGCGAGCTCAACAATTCATCTAGAGCCAAGTCGCAAAAAAGCTAGTTACATTTTTTGCTACCATTATGTTCAAGACATCGATGTATAAAGCATTTTAATCATAGTACGCGTGACTTTACAAGAGTAATTGCTGGATCATTGGTAGTTATGTCGTCATTAGAACAAACAATATTTTTATTTGTAGCATTTAATTCTTCCTTAATTGCACCGGTTTCATCTGTTTCGGTTAACTTGTTTTGCTGTGTTGCTATCTTTCTTATTGGTCTATAGTTTTGTAGGACATAATCCTCGTAAATTTAGTTTCGAGTTCCAGTTGGTTGACTTGAGTATTTACCTGTCGCTACTGGTCCGGAATAATTTTATATTATTAGTTTCGATTACTCACTAGCACTACGTGTGAAAAAAGGAAAGTTTACGTCTATGTATCATTTATTATCATCCTCTCTATCTCTCTGATTTAATTAACCTTATTCTTAACACATTTAACAGTACTATTAGTTAACATTGACGGAATTAAGGCCACTAAGTTTTCAAACACCTCCTATAAATTCGCTAGAACACCAATATTTACATGCATTGAAAACTCTCGCAAATTAGTAGGACCTGCGTATAGTGATGGTATGTTTGCAGTCCATCCGTCCGTCAATTGAAGAGAAAGCCGTCGAGCGGACATTATGGAGTGCACGCTCTACTGCGCCGTGATCAAGTGGATCACGTTTAGTTTTCAACTCCCAGCTAGCTGTTTATTTTACTCATTGTTCAGATGAACGCGATGCATTTACAAGTTGCCTAGTTATAGAGTCTTCAAAGTAAACACTTTTAGTTCTATTCAATGACCTATTTGATGATAGAATTGCTGTCTCGTACGTGCTTAAATATTTGCGATTCTATACAAGCATTGTCCCAAGTGTAGTTTACTTTGAGATTAAGCTTTATGTTATGTTCCTTGTCGAGGGTCTGTAGCGAATGTCTAACGCTTAAGTATTCTTTCCAACTTCGGATCTTATCAAGGATGATACGTGAAAAACTATGGTAGTAACTACTATGAAATGTGAACTCAATCACTATTAATTCGTAATTCGATTCTTCTAGACGAACTGTTACATCGATTATCGATTTTATGACCGCTAATCACCCCACAATATCAATTACCACCGTACGGAATGATTTAAAATATGTAAATATATCGAAGAATTTTATAGAGTTGTAGTACATAATATTCATAGAATACTTGAATGGATGGTTAATTTGTGTAGTGACAAATGAGTTCTCGAGACTAAAACCTTTGAAACTCCATATGATATAACATTATTTAGGTATCACTTGCGCGTCGCCAAACCTGCAGAAATATCTTCAAAATAGAGCATGGGGTTCTTCAAGAAGTTGTTCTTGAAGAACCCCATGCTGAATTCCTTTCGGAAAACCACGGCGGCGGTGGCGTGTGCAGGAGGCAGCTTCTTTGAAACCGCGCAGCGCGAGACCATTTCGGTTCCAATGTGTGGGGATTGTTTTAATAATCTGTTTTGTTTAAATTAAGAAAATAATTTGAAAATATCTATTGAATTGTTAAATAGCTTTTTGTCGTATGAAGCACGTTGTATTGTGATAAGCAGGTTTTAAATTGTTAATGATATGTTATTAAAATAAATGTTTATTAATTTTACAAACACCATGGCATTTTTTATTGCCATAGGTACTTAATATTTTCTAGAAATACAGTATTAGACTGTAAAACTGACTTTGCAACTCTGAATAATCTTGCGTAGTACTCAACTTTCACAACCCACGCGGTGTCTATCCCATGCAATTTTATTATACTCTAAATAGTTTGAAAATAACTTTCGGATGGGATTCCAGGTATACGTCCTACCTCAGAGCAATTATAAGAAAATGTTCTGACTTCTATTAGTGCCGTAGCTGTACTCTGTTGGGATAATCACTGCAACCAATAAATTGTGTAAACGTTTTGTACTCTTAATGCTGTATTGCAATCTTGAAGTACTTTGTCAGATTCTTAAAGGGGTCAGCTAATTACGAGATGTACACCCCTACCTTTTCACATTTTGACAATATTTGACCTAGAGCCATGTGTGAACGCATTTTCCATTCCCACCGGTCTGTACCAATTAGTGTTTTCTAACTTAAGTGCAGTGATTAATCACACCACGAGCTTTACGATGAAGTAAAACATCGTACATTATCGAAACCGTATATGAGGAAACGATACATTTGAAAAGAAATTCAAAGACGTATGCAGTGCCTCAGAGACGGCGACGGAGTCACCATCGTGTCGTTGGCAACAAATTATCCTGGGTGGCTGTACCTCCGCCTACCCCTTTGGGTAACCTTGTAGGAAGGAGTGGCAAAGCTGGAATAATGAGTAATCTCGTTGATGTGGTAGTGGGAGGAGATCTTCACGTCACTTCTGTAAAAGTACCAATTTGCATAATTCGTGAGGCCTTAAAACTGCATATTAGCAAATGGAAGGTAAATCTACCAGACAGGATGGGATCAATGACCTGAAGACGGTGATCTAATCTGTATGAATGTTAAATTCCGGATCGCTGATGACTGGGTGTTTTAGGACAGGTTGGGACATGTAGAGCCATCTCCAGCTCAAATTTAAATTAAGTCTAGATATCCACATATTCATATTCCCTTCTTGAATATTACACCCGCGACTTTCTCCGCTTAGAAATAGGATAACTTATACCAACCCTTGAGATATTTGTAGTAAAGTCTCTGAAAGTACTGCAGCGTTTCATTAGAGAAGATATAATATATCTACTGTCTTTTAACATTGATAAATTTTACTTAAAAGTACAATGAAACTTGATGGAAAAAGGATCCTTATTCCTCATTTCTATCTCAATAGTCAAAATCTAAAGTTAATATCTCATAGGAAGAATCCGTTACCTTGTTCTAGCCTCGCGGCAATAACGCAATCAAGGTGTTAACCATAAAACGATTAATTAGCCAATGTCAAAAATTATTAGGTGGAATTTGAGACAAGAATTTGCCTTTTACGCACCACAAATAAATTATCCCTTAATATTAAGTGTCATTTAAGAACGTAAATTATCTTTGTATATAAAAATTCAACATCCGTCATGTGTTCGTGTCTACAAAACATTGAAAGGTAGTCGAAGGATTGATTTGAGAAAGAGTGTTTTATACGTTTTCTTTTGAAGTGCCCGCGGAAACGGCGTATTCTAAACTTTTTTAAGACCGCCACACCGAGACCTGGCCCGGTTTATTTATAAATTAATTATATATGAAATGTTAAATAATGAAAATATTTTTGGCAAAAAAAAAGTTTTGGCGTCTCACAGCAACATAATAAAATGTATATAGGCACAGAAATATTGGTAGAATTAACAAAACATAACTGCATTTTTCTTCCTATATCTGACTTTATAAGTTCTGGTAAAGACTATAAAATCTCACTAGACAACACATTTCAAATGCCTTGGATTTGGTGCAATCTACGCATGTGTAATTAGAGTAACGGAGGCAATTAAACTTTTTAACTAAATGCGAGTTTCTCATGATTCACTTAAGGTGAAAAGAGCTTAACGTGCTAAGGCGGCCTACTAGACCAGTTGCCTTACCTTTTGCCTTTAGTTACCTTACAGAAGATCTCAACCAATAATAATAAGTAGGGAAATGTTCCTGGGATATGGAAAGGTTTAGGAGAGGCCTACGCCCCAGAGGCGACTACTGCCTTTATGCACCAATTTAATAGTTTGTACATCATAACATTACTATACATAATGATACCCTGGCTCCGTCTCATCTCCCTGGCACCTCGGTGGCAGCCGGCGCCGCTGCTGCTCAGCAAGAGTGCCTCAATATGCCGGAAATATGCGTCTTGGTCCAGGGCACATATTTTCTGCATTTGCGGTTGAAACTCTAGGTCCCTGGGGCCCGGATGCTCTTCAGCTTTCAAGGAGGTCTCACGGCGGCTGGTTGAGGCCTCTAGTGACAGGCGTGCTGGAACATATCTCGGTCAGGGAATTAGCATGGCAATGCTGCCAGCATTCTTGGCACGCTCCCGCATGATTCCGGTTTGGGTTAGATCTTTTATCATCTCCCTTATTTTTTTTGCAACAACCGATTGTTATTTTCCTGGTTTTAATAATACTTTTTTAACCGAACCTTGAAACGTTTCTGGCACGAAGGACATAAGTTTAATATTACCAATAACGCGTTTGTATCACAACAACCCTTAATTACAATCTGCACCGTGATTGCGTTAATTAACAACATATTGTGTATCAATTAATAAACGTATATCGACAAGCTATTTCTACATACATAAACTATTTTACGTAATATACGCAATTATGTGATGAGCATTTGTTTTTGCCTTGTGTCTGCTTTAAGATATTATGTAATTTAAGAATATATAAATATATGTAGTACATATTTAAATGCCTTCCCACAAGGATCCCGAAAAGGAAGCTAGTGTTACAACACTTTTCAACTTATATAATTTGGTGCCAACGTGACAGACGGACAGTGAATCTGTCGCCGTCTTTTAGGCATTACATACGTCTTTGAATTTCTTCTGAGACGTGTGTAGGTTTCCACACTATATTATCTTTCACCGTAAAGGTCATGGTGTGACTAATCACTGCATTGTTTTTAGAAAACTAATTGGTACAGACCGCTGGGATTCGAACTTGCGTCGCTATAATTATGTATACAAAAGACTAAGTATTCAATCAGAAGCTTGGTAACAATAATATAAGCTTTGCATACTTTGGGACGAGATGGCGTGGTGTGACAATGTCCAAATAATATTGATTTATTTACCTACCAAGTTGATAATTTAATCTTGATAACATTAGCAGTGGTGTGATATTTTATCTGCAATCGATCGCTCTTAAGCTATTTCATCTATGTAAGCTTTCAATTAATCCGATATAAATCTTTGTTTCAGATTCCAACAAGTGTGAACCAGTGCTGTGAGCGTGTGAAGCATTATAAGTGTACAACACAGTGCATAAAGTGATGCCACGGGTACAGTGTAGTGAAAAAGTGTCACAAATGAAGCGCCGCAGACTGTACGTAACTAACGTAACACGCGTGACGCCAGTACAGTGATCAAGGAAAATGTTGGCGAAAAGTGTTTGGATTGTTCTGATAACATGTTGTGTTTTCGGTAAGTGGGCTTTCTTGGATATACAATTTTTATTGCATAGTAAAAGTAACTTCGTGCTTAGAATTTAGATAGCAAAAAAAAATTTGACACATTCTCGAATTTAATACTTCAGATCAGAAGGGCGGTATTATAAAATCTATACCATATAAAAGGCTTTGTCCTGAATGACTGACTAACGGATCAACGCACAGCCTAAACCGTTGATCGCAGAGACCTGAAACTTGGAGGGTCTGTTCTTTATATGACGTAAGGATCCGATAAGAAAGGATTTTCTGAACTACAGCCCCTAAGGAGGTGAAAAAGGGGGGCAAAGTTTGTATGGGACGACGTAATTACTTGGTCCAATCTACTTAAAATTTGCATAAACCTTTTTTAATGGAATTGGTGGATTGAAATTAACGGGTTTAAAAAGGGGTAGAGAGTTATTTTGGCGGTGATTTGCTTCGATGTTATGTTATCTTATCTTATGAATACTCTTAAGTCCTTTTGATTTAAATTACATTTTATTTTGAGACATGTTTGAAAACTCCAGACGAGTTTATTCAAAAACGTTGAGCTCTCTTAAAAACATACTAAGCAAATGTATACAAATAAATAAAACAGTCAGAAAAAATAAATTAGTTTCGGATATTACCCCAAACATCAAACAGACAGCTGTTTGATGTTTGGGTTAGTCTCCGAAACGGCTGGACTGATTTGAACGGGACTTTCACTGGCAGATAGCTCTTTTCACTGGGCTTAATATAGACTTTTTTTTATACCACTAAGGTGGCAAAGAAGCATACGAAACATACCATAAAATTGTGAACTATATCCGAACGACGGGAACATTTAGAACAAGACTTTCCCTGACAGGTAACTGATGGTATAAAGCGTCAAGCTAAGGCTAATTTTATTTTGGAAAAATAATTAGGGTACCTCGCAACAATAAATTAAACCCGTGAAATTGTCAACAAAATTAATGCCACGCGTACGAATATGCGGGCTCAGCTAGTTGCATAATAATTATACGTTATTGTTAAGCAAATTTTAATTATGATGCGTAGTAACACATTACAGACAGATACTTTTGAATATAAAATTGGTAAGCTTCCTCAAATAGCTGTATACTACAATATATTAACTCTACAATTTCTTCCGTTCGTAAATAAGGTTTGGTATCGACCTATACCTACATACCTATATTTCATCGATCTTCAAATTTTGTTATACACAAAATGTGTTACTTAAAGTGTATGTAAGCCACGTACGAATAAATTTCTTGCTAATCAGTAATTACATACTGGTACGAGCGCTTGGAAATTGGAAAATTCCCTTGTGTGAGCAGAAAAGTGGTGTAGCAACATTTCTGTTCGTCAGAGGACCAAGTTAATACTTATTATATTTCGGAGTTTTCGGCAGGAATCAAGCAATGTGATAAGGAAGGAAAAGCGTTAATCACTTATTAAAAAGTATTACATTTTTAGCGCTTATAAACTCGCGATATTAATCGGAACCGGCGGGCAAGTATGAAGAGATTGATGAATGTAAAAGAAGCAAAAGAGGTGTGCAAAGACACGAGTGACATGCTAGTCTATAATCTCTGCCTACCCCACGAGGGACTTGACGTGTTAATATATATATGTAGGTATGTATATTATTATTGTTTATGCTCTTTATTTTAAAAATATATCTTGATTTCCAAGTTTCTAAAATATGAAGGTTTAAGTGGGTGGGCCTAGTTTCATTGCTCCACGAGTGTAAATCAAGGCCTGAAGTAAAAATACTTTTAATCTGAATGTCGATATTGGTAATAGCTCAGAGTAGATAATATACTACGCACAGGTAAAAAAAGTTTTTGAAAATACAGCACTCACTGTCAATACAAAATACGTGCATAATAATAAACTTATTTCGAATACTCACATGTGCGGAATAATTTATCGGGATGTTCAGTGAGTGTGAAGTATGATAGAGTTCGTGATAATAAATTGTATTCGGGAATAAGTCAGTAGGTACGTTAAATACAGGCGTAAAGTACCTAGGTGACGCTTAAGCTTGTGTAGGTTTTTTAATCATCCTGTTAAACCCTCTTTTATTAGCTTCACCAAAATCAAATAAAAACATTTATTGAGTTTAGGCCCTCATACGGCTCTTATAAAGGTCTAAATTACCACCAGTATCGTATCAAATATCAATGAAACGAGATCTGTCAACGTCCTTTTTACAGACTTCAAGACGTCTGATCATTTTGAAAATTTACATACTTACTAAGGACCGATCACTTTACAATAATTTCAAAAAATATCCTTGTATACTAATCCGGATCATCAGGACAAATGCATTATCACCGTGTTTTTTAAGTTTTATTAAAACAAGATAAATACATGCCAAAGTTGTATTAAAGTAACTATTCAATATATTTTCTAGCATATGTTGTGACTTTCCTCAGATAACATACTCGTGTCGTTTACACATATTAATAGGCATGAGATAATAGGTTTTATGGGTACATCGACATCGTTACTGTTAATTAAATGAAACTTGGCTTGTAAACCATGTTCTAAGTAAGACTATTGTTGTTGTGATATTCAATTGATGTCGGTTCCTAAAATATATCAAACAGTACTTTCATTTCATTTCAAAGCTGACAATTACCAAAAAATACTTTAAGCCTGGGAGAAAATTCGCAGAATTTTTGATTGGAGATCTAAACCCGCAGCTTATCAAAAAACTGTTCTTCGAATTCTTAATCGTACGTTACATAATCTACAAACCTAAATATTTCGTAGCAACCAAACTAATAGGGTCTCAATTCTTGAATGATTAGTTCAGAAGTAAAGTTACAAAGGACCAATAATACCTGATAAGTCAGATGAAATTACTCGGTACATTAGTTACTATTAAGTAAAAGTTTTACTTGGAGTTCGTTTTTGAAGTGGGTTACTCTAGTAGTAAATTTAAAATATTAGTAGTAAATTTAAAATATTTTATCAAGCATTTTACTGACAAATTTGTGGCACGGAAACGTTGAACAAAATTAGCCTTTAAGTCTTTATTTGTTTAATTACTTTGGTTATAAATTCCGGGTTGGGAATTCCTGGACAGTTATTTTATGATACAATACCATTAAAATGAGTTTTAAATACCTACCTTAAAGACCAAATGAAGCTTTTCGAAAATTGAATGGGATTTTTATTAATTGATTTCTATTTTTAAAGAACAATATTTTGATTAATAAATTATTATGCTAGGAATTTAATTTACAAGCCTTAGCCTCTAAATCACAAAGTGCCATTTCGCATAATCATCATGATAAATGCTGAGTTGCAACAAGCCGTATTATCATTAAAGATCCTTTCATAAGTCCATAATTATAAATTCATAACAAAGGCAACAATCGTATATTATCTACAACAGTCAGCCAAGGTACTAATAAAAACAAACAATGTATCTAACAAAGAAATAATCATACTTATGCGTACCCGGAGCGCTTAGACAACCCGTTCCTCCGACTTGAGAGACAATTTATTACCTATTATTACATTTAAATGTATATAATCCACGTTTTATTAGATACAATTTTGTTAGTTTTCATGCCTAGACATAGCACAGGATAAAATATGTTACTCATTTTCTAAGTAACGTCCCGGCGAGGTATTAGAAATTAGGTAGATAGTATTAGACGTTCTTAGAATGTACTAGGGTACAAGAAATCAACAACAGGTATACGTTAGCGTTCCCGTGTGGGCAACGAGCTTGTAATCCCGATTCCAGGCACACGTACCAAATACCTATGTTAAATAGAATTTTCTACAATCCCTATAGACATCTCACTCTATTGAAGAAAAACTTATGCGTTAGTGCGAGATGGCAAGTAGGCCAGTTTTGTCGTATGCGTATGTGTGGCACACAAGCTGGTAGGAATAAAATCTTTACTATTTCTCGTTCTATTCCCGTGTATGTGAATGAGACAGAATATGTATGCGATTTGGTTAGCCTAGCTGTGAACCTGTATCGATGTACCAAGGTAACATAGTTTCTCAGATAACTCACACTGGACGTGTAAGCTTATAATACCCGATTCCATTTAGGCACACCTTAAGTACAATTCCCACAGTTGCCTCAGATCAAATTCAATATTAAAAGGTAGATGGAACTTTGCGAGCAACGAAGTGACGCCGGTTAAAACTACGCCTTGCAGAGTACATTACAGTGACACGCACACACCTACAGCGCATACGAAGAAACTTAGCCTTGCCGGTTGCCCACGCATGGCATGTTTAAAAAACCATCAACCAAAGTTCCGTCCAGAGTTTCATTACGTTTTTAAAAATAACGTTATATATTGCTATATAACGTAATGAGTATTTTGTTACGTCATTTTTTATCATTAATAACGAAAAGACGAATCGCGTTATCAAAAAATAACGTAAAATCATACCGCTAATATCAAAATAACGTTAGAATATCGTTACTGTATCGGATTACCCAACTCGATCCGTAAATAACGTTATTAATATCGTTATTAATATCGTTATTTTGTAAATATCGTTACTGATATAACGTTATTCTGAAAACGTTATATTGCGTATAACTTTATAGACACCAGCATGTGATAACGTTATGATTTTATAACGGTATTTGAAGCTCTAGTTCCATCTACCTTTTTTATTTGACCTGAGACAGTTGCCACATTATGCCATATTGCATCTTTGGATAAGTTGCAGCTAAAAGAGAGGTAGGGCGAATTAGGATCTCCCGTGGGATTTCCCATTAAATTTGGAGCCGCCCGACTGGGGACTGTACGCAGTCAAATAACACTATTTTGATGTAGTGTTGTGTGTCGCGGTAAGTAAGGTTGCCAGTGCTCCACGAGGATACGCTGGGCTAGTAGTATTGCTGCTAGCACAGTGAGTCCTCATCAGCAACATGGTTGGCACCCCGTAGTGATACCCCTGGTATTGCTAGCGGCTATAGGCTACGGTGACTGCTTACCATCAGATGGGCCGTATGCATGTGTGCCACCTTAGTGGTATAAAAAAAAAAAGTAAATTTCAATGGAAGACGTGGGAATTATGTGATACCTAATTAAATAATAACCCAAAAGGCGGCACTAAGATAAAGTCACGGTTATTATTACTCAGTATTTTATAACTGAATGCATTAGTACTTTTTTCAAACTGTTGTTTAATATCTGTTGGCCAGAGCTTAATACCTTGCAATATTAAATTCACAATATCTTAATGAGATATCAAAAGTCTTATTCTAATTGCTGATAAAAGCGAGTAAAATTCCCATAGAATTGCAGCAAGCGATTTTGCAACCTAAGCCTTGGAGTTAAGCTCTGGAATGCGTCGACAGTAAAATGCGTTAGTACGTTCTGTAGTCGCTTATAAATAAATATGCCATACAGGTGGTCTGTAGTGAACACAACGCGATGTATACACACACGAATGTGGCCCCTTAACGTACTTGTAGAATAGGAACATACACTGCCTTCGAAGTTTTCAGACTTCCCGATAAAGCTAAAGCTGAAAAGAACTTTAGTCTCCAACATCGCGGTCGAAAATGGAATGGATCTATCTCCCCATGTTACCTCCGCTGATATTCTGGCCGCCTAGTACTCTCGAACGCACACACATCGCACCGGCGAGACTCTCATTCCATTATATCAAGGTCATTAGTCTCACATGCAGCTGTCATTATCCGTCTCTTTCACACGTACAGCAACTGTATAGGTTTGACAAGGTCGTCTGAGTGTATTATGCACCCTCACAACGAAGTCTACACAACGCTACGCAGAACTTTCTTGCGGTCACCGTGCTTTCCTTAGAAAATTGTGATCACGATGTCAACTTTAATGGATTGCCGGGTTATTGAAACTGCCTATGTTTTATGCTGTCCTCTTTCTACAAGATAGATAAAAGTAATACAACACATAAAAATATTTCATGGAGTCTCTCTTCATTTGTCTTTTCTTGTCTTGAAATCCAGATTTACTTTTTAGGAATTGAATTAATTTATTCATCAAATTCGGTACAGTAGTTCAAGAGATTACTTTCTACAAACAAAAACACAAACTGTACCTCTTTAGAATATTAGAAGATTCAAACTTCTAAAACACCTAGCCCGTACAATTGATACAAACGTTGCGTTGCGTACCAGTTATGGAGTTATGAGTTTCCGAGAGAATAACATTTTAATGGACACTAAAACGAAACTACTTCCTTTACAAACGTATTGCAAAATTTCAACTTTGTAGCATTCATGCTAAGTAACTAAACGGTATTATAAATAAATATGAAATGAAACGGAAATCCAAATGCTTATTTTATCCAGCGTAGACTCAAATAAGGCACTTAAGAAAGTCGTAAATTCTATCACCAAGGACACTTTACGACCGGCTTAGAAAATAGCTCCATCATAATATCGTGGCTATTAAAAAAAATCTACCTGAATTACGTGATTAATTATTATAGAATTGCTCAGTTATGTGTCACATTAAACCTTTTTTTATACCACTAATGTATCACACAAGCGTATGGCCCACCTGATGGTAAGCAGTCAGCGTAGCCTATAGCCGCTGATATAACACAATACCAGGGATATCACTAATGAGTTGCCGACCCTGTTGTTGATGAGACTCACTGTCCTAGCAGCATTACTACTAGACTAGCAAAGCGTGTCTTCGTGGAGCACTGGCAACCTTACTTCTCGTAGAAACACAACACTACACTAAAGTAAAGTAAACTTGTATGATAAATGTCAGAAACAACAATATACGTGTAAGACTAATCAAACAACTAACTAATTAAGCTAAAATTTGGTCCCTAGATACCTCCAAAGTATTCCAAATTAAGCAAACATAATTTAATAGCGTCGACGGAATTCAAGGTAAAGATCTCCACAAAGATGCTGTAAAGTGTTTCAATAAAGGTTATAACGGTTTCACGTTAAAATATTATTGCTACAATTCTAGTGAAAATCCTATTTCTCTCCTCTCTATCTTGTAAAGGTGACTTTGAATCAATTTTCTCATAAATTAATTGGCCAAATTACTTTCAGATATCCTTACTATCCTTAGGCTTTACACTATGAGGCTCTTTATATATTTGACACGTGGGTATGAAAGCATACGGCCCATCTACTGGTAAGCAGTCACCGTTGCCTATAATAATTAGACGTATCACAAGTGCGTTGTCAACCTTATTGTAATGTTGAGAGTTCACTGCGTTTACAGCATGTGCCTTAAAATACTGCAAGCACAACGTATCCTCGAGGAACTCTGCAAATCTTATTCACCGCATAAATACTACACTAGATCAGAGTATTTTTATTTGATTACAATCTCTCGTAAGATTCATAAGAAGAAGTACTGGCAGCGTCAATGATTTTTGGGAAATCCCATTACGCCGAACGTCTCTTTTTTCATTTGAACCTAATAGTCACAGCGGATTCTTAGCATAGTATAATAAGATAAGTCCCGCTGTGTGTACGTTTAGATCTTACTATGCATCGGATTTTACTAATAGACGGAGTGGTTACAGTCGAAGGTTTTTATTTATAATGCAACCGTGCGAAGCCCGGGCGGGTCGCTAGTAAATTTATATAAGAAATACTCAAGTCAAATCAAACATAGTAGGTTTCATATTTCTATGTGCAAAATACATTATAAGGTTTTCCCTAAGGAGTACAGCATGGGTTTCTTCAAGAAGGGTGTGAAGAGATTTCTGAAAGGTCGGCAACGCGCGAGTGATACCCCTGGTGTTTCAAGCGTCCATAGGCCGCGGTAACCGCTTACCTTCAGGCGGGCCGTATGCTTGTCTGCCATCTTAGTGGTATAAAAAAAAACATAATGCATACATAACAAAAATTATAAACGTGATTTCTATTCTACTATTTTCCAAATCAACTGTTTGCACAGTTTTTGCAGATTTACACGTCTCGCTTACACAGTATAGAATTAGAAAGGGACCACTGTTAAACAAGCGCTATGCGTTTGGTTTGGAAGCCGGTGAAAGCAAAGAATGTGACCTCACACTTTCACTTCCAGATAACCTTGGGTTACGAGTTGGATACGTAATGTTACAGTATTTATGCAGGCTCGGCTGTATCACATATAGCTCGGAAAGTATATTAGCTTGATGATGAATTGGATGGATGACCGGTTACACAGTATTACTGATACAAGCGATGTGAATGTCCCAACGAATTGAAGATCCACTTTTTATTAAAGAATATATTGCTAATGTTGATATTGATACTTTTGAATATTTCTTCCGCCTCATAGGGTGCTTGCGGAATTTGATTTTGATCAAAATATTCGTTTTTGTTTATATTTTTTGATGCATCCATGAATGAAATATCCTTTTTAATTGAAATAGGCCTCTTTAGTTAGAAAATTACTAATTGTGACATTTAAACGAATATAATAAAGTCGATTCCTTTTAAAAACTCAATGCATTTTTTTATATTATGTAAAAGATTATTAAATTAATAATTATATTAAAAAACCTTGCTAATATTTCAGAGTACATAAAATACCTACTGCGTACAACTTCTATGTAAATTATACCTACCTTACTTCGATTTATAGTTATGTATACTGTGAAATAATTTTCGTAAACTAAATAATGTTTCCGGTAAAAGCTTCGAGGCACTAAACCATATTCACTGCCGGCTTAGAATCAGAATCTAAGGGACATGACGTTCTTATCTGGCGAGTTATATCACGCCGCTAGAGTTCATGTGTATATAAGATTTTGGACGAGAATAAGAAGATTTTTATCATTTTCATCGCTGTTTTGCTTTTTCGGACATTTAATTTAGGCATTTTTAGACCTAGATCAAATAAAAACCGACGTAGTGCGAGTCGGACTCGCGCACCGACTGTTCCGTACATACTTGTAGGGAGGGTTAAAGTAGGGGATTTTCAAATGAGGTCATTATTCGTCGGTGACTCTCAACAGCGCGATTCAGGAACCATGTAAGCAACGCAGTGCCATCAATGTTTATAGTATTTTTTTAATTAAACTACATATTTATGGGTTTCAGATTTTTACTTGTGCTGTAAGGCACTGCTTTTTGCCAAATTTCAAGATTTTATGTCAACGGGAAATACCCTATAGGTTTTGATTCCCATGTAGAAACGCAAAATATGCGAAAATTTGCAACAAAAATGGTCGTATCTTTTCATCACGTTGAAACAGGTTACAGGTTTGATTTGATATTTTCACAGCTGAAAAAGACCATGAGAATGTCAACTTGATAACTCCACGCGTTCTTGAGCAAAATGTCTAGACAGACAGACAGACCAGAGGACCTTTAAGATAGGTAGCAACTACATTTAATGTATATTTTGTTTAGCGTCTTCGTTACATTCAAACCTAAATATAATAAAAATATTAATCCCTACTGTCTCTAATAATCTAATATATAAAATTCTCGTGTCACAGTTTTCGTTGCCATACTCCTCCGAAACGGCTTGACCGATTTTGATGAAACTTTTGTGCTTATCCGGTATCTATGAGAATCGGCCAACATCTATTTTTCATCCCCCTAAATGTTAGGGGTAGTCCACCCCTAAATTTTATTTTTTAATTTTTAGACCGATTTCAAAAATTCTTTCACCGTTATAAAGCTACATCATCACTGAGTAACATAGGCTATATATTATACTAGCTTCCCGCCCCGGCTTTGCACGGGTAGACAAAATATTTGATATAAAAGTCTACCCGTGCGAAGCCGGGGCGGGCCGCTAATAATATATATATACATTGCCTTATTCAGGTGATTTGGCCGGTCAGCTTCCCAGCAAAGTTATAACACCCAAATAATTCATCATTTGCTTAAGTGCAGTTCCGTTCTCACGAAAATATATGTCACGAACCCACGTTATTTATGTTATGGTCAAATACATTTTCACGCGAGTAAGGAAGCGTTTACACGGACCATAAAATTTTCCGCCATTCCCGTTTTATTGATACTGGAAGGGAGGTAGGGCTCAATAGATTTACTGTTCGGAATTTGAGCCGGTCGACTGAGGCAGTAGGTATAGTAAGAGAGCTGTTTGACATTTTAAGGGAGGTTTTTCCGGCACCGTTAAATTTGTACAATACTTCTTTTGTTGTCATCAATAACACTAACCGGGCTGAGGACATGCGCATCAGCGATTGAGCTTTTAAAGTTGAGAAAATCTATTTAACGTGATAACCATAAGTACAAAGATGTATTAAAAACAAAATACTGGAATTAAGTCGCCGCTTACGCTGTATACATTACCTTGATGAATTATTTTATTTGCTAAAGGATTGTAATCAGCAATTCAGATTGTCACAATTGTTTCAGAGTCTACCACGAAACAATTAGTTAATGTAGGCACATCAATTAGCTAGGCTTTATGATATACTACTGAATACTATAAATGTGAAAGTTTGTATGGTATTTGTAATGGCATTCTGGGGTCTCCGCTGTCTGAAGAGGCCAGAATGCTAATTAAACTATATTTACGGGTAGTGTAAGTGTTACGGGATGTACCCATCTCTTTATCAGAGAGACCGTGTATGCCGGTACATAAATACTTTTTATTTGTTCCTATTAATAAAATTAGTATATAATATTTAGGATTATCAAATGGGGGTGGCATAGTCACTGTGTGAAAAAACCCCTTTCTAAAAATAAAGATAAAAAAAAAAAAAGTTTGTCTGGATTAAAAGAGAGGTAGGGCGAATTGGGATGAGGGCACAGTGAGTCCTCATCAACATACCGGTTGGCAATCCATAATGATGATATCCCTGGTAATGCTAGTGGCTAAAGGCTACGGTGACTGCTTACCATCAGGTGGGCTGTATGCATGTGTGCCGCCTTAGTGGTGTAAAAAAAGTATGGATCAATGGATGTTTGTTGGTTAATCACGTATCTCTCAACGAATTTGTAAGAAATTTAGCACACGTATAACTTAAACTGGACTAACACATAGTATACTATTTACCCCGGGAAAAAGTGAAGTTCCTCTGGGATTCTTAGCCCGGCCGAGTCGCGGGCAGAAGCTAGTATACAATAATAATAAGTATGGTGTGGTATCGCTGTTATTGCACTGAGCGGTTTCTGGAATGATAAGTATCCTATATGTTAATCCATCTTATAAGCTACCTCCGTGCCAAATATAACACGAATTCATTCTACCGTTAAGGCGTGAAGAAAGTACATACGTACAGACAAACTTACATACTTACAAACTTTCGCATTTATAATTTTAGTGTGATCCATCTACATGCTCCGATTGGGGTCAAACTCATGCTACCAATGTCTATTATACCTGTGGCTCAGAGTAGATAATATATTACGTACAACCTGTGTGTTGGCGACAGCAAATACTTTTTGGAGTTTTCATTAGTTTATATTCAAATTCATAATGTTTTTTACATACTTTTGTTTTTTACATATTATTTTGTCGGTCTGCAAAAACTAGTCGCTCAAGTGAGCAATAAATTGTGCGCTGCAATAATCCCCTTTCCTTCAATATCATACCCCGTAGTCCTCGTTACTCACTACCATTATCATCCTTTTCACTGTTGTTATATATATGAAGATATTTCTATGACATTACAAAGAACACAAGTAACAACAATATTTAGCAGGATACCAAGCAGTAGTAGTTATTCGATTACCAAGGCTATCACGTTCATATTGAGTTGCAATTTAAAATTCCTGACACCAATGCAATGGTTTCAAGAACATAAAGATGTCATACACGACCTTAAGGGCCTGGTCAGGAAAATTAAGTAGCATAACTTTATTACTCACTTGGCGATAGAAGATTTTATTCTACGACCCAACTATGTATTAAGTATAAACTTAATTTATAAGTCTAGACGATGTTACCTGGTTAAAAACATTTTCAATGATTGACCCCTTATTTTCGAATAAGGTCGACAAACAAATAGGTATGCTAAATTCGAAATAAACTATAGATATTTGATATGACTTAAATTGTTCACAGGGTGTAACACTATTATTTTATCAGGAGAATATATTTGGAAGTTTTAATGCTTGTATAGTTTATAATATAAGGTACTGCTTTTTGATGAGGTTAAAGAAAGAAAAGAAAAGAAAGAAAGAAAGAATGTTTTATTTTGTACACACACACGACACATTAAGAAAAAATAATAATAATAACACTTACAGTCATAATATATATATTATATATAACTAAATTACAGACTATGAGGATTAACTTGCAACGCAACTTTGCTTTTTTCTATTGATCGACCTGTTAAGTCAAGCAATCTTGTTTGTGATTAAAAGTTGGATAGATGACTGCCTAGACTAAACGAAAGTCCATCTGTGCAATAGAGAGCTTAACAAGTGATAGTGATATTCAATGTTTTTTTTTTCAGTGGATGTTTGTTGCTGTTATGGTTAGGTTAGTCTATGGTGTTTTTAGAGTAATAAAGTAGTTGTCACAATGACTGATAACTGGTACGTTTTATTTAAATAATTAAATACTATATTTAATTATAACATCACGTAAAAACGGCTCAACAGATTTTTAAAACGGGAAAACATCTTTTTTAACCTCAACTAGGATGAAGTTTCGGGCTAGTTTATATGTTATTTTATATTATAACTAGCGGCCTGCCCCGGATTCGCGCGGGTAGACATTTATCAAATATTTTGTCTACCCGTGCGAAGCCGAGGCGGGCAGCTAGTATAATATATACTCTATGTTACTCAGTGATAATGTAGTTTCCTAACGGTGAAAGAATTTTGAAATCGGTTCAGTAGTTTCGGAGCCTATTTAATACAAACATACAAACTTACAAAAATACAAATCTTTCCTCTTTATAATGTACTAGCGGCCCGCCCCGGCTTCGCACAGGTAGATATTAGTTTCGGAGCATAGACATTTTTCAAATATTTTGTCCACCCGTGCGAAGCTGGGGTGGGCAGCTAGTATAATATAAAGCCTCTGTTACTCAGTGATAATTTAGCTTTCTAATGGTGAAAGAATTTTTGAATTCGGTCCAGTAGTTTCGGAGCCTATTCAATACAAACCCACAAAAATACAAATCTTTCCTCTTTATAATATTAGTGTAGAAGTGTAGATGTAGACTAGTGTAGATGTAGAAGTATGTAATATAGATATAATAATATGACATTGCCGTCCATAAAGCCTCCATAAGCCATTTTGAACATTAATTTCAATATTCGAATAAATCAGTCCATAAATAGAACTTTACTCTAGGTATAAAAGCTTAGTTAGAGAATGGTGTCGATTCTGTTGTTCAAAATTACTAAAATTAACTTATTTGACAGGTCCAAAGATATTGCAATCCTTATTTAACCCCGCACATGAGAAAGGGATAGCAAGACTTTTAGACCTGTCAAAATAGTTTATTTTAGTAATTTTGAACAACAGAATCGACACCTTTAACTAATATTCAGTGACTAACGGCCAAATTATATGAGACACTAAGCAGTTTTTAACTGCTATCATAAGCCGTAAAGTTCCTACAGCTCTAGATGTTACACAATCTTTGTAATCTTATAACCATTTCAAGGATCAGAGAATAGATTTGGAGTTTAGCTTGATGTATCATTGGATTAGTCACTATCGGTGATTAATGTTTGGTATTCACAATGGAATGAAGGGTGCCTTCGCATCCTCTTGGTAGGTACTTGATAAAAAGAACCGTTAATCAAAATACCTTTGTTTTTAAATTTGGCTTAAAAGCATAAAAAGTCGTATAATGGGGGATTACACTAATGTTTTCTAATTTATGGTAATAGGGATCGGAAAATTATCTCCTTTCGTCTTGAATTAAAATTGGGGCTTAGACACGTCTTAATACCTCAAACACAATACTCCTTGTATATTGTTAATGGCTATAGTCTATGGTGATTACCATCAAGTACTGTGATTAATCACACCATGAGATAAAAAAGAGAGGTAGTGCGAATTGGCATATTCCGTGGGTTTTCCCATTAATATTGGAGCCGCCTAACTGGGGACTGTACCTCCGCCTTACAGAAGACCGCAGAGTAATAACACTACTTTCATGACGTGTTGTTTCTGCGGTAAGTAAGGTTGCCAGTTTTCCACGAGGATACGCTGGGCTAGTAGTATTGCTGCTAGCACAGTGAGTCCTCATCAACCAATGGGATGGCAACAAAATTTACAAAAATGTTTTCTTTTTAAATAAATTTTTTTTTAAAATTCGTTTGTAATATCACATCACTGATTATGCAGGTCTACCCTTCTAAATAACATATGTGTTGCAGTTAGTACGTTTATTAAATCAACTTAAGAATCAAAATTATAAAATTTTTACTCATGCTTAGAATGTCCTATTAAAATTACTACAACCGGTACAAAAAACTAGGTCCTTGGTCTCTTCTCATATAATAACAATCATAATTTAACAGACTAAAATATAATAAAATAAATTGTCTAACAAATATCTCATGTTTGTTCCAGTATCAGCACAACTGTCTACCGGGTTCAACCTTCCAGCGATAATGCACGTGGAACGCAATTGGCATGTGAGTCCGTCCGCGCCTATTGGGACAGTGGTCACAAGGGTTTACCGAGACAGGTCCGGTGACGAGAACGTGACCTTTGGGCTGGAAACCACTGGACCACCAGCTCCATTCCAGATTGACCCGCAGAGTGGCGTGGTGACTGTTAATGATACGCTGGCTGATAAGGTGATTATTAAAATTATGGGTTTGGAAAAGTTCCAGTTCGATTTGGACTTTTTAGGGATTTGTTGAATGTCAATCAAGTATTGCGAATTAGGTACTGCTATTCTTTAATAAATTCTTATTATGGACAGGCTTATGAAGACGACGATATCATTAATTTGAGTCATATTTTGCATATGAAAAATTACTTAATTTCTTAACACCTGATTGTTGATTGACACTTGTTGGCCTTTTTGTGAAATGAGCAATTCACTTTACGTAGGGTTCCAGGTTACATGGTATCTCTTTCTAAAAATATCGTTGCAGCCCAATACAGATAGTCACGAATGACGCATAATGACTGTAATTAAAACATTTATACTGTAATAAATTACAGGAAAGTCAATCAATGTCCCTGTGGGTGACAGCGTATGATGGCTCCATACCCCAGCGGACAGAAGTATATGCAACGATCACAGACAACCCAAGCGCACGACCGAAGATACCTCGTCCACCGTTCCCTACTTTACCACCACCACCGAATGAAGACCGAACCACTCAAAGAATAACCAAAGCAACTATGGTGTATATTCCAAATGATACTGTACCTGAAACTACAACTACTTTGAGTCCACCAAAAAGACCAGATGATGTTCCGACAATGGACAATAAAACAGATAATGATGATAAGAATAAAAGTACAGTTGTAACTGAAGCTTCGGTACAGAGTTCTGACGTACCACTTACAGTGATACCACTAGTTGCAATCGGTGGTTTGGTTGTGATAGTAGCTGCCGTTATCATTTTTGTATGGAAGAAGAACAAGTCGGGAAGGTCGTTGCCTAAAAAAGATGACAAGGTTAGTGTTTCAAATGATATTATATACGTTGTGAGGTCTGAGACTGGCGATATCCATGCGTAAACTTATTAGTGGCGCGAGAAAGGGCTTAGCCTTTCACCGTGCATAACGTGAGAAATCGTATGAGTTCAAAATGTATCTTTTTGTCAAAGCTAAAACCATTTTATTTATGATTATCTAATAAAGAAAATTACGAGCTCAAACTCGTAAGTTAAATCTTAAATAATAAATTAATGGTAAGGAGAACTCAATTACATGAAATTTTATGAACTTCATAAATTGCCTTTTACTGTCTTGGTTTATAGTTAAACGGCTTTCTATCACAGAAAGAACGGCATTCATTGTTTAATTTTGATGGTAAAAGTTGTAATCACGTTTTCACAATCACTTCATCTTTATGATAGATAAAATCCACCATTTGCCATGCTTGGGACTAGATTGTGAGTATTGCCTTTTGCTAAAACCATTAAGTATATACCTAAACAATTTGAAGCCAATACAGATTATCCATATATGGTATCAAGCAACCCATCATCCTTTACATCGCTAAGGCGGGAACGGTTGGATAAGCTTTTCATGGCTTTATTCTATACGCCAATCGTATTTAATTTCCCTTTCATAGCATCATAACTGCATTGTCATTCATTACGGTCCCTATTGTCCGCAGAGTAAAGACTCGGGTGGAATCGTCCTACAAGACGCATCTCTTAATATGTGGGAGCGACCTCGCGCCTACTCCAATAGATACGAGTCGTGGGATACCAACCATTTACAGGTCAGTTGTTGACCTTTACTGTCCTTAAACATTTGAACAGTGGCTCAAATCTCATTTTGAAGATTGCATGCACTTTCTGTATTATCAAATCGTTAGCTCTCTTCTATTCTACTACCGCGAAGGTCACTATCAGTGGAGCTTCAGCCCACATAAAAATTCCGTATTCGTCCTACATTTTATTCCGTTTTAGCCACAAATATATTATATATTTTGAATTTAAGAAATTAATCCTGTTTCGCCCCATTTTTCGATTTCAATGTAACAAATACTCTAAACTACGGTTCTTTTAGAAATGGGCAGTAGAATTGTAACTAGATAATAATATAGATAGCTTATAATTTGTCAGTAACCAGTATTGTTTGAGATGAACTTCCGAGCAAAACATTTACGAATTTACTCTTTCTGTATTATATTAAATGCCACTATCAAAAGTTGGAATCATCAGAGTTGTTAATGTATCGACAATTTTACTTCTTTCTCTCGCCACAATCTGGAAATTGATATTGAAATTTTCCAGTTCAATCGGCATATTATAAATCGAACTCATTGTTATATTTTGTAAGAGTTTAATTTAGACGTGAAATGATCGCCGTTCGAATAGTAGTTCTGTAATTAAAGAAACTAATTTAAACTGTGCGGTTTCATCTTTTGAGTTATTGAAACGATCATTCATCTCAGTGATGTGACTAAGTAATTTAAATTCTGTTTCTCGCGATTCAAACAATAGGTTATTGTTTGATAATTGTTATTTTATAACGATAACGATCTTATAACTAATGATTGGATCTGAATAATTAGGGTTAACTATGTTAAGTGTGCCACTTTTAAACATTTGAGGAATTCCAAGAATATTTTTATTTGATTGTCCTCTGTCGTCAGCGTCATAGGCTCATATGTTACTAGATTGTCTTCAAATATAATTTGCCTTTCTTTTGAGATCATCATCATGAGATAAAATGCTACAAACTGGGCCATAACCATACACTTTTGGGGACCTAAGAAGACGTAAAGATTTTTATGTAACTCCATATACAACCTAAAGAAAATTAAGTTAATAAACAAAAATATGAGAGATCTTTGTTTTACAGGAACATGTTTGGGATGAAGTCTGTGACAATATTTGCACAACTACTCAATTCAATATCTATACCAAAAAAACCTACCTGAGGACTATTCTGTACCCTTTTTACGTTTCTATTTGCCGTGTACTGTCCATGTAGATAGTAAGACGATTCAATTATAACATTTTCGTAGAAACATGCTTACAGACGTAAGGATATTAGAGAACCAGTAACTTATTTCTGCTTGATTAACTCTCATAGTACCTATTACAATTTTATTTTGGAAGTTCTGTTTTGTAATCAAAAATTTTTTTTTTGCAGTTGTCTGAAGAAACTTCGATAACGAAAGAAGAACCACGTGACGAGTGGGAGTTCCCAAGGCATAGACTAAGGATATTCAATATCGTCGGAGAGGGTGCTTTTGGCCAGGTGTGGCGAGCTCAGGCCATTGACATTGATGGTAGGTACAGCCGATACTAAATTAAAAAAAGTGGTTCGCTTAATGGTACGTTACCCACCCAGGGTTTCACGTCTCACTGTTATGCAAAGGAGAAAAGCAATGCGGGCTTAATTTATTTTGATATACATATTTAGTTTCCTAATTAGCTACGACTGATAAAAAATTACGCAACGTATATGTGACTTACATAAATTAAATTTAAATAACTATTTAAAAGGAATTATTTCATACACACACGTTGGATCTCTTTCCACTGAACACAAGTTGAAGCCCTTTTTTCTCAATGTATCAACTTTCAAAATGTGACTTAATTTTTTTTTATACCGCTAAGGAGGCAAACCACCATACGACCCGCTTGATGGTAAGGGGTTACCGTAGCCTATTATCGCTTGCAACACCAGTGCCGCAGGCGTGTAACTCGCGCGTTGCCGACCCTAAAAAAATTCGATTTATTAGGAATCGTACCAATTTTTTTTTATCAAGTCAATTGTAATATAAGATTTTATGTATTAATTAAATTTACAGGCAAGAAAGGCGAACAGACGGTAGCTGTAAAAACTCTCAAAGAAAATGCTGCTGAGAAAGAAAAGACGGATTTACTTCAAGAGTTACTCGTCATGAAGAACTTGGGAAGTCATCCTAATGTCGTCAGATTGATTGGCTGTTGTACTGAAAAGGTATGGTCTTTGATAAGTAGCCGTAATCATCTTATAAATTAATCAAAACGGTCATAGTTATGGTGTCTTGGCTTTGATGTGCATGATTTTATCACAGAAGACAGAAGCTTCCAGTGGGAACAGTTGCGTGATATACATTGCGTACAATTTATAAAACTAACCGAAATTTTATAATTAACAAACACTAAATACATAACGTTAATTAAATTCGTCAAATTAATCAAAAATAAGTAAATCCTTAATCGAAGTTGGGAATTGACAGAAAGGGAGTTTTTTTATACTATTTAGCACACGGCCCTCCTGATGGTAAGCAGTCACCGTAGCCTATAGCCGCTCGCAATACCAGACATATCACTAACGAATACAGAACCCTGTTGTTGATGTGGACTCATTGAGCTGACAGCATTACTACTAGCGCAGTGTATCCTCGTGGAGCACTTTAATGTGAGCAACCTTACTTACCGAAGAAGCACAACACAACTTCAAATTAGTGTTATTCGACTGCATTCTTCTGTAAGGTGGAGGTTCAATTTTCATGTGAAAATCCACGGGAGATCCCAGTTCGCCCTACCTATCTTGAAAAAGTTTATTTTATTAACACATTTTTCATCGGAAATAATTCTAAGAAGGTAATAAGTTTAAGAAGTTTTTATATTATAAAGTTGGCAAGCAACCGTACGCCCGCCCGGTAGCAAGCAGTCACTTAAGTCCATAAACACTCGTAATATCAAAGGTGTTACTTACTAGCGCGTTCCCAACCCTTTCTCGTCGTTGTAATATTCATTAAAAGAGAGGTAGAGCGATTTGGGATTTCCCGCGGGTTTTCCCATTTAGTTTGGAGCCGCCCGACTGGTGACTGTACCTCCGCCTTACAGAAGACCGCAGTGAAATAACACTACTTGATGTAGTGTTGTGTTTCTGCGGTAAGTAAGGTTGCCAGTGCTCCACGAGGATACACTGGGCTAGTAGTAATGTTGCTAGCACAGTGAGTCTTCATCAACAACTTGGTTGGCGACCCGTTAGTGATACCCCTGGTATTGCTAGCGGCTATAGGCTAAGGTGACTGCTTAAAATCAGGTGGTCCGTATGATTGTGTGTCACCTTAGTGCTATAAAAAAATAAATAAATCATAACCTTTTCAAAATATATTTTTTCCAGGAGCCAACCCTAGTAATAATGGAATTTGTAAGCCTCGGCAAGTTGCAACAGTTCCTGCGAGACTCCAGAGCTGAGAGGCATTATGGCAACACCCACGCCGGCAGCCAGTTTCTCACTTCACGAGACCTTACCCACTTCGCTTTTCAAGTTGCCAGGGGGATGGATTTCTTGAGCTCTAAAGGGGTGAGTATTGAATATTATTCGTTCTATCTAAAAAATCAGAAGCCCTAGTAACAATAACTGTCTGTCTGTCTGTTTTTTGGTCGCGCATCACGCCGTAATTACTGAACGGATTGGAATGAAACTTGGTACGATATGAATTCATACTACGACGTAAAACTTACTGGACTTTTTATCCCGAAATTCAGATAGGATCTCTTGGGATAGGGGATTAAAGTCAAAATGTGTACTGGGTTCTAACTCAGAAGCAGTTGGACGGTTTTGAACGGGACTTTCACTGGCCGATAGCTGATTCTACTAGGCGTAACTTATATCTTGGAAAAGAATTAAAGTTCAGTGCATAATAAAAAAACTCATGAAATTGTGAAAAAATCTGAACGGCAGTCCGATATGAACAGGACTTTCACTGGCAGGTAGCCGATGCTGTAAGACATAACTAAGGATACATTTGTTTCGGAAAAATAATAATAAAAAATAATTGGGGCTCCGCGCAACTAATACAAAACCCATGAAATTGTGAACAAAAACTTAACGGCTGGACCGATTTAAACAGGACCTTCACTGGCAGATAACTGATGCTATAACGCGGCACTTAGGTTACTTTTAGTTTGGAAAAATAATTGGGGTTCCGCACAAAAATAAAACATTGAAATAAATCATTCCACGCGTACGAAGTCGCGGGCACAGCTAGTATACTAAATAAAGTAAGCAAAGGCGTAAGTACCTACCGATGCAGCAATTATTTTACAAATACAGAAACGAAGATGTGTAAATGTTGTTCTCCATTTAATTATAAAGTGGTATATTATGTTAAATTTAAATTATAACCCATTTTCCGGTTGTCTCGCGACTGAGGTTCACACCAAAACAAAAGACGAACCTTCCTTAACAAATAGGATAATTTCTTGGTACTTTGTTAATATTATAATCTCCTTGTGAACTTTGAAGTACTTTGAAGGAGACAGTGGAAACGTCGGGATGAATAAACAGGTAAATTCCGAGTTAATTCCCGTTTTTTTATTATAATCTGGAAACATTACATTTGCTAACAACTTCAATTTTGTATAATACAATACGTGAAAACTCAATAATCTTCTTTCTGAATGTGTGGCGCTCGCAATACTGGTTACAGAAGCGTATGTCAGAAACCAATGACAAGTCACTATATTATTGGAATCGGCCAAAATCCATTGTCACTATGTTATGTCCCTTATCTCTTATGCTCGACTTCGTACGAATCAGCATTTCAAAATGTTATTATAGTAAACCTATACGGAGGTAGTGTACTGGTAAGATAATATTATGGGGAACAAAAGATAAGTTCTATTGCGTTGAGTAAATAAGACTGTCCAACCGTCCTCAATACTTCAGATCAGTTACGGGTAGTATATTATATACTCTGAGGTACGCTAAGTAGTGCGACTGGTAAATTCAAAATCGTAGATACATATTTCTGTAGGTTTTGAAAGGTTTTGATTTTTGTCGTATTATCGATACGGTTGGGGTTATTTTTTATACCACTAAGGCGGTTAACAAGCATACGGCCGATCTGATGGTAAGCGGTCACCGCAGCCTATGGACGCCTGCAACACAGGCAACAAGGGTATCACACGAACTTTGCCGACCCTATATGGCACAATGCTACTAACAATATTTAATTCGAAACATAATTCCACTAAATCAGAAGTACCTTCTTTATCCTATTTATATAATAATAAGGGACTCCATGAAGTTTTCTTTAAATAATAAGTAAATTTCCTTGCGAAAGACGACGAGGGCAAAAAATAAAACTTTCCAAATTATTCACAGATCATCCATCGAGATCTAGCTGCGAGAAATGTGTTGATAACAGAAGAAAGAACATGCAAGGTAGCCGACTTCGGGTTCGCGAGAGATGTCGCCGGGACGCATGTTTACGAAAGGAAAAGTGATGGAAGACTTCCAATAAGGTATTTTTTATTAAATAATAATGTGCCTTTTACGCGAAATGCATTTATTTATTCACCTAGACGTTCTATCCGTGAATACAGAAGGTGGAGGCTACACCTAAAGCAGACAGTGTGTGACTCAGGGCCGTGTGTAGGGGGGGTATTGTGGTGCAATGGTCTATCTCAAAATAGCAAATGCCAAATACCTTACTATAATACGATGGAGTAATAATAAGCAAAGTACTGCGAAGGTCAGTTATAACGGTTAAATCACCCCTGACAATGAATTACTAACTGACTGACATGCTTATAAGTCTAGAAAGTCAAACTTCTTCACCAGAACAGATAAAGTAACATTTTTACTTCCACCCTACGTATAACAACAGCTGCCCTGTCTTAAATTCAGGTCTAGCTACGGCCGGGCCCTGTTCCACGTCACGGCCAATGCAACTGGGCCGAACGTAGGATGAATAAATAAATTAACATCGCAGATAAGACCTTCTTCTTATTTAATAAAATATGTGTTTTGAGCGCAAACGTTTGAAAAAATGTATTGGTTTTTTATACCACAATAATGGCAAAGAAGTGTACTGACTGTTGGTAAGCGTAGCCTTTAGACGCCTGCATTACCTGCGGTAGCGCAGAGCCAACCGAACGCTGTGAGGAATTACTGTACAACATAAGAGACAAATTGCTACCTTACCAGCGCAGCGCATCGTCCTATGAGGTTCAAATTAATATTTGTTCGCAGTATTATCTACTGTGAGCTAACATAGGATGTGGATAACAACTATTTGTTTTTAGGTACTTTTGTATGAAAATTACTGCTTTACTAGCAGCCTGCCCTGGCTTCGCACGGGTAGACATTTATCAAATATTTTGTCTTACCGTGCGGAGCCGGGGCGGGCAGCTAGTATAATATATAGTCGATGACACTCAATGATAATGTAGTTTTCTAACGGTGAAAGATTTTTTTAATCGGTCCAGTAGTTTCGGAGCCTATTCAATACAAACAAACAAAAATACAAATCTCTCATCTTTATGATATTAGTATAGTTTTAATATAAAGTTGTTGTTCATTTCAGATGGATGGCCCCAGAGTCTTTATATGACGATATTTTTAGCGTGAAGTCCGATATTTGGAGCTTCGGGGTGCTGTTGTGGGAAATTGTGACTCTCGGCTCCACGCCATACCCTGGGCTCTCAGCAGGAGATGTGATGAGAAAGGTGATCATTATTCTGATTCTCAAACTAAATAGTATGTAACCTACTAAAAAACTTGTATATTGTGAAAGTTAGTGGATATAAAAAATATTAAACAAATAGAGTAAACGGTACGTCTTAGGCTACGGCAAAAATGTTTCACAAACCCCACAAACGCTTTCCTTTGTTAATGATATAATATTCGTTATTATGAAGAAAAATAAAAAAAATACAAAAAAAATTAGTCATATTTAAAAAATGTTCGACACTCAATTAAAAACCAACCTGCATACAGAGCCAATTAGAGTACTTGACATACAAACATAGACACGTACCTACATGACATAGTACATCATAGGGAAGTAAGCTGAAACATATATACTTGTATTTATAAAAGGCTTAAATTTGTGTCCTTCTGTGCTTCTATTTGTGCTTATAAAAATATATAATATTAATAAATGTTTTACCTAGGGGCGCGACGGTCACCGATTGGATAAGCCAGAACATTGCCGACGGGGAAGTTAGCTAAAATATATATATTAGGTCCTTACATATGAAATTGGCGTTTTTCGTACTGGCCACTTTAATCACGAATTTCTCCTCTTTGGTAAGGAATTCCAAATTCAAATTTGTACAGCTATAGACTCATGTATTTGTGCTTCGATGATCGTCATTCATTTGTTTTTTTTCTTCTGTTTTTTTCTATTTGCGTCACTCATTTTACAAAATGGAAAACCTTAAATATCGCATTATTTACGAGTACGAGTTCCGCCGTGGCACTAGTGCTGCGGAAACAACTCGAAGGGTGAATGATGTGTATGGCGGTCGTGTTGCAAAAGAAAACACAGTTCGTTTTTGGTTCCAACGTTTTCGTTCTGGAAATTTCGACCTGCAGAACAAGCCCCGTGGACGGCCTGAGACTCAAGTTGATAATGAAGAGTTGAAGGCTATTGTGGAAGCGGATCCATCGCAAACCACGTCCGAGTTAGCTGCAGGCTGCAATGTTAGTGATAAAACTGTTTTAATTCACTTGAAGCAAATTGGGAAGATTAAAAAGCTTGAAAGGTGGGTACCTCACGAATTGACTGAAACAAACCGGCAAACGCGCGTCGACTGCTGCGTTACATTACTAAACCGGCACAATAATGAAGGTATTTTAAACCGAATCATTACCTGTGATGAAAAATGGGTTCTTTACGATAATCGGAAGCGCTCAGCGCAATGGTTAGATCCTGGCCAGCCAGCCAAATCCTGCCCCAAGCGAAAATTAACCCCAAAAAAGTTACTTGTAAGCGTTTGGTGGACTAGTGCCGGTATTGTTCATTACAGTTTTTTCAAATCTGGCCAGACTATTACGGCTGATGTCTATTGTCAGGAATTGCAAACCATGATGGAAAAGCTAGCGGCTAAACAACCTAGGCTGGTCAATCGCTCCACGCCACTGCTGCTTCACGACAACGCTAGACCACACACTGCGCTACAGACGGCTACTAAATTAGAAGAGCTTCAATTGGAAAGTCTAAGACATCCTCCGTACTCCCCGGACCTTGCTCCAACAGATTACCATTTTTTTCGAAATTTGGATAACTTCTTGCAAGGGAAAAAATTCAACTCCGATGGGGCAGTCCAAATCGCCTTCAAAGATTTTATTGATTCCCGTCCGACTGGTTTTTTTAGTAAAGGGATCAATGAACTACCTATGAGATGGCAAAAGTGCATAGAAAATAATGGTTCATACTTTGATTAATTAAATATATTATATTAAAAAATATTCGACTTTTTGTTCCTCCCATACAAAACGCCAATTTCATATGTAAGGACCTAATATTTGTATCTAGGGCTTAAAGTGTTATTTTGTGTTTCTATTTGTGCTTATAAAAATAATAGTAGTGAATGTTTTTCCTAGGTGCGCGACGGTCACCGTCTGGATAAGCCCGAACATTGCCGCCGAGAGCTCTACAATATAATGTACTACTGTTGGGAGGCAGAACCCGCAGCCAGGCCGGACTTCAAGGAAGTGGTTGCAATGCTGGAGCGGCTACTTTGCACTGAGATGGACTACATCGAGCTGGAAAGATTCCCTGATCATTCGTATTACAACGTGCAGCATCTAGACGGCGAGAAGCTTTAGCCAGTGATAAATAATCGATTAAAAATAATATTAACTAAACTCAATTTTCCTGATTCAGTTTCAACCTTGAAAAGGCACGCCACTATAGTTTACCACTGTGGAATTCTGCTACGCGAAACTTTTGAGGGTGCCAGAATAATCCTTTGCTTTCTGGATTGTGCAAAAGGATAAGAGAACGGCTTAGTCACGTTTAGAGACATTCGATATCAGTTGAAGGACTCATAGATAATTTGACATAATATAAGCTATAAATATTGCATTACACTCCAAAATCGTTTGTATATTTTGATGTCTTACAAACAAGGAAGTAAAAGGTATATGACGTACATGCCAATGAGTTTAAATAATTTAAAATGTACAGAAATAAATAATGTACATCAGTTTGTAAATAAAATCATTAACTTTTATATAATTGCTAATTAGATTTTAAAATATTTGAATAGACGAGATCTGACATACAACCGTCCATTTAGAAATAATGTAGATCTCACATTACTTGTTATTGCAGAAAGAAAAAATGAAAAAAAAGAAAGGTAAGTAAAGGGCGGATAATATTTTCTTGTGTACTAATTTGGTACTTAAACATGAGATTATAAATAATAGTATGGC
This sequence comes from Falcaria lacertinaria, assembly GCA_951449985.1. NCBI lineage: Eukaryota > Metazoa > Arthropoda > Insecta > Lepidoptera > Drepanidae > Falcaria > Falcaria lacertinaria. The sequence continues at coordinate 8,613,996 of OX602117.1, forward strand.
AATAATAGTTAATAAGTAATCTTAAGTTCTGGTTTATGTAGTTACTAGTCTTAGAAAATAAAACACATACATTTTAATTGTTTAATCGTAATCATTCACAAGTTGCAATTGTAAGTGAATCAATTGTAAAGAAGCACTTTTGTAATAGATGTTTTGTTTTTACTTATATTGCCTTTAATTATTTACGAACCCTAAATAATTATACTATTACCCAGAATTTATTTTTCAATCTATTTGTAATTTTCGTTTTTACAAATTCACTGCTAACTAATAATTCTATGAGCAAAGCAAAAGTTCCACCGACAAAGCCTAAAAACAAAGCAAAAAAGCCTCCTTGTAAATGCTGAGTTGTCAACGCATCAACTGTGTTCTTTTTAGTGTGCATAGAACGTATTAACTTAGCTCTTCCCCTCAAATTCAAAGTCTTGAAATGATTTTTAACAGCATCATTCAAGCCATTCTGTCTAAAAATCGTAAGTGTTGTTGAGAATTCTTTCATATAAGGAAACCCCCTTAATGCCACCATTTCCAAAGGTACCGTAAACATGTTCTTTTCGAAAGCGAAATATTTGAAATTGCCCGTACTATCGCTGAGTTCAGGAATCACAGAAGACTTTTGGGCTAGCTCTATACGACTGCAAAGAAGTGAGAAGTTCCTGTGAACTGACACATCTATTAGCGCTTTTGAGGTATCGTGTACATCTATCCACCTTTCTCCAAGATAATAATCAAAAGGATCACTTGAATTAGAGAAAAGATCGTGCAACTCTTCAAAACCTCCAAAATTTAATCCACTCTCCACTAATTCCTCTACCGTGTCGATTTGATATTCAGACGCGGGGTTCCTCAAAACATCAATCAACTTTGTTTGGTATGCAGTCAGAAACAAGATGCAATAAAGATTGAGAAATACAAAAAATACTCGCAAACTTTCTTTGATAGGACGCACGTGGCTACAAAATCCTAACGTGCAAGCCCATGTATTTAGAAAACAATGAAATAAAGATCTATTATAAAAAGTATCGTTACTTATTTGTCCTAGAATTCTCCAAACAACACCACAAACAAGAAAACTGACAATCGCACAGTACCAAACGAAGCTCTTGAAAATAATTATTAATGATATCCAAGGTGGTAAAGGGAAAGCTCTGGGAACTACCCAAGTATAAGAATCAGCTAGATACGTAGAACTACATTCGAAGTCTTCGTAAACATCAAAGTCTGGGTAAATACCACCGAGTAGCACTTGTCCTCTCTTAGAAACCAATTCCTTTAAAGCTCCGTTCCATTTTCCATCATTTTCTCTTTCACCTCTGAAGCCATTTATAATTTCATAGCTAGTTTTAATTTTATATTTAGTTAGCATCTGTTCAATTACAATTTTCTCTATATTGGGATCAAGAAGATTTCGACTTACAAAGGGTTGTCGTTCCAAAGCTAAAATAAATAGGGTACATCCTTTCATATTGATGGGAAGTCGATCTTCGAATACACCTCTTCTGTATTTTAAAGCTCCACGTACACATATATTTTCTAATAGCACTCTATCTATTGCGGTTTCATTAACATATCCACAGTATTTAGGTGGGTCATATGGTCTCCAACCGTATATAAGAGCTTCTCGTATTTGTTTCGCCTTAGGAACGATTACAACTGTATTAATGGCATTGTATTTAAAAAGACACGTAAGTATTCTTTCCACGAAGTAAATGTTAACTCTATCGTCATTCACTAAATTATACAATAGAATTATAAACATTGCATGAGGGCTCCAGTGTTGAGTTCTCATCATCTTACTGACAATGTAGGAGAACTCCTCATATTTATCAATAATTATGATGAAATATTTGGCCATATAAACGGGGTTTTCTTGATTCATATGTAGTACAGCAGGTTCATTTGAAACATCACAAATATCCACACCATTATCAGAATTTATTACTTCAACGCTGAATTTATTTCTCTCGTTTATATGTCTCAAAATTTCTGCTCGAATGCTTGTTACTGGTGGGCTGGCGTTATTTGTGTTTGCAAACATCAAAAGGCCAATATCTTTGAAGTCACTGTCGATTATTGTACTCAAACAACTAGTATAGTCATTGACAATAGTTGGGCCTAACGGGTTAATAATTGCTTCGGATTTAAAAACTAGCAAAAGGACCAGTATCAACATTTTACTGAACTGTAATAAAAAATGTGTTGGTAGTAAAAGGGTTTCGTAATTCATGTTCGTGATGCTATTAAAATCATCCTCGTTATCTACAAGAATCTTCAATTAAGTATTTTAAACGCTATGCATGCTTATTATTATGAATGCTAATACATCGCATAAATTAGTGTTCAGTAAATAAATACTGATAAAATCACAAAATATATCCCTGATATTGCTAGCGGCTGTTATAGGCTACGGTGACTGCTTACCATCAGGTGGACCGCCGCTTGTGTACCAACTTAATAGTATAAAAAAAAATATACCATTAAGGTGGTAAACAAGCATACGGCCCGCCTGATGGTAAGCGGTTACCGTAGCCTATGGGCGCTTGGTATCACTCGGACGTTGCCGACCCTTCAGAACACACCCTTCTTGAAGAACCCCATGCTGTACTCTGTAATAATGGCAATTATCGCATATCAATTGATGTGAACTTTGTTTACATTCCTTAAGTATTCATCAGTTAGATTTGAGAATAAAAGGCGAAAAGCGTTTTTATTTTGCAATTAAAATAACAACTTTATAAATATACTCGTAAGTGGCTAAGGGAAAGAATTATACAATACTAGCGGCCCGCCCCGGCTTCGCACGGGTAGACTTTTATATCAAATATTTTGTCTACCCGAGCGAAGCCGGGGCGGGAAGCTAGTATAATATATAGCCTATGTTACTCAGTGATGATGTAGCTTTCTAACGGTGACAGAATTTTTTAAATCGGTCTAAATAATAAAAAAAAAATTTAGGGGTGGACTACCTTTAACATTTAGGGGGATGAAAAATAAATGTTGGCCGATTCTCATAGATACCGGATAAACACAAAAAATTTCATCAAAATCGGTCAAGCCGTTTCGGAGGAGTATGGCAACGAAAACTGTGACACGAGAATTTTATATATTAGATGTATACTTTTCATAAAATTTATTTAATTTGTTGTCTAGGTATATCTTGCCACAATAATCTAAAACCTACTTAACTGCTACTGAATACAAACAATATTATGTACAGAGGAGATACTGAATTTTAATATAATTGAAAAGATTCACAAGGTTGTGGCCAAACAATTTGCGAAAGCCACAAAACTCTATGCAAAGATTTTATATCATCCAATATTAAAATTTAAATATTTGAGGGAGAGCCTCGGGCAATATGCATTAAAATTTGTATAACTTTCGCCAAAGTGTTTTTTTTTTGGTCTCTTTGCAGCATACCCTATTGAATGACTTGCATCTTTATCTATGTATAGTATTGTATAGGCTGTACGTAGTATATTATCTACTCTGAGGTATAGATATGCGAAAGTAGCTCTGTTTGTTTGCTACCATTTCACCACTAAAAGGCTGATGATCGGATCGTAATGAAATTTGGCAATGAGATAGATTATAACCTGAGGAAGGACATACGCTGTCTTCATCTAGAATCATGCGGGCGAAACCGTGGGCTAGTATTATTATAATTCTTCTGTACATCTATACGACACTTAACAGATTACCCGATTTTGATGATTTTTGTGTGTTGAGTGGATCCCTGGATGACTTAGATTTACAATTGAATCTGGTGGGTGGCGCTGTAGTAGAGATTCAGGGCAAAGTGTAGGGAAAAAGCTAGTTTTAAATTAATACATTTTCATTTCTTTCACATATACCTACATATTGCACGACACGGACCAATTAAATACTGACAATAATAACATATATGATCGTGCCTTAGTAAATAATGTAATATAAAACTATTCTAGATATAAGTAAACTAAGGGTAAGGTAATACATTGAACCACAAACTTTTTTCAATTTAAATAAAACTACTAAACGCCCACAATCCGGGACCCCATCTGTGAAAGTAATTCCGATAAGAGGGAGTTGCATTACACTCTATACTTTATCACCTCTTAAATAAAGGTTGAAGTCAGTTAGCTAATAAGCGTCTTCGTTAATGGAGTCGTAAACCGTTTGATATAAAAGGTCTTTCGTCAATTAATGGCACAAAGACAATTCGAGTCTTTTTCTATTATCGGTTAATAGTTTTAGCTACAGACTTTATCCACGTGGATGTTTAATCTTTAGAAAAAAAAAAAGTTGAACAAAAAACCCGTGGAGCTCTTTATTTTCCCGGGACAAAAAGAACTTGCTAGACTTCAGATCACGAATGCGTCAACGTTCATTAAAATCTGCTCAAACGTTTTGGCGTGATTGTGCTACAAATAATCTTACTTTTTATTGCATTTGCTATTGAGCAGAGAAGTACAAAACGTATTTAATATAATTAAATTCAAATCGACCTACTGTGATAATAGCTTAAAAGTATTATTTTTCTTACTCTGAATACAGTTGCCAAGTTATCAACATAGGCCACTAGTTCCCTTCTATTTCACTCGTTCAATCAATATTATATTATTGAAGATTCGAGCAGTGAGCAACACAATAAATTATGTTACTTAATTTAAAATAATGTCCTTTGGTAACTTTTTTGGCCACTTCAATGTCTCCAGCATGAATAATACTAATATATATTTCCAAAACATTGGTAACAGACCATTAGTATGGGAGACAGGCAATGCCTCTCCCGTGGGATTGAGAGGATTAAATTATACAGTTTGCATAGAACCTTAAAATTTCGTCATTATGCTCCTCGAATTCAAATTTGGAGAACAGCGTTAAAGGTATTAAGATACAAAATTAACTCAACCCAGAGGTAATGTAAATATAATTAGGCTCCTTTAGTTACGTATTTATCTCGTAGAAAGGGAAGTTATTCGGTGTTAATAAAAATACCTTTTATATTTTATTACATTTTGCTGCCCGCTACTTATATCAGAAATCAGTGACATACTAAGCTCGCTAAAAGGGCACTCTATACTCTCTGACTACCTCATGGGGAAATCGGTGTGTACTTTTTATATTTAATAATCATATTGCATTAAATCATGTAATATTTCATCAATATTATCATTTGGTCTGTTAAATGAAGTTCCCTCCCGAGGGATGCCTTGAAACTTAATAATTATGCAGCTATTGCTTACATTGTGGATTCTACTCCGGAATCCGGAGGCAGATTCTGACGATTTGAAAATACTTATGCATGTAGTCTTGATGTGGGTGGTGGCTCAGAGTAGATAATAAAAAGTGGTGGTAAAGGATTCTTCTTCAAGCATAGCGTGGTCTGGGTTATTGTTGGTTTGCCCAATCTCCGTCACTGAGCTATAGACTCCCTGCAGCGCTTGTTTACAATGTACTATATTTACATAGTAGTGCCCTCTACTGGAAATTGACATTTCTAGTCAAATAAGAAAGATTTTGAATAAGATGGACATTTTATTAATGTTGTGGGGTGAGCGAGGTGATCATGCTCAGCCGCCACAAAGGGAAGATCTTCCAGCCAGGCGGGTGTTGTGCCTGGGGAACCGCGGCTCCGACTGTTCTAGTCGGAAACTTGTATATATGTTGAATTGCGTAGAAAACTTCGCTAGCGCGTGGCAGGATTGTCGTCATTCTTTGCATGTTGTCCTGCTAGTTAGTAGATATCTAACGTTGGTTTATGTAGCCGTGAGGTCGCTACAATGTTATTGAAAAAGACTAATATTTATTTGAAACTAAATTACTTTCTTACCCTTGTTTTATAACATGTATATATTTGTTTTGTATTGTCTTAGCAATGTGAGTTAGTAATATAAACACAAACATATACTGGATGACTAAATTATGTTTCTCTCAAACAATTTTGATTACAATATGATCTCAAACAATCAAATTGTGATGAACCTATTTAATTAATTAAAATGGGATCATGGCAATTGCACACGACAAGTATTCTCTAGAAATCTTTGTCGTCTTACAAGAGTATTTATTTTGTACATACTTAATTGAAACACCCAACATTTTATTCAAACATTAATTATTAAATTTAAATTTTCTTGTCGTGGCACCTAGCTACTTTGTAACCTTATTATTTGACTTGAGAGCAATTTCCTATTTCTGCAAAGTGTATTAAAAAACTAAGCTCCTCCGCTGAAATAAAATGACATTCTGTTTTAAATTAGGAATAAAATCCTGCAATGGTATACCGGCCACCATTTTCTGGAAACGACCGAGCTTAAACTTTAATTCTGTTGAAAGTTTCCACAGACTCATCACCAACTATGGCTCTGCAAATAAACCTCTAAATTGTATTGTACTGGAATAAGACTTCATTAAACACAATTATATTGAAAAGTAATAAGAAGCCAAGATATGTGTTATACTAGTTTTCGTTAGTGTAGTACAGCGTTCGTGTTGAATTGGAGAGAAAAAAATCATATTTTTTAATACCTTCGAAATCCTCTCTTTTTCCTATGTATATTTGACTCCGTGAACCAAGAACAAAACAAAGAACATTCAGTTATAATGCCTAGGCCTTAATAAGGCGCTTATTAAGGTCTACTTTACACTACACACTGAAGGTCTGTATGTGTGTCGATATCCAATAAAATCAGTGTAGCAGATTAGGTGTGATTGAGCCACTAACAAATGAACTTCCAAACATTCAATAATAATTTGTAAAATTTATCTTATTAGTGGGATAGGAAAAGGCGAAGCCGTGGTGGCCTTGTGGTTGAAGCAACGGCCTGTCATCTGATGGGCCCAGGTTCAAATCCCGGCCTATACCAATGCGTTTTTCTAAGCTTAAGTACAGTGATCAATCACACCATGAGCTAAAAAAGAGAGGAAGGGTGAATTGGGATATCCCGTGGGTTTTCCCATCAGCATTGGAGCCGCCTGACTGGGGATTGGACCTCCACATTACCGAAGACCGCAGTGAAGCACTACTTTGATGTAATGATGTGCTTCTGCGGACTAGTAGTAATGCTGCTAGCACAGCGACTCCTCATCAACAACAGGGTTGGCAACTCGTTAGTTTTATCGCTGGTACTGCTAGCGGCTATATAATAAGCTATGGTGACTGCTTACCATCAGGTGGGCCGTATGTTTGTGTGCCACCTCAGTGGTATAAAAACAGACTATACAATAAATGCGAGAAACAAGCATCCCACCTAATTGTTAGTGGATACCGTACACAATAATATATGCGTTCAGATAAATAAGCTGGTCAATATTCAATCACTAGCGTGACTGGTAAACTGCCCGCTTTGGCGGCATTAAGCCTTTTTGATCTCGTATTAATCGCGCCTCTATATCTAAGCCAGAGAGAAATAAAAAAAAACTTCACAATTTTAAGGTTATTTATATACTGTCAGCTTACAATTCTGCGCACATATTTCGCGAACACGGAATGAAAAATTACGTATTTATATTGAATTGCTTGTGTTTTGTATCAAACTGAGATTTTCGAGCATCCCGTGGCCTGAATACGTATGGCTAATGAAAGGATCAAAAAGGCTACATTATTTTTTGTTGCTGTATGTTCTAATTCGGGAGTGTGAAGGTAATTTGAAGAACTCTTTTATATTCCGATTAAGTACAAATTTGTGTTCTACTAGGTAAATAGCTAAAAGAAATTGAGTGAGAAAGATGGCTGGCTGAGGACAGGTGCGCTGGAAAATATATATCTCGCTCAGAGAATAAGCATTGCTACCCAGTGCGGCAATGCTGCCAGCATTCTTGGCACGCTCCCGCGTGATTCTGGTTTGGGTCAAATCGTTTAAATCTATAAGGTAGGTAGTTTAAATTCTGTTCTATGTAAATATTGTAATCTTTAAAGACGCGCTACCATTTCTGTTATCTTGTATTTCTTCACTTTTAGTTCAAGGGAATAATATGTTGGTCGTGGTACCCAGCTGCAATTGCAGACAGTATGCTAGTTTAAGATATTAGAATTCTATATTACTTCTATGTATTGCAAATACTGTTTTTTTTTTCTGGTAATCTTTCTTTCATTTGGCAATAAAGTGTTTTGTTTTTGGTCATGACCCTTACCAGTCGCACGCCCAATTGGTCACCAAAGTTGCATAGTATTTGGATCAATAATGTAGTATATAGAGGCGTACAGGACAAACAAAGTTTTTTTTTATAAATTACAAGCTTTAGCCCGGTACTTCTTACATTGATTGTGGAGTAAAGGGGAAAGTATAAAAATCTGCTGTATGAAAAAACATAAATATGTATTGTGTTGTTTCATAGTGATCGGTCAAACGGAGTAAGAGTTATCAATTTCACATATTCATTTATATCCAACATCCATTTATATATTTTATTATATAAGGATGGGGATATAAATCACCGTTACATAACTCCTCAATCACAGAACATGCGTGAATAAAATACAAATACGATTAGCTTAAAACGACATGACTGATATAAGCCGTCCAATTTAATTCTTATGCCCCATAATTCCCCATTTATTACGAAGCTAAATTGATTGGATTTATTGGGAACCACGTGAAATTTTCCGTGTGTTTCTTTTATATTATGACGTATCGGTCATTCGTTTTACTCTTCGCCTAATACAATGCTGTGTTACATGGTCTATTAATAACGTAATAAATACATGGAAAAACGATATTATATCTACCGATTAATAACTCGCTCACTAATATACATCGATTTTCACTGGAGCAAAGAAAATACATTTTTCATTGATGGCACTAACGGTCAGCACAAGCTACGAAACACAAACGTGCGTTTTTTAAAATTGCATTCGGTTAAAACAACCCAATTTTAAAACATACCCTTTGACTCAGCCGTTGACGAGGGAGAAACTTTTAAAATATACTCGTTTGCTTAAGGATGTGAAATTTTAACTTACAAGAACTCTCCGTGTATCTAGGAGCATTCCGGGACATTCAATAGAACGTGCCAGTGTCCTCCTGCACTTTGACTGAGCACCTTTTTTTTGGTTGTCGAGGGGGAAACATTTGTCTGAGCACCTAAAATAACCTAACATTACGTACCATCAAATATATTTTAATTCATCATTTGAGATCAACATCGACAAATTTATGCAATTATAAATGGTCAGCGTGAGCTTAAAGCGTCATAATATCCCATCTTTTGTCTTGAATTTAGCTGCAGTGTAACAAATACCTATCAACCTATCATATTAAAATGTACAGTGTACCAACGCTAGGAAACTGTATTTGGCAGGCCGGCCGTCGGCAACCTCAGCTCATAGTTTCCGTTCAACGGAACTATGTCTGATAGCGTGAAATCGACCGACCCAAAAAGGAATTAAGCCACTAAATTTCAAATTCTATTATCGTCAGACAAATATTTTTATGATATGCCTATAATGAATAATGTAAAATTTAAATGAAGGTGTCTACGTGTCCTACGTAAGTGTATTTTTTATCAAACTTGAGTGTTTCTTCACTAACTTAGTCTACATCGTCAGACACTTTTAGAATGTCAAACATTTTTGAAAATTAAATTAGTATTTTTACCCAATTACCATGAAACAAAAAGGAGGGTTATACCTACTCTCGACATGCATTGTATTAAAATCCTAGATATCCAATATAAATCTTACCTTGTGCCCTTTGCTGTCCTAACTGAATTCAGGTTAAACAAAATCTTCCTTACCAAATAACGATGTCCAATAAAATACATCATAACGTTTATTGAAGCTCTAGCCATTTTGTAACAAATTTATCTTACAGTAAGACTGTGAATCAGGATTTCACTTTATAGCCCAGAGCGAATGCTGGTAAATTTGGCTACCTATAATAATTTTAGGATAATATTTGATCATTATAACTTTTGGGATTTGGGAATGTAGGTCCTATATTATTTATTGAGCACTTAATTTTAAAATGTTTGTGAGCTAGAGGAGAATCGGAACAAGAATAATCGTCGGTAAATTAATCTTCTGCTGAAGAGTGCTGAGTTGGGATCGTTTCATAACGACACTATATGCTTCTTTTACAATTGTCTTCCTTTCTTATATCTATGTGTTGTGTTGTTATGAATAAATGGTTTTTCTTTGTTTATTTTTTTTTTCTTTAAGTTTTGGCATTTGGCTCGGTTAGTAGCAGTACCTATAGCCGTGAACTCCACATTCAACGGGGCATGTTTTGTCATGAACTTATTGTTTTTTTTGTGTCTGCGTGTAATAATCTTTCTTAATTCTTATAATTTCCAATTCTGTAATCTATGTACCTCGAGTAAACATAATATGTATATCAGTCTATGGTCCTCATATAAAAGGGCATCTGCCTATTTAAGGTTCAATTTTCCGTGGAGAAGACATTCTTATTTCTTGGGTATTTTTTCTGCACAAAATTAAACATTTTCCGATTATTAAAATTAATTGCTCATTACAGATATTAAGAAACCCTTTTAAATGAGATAAATAGGGAAACAAACAATTTGATATTCATATTACATCGACACGGATCATTTTATTTTACAGAATACAGTCAAGATCAAACAAGCATGAGACCAAATACAATTTTCGATGATCCTGATGACATTCAAAGGCAGCTGGACAACGAAGCCAGGGACAGGAATAAGTATGGCAGGGTTAGTAGTGAGGTACCTATTCTTAATAAAGGACATCATCTTGGTCATAATCTAAAAGCGTCGGCGATCGCATTTTTTTTGTATACTCTGTTAGAGCCAGCCCATCTGAACGTGTATTAGTAAGTACTATGCCTATGGTACCAAAAACTTGAGTTCTTAAATCTGAATATTCATGCATTTTCTGTTGAAAATAGGAATTCAAAACAACCTAATCAAATTAAATGTCCTGTAATGTCCAGCTTTAGTGCTATAGTAATAAATGTTCAGATGGGCAAGCTCTAACAGAATATACAAAAATGTTGCCCGGCACTTTCAGAGTTTGACCAAATCTCTATAAAACATGGATGATGTCCTTTAGCACCGGCCGGGTTACAGACAACGCCTAAGATAGACCTAGAGATTTTAAAGAAGATATCTTGAGTATCTTAGAGGTGAAAACGGAATGGTTAAAAACTTAAAACTAGCAACTAGTCACTATGTACCATGTTGGTATATGCAGGTAAAACTCCAATTGACACTAAATAGATTACTTGGGGGAAATCTTTTTTATATTTAACATTTGATAGACATTAGTTCCATTATTAAGCACTGTGATAAAAGTCCACAAAATGCCGTAAACGATATCTCAGAGAAAAACTACCATCCATTAGAAGCACTAAAATATTTCACACCAAAAGCCAGCAAAAAAGTAGCAGAAGTGACGGATAGCTGATATGATGAAACCATATGTTAGAAAAGATGGTTCATAAGTTCCGAAAGTCGATCGTTGAATAAATGTGCGTGAAAATGGGTGAATATGTGCCGTCATTGTTACAATAAGGATTCTTGTAAATATATAATAGGACTGATAGGTTATGCTAAAACATAATTACTTTACCGTGACTGTGTTATTTTAAAACAATTTTACGTCAAATAGAATCAAATAGAAAAGTACTTCGTAGAATGTTTTGCCATCAATTATTAATCTCGGGGAAATATTATGTGCACCAGATTTCAAAAGTATTAATTTAAACTCCCACAATTATTTAGGCTACAGTGTACTATCGAAAAACATCCCTATTTCTGAGGCAGTCGGGTAAGCTATTACAAACTCACACAGAATTTAAATAATAACTGGCTATAATCGACTAGCTTTGGCTTTGTAAGAGCGGGTGCTGCACAACACGGAATTCTAGATAAATCCGTTATCTGCGTGTTGAACTGGCATTCCTATTCCGAGTGACATTTGTGGTTTTGACTCGTTACAATATCGTTGTTGTGGATCTAGCCCATAATAACAGATGTTGTATTATACACACGATAAAAAACTTCAGTTCAAATTCATCTATTCCTCGCAAGTAATGTTGTGTTCGGAATATATAGTAATATTAACTGCCTTAGAAGGTACTATTTTATTACCCCTATATAATTTTAATCTCTCGATAATACATTTTTTTTAACTGTTAGAGAATTATTGTACGAGACTGCATGGCTTTAGTTTCAGTAGTATCTTGATTTCTCAATAAATATATTAATTTTATACGATGTACAACGAAATTCAACCTTTTCAGGGTTCCGTTTCCGTACCCTATTATCTTCTATTACTAATCCTATGCGGTCTGTTCGACCTTTAAATGGTCTATCTTTTAAGTCGTTATAGATAACTACCTTCTGCCCGCGACTTCAACCGGGTTGACCTTAGAATCTCAGAGGAACCCTAAATTTTCCCGGGATTAAAAACATTTTCCCATGATAAAAAGTATCCTATGTATTAATCCAGGTTATAAACTATCGGTGTTCCAATTTTCATCCAAATCCGTTCGGTGGTTTTTGCGTGAAAGAGTAACAAAAATCCAGCCATACCTCCATGCTCATAAACGTTCGCATTTATAATATTATTAGGATTAGGATTACGATTAGGATATTAGGATAACCTGAGGCTGGTAGGTATGATACGTCTACCTTGAACAAACAGTAAAAAAGGATCAGAGTTCGCTTTAAACGAAATTATGACCAGAAGCACCTTAGGGATGCTCTGTAGTTGTAGGTGTCTGCAAATGTCGAAAACTTCTAGAAAACATCACAATAAGGCACTTTCAATACGCCTGACCTAGTAACACAGCTGCCAGGGCCATGTTATTCGTGTACTTTTATTACTAACCTAGCGTCTTATTACAAGACACATTTGTTCTGGAATTGGCTAATTTGTAATTTTTTTTCAAAGAAATTTGTAATCATCTCTCTGCAGTAAATACGTAATGTTGAATTCGAGGCATGAAATGCACAAAATTTGATAAATATGAATTTCAACAAAATTTTCGCCTGATTCTATTCAGTTATCATCATCAAAGTATCGCAGTCCACTGCTGGGCATATGCCTCTCCAATTCACTGAGCTTGATCGAGTGAAGCATTTTACTATCCCTCTCTTTTTAAGCTTGTGGTGTGATTATATAATCATACCACAGACCGCCGGTGTTTGAACCTAGACACATCAAATGTCAGGCGGTCGCTTCAACCACATTGCTACCAAGGTTATTAAACTTGCTAAGCCTTTGAACTATGTCGGTCATCTATGTTCTCAGATTTATTTATTCGCGGATAAATATTTAACGTGACCCTTGTTTTTCAGCCGAAGACCATCTGGGTGTTCCACTTTCCCTCGCAGTATCCGGGTGGCAATTCGTTCAGCGAAATTATCAGGCCGACCCGTGCTTTGGTTAGTTAATTAAATATAGACCCTGTTTGGTAAATAGTATGTTATATATTAGTTTACGTATGAATACTAGATTTTTTCTGTTCTAATATTATAGAGGACATTATTTTCATCAATGCTATTATTTAAGCATACATTTAGAACGAAAACCTTTTCACATAAAATGATTAATGGTGGCGGTTCACTAAAATCGCTGGTTTGAGCAAAACCTCAGTGGAATCTGGAGAAATGAATTAGTAATTCAAGGTCGTCTACTTTTGCCTAAGTATAACGTTAAATATTTAATGCAGACGATAGGCTTTTTGTGTCAGTTTTAAGGTATTTCATTACAAAAAGATTTTTCTCGTGACTTTAACGGTTTAGAAATTAGATAAAGCATTGTTGCTCAATGGTAGCGTGCTTTTCACAAACGAAAGATTTTTTAATAATCATTTTACTTTATGTCTTTGTAACTGTTTTATAATACGAAGATTACAAGTCAATGGTGTCGGTTCTATTCGAAACCAAATTAATTTAACTGGTCTACACGCCTTAGTTCCACTTCCTTATGTGCGGGGTTAAATAAGGATGGCAATATTTTTAGTCTTGTCAAATTAGTTTAGTTTAGTAATGTTGTACAACAGAATCGACAACAGTAACTGTTTTATTTCACAGAATTTTCTTAAGAAGGAAACAATTACCACGGAGATTACAACATTGATAACAGGTAAATAAAATTATGTTTGTGATTATTTGAGTGACTGTTATCTTTACGTTTCGCCTATACAACAAGAATAACAATCGATCGTTGTTATAAGAACACAGTAGCCAGATTTACATAAAACGATTTAAAGGCTACGGTAAAGTCGCCGAGTTTCTTGCCAGTTCTTTTCAGGTGGCTTTTTTCCGAACCGGAGATAAAGTAGACCTTCATAAGTGCCTTACTACGGCCTAAGCTGAATAAACTACTTCTGTTTTTTTTATTTGATTATGACTACGATAGCATACATGTATTTTTGACAATATAATATAGATTACTTGTAATACATTCGGTATTATCAAAAGTGGTATTATTGGTAGTACGGCAAGTCTATACAGGGGTAATAACTAGCGCGTGCTCAACCCTGCAAAAAATACCAAACTCTTCTTGAAGAACCTAAAATAAAATACACATTTCAAATTGTTACTGTTAAAGAAATACACACAATTTAACTAGGTGTAAATGACTTAAGACTGCCTTCTATTTCAGATCTGGCTCCTAAAGAGTGGGATTATAAGGGTAAGAACTTGTGAAAGAGGTTATTTTTTTTTATACCACTAAGGTGACACGCATACGGCCCACCTGATGGTAAGGAGTCACCGTAGCCTATAGCCGCTAGCATTACCGGGGGTATCACTAACGAGTTACTAACCCTGTTGTTGATGGGGAATCACTGTGCTAGCAGCATTACTACTAGCCCAGCGTGTCCCCGTGGAGCATTGGCAACCTTTCTTACCGCAGAAACACAACACCATCAAATTAGTGTTATGTCACTGCGGTCTTCTGTATGATATGTAAGGTAGGTACAGTCCCTAGTCTAGTGGCTCCAAAATTAATGGGAAAACCCATGGGAGATCCCAATTCGCCCTACCTCTCTTGGTTTCTCCTTCAAATGAAAACCCGGAATAGATTTTTTTATCGTGTCTCTAAGCAAAGTGTAATGTAGAACTATACTCCTGCTTACCCCGAGCGACTTGGCGTGATAAAAATGTTTGTATGTATGTAAGTCTGTAAGCAAATTAATAATAAAAAATATTTGAATTCAGCTTTCTTGTCACGTAGATCAGAGTAAATGGTTGAAAATGTTTCCTGAATGCGGCGGACGGTCGCAATCACCAGTAGACTTGCCCGTCAACGGATTAATCCAAGCCAGAGGGGCGAGAAAGCTGCTCTTCTGCAACTATGACGTGATACCCAAGGCACTCCATGTTATGAACGATGGGAAGAGAGGTATGTATTAATATGCAAATTAAACGAGTGAAGTGGCAAATGTCCATCAGCTTACCATCAGCACAGACGTATGCTTATTTGAAATTTTAGAGGTATAAGAATAGAAACAACATAAAGAGGAATGATCTAATACTTTGACTCTTTAGAAGAATAAAAAATAAATACATGAAGTGTTCTAGCTTAAGGACTTAGGTAATCCTATATTAATTGACATGCTAAAATTAATGCTGAGATTCCTATAAGTTAAAACTTTATACAGTCTAAATTTTCTGTAAGTTACTCAAATAGTATTTTTTTAGGTTTTTTAATAAATAAGGTGATTTGGTGTTGAGGGTAGGTTAAGTTCAATAAACGAGCGGTTTTCGTCATCAAACGGAAAAGTTTGGCGAGTTTACAAGATATGTTTACCTGTACTGGTACAAGAACATCTTACGACTACGTATTGGAAAACTTACCTCTCGAAATTTTCATAAGAATTTTTAGTTCCAATTTGGCCGACGCAGCGTAGTTAATTTTCCCATACGAAAATAGTATAACTAAAGCGATAGAATGCATAGTCGAAATTTGTACTTGCTAATCCTACTGAAATGTACAAATTATGTAGTAGTGAGTCACGAATGTCGTATTCTTTAAAGGGACTGTACGCATAAGTTAACGGATAGCCTTTACGTATAAGTTTCCCTTAAAGCTTGAACCCGAAACAGGCTACAGTAATTCACTATTAATTAACCCACGTCAAAGGAACTTAAGTGTAATATTACCGCATACACGTTGCCGTGAATATTAAATGCGTACGACTTATAATTTATAAGTAATTGCGAACGGCAATAATTAAAGGTACGTTTATATTATGCGGTGCCGTCACCGTCATTTCATAATAATGTTTATCATAAATTGAAGGAGCCTTGTAGGACCGGACCTTTATGAAGGCTAGAGTGGTAATATATAATTATATGTAACACTTATAGGCCCGTTCAAAGATTTTAATATTAAACTAAGGTATAGATACATGTGGCGAATATTATCCCCGGTATGAATGTTGATGCACTCGGAGGTGATCCTCGCCTAATGCGTACCCGCGTTTCCTTCCGCGCACGATACATTTGTGGAATGAGCTCCCCGCCGTGGTTATCCCAAAGGAGGTTCATGGGGTTCCTATAGAAGGGTGTAAAGAGATTTTAGCAGGGTTCGCAACACGCGCGCGCGAAAAGTAAAGAGACTATTTCAAGCGGAAGGAAAAGTAGGTTAGGCTATTATGGTGAACTTTGGATGTATGGGTATCTGGGCTATGGGACGAGACAACGGAAGTCTGCCATGCAATATGTCTGACTATTTATTATTCCCATTGTAATTTTCAATTTAATAGCACCACATATATGAAGAACTATGTGTTTAAAAATAGCAAGGCAACGCATTCAATAGTAATGAACACCGCAGAAATTTGGAAAAAATAAGTAATT
The DNA here is from genome assembly GCA_951449985.1 of Falcaria lacertinaria. Classification (NCBI taxonomy): domain Eukaryota; kingdom Metazoa; phylum Arthropoda; class Insecta; order Lepidoptera; family Drepanidae; genus Falcaria; species Falcaria lacertinaria. The sequence continues at coordinate 8,630,778 of OX602117.1, forward strand.
GTTCGTAACATCACATCACAGATAATAATTATTATATAAGTATTAAATGCATCGCATGTTCATAAAAATAATGTGTCGCTCAACAACCGTTAAATTTATCTTTATTGATCACCTTAATCATTACTTGGTTAATTCCAAGTGTCTACATTTGGTGATGAGTGAGGGCTAAAAAGTGTTGTTTTATCTGCACTTAATTATGGACCCATTGTAATTCACGTTAAGGCCCAATATTTCAACATATACTTTGACATGACGGTAAATACTCAGTCCCATATAAATAAACCTTTAATATGATTATTTTGTTCCTCGAAAGCATGTATATCAAAGTGTGATCACGTATTTGTGTTCAATTTGGCCAAATTCTAAACATTGTACAATAATTTGGGTAGGAATTTGAGTTGTGAATGTCAATTTAGTTACTGTAACGTTTGATACGCTGATGTTTACTTTAGATTCACTAAAAGACACTAATAATTTGTGATCTCAAACTAGATAGGGAAAGTGAAAATATAAATTGTGTTGGCATTACCCCTTCGAGTCCCACCTATGCATATGCATAGCGCCAGCCCGGACATGAAATCTCTTGACTCAAGCATTTAGGAATATGTTAGTTTAATAACAATTCTTATATCATAGGGTCGGCAACGCGCGAGTGATACCCCTGGTGTTGCAAGCGTCCATAGACTGCGGTATCCGCTTACCATCAGGTGGGCCGTATGATTGTTTGCCACCTTAGTGGTATAAACAATAAAATAATAATAATACCAATTATATTGATATTCTAGCAGATAAACTACTATTTAACAGACACTGGAGTGTAATTGAAATATTAAATATATTCAGTGCCGATAGCAGGAACATTGTCAACAACGTATTCGAAAACGTAACTCGCGAAATGTCAATATTGTCATACTAATTTTTAGTTCCACTTTTCACCACCGCAGCGCTGTTCATTTTCCAATACAAAAATAGTAGAAGGCGATACGAAAACGTTGTCGACAATGTTCCTGCTACCGGCACTGTTTGAAAAAAGTAACCACAGATCACAGTATAAAATTTTGTACACAGTAATTAATTTTCAACTTTGCGTTTTACCTACTTATATTCATTATATATGAAACAGGGTGTGAGAGATGGATTTCTTCCTCAAATTATCAAGTGCTTCCGGAGAAAGCCTACCAGTATTCAGATTAATAAAGGTATTCTTTGCCTCTAAATTTAATTAACGATGAGTTTTACTACAGTGCCGTGATCTGTGTTAATTTTACTCGAGAAAAACTAAATGAATTACGCCTTTCATTATTCCAAAATTGGTACTTATATAATACGGGACAGTACATGCCTGTTCATACAATTTATTCTGGCATAATAACAGCTGTATTATATTAGATGCCATTTTCATACCCTAAAGTAATGGAGTGACGAAAATGTGGTGAAGTAACAATCTTTATGTGTAAACTATTAAATTATAACCCTAACCACCGGTAGCTTGGGCTTTGCCCCGATGTCGGTGGCCGTCTAGGTAAGTGACACCGATAATAATATCCAGCCTAGCCCTAAAGTGGAAAGACTTGAGTCAAAGAATAAAAAAAAATATAACAATATAAAATGCATAATAATAAAATGTATATATATTTGATATTAATTCATTATACTTTGTACTTATAGAACTCCCAGGTATGTTTACTCCCAGGCAAACGTAACATACCTTTTTTTATAAATTGCGTTTCTCTTTTGTTCATTTGAAAGTTAAATTTTAATAAAAATAATGGGATTTACAATGCTTTTATGTTTTGCTCATTTATTGTTCGTAATTGTGTTGAGTACTATTTTATTTAAAAAAGTATCGTTTATTGCTTTATTATACTCTAGTGATTCGGCTGATAGTTCAATGAACCCATAACTGCAGAGCTGCTAACGAAAATAAATTAAAATGTTGCCAGAAATTCATAGCAAATATAATTTGACCAAATCACTCAGAAGCAGACCAAGACAGCTGGATGGCTATGCTGATTCTCTGAAATACAAATAATTCTTAAACTGAGAATAAATATTTAAAATTCTACTAGATATGCAAAGCAACAATCTTGTTGATAGAACTAACCGCTAGAAACGGTTACAGCTTACATAAGAAAACATTAACTTTAAAGTAGTTACCTTTGTTCTTTTCTTACCTTAAATATATAAAATATTTTCTTATGAAGTGAAAATGCCAATAACGATCCTTTTTACGTTCCAAAGATAGGCTTTTAGGCCGAAGTTAATTTGAATAAAGGATTCGTTACATAATATTTGATTCCGCCACCGTTTTTTACTATCCAAAATTCCAAACCCAGGGAGGGTTTAGAAGGATAAAAAAAATGTTCCAAATATTTTCGTGGTGGGAACCAGTATATAGTATAAACCCTGAGCTGATGCGTAATCCAATCTTCGATAATGAAAAAGTATTTAACCATAATAATGCCAATTACTAAATATCTGACCCTCGAAATGAGGTTCTTTTACACTTGATGAAATTTAGTAATTTTATAGGGAAATAAATTAAAGAATATTCAAACGCTGTAGTAACGTCGCAAGCAGACCAAGCGCGAAGGAGTTGGTAAATTATAATTCTCGGGTTTTATTTTTCTTCAACTTTTAACACAAAATAGATTAAACTATTTAAAAAAAAACAGAACTTTACCAACCTACTTAGAGATACAAGATCTGACCCAAACAAGATTTTTTTACAGTACAAACATAAGTACATTATATGATAAAAATAAACTTATTTGAAATTAATTTGATGTACATCTTAACACGCTAAATACAGTATGTATATTTCATTCATTGTATATATTGTGAAAAATAAATTAAATGCTAGTTTTCCATCATAGAAGTAATACAAATAAATAGAGCAATTCTCAAAGGCGTGCACCGATTTGTATAATGTAACTACGAAAATAGTTCGTATACGCGTCGTACGCTAGAGACAAAAAGTTATTACCTGATAACAATAATATTTATTTATTTCAAAAATTATTTTTTATTTTATTTTATTTTATTTATTAGGTTTACCAACAGTTATTTACACAGTAATTAAGTCTAAGAGAAACATACATATAACTATATAACATAGTGTAACAACTACTTAAAGGTAAACACAGCTTCCACCAAACAGTTAAACCACAGAAGACAATATTCATAGGACATACATACAACGTTGAAAACATTACACAAGTATGTAGTTAAGAGAAATGCAATTAATATGGAAACAGAGAGAAAGAACTTACGTAGCGAGTTAACAAAAATAATAAAAGTAATAAAAGTAACATCAAAACAAAAATGATCATAATAATTGGACACTAGTTGGACACACAATTCATAAAATATTTCTTTTTTATTGCATGGGAGTCATGGTGCAGCTCCATTCCATTGATGTAGGTATTTATGGCTATACAGAACCTCACGTATGGGGAGTTAGCACCCAAGACTGTGCGCCTCATTGGTGGACAAAGTGGTGTGTATTGATATTAGTTACAAAAGCTCAGTAGGTCAATGTATTTTTATTAGCATTGATCTACTTTAGACACATGTTCGTATAGAAATGTATGATCACTTCAGGTAGGTATTACTAATTTGACAGGTCTAAAAATATTGCCATCCTTAGTTAACCCCGCACATGAGAAAGGGATAGCAAGACTTTCAGACCTGTCAAATTTGTTAAGTTTAGTAATTTTGAACAACAGAATCGACACCATTGTGTATTGCTGCTGCTTAAATTTAATTCATATAATGCCTCTTAAGAATCGATGTTTAGGACCTCATGATAAGTAAGGCCATGAAGGGCCCTGGATCTGTGTTTACCTTTGATGGATTACGACCGAAATTGTGCGAAGATCCTCAAATGCTTCATAAGCCGTATCTCTCAGTGCTCTTAATACTTCTTGTCTTTACATTCATTCGACCTTCGCTTACTCTCTGTATGTATCCGCCTAACAAAAGGAACTCAAATAAGAGTCTATAAATCTCCGATTATGGGTCAAATTGTTTACTGTTTCGGTAAATTCGATTTTTATATACCCCGCGGGATTAGATTTTTTAATGATCGTTTCCTGTAAAAAGACACTGAAGGATTTGCAAGATTTTTGATTAAAAAGGCGTTTGCAGCACATTTTGGTTTTCTTGTCCGATATTTTGTATAGCTTAACACTCAAAATGGCGCTAGACGAAAGTAAACAATAATTATTTTGCCGTAGCAAAAAGAATGACAGATTAATTTGTTTCAGATTTTATCTGCTTCAATTTGCTTGGGAGATAAGTTTAGTCTTATAGAAATTAGTTATTATCACCTATACCACCCACTTTTATCAAAAGGTAAACCAATTTTCATAGTCCTTCTGTAATAGCAGTATTTTTTCATTCCCAGAGCTTCAAACCATTATTTCAACAGTTCTTAACTAAAGCCGGAAATAGCTGACTAAGCTCTCCAAATTAGTCTCCACAGTGTTTTCAGTACATTTTTCACTATTACAATGTAACCGAATAGAAAAGGTCAAAGCGATAAATAAGCTTGGCAAAATAAAAACGGATGCCTGCTTTCAGCTTCAATGTTTTCTAAGGATTGCCTTAGAAAACATTGAAGGGAGTGAGGACACTTCCTACTCTACCATACGACGCGGTCAAGTTAAGTAGGTCGTTCTATTTGTGTTTTATTTGCTGGACAAAAGGTCGCCAGTGTTTCTATTGCTTCTTATTTACCTAACTTATACATTTTATGACAATGAAAAAGGCTCAAAATTGTAAATAATAAATAATTAATGATTAATAATATATAATTAACGATGAATAAATTTCATACTCAATTAAGTAATTATTATTAATAAAAAGCTTGTTTTTAATGGTTAAATTAATCAGAAACCTACCTTATATCCTTAAGGAATTTTTTATCGGAAATAATTCTACGGAAGATATCATAAATTGAGTTAAAAAGTTAGTAATTTCATCACCAAAAGGTCCTCGATTGAAAAGCTCCTGTTTTATTTACTTACATTAAACCTACATCAAATTGAGATTTATTTTGGTCACTTTGTTTTAACATGATATCCTCGAGTTTTTAATATGATAATTTTAACTTATTATGTTACAATTTAAAAGCAAAAACATCTTTGTTATGCCAGTTACCAGTTGCGAGATAAACTTGAATTAAAATATTCTTGTGAAAGTAATATAATCATATAACAATGATATGATAAGTGTTAAGTTTATATATTATTTGTATCTTTTTTAACTCAGTCAAAAAATAATTCCACACTATGCATAACAAAAGTGAGGCCTACTCCCAGCAGTGAGATAGATATGGTTGCTGTCCAAATCTTACTCAAAATCTTTAACAGATCTTTAATCGTGTGTTTCCAGTGATGTTCTTTGGAGAATGGGACGAGACGCAGCGTCCGCTTATATACGGTGGGGCAGCACACAGTCGTCGCTACCTGTTCCACTCCATGAGCCTTCACTGGCCTTCTCAACACACGATAGGCAGCCTCCAGTATCCTCTAGAAAGCCAAGCCCTACACATATCGGCCGAGTACAAGACACTAGAAGAAGCAGTTATCGCCTCGACAAAGGACCCGCAGGCAATACTTGGAATTGTTAATATTTATAAGGTACGGTTTTTTGATAACATACTCGCTTTTGTCCGCGATTCAGCGTATAGATTTTTTTATTATGCCGGCGCGACTTTTCGACGACGACGTATATACTTTTAATAATTCCTATGATAACGTTTAGCCGTGATTGAGTGGCTAACAATTTTATAATATTTGTAGTCTTGCTAAGCTGTGCCCGAAATGAGTTGCATTTTTTTTCCGTGTACCTACTAATGAACATGTGATAAATAGTTGGGCTTGGTAACTTCCAAAAGGTTTACCGCATTCAAATGTGTGTCATAGAAGCGAATAAAATACGAAAGTAAAAAAAACATAGTAGACGGATATAACTAGTCTACATAGATGCCTACTCATACTCATGAAACGCTCATAATAATATTCTGGAAAGTGGAAACAATCTAAATACATTACCAGCGAACATTTCTGGCTCTCAGAAATCGGTTAATTGAAAATGATTTTCAATATAACTTTCATATCCGCTTCAACCGTGTTTTAATGTATATACGTTACCAAAGTGTCCACAGTCCAACACATCTAGTAGTTTAATTTAAATGAGCATGAAAATAATGTCGCATTTCGGTGTGGCTGTTAATTATTTTGTGGTTATATGTTTATGTTATTTTTGTTAGCAGTTAAGTTTGTAGCATTGGGACAGTGTTGACAGTTTGATAAGTATAAGCTCAGAGAAGATAATGAGTGGTCAAACGAACTTACCTGTAAGTGAAGTTCGGCCATCATTATATGAAGACAATTTTCTTAAACTTTCGATGGATACTACAACTAGTAATCATCGAAAGTCTTCTGAAGTATAATACACGGTATAAGCAACCAGAAATAGAAACGCACGACCTACACTTGAAACAAATAACCGTCAATGACATTACACATAAAAAGGTTACATAAAGTATAATTGATTACTATAATATTTATTGAAAACTTTACTGACTTACATATGACTTATTAAAAATGTATTCATTCATCCCGTTCATGCCTACATTGTACAACTTTTTATGACCGTAAATCATTTCAGTACTAATTTAAGCGTAGATAGAGTTGAGGGACATTGTGTGTGATATGGAAAAATGACACAACTCAACCGAACCGCGTTTAGAAATCTATTTCAGTATGTACTCGTACTACCTACATTTACTTCTTTCCGCATCAGACGTTAGCACGAAAATGAGATTTCTTTTCAAACGTCTTATGCGAGATTTATTCATAAGTGATAAATAAAATATTTTCATATCTTTTGATGTAGCTATTCTAATATTGTTTTAAAGATATATATTGTAGAACAATAAATAGTATTCATACTTGTATAATTTATTGAAGGAATTGTCTAGTCTGGTATTGTGGATAATTGGACGTAAGTTTTTTTTTTTTAAATGCATAAACAAATTGGAACGTTTGGCGACATCAATAAGCTAGTCCTATTAAATTTTGAAGCGTTTCACATTGAACTTTTTCGATAACCATTTTGAAGTCCCTGAACTTCGGACAAAAGGCTTTTATCCATTTCACTTATAAAATACGGCTTTTTTCAAAGACTTCTCGACCCAAGACTATCAATCAGGGTTAAACGGTAGGTACTATTGTCATATTCTTAAGGAAGTAAGGACTTTAAAATTTCGTTTATATGCTGCGCTTTAGGAAAGCCGAGTTCGTCCGAGACTCGAGCAGTCATTGATGATATATGCACTATCATAAAGTCACTATCTCTTCTTCACTACATTCTAAAACAAAGTCCCATCACGTCAGTCTGTCTGTCAGATTTTAATACAGTTTTCTGCTATTACTTTACGAGGAAGGCTTCCTTTAACTCATTATGGTTGTGTGTAAATTGGCTGAAATATGACGATGATAGTACGATATGATATCTCGGAAAAAGAACAATGACGTGAGGTTAAAATGTGGTAAAAGAATGTAAGTAGGTACGTATTTGCTCTGAAGCCCGGACAGGTCGCTAGTAAATTGTAACATAAACTTAACAGAACAATGAATTGAAATAAACTTAAAAAAAAAATCTAAACATGATAAGAATTATATAAAATGTTCTATATTCCTGATATGATACCATTTTATGGTAAAATACGAACTTTGAGAATGGTAGGTAAATGATAAAAGTATTTTGTAAATAAAATGAGGTGAAGTTCTATTACAGGTATCCTGAACAATATCTTACCTTATTTGATTGTAGTTGGGTTCGGATTTTCAATATTATGACAAAGTAAGGGCTTACCAAAAAGTTTTAATGGAATAAGTAACTACCTAATATTCTTTTACTTCGATTTGTTTATAAGTAAAATATCTTCTATGTGAGTTTATTAGGTAGGTCTCTAACTCTGTCGCCAGATAGTTTCATACATAATGTGTGGTGTTTCAAGATCAATAAATTACTAGAGAGCTCGCTGGTAATCCCAAACCCTTACATAAATCTTGTAATCTTATCGGACGAACATGGTAACGTAAAGGGTATCCTATAATATGTACTTTTGTATTAGTGAACGTGCCAACATCTTTCTAATTAAACTCAACAGCGCGAATCAGAAATATTTTTTAGTAATATCGCATTTAAAAAAAAAAACATATTTACTTTTTTCAGATTTTTCCCTTTACTTGTGCTGTAAGACTGCTTCATGCCAAATTTAATGATTCTATGTCAACTGGAAGTACCCTGTAGGTTTTGATGTCCTTGTGAAATCGCAAGATATGCGAATATTTGCGACGTAAACCGTCATATCTTTTCTTCAAATTGACTTGCAGGTTTGATTATTGTACAGCCGAAAGAGACCATAGACCCGGGTATTTCATATTAATTTCAATTTGATAACTCTACGCGTTCTTGAGATAAAAAATCTTGACAGACAGACAGACGGACAACGAAGTGCTCCTATAAGGGTTCCTTTTTTCCTTTTAAGGTATAGAACCCGAAAAGATTAAAACGCGTTGCTCATTAACAAGTCATCCCATTTAAAACTATCTTATTCAAACAAGAAATTTACCTAAAGAAAACAAGAAGTTTTCTTGAGTTTACCTCAAATACTGATCCGATTTAAGATATCTTTCTCAAATGTGGAGAACCCAGCATAAAAATAGCTGTGGTCGATTCACACAGTGGTCCGAGAGGCCCAATTGAAAAATAATCGTACGTGGTGTGAAACGCCCGAATGCCTGAGTTACAATATTCCTGAATAAAATAGGCTATGTCTGTATATTGTGGATATCTAAAAACTTAATAATGTTTTCAGTTTGCCAAAACCTCACAAAAAGGTATCAAAGAGATCATCGGATTGGTGTTGGAGAGGCACTATGGGAACGCAACTATGCGTGTCAAGCCTCTCAAATACTTCAATCCGCCGTTCAAGGAGTACGTGTGCTACCAGGGTTCGTTGACCACCCCGCCTTGTACCGAGACAGTGTTGTGGCTCATCAGAGCCAGGGCATTGACAGTCTCAAGAGTGAGTTTCTTGTAACGTGCTATAAATTCCCAAGTTTGGTTAAATAGCTTTCTTGATAGCAATAGGTATTACCTTTACCGCGATTAAATTGAAGTAAAAATAATATGGTACAACTTCCACTACTTTTTTTTTATTCCACTAAGGGGGTACATGAGACGTATGCTTGATACGTCTCATCTGATGGTAAGCAGTCACCGTAGCCTATAGCTGCTAGCAATACCAGGGGTATCACTAACGGGTTGCCAACCATGTTGTTGATGAGGTACCATGACTTAATTAATTTTTTTCGTAGCCTTATTGCAGCCATTGCGCTAATTAAAAATACATAATTCATTCATAATGGCTCATACTTCGGTACCTGAAAATCTGAAACATACCGCTTTGTTTACCTTTTAATGCATTTTGCATTTACAGCTTATTTATTTTAATAAAGAGTTTTTGTTTTATGAGATTTTTGCTCGCTGTTAGCGACTTTGAACGCGATAGCGTATAGCTTCATGTTTGACATAGAATCTATACATCTTTCATCTGGTATGTTTTGCGAAGACCCTCCCTATGTTTTATCATACCAAGGGTTCAAATGCTATGTAGGTATTGGTGCAGAGATCCAAGCAAACTGGTTCTTTCTTCCTGTAATACTAAATATATATATAATAAAGGAAACGCATTCTAATGCAAAAACTTCCCAAAGTCCTAAGAGAGCTTCCGCTGAGAAATTTTCAAAAAAGGCTACTGTGTTGGCTATCCGATGTTTATTTTTATAGCAAGAATTTATGAATAAAAAAAGCTTTATATAATCTACTAGCGGCACTATCTACTACTTCGCACGGGTAGACATTAGTTTCGGACCCTATAGACATTTATCAAATATTTTGTCTACCCGAGCGAAGCCAGGGCGTGCAGCTAGTATAATAAATAGCCTATGTTACTCTGTGATAATGTAGCTTTCTAACGGTGAAAGGTTTTTTGAAATCGGTCCAGTAGTTTCGGAGCCTATTCAATACAAACCCACAAAAATACAAATCTTTCCTCTTTATAATATTATTAGTGTAGATACAATATTGTATGTTCCAGAATGTTATTGATGCTCTGCACAGATTACCTGACGTCAATGGTGATCCGAGGCGAGGGGAGGTCCGTATAGTACAGCCTTTGAACGACAGGAGGATATTTATGTTTCATTGACGTTATAAGTACATTTAATGAAATCATTCTAATAAAGTTGTTAAATTATGAAGGTAAGAATTTAATTCACTTACGGCAGAATACTGAAACAACATTTAAATGTAAAGGTCCATGCAACTGTTCGAAGCCTTGTCAATATAATTTCGCTTGTAAAATCGCCACTCAATGTTAATGTGGCATCATACTTGATTGGCATTTTCCAACCATTGTTCTAGTAGCAGTGGGTATAGTAGTCTGCCTACGTAAACTAGTTTATGTACTAGTTTTAATTGAACTTCAAAGGTTTTTGTAAATTACACTTTTTGCCTGATGTTGATGGTTATTGTAGAAAGACAACATAATTTTACCATATCATATACCATTAGAAAACAAAACATGTTATGAAATGGTGTTAGAAAACGATTAACGATAGAAGGAGAAGCAAAAGAGGTAGAACATATTTTCTGCCTAACAAATAACAGAGACCATTTCACAAAGCTAAGCTAAGCGAAAAAGACGTCGTAGCCATATGGTATTGAGCGTTGCTCACTATTAGGCAAGTTCGAATCCCACTGGTCTGTACTAACAGAGTTTTTTAAAAAACTTACATACAATAATAAATCACACCACGAGCTTTACGGTGAAGGAAAACATCGTGTGGAAACCCTGTTCACGTCTGCGAAGAAATTCATGGACGTATGTAGTATCTAAGAGACGGACTCACCATCTATTACATTGGCACCAAATTATCTTTGGTAGAAAGTGGGTGTTGTAACGCCTCTACCTACCTCTTCGGGGACCCTTGTGGAAAGGCGTGAAGATATATGGTTCTTGAAATAATTTGCCCGTATGCTTTAAGCTTACACAGTCTTCGTTTCTCAGCCTTGCTGCCGATATCGATTTATCAATGCAATTTTAATGTGAACTTGCATTGACAAACGTGGCCGTATTCTTTACCTACAGTTCCATCGAAACCACTGGTGCGTTGGCGGATAATTTTCAGTCAAACTGTTTCTAAACATCCTTCAACAAGTATTATCACTTGTTTAAGTATTTCATGTTATTTGATGTTATGCATTTCAGAAGTGTCCCTTTTTATATACCACTATGATGGCAATCAAAGTATACGGCCCACCTGATGTTAAGGGTTAACGTAGCCTATAGATAGACGCTTGCCACACCAGGGGTATCACTTGAGCGTTGCCTTAAGACACCCTTCTTGAATGACCCTTTCATGTTTATAGTCTAAAGCGGTTATTACTTTCTGTTGTATGGAATCGTTAAACTACACTAATCTGACAAGACTTAAAGTATCTTTATTTAGCCCCGCACATGGGAAATGGATAACAATAATTTTAAGCCAGTCAAATTAGTTAAGTTTTGTGATTTTGTACAACATAAGCGACAACAATATCAAGCCAATTTCCTTTTGGGCAGGCAAATTATAGTGCTATTTTATTCTTGACTTGACTTGACTCACACCTCTTTTGCTTCTTTTGCATTCGATAATCTTTTCAGACATGCCCGCCGGTTCAGAATATTTTAAAAGGTAAAATACATAAAATATATAAATAGTACAATTTGCAAAACATTGAATAACATCCATAATTTTTTTTGTCTTTTATTTTTTTTTATGACGTAGAAATATTTACGTTTCATTCAAATTCTTCTATTATCTAAAATAGGGATGTCAAGGCGAACGGTAAGCGAAAACAATACTTAAGTACGCTACGGTGAGTATCACTTTTCAGTCGACAATCTTATCATATCAGTGACCGTTGGTAATCCGCGGATATGGTGTAAAGTAAATGATCATTTTTAAATTCCGTAAACGTGATAAAAATGATAGATCAGTGCGGAGTTAATATTAAGAAACGAAATGTTATAACAGTGACACGATAATATGTCTCGTGGAAATGACATATTAAGGTTGGTTTTACATTCTAAACCGATGAAGATGATGATGATGTGATGATAGGGATGATGTAATTGATTTATGATGGTGATGATCGCATAGCAGAATATAATAATTAAAGATGTGGATCGTGCTCTAAGCTTAAATATACTAGTTTTGATTTAAATAAAAGCAAAAAACTAAAAATTATATATGTTGATGTTATCCTCAATTTCACAAGAATGTGATTTTCTTGTGAAATTGAGGACAAATCATTTTGATACTTTTACAATATGATAATATTTAAATTATGGTATTGGTGCCAATTTTGTTGTACAAACTCACTAAGATTACCTAGTTTGACAGGACTAAAAATCATGCTATCTCTTTCTCATGCGCGGGGTTAAATAAGGATGGTAATAATTTTAGTAGTAAAATTTGTTTATTGATTGTGTACAACAGAATCGACACCAATATTTGACGAGACCGTTGGTCCAGTAGTTAGTATCCCTGACATCTACGCTAGAGGTCGCGAATTTGATTCCCGCCGGGGCAAATATTTATGTGACGAATATGTTTGCCTAGCACCTGGGTGTTTAGTATGTATAATAAGAATTTATTTGATATCCATAGTACAAGCTTTGCTTAGTTTGGGGCCAGATGGCGCTGGGCTGATAATATCCAAGCATTTTTAATAGTAAAAAAAAACTAATAATTTCTAAACCAAGTACATTATTACCTGCTAGCTCCGGATACTTGTTACCTAACTGCTAATCTTCTGTTATTTAATAGCGATGTCAGACAACCGTCAAGAACATGATAATATATTTTTTATTATCTAATCAACATCACCAGGAATCGGAATCAATTTGTTTATAAGGTGACATAATAAAATTCGGACGTTTTTGGTGTGTAATATAAAATAAATTCGTAAATAAAAAATGGAAAACCGTATTGTTAAATTACTTCCAAAATACACAAGTGGTGCCATACCTCAGGAGACATCATCATCAGATGGTTTGTAAAGATTTCTTTTTTATCTGTTACTATTATTACAGTAACATTACGTACTGAGCTTACTTCCTCATGAATAATATCTTGTTTTGAGCTGAAGGTTAAATTTTGTTCCATAAATTAAATTTAGCTATTTAGAACGGCTGGTTTACTGGTTCGATTCCCGCAGAGGCAAACATTTGTATGATAAATAGCTTTGCCTAACGAAGTTAAGCATATGGATGGAAATGACAATGAAAAATTACACAAATCGCCTCAGAGACCGTGAACATAAAAATACCCTTAAATGCGTTTGTATGACCCAATTTTTGAAAACAAATTTATTCACATTTAAACTAATTCAATATATAAACTAAATAAATATAAATATATTCAATTTTATTTCTCTTGTCATTAGTTTAATTAATTAATGAAATGTGTCTCTGATTAGGTATTTTCAGGTCTATCAAATGATTATAGCATTTTTGTGCAAAACCCGATAAAGAGGTTATCGCACTGTCATATTGACATAAATTATTATTTTAACATCTTTATTCACTAGTTTGTATGTGTATTTCAGATAAGGGGGGTACAAACACTGGTACAAATATACATTTAAACTAGCTGCCCGCCCCGGCTTCGCTCGTGTGGACAATTTTTTTTTGCATTTATGGGGATGAAAAATAGATGTTGGCCGATTCTCATAGATACCGGATAAGCACAAAAAAATTCATTAAAATCGGTCAAGCCGTTTCGGAGGAGTATGGCAACGAAAACTGTGACACGATAATTTTATATATTAGATAGATAAAGTATGAAAATTTAAAAGCTAGCCTATCGCATTCTAATTTCCGTAATTAATTTTACACAGCTAGTATATTTTGTACTCGCGTGTAAAAATAAAATAAAAAGGTTTTATAAACTAAATTCATAAATCTAAGCATAACTAATTGAGTTTCTACTCAGTCAAAAAGATTACAAACGAAATTCGACAACGTATATGACCAACTTATTTTTTATGGATTGCCCATATTTCAGTTTAAATGGAGATAGAGTTCCCCTCATCAATTTTAAACATTATCCCAAACCCGTTCAACGCCATTGCTTATGTCGATAGCTGCTTAATTTTCATCATCAATCAGTATTAAGATACGTATACGCTTTTGCACGCTACGTAATAAAATTGTTATTGCTACTATCATATTTCTAACAGTCCAATTTAAAATTCGTGTAACTACCTGTTTTTCGTTAATACAACATTGAAAAAAAATGTAATAATACATTGGTCGTTGCTTTTTAGTTTAGCTCACATAATCTCACATTATAAAAAGAAAGAAAGAAATAATATTTATTCATAACAACACATAAACATATACGAAAGGAAGACAAGTGTAGAAAAAACATAGTGTCGTTAAGAAACGGTCCCAACTCAGCATGTGCTGGATGTCTTGTGAAGGACAACCAGCGCTGATCTTCCGTTCGTTCCGTTCCGTCCATTACACAAACGTATCGTATTAGTTAAGCTTAGAACCACACCTCCCAATACCGAGCTTAAGAGGACCCAATTCTACGTATCCCAAGATCAGCAAGTTGTGACAGATGTTTCAACGGCCAGTGTCTGATATTGTGGTCACGTAGTAGTTTAATACTGAATCATCACAGGGCATAAAATTGTGGCACGATTTAACGACCCCTAAGACTTCCCCGTATAATAATGCTAGTCAATAAGATCCCTCATGTGACCGTTTTTATTGAGGATATAAGGAACTCTCCAAAATTTTATTCAATTTTGTATCATGTGACAAAAGATCGATCAATCAGGTTTGTGAACAGGGGCCTATGTACACATTTTGGGAACATCAATCAATACAATTTTATATATAGCGACAGCCAATCGGAATGGCTTTGTGGTTATAGCCCCGGTAGTATGGTTATAATATGTTTTATATGCAACACAAACGTTCGGATACTGTGAACAAATTTTAAACTTTGAAATGCTAAAAAACTCTAAAAACATATTTGCTTTGTACAGCCGAACATATTTCAAAATTGAGAGCGTCACAGTCTCCGATTGCCATCTCGTTGAACCGCTGCCCAACTTGGACTTCCTTGGATCCACTCAAATTCACAGGCTACTGGGATAATGAAGGAAAAGGCGTCTTACTCAATACTGGATCTACGGGTAATTCATATGTGCTTATTTTTTATCATAATAGTTATAGTTCTCAAGCTGTCACGTCACGTAATTGAAAATGTCCGAAAGTAGATAAGATAACTGTTTTAAGTATTCATCACAATATTAAATTAGCGGTAGCCTATTGATCGAAGTTCGAGCACAATTTCACAGAGTACATAACCACAACGTTTTACACAATTTGAAGTATGAACAAACTTTGACATGAAATTCAGTGAGACATTTCATGAGAATTGTGTCAAATGCCGTGTTATGTGTTAAGCGCATGGTGGTGTGCGTAATATGTGTTTGTTATTTTAATGTATTCCTAATGTATCATTTTATATAAAATCCATTATTGCATTATTATATAAAGTCCCCGAAGTTGTCGTAGAAAGAGGTACACAGTTTTTAATTCATGTATTAAAATTATGAGCAATGTGATAAAAAAAAATACAAAGAATAGTAGTATCACATATTTCAAAAAAATCTGTATGTCTCCGGATGAATATTTCGATAATCCGCGTCAGGGACACACTAAGTATATAATGCACACAGTTCTATAGTTCACTCGGAGCTTATGCATAGAATGGCGAATCAATACAAGGTTTACTCTATGAGTGACACGCACGTGACACGATTAGGCAATTGCCACCGTTTGGGTATAACGCATTTTATTTTAAGAAATTAAATTTGTATTTAAATATTTTATCTCAAAATTATTGAGACTACGATAAACATACCTTAATAATACGCAAATTTCTAACAAAATAAATAATTTCATATTGTTTGCGATATTTACCGCTAGTTAGAAAAGATAATGGAATTTAGATATTGGATTAATAAAAGTTGCTGTTCGTATATGTAATACTTATTGCTGTGTGGAAATTTTGCACTTGAAATTGCCTATAAGGTCTTTAAGCGAATTAACGATTTTTCGCTATAGTTCATCGGAACTATAGCGAAAAATCGTGGCTTGACTGGTGTTTCGAAAAGAGACTTAGTATTTATTTAAAATGAAAGGGAAATTTATTTATAGTTTAAGAATTCTGAAATGATCTGTAGCACTTGCTTTACATATTACCTACTAGCGACCCGCCCCGTATCGGCACGTTCCGATTTGCATAAAAAATACATTATTACAAAATAAGCTAATATATAGCGTGCATGACGAACTGTCAACTGCAGAAAATGGCGGAGTTAAAGAACTAATTTATTTAATAAAACTTTGAATTTCATCAATATTATAGTAGATATTCCGATATTTGGGGCGGAGACGAATACAACAAATCAGAGACCAATAAAATCGGCCCAGCCATTGTGGGGCTATTTACCATCATTAATCCTATACTACTTTAAAATTTTCCCAATAATTTATTAGCACCCTCTTTCTGGATAAAGTATTTCTTTCACAAGATGTGACTTCCTTCTGAATACTTTTTTTTTATTCTTGTCAATATTTACGAATGACAATTGAATTACATAAACAAAAATCTGTCAGATTAAAATCCTTCACCGATATACTAGATAAGATAAGATTGACCGTGGTTCGCAATGTATGATATAATTTGTATTTACTGTAGGCATTTCAAGGTTTAGGGGCTACTTCACACCTTATAAAATAGTCGATAGGCTTGACGAATTCGTATCACATTTGCAGGAACTTAAAAATCGAATCTAATTCATTTATAGATACAAATGATCGATCTAGTCGTATTTAGAAAAATCTAGTCGTATTTGTGAACAAGATAATTTGTTCATTAATTACTCGTATATAATTATTTACCATTACAGCATATTTCACCTTCGATTCCGGTATCCGCCCGACTCTCAGAGGTGGTCCTCTGATTGGGGAATACATTTTCGAGCAAATGCACTTCCACTGGTCAGTTGATGACTTTACTGGCTGTGAGCATGTGT
This sequence comes from Falcaria lacertinaria, assembly GCA_951449985.1. Taxonomy (NCBI): domain Eukaryota; kingdom Metazoa; phylum Arthropoda; class Insecta; order Lepidoptera; family Drepanidae; genus Falcaria; species Falcaria lacertinaria. Next base: position 8,648,028 of record OX602117.1, read on the forward strand.
TGGATGGTCATGGGTGAGTTTTACATCAAAGTTATGTCATTTACTTAAAGTTAGATATAGCCGTTGGTATAGCTAGCCTAGCCGTAGCCTAGCCGTATAGCCAGCGTTGGGTTAGCCACGCTTCGGTGTGGCACATAAAAACAATAATTACTTTTATTTCGCAACACTTTTAATATAGATGACAAAACAAAGGTCTACATTAAAATGAAAATTTTTCTTTTCTCTGGCTATTTACATACAAAACAAAGATTAGTTAAATCATCTTTATTTGTTTTTTTTTTTTAAGAATTTTCAGTTTCGATATTATCAAATATACCTACATATAACCTTCGATTTATCAATACAATTTTGTATATGAATTTAATAATTTTAGGCATCTCATCAATTATGTATTTATTACCTACACAAATACGGCGGGACATTCGTACGTAGGGTTGACCCTTTGCCCTAGGAATAATTGATAATCCTAGGAATAATTAAACCAATTGGATTACTTTTTATTATTGAGTTAGTTTCAGTAGGATATTTTACATTATGATATGAGCGCAGGTTTGATGACTTCCAGCCACCCGAACAAGCCGGTTTCCGTAAAGGCTTTAGTACCATAGACCACATCCATACGCTGCGGCAAGTAATACAGAAGACCGAGGAGTATAACCTGCCACTATGCTTGGCGTTTGTGGACTATGAGAAAGCCTTCGATTCGATCGAGACATGGGCTGTGCTGCAGTCACTTCAGCGGTGCCATATTGACTATCGGTACATTGAAGTGTTGAAGTGCTTATATAAAAACGCCACGATGTCGGTCCGATTACAGGAACAGAGCACAAAGGCGATTCCATTGCAAAGAGGAGTGAGGCAGGGGAACGTTATCTCCCCGAAACTGTTTACCGCTGCAATGGAGGATGCGTTTAAGCTTTTAGAGTGGAAAGGATTCGGCATCAATATCAACGGCGAGTATATCACTCACCTTCGAATTGCCGACGACATCGTAGTCATGGCAGAATCGCTGGAAGAGCTCGGCACAATGCTCAATGACCTAAACAGAGTTTCCCAACAGGTAGGCCTAAAAATGAACATGGACAAAACTAAAATCATGCTAAACGCCCATGTCACGCCCACCACGATATCCGTTGGGAACTCTGTTCTTGAGGTTGTTGACGGATATATCTACCTGGGACAAACAGTCCAATTAGGCAAGTCCAATTTTGAGAAAGAGGTCAACCGTCGAATCCGACTCGGCTGGGCAGCGTTCGGAAAGCTTCGCAACGTCTTTTCGTCGAATTTACCGCAATGCCTTAAGACGAAAGTCTTTAACCAGTGTGTGTTACCAGTGATGACATACGGAACAGAAACGTGGTCACTCACTATAGGCCTCATAAGAAAGCTCAGAGTCACTCAACGAGCTATGGAGTGGGCTATGCTGGGTGTTTCTCTGCGAGATCAAATCAGAAATGAGGAGATTCGCAGAAGAACTAAAGTTACCGACATAGCTCAGCGGATTAGCCAGTTGAAGTGGCAATGGGCAGGGCACATAGCTCGTAGAACGGATGGCCGATGGGGCCAAAAAGTTCTAGAGTGGAGACCACACACTGGAAAACGCAGCGTCGGACGGCCCCCCACTAGATGGACCGATGACCTGATAAAGGTCGCTGGCAAGCGTTGGATGCGGGCCGCATTGAATCGGTCATTGTGGAAATCTATGGGGGAGGCCTTTGTTCAGCAGTGGACGTCGATAGGCTAATGATGATTTTACATTATGAGCGTTATTCCGAGGTATTTTTTTATAACAACGAATTGGCATCACGAATATCAATAAAATGTCAAACATATTTTGGTTTTATGGTGCAAATAAGCCTAGCTCAAGTTTTCCTAATTTAATCACAAAATAGACCGGCTGGATTTCTAGGCAATGTTCGCTGAAGGCTGAATGAATAAAACACAGTGTAATCTTTGGACTTGCTTAGGTAATCATAGATAAATAGCTACGTAAACATAGTATTTTGTCTAGTATTTTCAGAAATCTTTTTTTATATTCAGGGCTTAGTAAGCTCAGTTGATCCCCAAGACTGTTATCCCATTGTTTAATGAACGTGTACCTATACGAATCTAGGGGTTTGTTGGAAAAACGTTTATTTTATATTTATATGATGAAAACAGAACATATGAAAAATTAAAAACTACGATGATAAATAAGTATGTAGCCCAATTAGTAAGATTTTAAGAGACCTATCACCTGGTGTATCAATTACTCAGCTCTATTCATTCTTAAACATCAAATTCATCTCTTCATACACAACTCTGTTTCATTACAGATATGCTGCAGAGTGCCACTTCGTTCACTATAACAGCAAATACGAATCTTTAGAAACTGCTATAGGTCATCCTGATGGCCTCGCTGTGGTGGGATTTCTCTTCGAAGTGGTAGATGCTCCTAACCCTAAGTTTGATAAGTTGGTTGAAGGCTTAGAAGGCATCAGGAAGCGGGAGCAATCCGTTAAGCAAACTGCAGGTAGGAAAACCGGAATAAATACTGCATTTAAATCACATCAGAACAGAGTGGAATTTTGCTATTTCTAGAACAAGTGAATAAAATAATTATTATTTTAAAGATAAGTAACTAATAAGCGGTAATGTCTTCTTCTTCTTCTCCTTCTTCCTAAGTATGGCAATCAATCCCTTCAGGGACTATTTTTCCCAGTGTCGAGTGTTAGAGAATTTTCATGTTGCAAAATTTCTCGTGTTTGCCGCATAAAAATGCCTAGTGTCATGCATTCTAACGCCCAATGGAGTTTCTGGAGACAACCCACGGCAGTAGCAGATCGTAACACGCCTTTAGATTAGAGGTAACCTATTGACCAAAATGATAAATCACTTAACCCAAAAGTCGTATTATGGCATTATTTCCAATGCTCCTATAAATCAGTCACTAAATGAAACTTTACTGCACATATCGACACCAAAAATACACATTAAAGATCACTATAACACAATTTACGACACACTGGAAAAAATCTCAACCGCTCCGCCTGATTCCCGCCAAAAACTCCTGCGGTAATGTCATTTATGTTTATGGAGCAAATAAGTGATCAAGTCAAGAGTGGATGGACGCTCTATCTGTACACTCTGCCCCAAGCGAAAGGCATTCATGGTGACGATAATATTATTATTTGTCATTATATTGCTTGTTAGAGCGTATGAATAGAATCCAAACTAAAACTGCCGTGACGCAATTATACAAATATCACAGAAAGAACGATCGAAGTAAAGCGCGGTAGAGGGAGTCCAACGACTTACTTTTACATCCTTATACGGCTTAGCGTATGTACTAAGTCAAACACTAAGCCGTACAAGGATGTAAAAGGGATGGCTATTGTTACTCCGACTAGCTCTTAAATTTATGTTGAAGATAATGATTATCTTTAGATCGCTTGAATATTTTTATTGAAAGTAAAACTTTGTTGCAAAATGTTCATTTATCCTTTTCAAAATATCTTCCAGAGGCCCTATCCTGGATGGAAAGAGACGACCTCCACGAAGGCAGTTACGTAACCTACAAGGGTTCACTGACCACCCCACCTTACACTGAGTGTGTAACATGGATCATTTATGAAAAACCTGTGCAAGTTGGCTCTGAACAGGTAAGGGTCACGCTGCATCGGGATCTACCGTGCAAAGCGTTATAGAGACACACACCCAGTTTCTGAAAGGCTGATCAACGCAAAAATTTACTAATCGCCTGTTAAATCCCTTGTCAAGAATCAATTGGGTTGCTAGAACCATGATTAATTACTTAATTTGATCATCTTGTCAGTTGACATAGCTGTTCTATTTTACTCGAGAATCGTATGTCAAACACCATTTTGGGTTTCTGAAACGCCTTTTAAGCCATGATCATAGATTATACGTATGTCAAAATCTTTGTCAACTAATCGGTGCTTGTCGGCGAATTAACTTGTGAATATAATGTTTTTTTACGTGAAACTAAATTTTTTCTCAACATTATTTAGGTATGTAAAACATGTTTATAATGCAGTACTGTCGACTTTGAAACCACGTAGGTATATTGGCATTTATGACAGTTAAGAATGAACTATGCAATATAGAGCTGTGTGGCCACGATTGACAGCAAACCGAATGTCAAATCATAGTAATCATAGATTAGTAATTTTTTCTCTGATTAACGCTACAGAAACCCAAAGTGATTTGACAATCATGTTAATTTAACAGGAGTGTTAGTTGAACAATGATTTGACAAGCCTTTCAGAAACTGGGTGTAAGGCTGCCTTTTGAAAGCCCGTGTACCTGACATGCATAGTATAAAGGGCAGCCTAATTGGATGAAAAAGTTCAAATGCAAAAGTATCTTATCTAATTCATTCAGTATCTAATCTAATTTACTTAGACTTCAATCAATATAATTAATAGAATATAGAATAAGAGATTGTGGTTACTAATATCTCAGAGTATATAATATACTACGTCTGATGATAATAATAATATTCAGGATATCTCACAACAACGCTCCGCTAATTGATTCCAGACACGTTCACAGTTTCAGTTGCAATCGGATATTTACATAACGGACAATAACATTCACACATAATAATAAAGTTCAGACATACAGACACATCCTCAACATTATTAAATACATACTAGGTACCACGTAATATTTACGCACTTTATTTATTTTTGTGCATATCACTTACTCGTACTTATAATGACGTACTTTCTCAAAGGCACTTTAAAATTTTGACGTTGTAAAGTTACAACCTTATGGTATATTCTTCAGATATATGGGACAAAGCCTACCAAATTGTCTACTTAAAATTCTACTGTAATATCTTTGTTTACAGCTGGGTCTCCTGAGACAATTGGAAGGCCCTGACAGCCAGCCCATTGAGAGAAACGTGAGGCCTACACAGCGACACCCGCCGGGCCACTCCGTCATCTACGTCAAACAAGTCAAGTCGAAACTTTGAAAATCCGTGCCCATTAGTGAATTCCTTCTCCGTATAGTTATTCCACGATCTAAATAGCATTATGCTACCAAAATATACCCCGTGATTAAAACATCACCTTCATTTAATTGCAAGATGAAAACTGTATTCTCATGTATTGTATAAGTATTTATAATACATAATTTAATCTTTAGAACGTTGTAAAGCTTTAGAAATAAGAGAATTTAGGTAGATCAGTTTAGGTAGACCAGCAAGCAGACCGAAATATTCGGAAGAAGAGTATGAAATATATATTCTTAGTCATAATCAAATAGCTTTTGTTGTAAATAGTTATTTGGAATTTTAAATTAATGACTTATTGGTATCGCAACTTAATCAATACCTTATTACAGCAGTTACGTTGACCAACCTAGCGTGATTAATGTAACCTAGGCGTTTTTAACTGCTGGCATCTGCAGCTCTTTAATAAATAGTATTTAGTTGCATTTGCCTTTGATTATATAAGGCATTCAGTATCACATCGCGTGGCGTTGTTCACCTCGCTCTCAAAGAAATAATAAAAATCGTTAGATGTTTGTCCAACCGTTTCTCTTAAAGCACTAACTGCAACCAAAGTTCTATCTAAGGCTGTTCAACTAGTTGGTTAATAAGGATATTAAAAGACCAGTTGCCTTTATGCAATCGTGCAAAATGAATTATTATATAGCGCATATTATGTATTTACCTATGGTGAAAAAAGATTACAATAATATCATTAATTATAAACGTTGTTATTGATGAATTAGTTTCATTGTATACCACCAATTCATTTTCTATACTAATTTTATAAAGAGGAAATATTTGTTTTTTTTTTGTATTGAATAGGCTCCGAAACTAATGGATCGATTTGAAAAATTATTATACAATTAGAAGCTGACATTATCCCTGATGAACATAGGCTACTTTTTACCACAGGGAAAATGCTTCATTTCTACGGGAAAACTGGTAATATTATACTACATTGCTACGCGGACAGAGTCGCGGGGAAAAAGCTAAATAAAATATTCGAGTGGAATCTTACACGTTGCACCAACTAAATAACACGTTTTAATTTTATTTATTGATCCTGATAATGAAAGAAAGAATAATTAACATTAGCTATGATTGTGTTGCCGTTAAGTCGCATACATGTATATTCGACTATAAAAGTGATACAATACCAGACGGAGCTTGATCTAACATCATTTTTATTTGTCCTCCATCGCATCTAGCTATAAATTATATAGCTATATTATCAAGAACTCATTCCACTCAATAATAATGAAGTCATGTTCATGCTATTGTATCGCCGATTACAACAGCTTTTGACACTTAAAGGTTACTTAAGGAACATTCTCTAGATATTCCGTGAAATACGTACCGTATTAGATTCAATAGAAAATCAAGATTACAGATCGTGCCAACCCTTTTATGAATAGTATTCTATTGATGATCAACATCATATCGGATAGCTAACATAGACGGTTTGTCCTTATCTTGGGCACATTAAACATCTATATAATCCTGAGACACATTAAATCGATACTACGTGCGAAAGTAACTTAATTGACATATTGATATGTTTTTTTTTTTATATCACTATGGTGGCACACAAGCATACGGCCCACCTGAAGCTAAGCAGTCACCGTAGCCTATAGCCGCTAGCAATACCAGGGGTATCACTTAACGGGGTGCCAACCATGTTGTTGATGAGGACTCACTGTGCTAGCAGCAATACTACTAGCCCAACGTATCCTCGTGGAGCACTGGCAACCTTACTTACCGCAGAAACACAACACTACACAGTGTACACAGTGTACTACAGTGTTATTTCACTGCGGTCGGAAAGGCGGAGGTCAGTCCCCAGTCGGGCGGCTCCAATTTAAATGGGATAACCCACGGGCAATCCCAAATTGCCCTACCTCTCTTAAAAAATAAAAATCCAAATTATATTGAGATAGTAAATACTATTTATTGCGACTTCAGTGGGTTGGATGTATAAGCGTATAAATTTGGATTTTATGTAGATATAAGTAATAAGTACTGAGTGTTAGTTAAATTGTTAGACGCAATTTCAAAAAATTTGGAACGAAAATATTTAATGTATAGAATTATTTCTATAATTCTATACAATAAATATTTTCGTGCCACAAAAACTTCCCTTCAAGCTCCACTAATGAGTTCGCCAATAAGTGCATATAGTCACCAGATTCGACGAACTTAGACTCCTTCTCATAAAAGGAGAAATAGAATGTCAAATTTTACTAAAGAAATACCGCAAGTAAAACCACTGTGGGCAACTAGAATTATAATCGATATGAAGTTATTAAATTGAATAGTATAATTTAGTCTGTACACAATGACAATTTTTTATATTAACTTAGTAATTACCAGCGACAGAAATCAAAATCAATCCACCTATTCAAATCTAAGCTGCTCAATACACCGGCACAGAGTTCCATTGTATTTGCCACGTGGTCATAAATATACATGAAGAATACATTATGAATCTTTTGCCTCGTTAGCGGGTCAATAATTATAGGCTTAGGCACAACACTATACTTAGACTTCGATGGGGCTGGTGCCATGTTGACAGGTTCTGGAGGTTTGTACTCATCCATCAAACGATCATGTATTTGATCAAACTTGTCAAACAATTGTCCAAGCAATATTCTTATCATGCTGTATTTCTGCTTCAAAACATCCTGTCCTTCATACCAGGGCTTTAGCAATTCAATGTGTGAGGTTTTCAATAAATCAAAATATCTCATTCTATCTTCATAATCTTTTGTCATCATTAATTCTCTCCAACGTCCAATCGAAAGATCCCAATTTTCATTAGGTGCCATTTCTTTGAATGTATCTCTCATTTTCATTACTTCTGTTTGGTGGTAGAAGCATACAGGATTCTTCATTACAAACAATTCTGATTCCAGGAATAATTTTTGGTACACATAGGTTCTAGGTTCAGTAACCATAGATTTTACCACAATCTCTTCAACCAAACTTGTTACAATATTATTAATAGCTTTTTTGTGTATTCTGGTCTTGAGGATGTCTGCCTTTTTTATAATTTTGTCTATATTTTCAACTGAATCACCGTAAAAATTAAAAAGCAGTTTATTTGATATCGTATCGAAGAAGCAAATATTACACATGTAAAGTTCCCAAAATTCACTATATATGCCAGGTTTCTCTGAAAGGAAAGTAAAATATATTTCCTTACACTGACCAGGGAACAAAACATCTTCGTTTTTATTGAAGAAGAATACTTGTTCGTAAATATCCTCCGGTATAAATGGTAAATTCTTCTTTATTTTCTTCCAACAATATCTAAGGGCAACAGTGCCAAGATTTTGAAGAAAAACTCTACTTCTTCCCATTCTTTTTATAGGAGCATTGAAATAGTACGTCCAAGAACTACAATCTTCATGCCAATCAGCCTGCAGCTGCATCTTTGGCAAATAAGTCAATGTTTGCCCACGAATGTCTTTTACAATTATAGTATTATTTATTCTTATGGCGTATACGTTAGAAAGTACATCTTCCAATGGACCAGATGGAGGAGTTATCGAAATTTCAGGCAACGGAGGCAGCTTCTTTGGAGGTGTTTTAGGTCTACTTCCTAAAATTATTAAATCTTTCGTCTCAGCTCTGTGAAATAAGATAAATTAATTATATCCCAGACTACTTATATTATAAAAAGGCACTCTGAGGTACTAAACCGTTTTAAACAAATGTTGACGATGGATGCAAACGTTGTTAATCTCATCAAGTAACTACGTAGTGATGATGACAATCTGGGTGGAAGATATCAAACTAAAACTTTTAGTTTTGCATATATTTAACCTTGATACGCAAATCATTACCTTATGTAAGAAGTTCAGTATATACTCAGTTCCATCATATCGACAATTAGAAGGGTAGTTTTTCCGAAGGAGTAAAATAACGGAATTGTTCAAGGAGGTGTGGAGGTGAAGAGATTGTTGCACGATTAGCAATACGCGAGTGATACCCACGGTATTGCAAGCGTTTAGAGGCTACGGTTACCGCATACAATCGAACGGGTCGAATGCTTGACTTTTTTTATATACTACTAAGGTGGCAAACAAGCATGCGGCCCGCTTGATGGTAAGCGGTCACCGTAGCCTATGGACGCTTGCAACACCAGGGGTATCACTAGCGCGTTACGGTCCCTGTTGTCTGCTACCATAATAAGGCTATGGAAACCTTGGTATGTTTTTACAGAAATCAACATGTTCATAACAAACATTAAAGGGATTAAAAAATTACCAGACATTCAAAATACCTGTAGGGATCAATCTTTAAAACCCTCTCTTTTAAATCAGCTTCCCGCTTGTCCCTGTATTTTTCATATTCAGCGTTTATTTTACTGAAATCTGGGCGTTCTGATACCCCAGTCAATCCTTTTTCCTTTTCTTGTATGTACTGTGGTACACTAATATGTTCGATAACTTGTGGGCGTCCCAATTCAGATGGCGTTCTATGAATCTCATATATTGGCTCACAGTAACACCCTTGTCGCAATCTTTGTGGTTGTTCCCATAAGGATCCCCTCAGTGATGGTTTCTTTGGTATCTGAGCGTTTTCCAACACTATCTTACGTTCCTTGTCCGGCCGTCGGTTTTCTAATAAGTTCATTACTAGATCAGCTGGAGGGCGATAGGTTTGCTTACCCAATTTCATAGTCTCTTCTTTTCTTATCTTTATCCATTTCTCCCAAACTAATAATTCGTTGTCGGGCTCGACTAGTTCTTCAATAATATACAGCTTGTCTCCCTCTTTTTGCATGATTACTATTTTTATCGTAGCGGTTGTGTTCTCTTGGATTTCTATTTATAATATTTTATTCGTTTACTATTTTTTGTTATTTTGGCATGTGCACCAAACAAATCCTTGGAGATTGTTTTGACGTGGCACGTCAAACTGTCCCTAACAACATGCTTTACATGCAGGTGTCATCATTCTGTGTAAATTAAATATTTTATTGAAATCAATTCGTACATAACGAATGATTAAAAAATTACCGAGTGAAATGTAAAAGATTTGGTGTATAATTCCTAAATTTTAGTATTTTATTTAGTCATGCAAGTGGCTCAAACAGCACAACAAACAGGTAGATCAAAACATCAAATATAAAATTCTATAGCATCACTAAAGTATACACTTTTATTGCCCAACCTTATAATACAGTCCTCAAACTAAAAATATCCATTAAATGCTGTGATTAAATGTATGAAGTCATCAATATGTGAAACTTGAAATAAAGTATACAAATAACATACATAGCATGATTGTGTCTTATTGGAATAGAAAAAACTAAAACTCAGAAGGTGACGAGCAAGTCAGACATGCTTGTTAATTGTTAAAACATTGCAATCCTACATATATCGGTGTCGCATTCGTCATGACGAAGCATTGATTCTTTAGTCTCTCATGTTCATGTCCTCCCACCTCCTACATACAGCATCCTTGAAACGGGTTTCATCGGATACAATTTAGTATTTCATTTAATATCATGTTTTTTTACAAATATGTATCCGTTTTTACACAGAAGATGAAGAGGCAGAATTAGTCCACGTTGAAACTGTTAAGGTTGAACCACCATTTGGGACTATAGAATGGATTTACTTCTGGGGCGATAGTCAAGGCCACCTTCCTACCCCTATAGATGTGTCAATCACTGGTTCTATAGCGTATACCTGTCCGGATCTAAGGTGGTACAACTTTGATGTATACCCTCACAAGATTAAGATGACTAACACGGGGTACACTAGTGAGTATTATTTTATTGAGCAATAGTTTATTTATTCACACTTCTTGTCCGTTATACTGTTCAATACAGAATCTCGTAACTGTAACAATAGTTTTATATTATTATGTACTCTTTTCTCTGACATCGGCTATCTCTAAGGACATCACCATAGTTTCAAATCTGAAAGTGCTAGCCAATACTTTTTTTGTATATTCTGTTAGAGCTCGTCCGTCTGAGCATTTTTTACTATGACTCCTGAACTGGACATTACAGGACATTTAATTTGTTTTGGTTATTTTGAATTCTTATTTACAACCGAAATGAATTAATATTCCGATTTTCGAACTCAAATAAAATCAACGAATGTGCTCCTACAGCTTTGGTGCCATATGCCATTTGGTTCAGACAGACATGTTCTAACAGATTTGGACCAAAATGGATGATGTCCTTTAAGCGACTCGGATACAAAACGAACGCTGTGTTTAACTCGAGTACCAATTGTGAGACCTTATCATCTACTGCCTATAAATTGCAGAAGGTTCTATTAAATATCCGTAAATAAGAATCGCATTAATTTACCATGCCTTTTATTTCTGACTTGCGAGTCGGAACCGTAATTTCAAAGCCTACCAAGCGAGCTTTCCCTTTATTTCTAATTGAAGCCGGAACGGACTATAAAGATTAATTCACACAGGTTCACTAATCACATGGAGAACACGTCAAAAGAAGCTTTATGTCGGTGTTCGGGTGATTGAATTAACTAAAGCTCTATGCAGTAGGCACTGGTGGAGATGTGGATGATTTCACAATTCCTTCGCAGTTAATGATAATGAACAGCCTCAGATTAACATTACAATCAATCACGTGTAGAGAAAGGACTTAGGATGTAGGTGTCTCATGTGCTTGTCTATTTTTATTTGGTTTGGAGATGATTAAACATGAAGGCCAGTGACTATTGTAAGGACGTCTATTTCTAAAGCACTCTTGTCACGTGATGTAAACCTATCCGTTACTTGGGTAGTTGGCTAGCAAATTTACTTTTGTAAGTTGGCAGGTAAATTAAATATGAGTTTTTTTTTCTGCTTCTTTTATAAAGACATTTTGAATTTATTCTTAGACTACACGTTGGTTATGAATATTAGAAATCTCACCTTATTGACTTGGAATAATTGAGAAATTTCCTTGTTTTTGTCGTGTTTATCTCTTAGTTTTAATTGGTGCGAAATGGAAGACGGAAAGACCATATTTGGAAGGGGGTCCATTTCTAGATAAGCACGTTTTATCTCAAATTCATTTTCATTGGGGTGCTGATATGCAAGAGGGCAGTGAGCATACTGTTGATAAAAGACGACACCCGGGAGAAATGCAGGTTTGGACACATTAATGATTTTAATTTGTAGGTAGGTACTATATCTATGCCACGGTGACCGTTTTAATTGAGCGTTGGTTGCCTGCTGCTTCTAGCGACGTTCAGGTTCGAATCCCACTGGTCTGTACCAATGAGTTTCTACATGCAGATTGATAAGCCGCAAAATACCGATTGACCGATCACCGTAAAAGTTGGCATCTAAGCATCTAAATGAAACCCCATAGTTTTCACTCATCCTGGGCATTGAAGTGGATAGCTTAGAACCTACTTTTTAAATCAAACACGTCATGTGGATGGAGACTACCAATTTTCAATTAAGTACCTACGTAAATAATAATGTATTTTTTTTTAATTTAAGAACTTAAAAGTAGCACCTAACATTTTTAATTGACAGTAAAAAGCTTTCAGGTCACATTCTTCAGATCTGAATATTTGACTCAAGAAGAAGCACTACGGCACCCGGATGGAGTTGTGATGGTTTGCTACATAATAAAGGTACCGCCATACTGAAAACATTCTGTAGAATACTATCTAATCTGTGACACCACTCAACATCCCAGATTCCGTAGGTTGCCTTAAAGTGTGCGAATCACATTCTTTTAGTTGTAGGGTTAGCAACGTTCTACTAGTAGGTACCTAGGTATTGTAAGCGTATATCACTTCACGGTGTGCTAGCCGGTTACGCATCAGGGAAGCCGTATGCTTGTGTGGCATCATAGTAGGTAGTAGGTGTTAGAAGTAAGAATAAAAACACAGATCCCACAGATCATATATCGGTTAGTTGGTTATGGTACAGTGGTAACGGTCGGTGATACTTCTTTTTTTTTTCTGGTTCGTCTTCCCTTTCCCAGCATGGCGTGAACCCTGACGTTCGCTTAGACAAGGTGATCGAAGGATTTTCTAGAGTCCAAGAATCTAAGACTCATACTCAGATTGGGCCGTATCCAATGTCTCAACTACTACCTATGTTCTTCGAAGATTACTTCCTTTACTGGGGTAGTTTGAAGACCGTCCGAGGAGAGAGCTATGCTATTAGATGGCTCATACCGAGGATTACGCTATTCGCAACACTGGCGCAGGTACATAATTAAAACAGGACTCCATACAATTATTTTTATCGAAAGTAATTCTAATTCAAGCGCGGATTCAAATCTAGTCCCTGAAGCTAAAATAATGTTAATCTAAGATGAGTCTGTGTTGCTTTAGCTTTTTCACCCAGTTACCAATAACATTTTAAGGCATCGGCCAAGGCAACTTAAAGTAACCTAAAACTAAGAGCGTTTTTCTTTTACTCGTAAATTCGCTCTATTCAGTAGTTAAATTCATTTGGTCGTACTGAACTGAGCAAATACCAACCAAGAAAATGTTATTTAACTGTAACAATAACATTGTTAGTTTAGGATCTGAAAGTATCACAAGTGTTGACTTTATTACCTACCTGCTGCAAATATTTAATACTTACGTCAAAATCTACGAACATTAACTTTTATTGTTCGTAGGTTAAAATAGATAATTAATTATATTCCCACCGTAGAAACTACGTACCTTACGTATGAATACTTACTAATATAGTTATTTGTTTTATGTAGATGAAACAATTCAGAAAATTGTGGGACCCTTGGGACGAGCCCAATCTCCGCAACTTCAGGCCACTGCAGCCTCGTGAAGATAGATTTTTGTTCTTCATCAGACCTCATTGGAACCAGTACAACTCATTGCTACCCATACCTAGGATACCAGAGCAGTCCATTTCAGTGTTATCTCCAGCATACCAAGCGAATCTTTGGATGCATCCACCACAGAACGCCTACATGCTACCACAGGAAAACGAACAAGATGAAAATAAATGAGATGTAAACATTGTAAACGCAATATTTAAAAATATACTGAGTTAGATAGGTACCTAATCATTTTAGAGATTTTTTTTGTAGGTACTTTAGATGTTTCTGGAAGCCAAGTAAAACGATTTTCTAATAATATAAAAATAAGAAAATTGTTACATTCACTTTTGTCAGTAAAGTAACGAATTCCACAACCTACCTAATGTTAAAGATTTTTAATATCCGAAAAATGTTATTTGAAAAAAATATTTTCCCTTACGTAAGAACGATTTTATTCTCCAGATTGAGTATTCCTCGTGACTTTTAAATCCATGGAATGATGGTTACAATGGAAAAAAAATCAAAGAACACGTTCAAGTATAAATCCACAAAAGAAAACTTCAACTTCAACTTTTTTATTAATGGCTTCTGCAGGGCTGCCACAATTTCGCCAATGTCGCGTTGGTAGAACTAAGAACAAGTGTTGGAGATTATCTGTACGGTGTAAAATTTTATGACCGGTACTGAGCATTCATACATTCTGAATTATATATACAGGACTGCACACACAAAAGAAAAGACATGGCTCCAAGACGTAGAGGGAGCTAAAAACTAACTCCAAGGCACTGCATTATCCATTAGTATTAAAGCTGATAGGAGTTTTTGGCGGGAATCAGGCGGAGCGGTTGAGATTTTTTCCAGTGTGTCGTAAATTGTGATATAGTGATCTTTAATGTGTATTTTTGGTGTCGATATGTGCAGTAAAGTTTCATTTAGTGACTGATTTATAGGAGCATTGGAAATAATGCCATAATACGACTTTTGGGTTAAGTGATTTATCATTTTGGTCAATAGGTTACCTCTAATCTAAAGGCGTGTTACGATCTGCTACTGCCGTGGGTTGTCTCCAGAAACTCCATTGGGCGTTAGAATGCATGACACTAGGCATTTTAATGCGGCAAACACGAGAAATTTTGCAACATGAAAATTCTCTAACACTCGACACTGGCAAAAATAGTCCCTGAAGGGATTGATTGCCATACTTAGGAAGAAGAAGAAAGCTGATAGTGATAACGTCAAAGTCATAAGTCATGTTATGTCGTCTCATCTGTCATAGTCAAGTCAAAATAAACATACCAACCCCAAATTTTATTCAGCCAACATTTTTATTTACTTAGTTAGTTACGAGTCAAAAAATGTTTAGAAATATTTTCCGTACCAGCCGCTGGCTGGAACAGCGGTGGATCAATAATTTTGCCCCAATACTTTTACGCCAATGCCCTACAGTCGAAACTGCGAGAGTTATTAGTAATGTAAACCTAAATCGACAGTTTTCTGGGACTCCGTCGGATATTCCTCAGGCTTTAGAGATTGAACCTGCAGTTTTTGAGGAGATTTGCAACGAAACATTGGAATCTTTGTGTGAATATTTCGAGGAACTGGTGGAACAAGCGCCAAACTTGAAGAAAGCAGACATTACATTTAGTGTATGTACCTTACTAAATGTATTTATTGTAATTGTTCTGTTACAGTCCTCAGTATGTACAGTGAACACAATCGGTATTTTCTTATTTCCTTTCTACATTTTTCAGATTTGTTAAATTGCCAATTAGCCTTCCGAAAAGAATATTCTTTTCCATACCTAACCTATAATATTATTTAAATATTTTTACAAGTTTTGTGAAGATGTAATTTATGTATTTGATAACACTTGTAAATACAGAATAATATCACCATTCTGCAGCTTAGCACCATACTATAACATCCATAGATAATAAATACTGAATATTTTGATATAGTATCTCATTGCTAGTAAAATGTATAACTGTTGTAAAGTTACACCTATTAAGTAACCCTCTTAAAAATTTAGACTTTCATACAAAGGCTACTAATAAGTTGGTTGTTGAAACCGGCACCTGTATAATTATGTATTTATCAATTTTACAGGATGGCGTATTAACGGTTGCCCTTGGATCAACACATGGAACTTATGTAATAAACAGACAGTCTCCGAACAAACAGATTTGGCTCAGTTCCCCTGTATCCGGGCCGAAACGTTACGACCTTATTCTTAAAAATGGTGGCTATTGGACATATAAACATGATGGAGTAACATTACATCAACTTCTTCAACAAGAAATTTCTAAAATTGTAGAAAATAAAGTAGATTTTATGAAGTGCTCCCATAGTTTATAGATTTTTGGTTCCGTTTATTTTTAATTTATTTCTAAGTAAAAGTAGGTGTTATTTGAAGTTGTGTTTTATTTTATTTATTTGAAAAGTAAAAAATGGAAGTCATTGAAGATGGCAATATTATGGATAGGATCCCTATTCTGTTACAAAGAGATTTTGAGTATTACCAGGTGAGTGGGTCATATTTTTTTGATTCTAATTAGGAACCATTCTTTCTACAATGTATAACAGAAATACTTAACATTCAACTCAAATTTGACTACTTTCTAGTACAACCTAATGGTTCAAATAGGTTTAAGTTTATCATAATTGATGACTAATTACTAACTAAATGTTTCCAGAAAAAGCAAACCGTGTTATCAGAGACCATTTGCCGGGGTGTTGTTGGTGGAAGGTTAGATTTCCCCAGGAATGCTTCGTTTGCTGCTGTCAAAATAGTGCTATGGCTAGAAGAGGAGTTTGCTATTGCCTTCAAGTAAGTTAAGACAACACATACATTTTTACGCACACATATTCGATGACAGTAGATTAGTGTAGCTTAATGTAGAAGTGAGTAGCTTTATAATATTTTACTGTTCCAGTATTGAAATTTATTCTCAATATGTATGGTTACCATGGACAGAACAAGTCCCTAAATTTTTAATCTATACTTTTTAGGGTTTCTTGTGACTCTCTATTCTGGTGACATTAGGCTACCTTTTTCAGACCATCAAAAAGCATTTTCGATCTTTTATAATAATATATCCCCATTGTGTTAGCTTAAGTACTTAGCCGTATTCTTGTATTAGTGGATAGATGGATAGGATTTTTATAAATTTGTGTCTAGTAGGTACACCACATACAAGACAGAAATGTATAAAAGAAATTAAAAAAAAAATATGTCTAACATTTTTTTCATAAATAAAAATTTCTATCAGGCAAGGCTCAGGCATGTTTGTCACAATAGAAGATGAAGAGAAATCTGATGGTTGCGTGGCGAAGACATCAGACCCTGACAAGTTCATACAACTAGCAATCAAGTCAAGTGATTCCCTTCTAGGTAATACTCCACTCATATGAAAAATTGGTTATCTTTAA
This sequence comes from Falcaria lacertinaria, assembly GCA_951449985.1. Taxonomy (NCBI): domain Eukaryota; kingdom Metazoa; phylum Arthropoda; class Insecta; order Lepidoptera; family Drepanidae; genus Falcaria; species Falcaria lacertinaria. The sequence continues at coordinate 8,665,241 of OX602117.1, forward strand.
TAGTCTGACTTCTGATAGAAGCTTAGTGTGGCAACGGGGACCGGAGGCACAGAGAGGACTGCGGGATGTCACCTACTGACCTTCTTGTTTAAGGTTCCTTAACTTCTAAGGTCGATGTGTAATAGCAACTGCCAGGAGACTGTTTGGTCCTAAGCTATGCAAGCTTGTACAGATTTGAAAATTAAAATATAGACGACTAATAAAATGCTTGAATACTTTTTGGTAAATACACACTCAGCAACAAATGCATCACATATTTTAGTTTTAAAGTAGCGACTGACGAAGCAGTCAAAGGTTACTAACCACAAGACAAACTGTGATACCTATTGTTAAAATATTTTTTCTAATTCTAGAACATCTCCACGTCCTAGTACAAGAAGCGCTCGACCACGCCGATCTACCGGTACTGACTGCCACGTTAGGCGCTGCGGCCTTGTTGAAGAACAGTCTCTATTGCTATGTCCAACACGCTGAAGACACTGGTAGCACGGAAAGGCTTTCGCTTTTACAGGTAAACCAAAAATTACAATTAAACAACTCTCAAAAACTATAGGTTTTGATCCTACTTATGTAATTAGGCCAAAAGTAATTTAGACGCGTCGAAACTGACTGTCTTTTTATTACAGGCTTGTTACAAGCGCTATGTGACTATGTCAGAGGCCGTAGCGGAACGAGTGCTTGATCTCCATAATCGAGTGCTATCTCTGTACATTTTGCAAGACTCTGGTGGGAGACCTATAGACGGACACACGAAGACTGTCCACGAGACTGGCACGCCTTCTGTGCAAGGCTGGTGGTTGTATATGAATGGTAAGCTGTATTTTTAACACACTTTTACGAGTATTAGCTTAGTATACATGTATCGAGTAACATAATCCTTCAACATTATTCTTACAAACTTTCTTGAAGTTCTTATGAATATCTGATTCTTTCCATAATGTGTACCGATGACAATACAACATCAACAAGCACTTATTCAGTTTAGGCCCTAATAAGGCACTTATGAAGGTCTAAATTACCGCCGGTTCGGAAAAAAAGCCACCTGAAAAGAACCGACAAGAAACTCAGTGCTCCGTCTTTTTTTCATATAACAATCATGATATAACAATTTGTAACAAAATAATTTTATAACTTAGTCCTCCTGACCTTCATTTGGCCTGACCAAGATCTTAAGGATAAAGAAATGTTAATGCGTATATTTTTGGTTTCTCAAACTAATTTTATTAGAAAATGGTAAAGTGAACATATCTTTTGTGTTAGTGTATATTTTGTGTATAGAAAATACATATATTGAAATATAGGGAGCTAATTCTTTTTTGTTTTCAGGTAGCAGGAAGGATCTTTGGGATACCGTGCCTCCGCGGATGGCGCAGAGAATATTTGCTGGGATGCTCAATGAAACATTGACCATACTCACTGTGAGATATTGTCAGGTATTAAACAAGTATGACTCCAGAGTCCTCACACATAATTAGGTCCTTAATGTTACATTTTTTTAAGAGAAATATACGCATATCCTACTCTGCACTGTGTTCTTTTCTACAGTTGTCCTCCCCTCTGAATTTTTATGTTTTTATGAATTCATTTTCTTTTTCTTTTCATTTCTTAGTTGGAAACCCCTAAAAGAAGCAGGTAGGTTTTAAAATATAGTAGGTACAGTACCGGTAGCAGGAACATTGTCGACAACGTATTCGAAAACGTAACTCGCGAAATGTCAAAATTGTCATACTAATTTTTAGTTCCACTTTTCACCGCCGCAGCGCTGTACTTTTTTCAATACAAAAATAGTCGAAGGCGATACGAAAACGTTGTCGACAATGTTCCTGCTACCGGCACAGTTATGTTGTTATTATGAATATAATTATGAATTCTTTATTCAACTTCGTTAACGTCACATCACTTTATATGTAAATTAAAAGTCCGAATCATTCACAGTCCATCGTCATAAATGATCATACGACGACTTTAGCGACTCCTGCAAATGAAGACTATTGCTTTGTTACACACTAAGATACAGATCATACAGAACTGTAGAAATAATCCAAGCTTTATAATCTTGTATGTTGAGTTCAAAGTTAATTGAAAACGACTTTTACAGACAAACACCACAGCGAAGACTACACGCCTGCTTCTGAATGATATCCTCAACATTTTGTTGTGCGTCGCGCAACTCCTACCAGCTATCTGCAGTAACGGATCGGAGCTAGCCGGGCTTGACGTCACTCACCACGCTAGACACGTCAGAGACGTACACGCCAAGTGCAATGAGTTGTTCAAATGCTTTGTTTATAGGGGAGCCGACTTACATTTTATACATCAGGTCAGTTTTACTCGCGATTTTTGACATAGTCTGTATATATGAAAGGCAAATGTAATAAAAAAAAACTTTTATTCAGCTTAGGCCCTAATAAGGCACTTATGAGGGTCTAAATTACCAATTACTGATTGACATAACAACACACAGATCAAACCACTAAACAGATTGCGTTGCAGTTTGGCACGCAGATAGTTATTATGACTTAGGCATTTGCTAAGAAATTCTTTCCAAAATTCACCCCCTAAGGGGATGAAACGGGGGTCCGAAGTATTTGTTTTTTTTTCGTTTAGTGTCCAACTAACATACATTTAGTTTAATTACTCCTCTATTTATCTAAAATTGGTTATCAACAATTTTTCAGGCATTCAAAGAAAACCAACAACCAAATAAGGCGAAGGACAGTCCTTATCCGTGGTTCACGTTCGTTAGCCCAAAACTATTCGACTGCGGCTTCGATAACGTTACGGAAAGTAGTACTCAAGCGCTACGAGATAAGACTGCTATTGGCTTGGAGTTAATAGTGTTGTTGGCTCAACCTCAACCCTCTTGGGCTTTAGTGGTCAAGGTAAGTACTTATAATTCGCATTGTTTAAAAGCCATTTGAAAACCCAGGAGCAATGTAATAAATCATTTTATTGCTACATACATACATTTGTCAAAAACACTCGAAAACCAAAGAATATTCTGCGGTAAATTAATAATGTGCAACAAAAAATATCCCTTATCTCAAAAATACTCTTTTTTTTTATTAAGCTGCAAAAATAGTTCGTGATAAAATAATTAAAAAAAAAGTTCCGTGACTTTTGAACACTTATCCAAAGAGACCCAAGATTATCAACCCTAGTTTTGTTTTTTTAGTTCATCAGGTACACCTATTATCAGAATTAATTATAGTTCTGTGATTTTATTCTGCAGGTAGGTATGTCATTCAAAATCGAAATCAATATCAAAATTATTCAGTTTTGGCTCCAATAAGGCACCTATGCTATAAACGCCTGCTCTACCGTTCATAGTAGTAGTAATAAGTAATAACAGATTACCTATTCTTATCACAGAGTACATAACCACTACGTTTTATTCTTATGGTAGGACTTTCATTCATCATTCATTCGGTCGTAGGTAATAATGATGCGAGGTTGCCATTTGTCCCGCATGCTGGCAACTCGTGCGGTTCGCGAGACGAGCTCGGACAGTGCGCGACGTCCGCACCACGGCATGTGGTACAGCGCTGATAGTTACCAAAACAAATGCAATGGGTTCTTGTGCACTGCCGATGGATATTGTCGGTTCAAAGGGGATAGCAATCGTGAGTTTTTCTAAATTACGTAATAGGTTTCTCTTTTCAATTCTCTTGTTCATCTGACTAGATTAAACATAAACTAAAATATTTACCCTATTCAGAAGCCTTAGTAATAAAAACTTTGGTATCGCTTTCGCTTAATTGTTTTATGGGAAAATAACAGCGCTGCGCCGGCGAAAAGTAGAACTAAAAATTGGTATGAACATTTTGTCATTTTTAGAGTTACGTTTTCGAATACGAAGTCGAAAGATATTCTTGCTACCATTGCTGCTGTGCATTTCACCGTTTTAACTTGACTTTGATTTCACTAAGCTAAAGTTTTGTGTAATTTAAGCTAGTGTGTGACAAGAGAATTGGCACCAACAGTTTGCATACCACCCTAATTAAGTTGGCACATATTATAAGTTCGAAAACTGCACGCCGTAATGCCTAAAGCAGTTTCAACAAAGAAATATATAGGTTAGGGCATATTAAGAATATAGCTTGGTTTTTTGTGCATAGAATATAAAATAGCAGGTACGTTGAACCAATAATGATGTTTTGCTTTAGCCGGCGAAGAGTTCGCACGTGCGGCTGGTGCTCTCACATATATTTTGGCTACAATCGGCAGCAAAACAGAGTTTAAATCCACTCTATGTTACGCGTTAGAAATATCTGGCAGAGAGTGGGCTTCATGTTTGGATAAGAGACAGGTAATTTATCTTGACAATAATATTATTTTTAATTTTAAGTTCATGCTTAAACAAGAACGCAATCGATTACATCATATACGTATACAGCTTCTTCACTTTCGCATACCTTCGGCAGGTGTCGCAATTAATTCAAGAGTTATTCTAAAGATGGCGCTGTGCTTGAATATTATGTTGTTTAATTTAGTAATAATAAAAGGCCGCATAGGGCGTTATATTTGTTCAAACGATAATTTAAATATTTTAGGTATGGTGTGACCGCCGACCTCCCTGGTTAGCGGGAATTTTAGCCATAGTTGGATCTACCTTACAGTTTATATCACCGATTTTAGTTAATGCTATACAAGGTGGAGCATCAATGTATCAGGTAGGTGACGAAATACACACTATTTAATTTTATTATGGTGTAAATTACTACAAGTTGTACTAAAATCAATACAAATGTAGACATGCGAAGGGTATGCAGTAAATAGCATTGTTTATTTAAGGTTTAGTTGTCAACCGTTCCCCATAGGTGGCGTTATAATTGATTTTAGCAAGACATGGCACATTTGTCGTAAAATTTCCAAAACTTTCTATATTTTCAGACAATGTCCCTTTGTCTAAGTTGTATTTCAAGATCTCTGGACTGCTTGCCTCGTAGCTTTGTAAACGTGTGCTCTATCATAGAGAAAACACTACCTTCGCATATCAACCCTGTTGGAGGGTCAGTGTTGCTTCAAATGTTGATCACCATTGCCTATGAAGAGATACAAAATTGGGCGAAACGGGAGGCAACTAAAGAGAAAGCGGGTAAGAACATTTTAAAAACAAAGAAAGTGAAACTCCCCTTTTTTTTATAACGTTATATGGTTGTGAATTAGTTCAGTGATTTGTGACGTTTAAATATTGACATTCTGCCTCATTTGTGAGGTTTTAGAATGCCACGTAAAAGGTAAACCAAATTTATCCACTAGGCAACATAAATTAAATTGATAACAAATACATAATGATAATCAAAATATAAAACTATCAACCCATTTTTTTACCTTACAATAAAATTACAATACATTTTATTATCATTGTAGGAGAATAGAACTACGCGCTGGCATACATGGAAGCCCGTGTTATATTTTAGGCACTCAACTATCTATATATATATATATAAATGAATCCCTATTTTCCTTGGTCACGGCATCGCGCGTGAACGACTGGACCGATTTCGCTTGTTCTTTTTTTTTGTGTATGTCATTGTCAGGAGAAGGTTCTTATGAAAAGAAAACAGTGGAAAAAAATCCGGTACAAACGTCCTTTTTTCTATGGCGTATTTAACATTTATTTATTTATTTAGGTTAAGGATCACCAACAGATGAAAACATTCAAACAATATCTTAGTGCTAATATAAAAGAATATTATATAAATGTGCATCTACTTGTAGGCGACCACAGCTAATACAAGACACTCTAATCAAAGGAGTACAGCATGGGGTTCTTCAAGAAAGGTGTGAAGAGATTTTTGAAGGGTCGGCAACGCGCGAGTGATACCCGTGGTGTTGCAAGCATCCATAGGCTACGGTGACCGCTTACCATCAGATTGGCCGTATGCTTGTTTGCTACCTTAGTGGTATAAAAAAAGACAATATGAATTCATAGCTAAGACAGGACAACGTCTGTCGGGACAGCTAGTTATTTATAAATAGTAGGCTACTGTACTAATATTCGATTATTTTGCTACAGCATCAACAGCCGCAAATGGCGAAGCGCATACGATGAGCAAATCGTATCGACCTAAAACTAAACACGTCAGGATTGTCAGCCTTGGGACAAGTAAGCTTTGAAATTATCCTCAACTATTCATCTACAAAGTTATGGTACCAATACTGAAATTGATCGTCCCAGGCGTAGTAGTCTACAAATATTTTTATCTAATAATTTTATCTACGCAATCATTAAAAAGGTAGTAAGATTATCGATGTTTGTAGGCACCATAATATTTATATTTCATCATGCATGCCGTTTGATTGTGTTTGATAAGCATCGAGGCCTCCCAGAGAAAAAAAAATATTACTAATAATTAAAAGACCTTCAGATCATCAGACATCATTGTCTAAGAAAAAACAAAATTCCTCGACCTGGTATTGTCATACCAGAGACAGATCCTAAGGTTTCAATTGAAACCGAGGTCATAATAAATTCTACTATAAAATCGATATCTTTTTCCTAGCCACCTCGACATCTCTAAGCTTCGACGGTAGCCATAGCTCGCCATCGTCGATAGCGCTGGCCATCGCTGAAGCTTTGTGCTCCATAGACGAGGACGACAAACACACGCAAGAGATTCAACAACTTGTCGTCCACTCTAAGAAGACCTTTCAACTCTCAAATCAGTTCGGATTGGAAGACTTCCCCGATTTTGCAGAGTTGTTTGAAGAGGTTAGTTGCTGTGGAGTTTTTGATGTGAAACATCTATTAGCGCGCCTTCGTAGTTGTAACGACTCGACGTGACGGCAAACGTCATGACGCTCCCTTATCCCGTCTTTCCCCGTCCCCCTTAGAGGGCTAAGGCAGGACCCCTGTATGCCACCGTTTTCGGCTTCCTTGTGAAAAAAAGCTTATTAAGGTTCCGCGTAACAAATAAAACCAATGAAGTTATGAGCAAAATCTGAACGGCTGGACTTTTTTGAACGCGACTTTCACTAGCTGATAGCTAATGCTATAAGGCATAACCTAGGCAAAATTTTGGAAAAGAATTAGAATGCCGCGCAAAAAAAATTAAACCTATGTAATTGTAAACAAAGTTAATTCCAGGTGTACGAAGACGCGGGCACAGTTCTGTAAGTTTCTTATATTGTCCGTTTAATTAGAATGTGTGCTTTCAGGGCGACGTTCCGGGCTCAAACGCGGAACACGCCAGTGACGCCGCGGCATTGACTAGCCAAATACTCATGACTCCACCTGGTAGAGACAGCCTACGAGTGAGTATTACTATTGATAACTAACTAAAATTAAATAAAATTCAACTGCGAAAATCTGTATTTTTTTCTGATTGTAGTCTGTTTTGTGTTGATAAATATTCGTAAAAAAAATCTCCCGCGCTCCTTCACACATCAAAATAAAAAAGGCACATTCAAAGGCTGGAACAGAGAGAAAAAAACTATGCTACCACTAACTTGTAAACCAGGCTGCGAGCGCAGATCAGCTCAGCATTCCACCTTGAGACGGTGGGTGTTCGGGTAATTCTTAATTAGCCGTCCATCCAACATTGGGTGAAGCCAGTGGGTAGACGGATCACGTCCCGACCATTCGAGTCTAACGCAGGATGCTAAACACTTCATTTTGTATCGTCCACTTTACTGCACTGCACTTAGGTGAATAGAAATACATATTTATTTAACCATAATAAAGACAAGTTTTTTTGCGCTACAACGAAATCATCCTTTATATAACTCAGGATTCTTTTCATTTTTTATATTTGTGTTATGCTTTTTTTACAATTTCATTATTATTATTAAAGGTACGCAAATACATCGCTAAAAATCGTATTAAATTTAATTACTCCTATAGTGCAGTGCAGTCCATCCAATCTTAAAATGGTAATTATTTTGACCATTATGTAACCATCTCTACTCAATAGATGTGTTACTTTTGTGTAACGGTAACACAAACTCTGTTGTGTTACTTTTGTCAATTTTGGCGTCTTTACCCTTGTCTGTTCATTTATGTTTTCAGTGTAAATTATTTACATTTTAATCGTTACAACACCTATTTTGTGACTAATCTGTTCCTCTCTATAGGCAATTTATGAACACATACAACTACATTCCGAGTGGATCTTCAAAGAACTGGGTATCCAAGAGTCGTACGATATTGACATCCCGCTAAGTCAGGCACCCCTGCTCTACATCATGTTCCATATTGGACGGCAGCCTTTTGATCAGGTTATTATTTATACTTATACTAATAATAATATACTAATAATAATAATAATATACTAATAATAATATTATATTATGAAGAGGAATGATTTGTATTTTTGTGTGTATGTTTGTATTGAATAGGCTCCGAAACTACTGGACCGATTTCAAAAATTATTTCACCGTTTGAAAGCTACATTATCACTGAGTAACATAGGCTATATAATAATAATATATTATAAACTAGCTGCCCGCCCCGGCTTCGCACAGGTAAACAAAATATTTGATAAATATCTACCCGTGCGAAGCCGGGGCGGGCCCTAGTAATTTAAATACTAAAAGTGGCAAGAAATATTATCTACTTGCACGTGAAGCTATGAAGTAAAGACGTTACTTTAAAATAAGCAATTAATTAAAGTGCAACATTTTCCTTAGGTTTACCGTATGTTATTACTTCCCAGAATTAGGTTCTTATAAGGGATATTAAGGGATATACTATTGACTGGTGTAATAATTCAAATCAAATATCTTTATTAACTAGAATACATAGATTTCACAGGATTAACATTGGTCCCCGCACTAGGCGAGCCTGTATCGCGGGAGGCCGGTAAGAATAATCATAAAACAGTTTTTCTTACTTGCTAGGCGAACCCATGAACTAGTAACACATATAGATGTATAAAATAATAATACGCAACAACAAGTATTTACAGTTTGTGAGTTATACATATGATATCCACAGATACATCATAATTTAATACAATAATATAATGGAAGTAATATATAAGGTATACAATTTAATAGTAAATATAATAGATGCAGGTAATATACAAAATATATACCTAATATACGTATTTATTTACTTTAGGGCAGACAGAATAGGCTCAGTTTCATCATAGCTAATGCTTTTGAGAAAACTCGTTACTTTATTTTTAACTTGGAATTTAGTGAGGCCAACCAAAGAGCATTTACGGTTCAATTTATTAAAAATGTAAGGAAATGCTAAAAGTTTTATTTTAATCAACATCATGGGTTCGGTTCGGGCCTCCTTGGAGTACTTTTTGCTATTGCTCACAGTCAGATTTAACCGACCCATGACCAACTGAAAAAATAATCCTGTATAATTAAAATAACTAGCTTTTGCCCGAGGCTTCGCCTGGCAAAACACAATATGGTTATCACATAAATGTTCACCCAGGCGGGAATCAAACCCGCGACCTCTAGCGTAGCAGTCAGGGTATGCTAACCACTAGACCAAATGTCTCGTCCAATAATACGTTATCATTCTTTTTTCAAATCAGTATCTACGCGGGGAATGGCTAATGCCGTGGAGCAAGCTAGTGCTTCAAGCGGCAGCGTGGTCTGGCGGAGGATGTGCGCGTGCACACGTCTTACGCCGCGCCGATATCAGAGACCTCAAGCTGAATGCCAAGTCTAATTCACAGCTGCAAGACTTGTATCACATGTTCAAAGGACCTAGTGATGACCTCTTGTAGTAAAAAAATAAGACACAGTAGATGGGCCTCTTGCAACTAAATAAATAAGGAAATGTATTAATGCGAATGTGTGTGATGAATAAATGCTTCTTAAAATGTATCTTAAATAAGTTTTTTGGTCAAATTCTACATTCGCCAAATCCTGACTTCATCTAATTCTATTATTCTTCAAGGTTTTGTCATATTTATGAGCTAGCTAAAGTTTCTTTGCGTTAAAAGAAAAATAGGTATCTATTAAAATAATGCATTTAAGATGCCTGCCTATATCAAATAATACTACTATGAGTATGAAAACATGTTCTAGAAAATGTTAAGTATGAAAAAAACGACTTTATAAATCCGACTTGATTATTACTTAAAATTCATCTTTGGAACATAACACTTTGCTGTCTGACAAACAAGAAAAACTTTCGAAACAATTCTAAGCACAGATAATATATTAATTTATTAAGCCCACCAGTTCCTAGAATCCAAAAACAGCTTAACAACGAGAAACTCACAGCTGCCAAATTCTTAGCAAAGAACTTTACCAAACGACAATATTTTCCAATAAATATTGAGTCAAGCGAAGTTACGTGAATTTAGAAACATTTTTCTATCGCGGGCTTTCCTACAACGTACCTATTATACAGTGGAACTTTGTACGCAGGCTTGGTGTCACAACTTTTATAACAGAATTTATGGAAGTTTTCTTCATAGACATTGACATTTCGATAGGGAGTTAAAACTCCTTAGATTCCACTTTTATAAGTGAGTTTGGCAAGTTTGGACTTGCCTTGAGATTCAGACTATTAGGTATTATTATATGGAAAGGTACTTATATAATAGATAGGGATTTATGTACCTAATCTGCCTCCCTATTCTGTATGAACATTTTGACGTAGTTTATAGATCAACTGCGGAAACCGCAATTTTTTTGATGCTGCAACGTCATAATGACGACATGGTGGTTCAAATGCGATTCAAATTTTCATACAGAATACGAGCCCTGGGACTCTTGTTTGGAAAATATATTTCATTAGTGTAGTAGCTGTATGCAATATTGGTGTGATATATAAAGATTATACAGGTTGCGCCTAGAACAAATCCGCGGTTGTATTCTCTTGGGATTTACAAACAGTGAGTGTTTATGAACTTCCACCAACTTCATTCATTAAGGCTGAATAATGGTATTTTTAAACTTCTTTTAATCTAACAAAAGCGCAGGCATATTAAAAGGTTGTTTAAATTCGCCACATGAGCCTTAATATGCCTACGCAAATTGGATTATGCGGCTGTTTTCAGGTCTCTAATGCTTTTGTTAAGTATATCATATTTTTATAACGAATAAAAATGTGTATTAAAATTATTTAACACACATTCCCTCAGATCAAATTAAAAAAGGTAGATGAAAATTTGCGTACAACGAAGTGATACTGTATTGAATTGATTCAGGTTTTACTTTGCGGAAATTCATATTTATAGAATACAAAATATATTATAATTTGCTTTGTCTGTTTGTTTGTTTGTGACGCTGCTCCAGCGTCCGACCATCGTGCTGCGGCGCTGCTCCAGCATCCAGACCTCGATGTGACATCACGCTGCTCGACCAACGCGGCGGCACCCTGATGATGGGACGTGGAAGTCCTGAAACACGTGTCGGAAGAAACCACGGCTGAGCTCACCTGGGCGCAGGCCGTTCGACCGTTTCACACTCATTAAGCTGACAAAGCAAATTATAATATATTTTGTATTCTATGAAGTGATACTGGTTTTTTACACATTTGTACAAAGCGTAGTTTCATTGTTTTCGTTGTAGGTGTGTATTGACTGGTGTAATAATTCAAATCAAATATCTTTATTAACTAGAATACATAGATTTCACAGGATTAACATTGGTCCCCGCACTAGGCGAGCCTGTATCGCGGGAGGCCGGTAAGAATAATTATAAAACAGTTTTTCTTACTTGCTAGGCGAACCCATGAACCAGTAACACATATAGATGTATAAAATAATAATACGCAACAACAAGTATTTACAGTTTGTGAGTTATACATATGATATCCACAGATACATCATAATTTAATACAATAATATAATGGAAGTAATATATAAGGTATACAATTTAATAATAAATATAATAGATGCAGGTAATATACAAAATATATACCTAATATACGTATTTATTTACTTTAGGGCAGACAGAATAGGCTCAGTTTCATCATAGCTAATGCTTTTGAGAAAACTCGTTACTTTATTTTTAACTTGGAATTTAGTGAGGCCAACCAAAGAGCATTAACGGTTAAATTTATTAAAAATGTAAGGAAATGCTAAAAGTTTTATTTTAATCAACATCATGGGTTCGGTTCGGAACTGCGGAAACCGCAATTTTTTTGATGCTGCAACGTCATAATGACGACATGGTGGTTCAAATGCGATTCAAATTTTCATACAGAATACGAGCCCTGGGACTCTTGTTTGGAAAATATATTTCATTAGTGTAGTAGCTGTATGCAATATTGGTGTGATATATAAAGATTATACAGGTTGCGCCTAGAACAAATCCGCGGTTGTATTCTCTTGGGATTTACAAACAGTGAGTGTTTATGAACTTCCACCAACTTCATTCATTAAGGCTGAATAATGGTATTTTTAAACTTCTTTTAATCTAACAAAAGCGCAGGCATATTAAAAGGTTGTTTAAATTCGCCACATGAGCCTCAATATGCCTACGCAAATTGGATTATGCGGCTGTTTTCAGGTCTCTAATGCTTTTGTTAAGTATATCATATTTTTATAATGAATAAAAATGTGTATTAAAATTATTTAACACACATTCCCTCAGATCAAATTAAAAAAGGTAGATGAAAATTTGCGTACAACGAAGTGATACTGTATTGAATTGATTCAGGTTTTACTTTGCGGAAATTCATATTTATAGAATACAAAATATATTATAATTTGCTTTGTCTGTTTGTTTGTTTGTGACGCTGCTCCAGCGTCCGACCATCGTGCTGCGGCGCTGCTCCAGCATCCAGACCTCGATGTGACATCACGCTGCTCGACCAACGCGGCGGCACCCTGATGATGGGACGTGGAAGTCCTGAAACACGTGTCGGAAGAAACCACGGCTGAGCTCACCTGGGCGCAGGCCGTTCGACCGTTTCACACTCATTAAGCTGACAAAGCAAATTATAATATATTTTGTATTCTATGAAGTGATACTGGTTTTTTACACATTTGTACAAAGCGTAGTTTCATTGTTTTCGTTGTAGGTGTGTACATGGAATTGTGTATATATGACATATGTAGGTGTATACTATATGTAAGTACCTAGTGTCAACCGTAGCTCTCCGATTTAGTACAATTTGTACACAGTACACTAACACGTTGAACGTAGATTGAGAAACATGTGTCACTATGGGTTCTCGTTTCATAATAATAAGCCAACTCACCACTATTTTATTCGGTGACAATCATTCTAAAGTTTAGATCCAACGATAATTGTTTAGTTTAGTTTTAGTTTTAAAGAATTTATTATCAGCAAAGACAGTTTGTCACTTATGCGATAACATTATCAGACTTAAATTTAATTTTCACGTCGCCGTATCCACCAAACAAAATCGTTTTATCTATCGTTTTACTTATTTCATGTATTTTGTTATTAATTAATTATCTGTTTAGAATTATAATTGTCTGTTTAGAATCTCTCTATTACTCTGCCTGTTTGGTAGGTAATGTAAAAAATGGTTATAATACAATAAGGATTGCTCAAACAGACTGCGCCTAAGTAATTATTATTCCGATACGTGATTCAGGTTCTGCACATGATGCACCTCTCATAATCAGGGTGCCGTGGCGACGTCACGATGTGTCGATGTATTTCTAAATTATCTAATATTCCTCTCGCGCACAATTAAACTGTGGAATGAACTCCCCGCCGCTGTTTTCCCAAAGGAACCTACAGCATGGGGTTCTTCAAGAAGGGTGTGAAGAGATTTCTGTAGGGTCGGCAACAAGCGAGTGATACCCCTGGTGTTGCAAGCGTCCATAGGCTGCGGTAGCCGCATATCATCAGGCGGGCCGTATGATTGTTTGCCACCTTAGTGGGATGATGAAAAATAGAAAAAAGTTATCTGAAAAACCTCTTTTACCACATTGATTAAACATTGCTATATTAGATCCATTTGTTTTTATTTGTGTGATTCACAAGATACTACAAGTATCCAATGATTCGTGGCCTCCTAAAGTGAGTTCGATGTGAACGTGAGAACTAAGCGTAGTTTTAGTAAAGAGAAGTCCTGGGATTGTTTATTCAAAGCGCGGATCGGACGTGATACGATTGTTATAGGTTCGCCTGATCCCGATCCCAATCAAAATTTGATTTATTTGCTACGTTTGCTTTGGATATAGTGAGCCTGCTGTTAATTTGTAAGAACAAACAGTGTTTCGATTCATACATTGCGTAAATTTATGTCTGAAAATCTTCAGTGTCGGCAACACGCGTGTTATACAACAGATTTTGCGAGCGTCCATAGAGCATCCAGAGCGACATAAACCGGAGTTATCTAAAAAGCAGTGGGCAAAAGCTATTTATGTTATTATTATTATTATTATTATTTTTTTATCATTTAGCTTTTTAGATATAGGTACAATTTGACTTATTTAATACGCGTGCGAAGCCGCGGGCAAAAGCTAATGTTATTATAAATGCGAAAGTAACTCTGATTGTTTGTTTGTTACCTTTTCAAGACCACACTGCTGAACGGCATAGGACCTGGAGAAGGACATTGTCATTTTTTTTTTTTTTTTTTTTTCGAACCGGTAGTAATTTAGACCTTCATAAGAGCCTTATTAGGGCCTAAACTGAATAAATGATTTTTGATTTTGATTTTGTCTTCTTTCTTCTTTCAATATTCTTTATTCTTTCAATTCGTCACAATCTACCACCGGATTCGGAAGGTCGTTTTGAACAAGAATCCGGTACGAAACTCAGCAATTACTTTTTTCAAATAAAATACACAATTTACATTTAAATTACTTACGTGACATAAATATATCACATAAAAAAGAATCGATTTTATCGACGTACTCAATACGTTAGTGTTTTTCAAGGTGTTAAGTGCCTTGCACCTAAAGTAAATCATCTGTGGAATTGAATATCGAATTGCAACCGATCCTTGGACCGTACCTTATTAAGAGAACCTAGACCGGGCATCCGGAACACATAAACAATGACTCCCAATTTCCTAGCGACCGCTAGGACGATCTCTGTGCTAGGTTCTTAGTGTCAGGATAGGAACGTTCTCTGCAGGTAGCGGAGCGTGCAGAGAACTTGTGACGTATTCAGTGGGCTATATTATGCATTGCAATCATGAGTTAAACATTATTATATTATGATTGCTATATGAAAAAAGACAGAGCACTGAGTTTCTTGCCGGTTCTTCTCAGGTGGCCTGTTTTTTCCAAACCGATGGTAATTTAGACCTTCATAAGTGCCTGGCCTAAACTGAATTTTTTTTAAAAAATTTTGATTCTTGATTTTGAGCAATGGAACTTTTCATTATATTTTCAAGATTTACATATCAAACAGGTTTGTGATTGTAATTTCTGATAAGTATTTCCGACATGGAAATAACTAGCTGTACCCTTGACTTCGTACGCGTGGAATTATTTTTGCTTACAATATTGATGGTTGATTTTTTTTCCCGTTTGCATAGTTAATGTAAATCAAAACAGTAAAGATTAAAAAAGAAACTGAAATAGAAAAACCATAAAGCTTTCTTCGTAGTTTTCTTCTTACAAAAAGAATGGAAATTTCTTTTGTTTATTTCGCATCGTATACCTCATACACATAGGCACTCTGCTTACGTTTATTATTTAACACAGTTTTTTTATACCACTACGTTGGTATACAGGAATACGGCCCGCGTGATGGTAAACGGTTACCGTAGCCTATGGACACAAGCACCAGGGGAGGGGTATAATCGCGCGTTGCCGACTATAAAGTTTCACTGAGTCCTCACCCTAACGAGCACAATCTAAGCCGAGCTAACTATTGACAAAGTCTTAGAGTGAGCATAAATTGTGTACTCGCCAATAGTTCCACAACTAATGTCTGCTTTTGTGAGCTATCTTGCACCGGCGCAGTTGGTTCTGTGTACTTGCGTAAGTAAATTGAGAGCTTCGGTACTTAGTCCCCAACTGCAGTAGGTGTCGCACACAAATTATTTGTACTTACTTTGAACAAGTATTATGTAAGTCGTGGTTTGAGTTGATGGTTGAGTATTTTATGCTTAAAGCCAGGGGCGGCCTTAGCCAATACGATGCCCTGGGCGGGTAGATCTTTGCGAAGCCCTTGTCTTTGTGGAATCGGCTTTGACTTGTTATAGACAAGACGCTTTATTTGTTGTTAATAAAAAAATGTGTTTCGCTCATCGAGCTCATTTCGCCCGTTCATTTGATTCCCATATCATAAGGGTTGCAATGAAATGATTTTCTGGGACTAAAATAATTAATTAAATCATAACAATTCAAGTAATGCGCGCGAGTGTGCGAGGTACTTGCAAGAGCAAGGGACCGGGCGGTCGCCCTGACGCTACCCCCTAAGGCCGCCACTGCTAAAGCTATTAAGTCACTTTAGTAACTAATTTTATTACCATGAGACCTTAAAGGGACATAATTAAAAAAAAACTTTGGAAGCTTTGGAAGCCGCTGTTTTCTTACTTTATTGTGTTCTATATTGGTGGTGAGATAATAAACTGTGTTAAACTACGAACAATTTATAGTAGGAGTAAAACAATTTGTTTTAGTTAAGTCTAATAAAAATCATTAAATTCTAACATGGTTATTGTACTAGAAAAGCAAGCAAGTCTGGCAAAAAAGGAGCGTTCAAATGGTTTATGGGAAAATAATCTATTGTATACACAGATCATAAACCATTAGAAAATCCATACTAATATATTAAATGCGAAAAGTTACTCTGTTTGTTTCCTGTTTCTTTTCACGGCTAAGCTGCTGAACGGATCGCAATGAAATTTGGCAATAAGATAGATTATAACCTGAGAAGGACATTTATTTATTTATTACATAGGCTTACTTTATTTAAAATCATGTGGGCGAAGACGCGGGTAAAAGTTAGTATGAAAATAAATACTAGAAAAATCTTATTGTTACACAAACCACATATGCCCCTCCCTTTACATTCTCAACTGCACTACGTCATACGGAGGCCAAGTACTCAAGTTAGGAACAGTGACGAAAGTTGGAAAAGTAATTGCAATTTACAAGGAGCGAGGTTCATATTGCACCCAACACAACAATGGCAGAGCAAGTTTCACAATTCGTGGTCGGGACGTTAGAAAATCGATGAGCACAACTTCCGAACTATTGGTCCGGGACACAATTTATTGGGGACCAAGTTGGACAATGGCTTAGTTATTTGGTGCCGAGCCTGATTTGAGAGCCACTATTTCCTATGTTAGTGCTTCTTAACTTTTCATGGGCCCTAATAGGTATTCCCTGTTAAGGCCAAATTGTGTCGCAAATAAAGTAACTACACAGTACCGACGCACCACTGACGCCCCGGACAAGAATATTATGGCGCCTACTTTATCAAGAAAATCATTATCGAGTGTCCAAATTTTGCCAAACCAATGTGAACATAAGTAATAAGAATTTAATATTTCATTTACCCCTCCCCCTCCCCCCCAAATTGCGCGCCCAGGGCCGTCGCTCCATCAGGTCCCCTGCATCTACAGGAGATAATCTGAAAAATTTAGGTTAGTTAACACAGATACAATAAGTGTGTGAGTGGAAACGAAATACCACTAAGCTTGAGTGCAACTTCATTGGTAGCTTTGTCGTATCCCAAACCATTGTAACATGTTTGCGAATTTATGTATTTGTATGGCTATTTAAGTAGTTTGACTTGCTTTAACATAAAATAGCGCTCTAAAGGTAACCTTTGCTTATCTCTTGATGATAATGTATTATGTATGTACCTACTTTATTTATCTCCAAAGAAACATTGTTTTTAGAGCTATAGGCTTACATTACATTCTGTAGAATACTTTTTAGTTATATTATTGTTTTACTTGTATATTCAATGACAGATGACTTTTATCTCGCCCTAAAATATGTGGTTCTATTTTTCAAATAATCTTAGTGTTAATTATTAACCAGCTAAATTGTAGGCGCAGTTTCTTTAACATTTTTTTAGACCGCCATGATAGCTTCCTCACAAAGCTTGTTTATTAAATCTGTCGCCATCTAATATAATTACCTGACGTATTATCGCACTTCAGAACATATATATTATATGTGTAAAAAGCTTTGATCATGAAATGTAAAATCTTATAATATCATTGCTTCAGAAGTATAAGATTTCATTACCTTTCAATTTTGTTTACTACAAAGTTGTCAATTAAATGCCAACTATGTTATACTTAAGCTTAGCTTAGCAAACTTATGATGAAAATAATAATTATGTAGATACTATTTTTTTTAACAATGGATTTATCAGCAGCGTTATTTATAGACCAAAAGACATTACGTTAAATGTTTATTTGAATATTCCGCTAAAATTCTGTCACACGTGCATTTTGCGGGCGCACCCTAATTTATCTCGCCACGCTCCAACGCTATCATTATTTTTTATACTTTACTGAACAACACATTTAAGAAAATCTTCAAAAAACCTCCTACATATATAAGGGAAGGGAAGGTGCGAAAATAAGTTATCAGTAAAATCAATGGTTACTTGAAACAATGTAGGAGCATAGATTTTTGTTTTCAAAGTTCAAGACCTAAGTCGAGTACGAAGATCCATACGGATTTGAAATCCTTCAAACTGGATGGCTTAAGAAATGTACGATACACTACACAACTTCAATAAACCAATCAATATCAACCATCATTTATTGAACTCGCATACAACAAAAATTAAAAATATTTTTCTGATTTTTAAACTATGTAGGAAGAGGAGAGGTACATGAAGGGTGACCGGGCCAAATTTCAAGTCTATACCTTATTTTGGTTCCCGCAATATTAGCCTGTGTGTCTGATAGACGGAAACAGAAGCCTTAAAATCATTCAAAAATGGAAAAATAGTAGTAATAGTAGTGTCAATCTTATGGGTTTTGCTTATTTCAGTGTAATGAGCTTCCCACCGTGGTTTTCCCAAAGGTGTACAGCATGGGGTTCTTCAAGAAGGTTGTGAGATTTTTTCAGGGTCACCAACGCGCGAGTCCATGGGCTACGATTACCGCTTACCATCAGGCAGGCCGTATGCATGGTTACCACTCTAAGGTTTAAAATTACCCTGCATTTCTCATTACATACCTATCCTCGTCGAAAAGTGATACAATTCAGTATTAAGCCTTAGACATACATTTGACAAGGATTATTGAAAACCAAACTAGCATGCACCTGTTGAGTTCACAACCACCGTCCCCACCTCATTGATAGAGATGGGAACAACTTTTAGCACTCATAGTTGGACGACAAGCATTCAGGATTTCGTTACACTTTTCGCTGTGTATGTCAAACCATTCAAAGTTTCCGTTTGTTGTATTTAACGATTAAACTATGTTTTGTAAAGTAAGAGAAACGTGGCCTCTCTTTAATCAGTCTCACAACTAATTTTATTATTGTTGCGTTAACTTTATTATAATTTTATCTTGTTTTCTTTAATTATTTACTATTTAATCTGAATTTATTTAAATTTATTAAGGGGTTTGTAAAAAGAGCTCTGGTCACACAAAGTGAGAAAATTGCTCCCTATTCAAAATCAAAAATAATTTATTCAGTTTAGGCACTTATGAAGTTCTACTTTACGACTGGTTCGGAAAAAAAACCACATTATTTAGATAAAACAGGTCACATTGGTAAAATGACATGTCTTGAAAGGAAGCGAATACAGAAACGACGACTGATAGAGAGGAATGGAGTAGAAAAACATGCTGGTAATATCAAATGATACTCATAGCATGAGCAGGAGTATAAATGATGATGATGATGTAAATGTATGCAAATATTTTTTTCATGCTTATATTATAAGAGCAAAATTGGATATCTAACCTATTTATCTCTCGCAACAATATTATGCCTATTCGTATATTTTTTTAATTCTATTACGTTGGCACTTAAGCGCACTGCCCATCTGATGGTAAGCAGTCACCGTATCCTATAGTCTTTAGCAATACCACTGTTAATACTAACGCGTTCCCAACCATATTGTTAGGGTCTCTCTGTGCTAGCAGCATTCACTACTGCGCAGCGTATCTTTGTCCCGGAACCTTATGGAGCTCTGACAACCTTATCTACCGCAGAATCACAAAACTACATCAAGTAGGTAATGGTATAAATATAAGAATATTAAATGAGAATATGTCTATTGCTTGTATTATCACAATTCAAATAAAGAAGATATAGTGCATTCAATATAACCAATCAATGTCCTACATTGGAAAACAGCCAAAGTAAATGGATCTAGAACTGTCTATGAACTTAAGAACTTAGCAGAATTCATTGGCAAAGATACAAATCTCAATGCGGGGAAAGAGGCGATTCAAATGTACTTTCGATCCTTACAAATGCGCCTTCGGGACGGCACAGTCGAGTTTGTCTTGAGAAATTGACTTGCTAGATTCTTGGAGAAGCTTTTATTGGTGTTGATGCAGGTTCTAGTAACTTAGTCTAGAGTTAGGTCACTTTTATTATCGTGTTAATTCTGCACCTATATTTAAAAAAAGTTTGAAAAACTGTAACCCGACTACGGAAGAAAGGAATTAAATCGGAGTTAAGAAGATATAAACGACTCCTGTAGTGTGAAGTTGTTGAAAACATTTCAACAACTTCACACTACAGGAGTCGGTTTATTTATTAATTAATAAGGTAACTTTTTTAAAATATAGGTACAGAATTAACACGCCGTGTAACATTACCCGGATCATAATAACGAATCAATTGACACCTTATTCATCAAAATCGGATGAATAGTTTAGGCTTTACGAAGGAACATACGTTATACAAACATTTATACATACATGTTCTAGGGAAACTCACACTATTAGTTATGTTTTTTTTGTTTATACTACTACGGTGGCACATCAGCATACGGCCCACCTGATGGTAAGCAGTCACCGTAGCCTATAGCCGTTAGAAATACCAGGGATATCACTAACGGGGTGCCAACCATGTTGTTGATGAGGACTCACTGTGCTAGCAGCGTTACTACTAGCCCAGCTCATCCTCGTGGAGCACTGGCAACCTTAATTACCACAGAAACACAACACTACATGAAGTAGTGTTATTTCACTGCGGCCTTCTGTAAGGTGGAGGTACAGTGAGTCGGCCGGCTCCAATTTAAATTGGAAAACCCACAGGAAATCCCAAATCGCCCTACTTCTCTTAGAATTTTGAAAACACATCAGAAACATTCCAACGATACAATTTTAGGTATTAAACTGAAATATCTGCTTAGGATATGGTATTTTGTATAAACATGGCATAAACACAAAAAGAAGGCGAAGATTACACGTCACGGTGTAATACACGATGGCAATATTAGAGCAAGCGTTTCATTGTTCTCGGAGGCGCAGTTCCGCCCAACGAAAACATTCCTTAATTAAATAAGCCCGACAGGTGGGGACAGTTACGAAAGGAAATCTAATATACCAGATACGAATTCCTTTGTTTATACCGATGGAAAACAATTTGAAGGTTGCATTCCAAATCACTTAAGGCTCGTATTTAATCAACTTCTTGTCCGTAGTTTACATCAAATACAATTTAATGACAAACAGTAGGTATTTGGATCGTAAAATCTAAATATATAAGTAAATTTTGTAGTTTAAAACCCTTAGACACTAATGACAATGTTTTGTTATATACATTACAGAAATAGAGGTACACATTAAAAAAAATAGAGTCGCCCAATTGTGGAACTTATTTTACCGAAGATTGCAGTCATATAACACTATTCTAGTGTGATGTTGTGTTTCTACGGTAAGTAAGATTTTTTCTTTGTTAAAATTAGTCAAATATTTTTTATTTTATTTATTTTATTTTATTCGGAAAACAAACAGTTATCTTTAGCTGAATACAATAATAATGTAAATTAATGCTAACCATTTACACGTTTTCGCATATACATATTAAGTTCTTGTTAAACATTTAATATTTCAAGAGGAAACGTTAAAACGACAAAAGAATAGCAATATGAGTTTAAATAGATAATTATTAAAGGTAACATCAGACAGTTATTGAGCCAGATCAAACCAGTGACGAGATATACTTTGTTTGTGTAGTAATAGACTTGAGTTGAACAGATCCAGTTTCCCTGTTAGTGGAAAATCAACCAGATTATTGTAGTGTTTAGCTGTTCTTATAAAAAACGAGTGCTTTTTATAATTAGTCGCACAATGCGGGATATGAAGGAGAGAGGGATGTCGAAGAGGCGTGGAAGGAACATGAAGATAAAGCTTGGAAAGAAGATGAGGACAATGGATTTTAGATTGGGCGATTTTTACTAATAAAGAAATATCAGCTATTTTCCTCCTCTCTTCAAGTGGTAATATATGGTGCCTTTTACATCTTCCCTCATAGTTTGTATCGCTTGTCTTGCATTTATATTGTAAGAATTGCATGAATTTGAATGACTCTAGTCTTTTTATGTGCACATCATATTGTGGACTCCAGATTTGTGAGCAATATTCAAGAATGCTGCGAACAAAAGTACAATAAAGAATTTTTATTGTTTTTATATTAGTGAACTGCGAACTGGATCTAATGACAAAACCTAGGGCCTTGTTGGCAATATGATAGATATGCTTCTCATACGATAATTTAGAATCATGTATTACTCCAAGGTCTCGAATATTATCGACACGCCTAAGGTCAGTTCCCTTAAGTATATATTGGTGCACTGTGAATTTTGGCATACGAGTGAATGTTATGGTGTGACACTTGGAAATATTGAGATCTAGTTGATTTCGCTTACAATATTCTTCGAATCTAACCAGGTCTTGTTGTAATAGTATACAGTCATTTAAAGTATTTATTTCCTTAAAAAATTTAATATTGTCTGCATATAGTAGAAACTGTGAGTGTAAGAAGCAGTAGTTTATATCATTCATAAAAATGTTGAAAAGCAGAGGTCCTAATAAGGAGCCTTGTGGCACACCTGAGGGTATAATATACCACGCAGACTTATAGCCGTACAGTGCAATTGCCTGAGATCTGTTTTCTATATATGAAGTAAACCATCTGTACAAGTTCCCATAGATGCCTGCTGCTAATATTTTTTGCAATAGTATTTTGTGGTCGATGCGGTCAAATGCTTTACTATAGTCTGTGAATATAGCATCAACCTGCCCACCCGAGTCCATGTGAGATGTAGTGAATTGATGAAATGAGAGTAAGTTACTTGTAGTTGATCGGTTTCTTAGAAATCCATGTTGTTCCGGGATAAAAGTACTATGTAATGCATTCGATACCTGATTATAGATTATATGTATGGATATGGATTATAGATTGCATGTAATGCGGAGGAATGAAGATAACGTGGTAAGAAAGGTTTTATGTATGAATGTGGATGGGTACAGGGGTCGAGGTAGACCTAAGAAAAGATGGATGGACTGTGTGAAAGATGACATGGCCAGAAAGGAAGTGAATACAGAGATGACGGCTGATAGAGAAGTATGGAAGAGAAATACATATTGCGCCGACCCCAAATAATACGGGATAAGGGCAGGAGAATGATGACCTGATTATAGATTAGTCTCTCAAAAACTTTTGCGAAAATACATAATTTAGATATAGGCATATAGCTTTCAGTTTTGCTTTTGCTTCCATTTTTATATACCGGTGTAATAAAAGCCGATTTCCATATACTGGGGACGACCCCTTCGGCAATTGAACGTTTAAATAAGATCGAAAGCGGTATTGTTAGACTTTTTGCACATTTAACAATAAACATTGGGGTTATGTTGTCTGGGCCTGCGCCTTTAGTTAAGTCCACTGATTCGAGTTGTTTAAGTAAAGTTTCAGGATTTATTTCAATGTTACCTATTGAATTTATGGGTGACTTGCTAGATGAGTTCGATGTATGGTCAATTGGTAAAGTTTGACTATCGGTTGCTTTAAGAAATGTTGTCTGAAAGTATGTAGCGAATAGATTGCATATCCCTTCACCAGTGTCCGCTGACTGTCCTGCATGTGTTATAAGGTTGAGGGAAGAGTATTAGGATTGTTTTTGTTGGACTTAACAAATTTCCAGAAAGATTTCGGGTTTTCGATAATAGAATCTTCAGATTTCTTAAGGTAGGCACGATAACAGTCCTCCTCGACAATTTTGGCTCTTTTACGAAGTATAGAAAAGGTATTGTAATCATCCGTGTTTCTATAAGTTTGAAATTTATGAAAATATTTGTACTTTTCTCTTAGAATGTTTTTTAGGCTTGAAGTGTACCATGGTGGAAATGTTGAGAAGTGAACAAGCTTAGAAGGAATATACTCATCTCTTAAGTTTTCAATATAAGTATAGAAAAAAGAAACAGCTTGCTCCAGAGAAACATTTAGCAAGTGGTCCTCCCACTTCACTTCATTAAGGGAGGAGTTAATTTTATCGTAATCTCCAGAGTCATACATAAACTTTTTTCGTGTATTAGGATTAGGAGGATTGTTCGTGGTACAATCTAAACTAATGTAAAGGGATTTGTGATGAGCATCTTCGGGAACTAGGGGGTCCTCACAAGCAGCCACAGACACAGACGAAGTGTTGCAAAATACTAGGTCCAACAACCGATTGTTGATGTTTCTTTCTGTATTGAATTGGCATAGGTTGCACTCGGACAGAGCGTCAAGGAAATGCAATTGCGTTTCACCAGCTATTCCCAGTGGCAACAATGAACAGTTGTTGTTGTCTATAACCCAATCGACGTGACTCATGTTGAAGTCACCCATAATGATAAACGTATCGTTAGGACAGGAATTCACTATCACAGATAATTTGTCTGTGAAATTTTGAAGTTGTGTATTGAAACGATTTCCGTTTTTTTCATTAAAGAGATAGAGGGTACAAAGGTGCAACTTTCTTGGCGTATGGTTACCATGGCCTTTTGTCATGTTCGAAATTGTGACACAAATATCTTCAGCTGAGGACGTCCATTCAGGACGGTCCCTTGCAGCCAGTTCACGACGTACAGCTAAAATTACTCCACCACCATATTTCTCACATGTACTTATATATTTTCGATCGCGGCGCCAAACTAGGTACCTCTCATCGAAAAGTTCGCTGTCGCTGATCCCTTCAAGAAGCCAAGTTTCAGTGAGGGATACCACATCAAACGAGTTAATTTGCAAATTACGTTTAAAAATATTAGTTTTAGTTCGCAGCCCACGAGTATTTTGATAGCATATATTAAGGGGAGCCATTACAATCAGTTAAACAACAGCAATTATTACTTAACTGAGTACAACTATTAAGAGAATGTGATAAACAAATGGTAACCACAACATGATGTGAACAATATTTTAGTCTAGAATTAATTATTTATAATAGTGTAGATAGTATAATTTTAGTTTTATATATAATTCCTACCATATGTAATGCAGAAGAAACATCGTACGTTAAATTATTGTTAATATTCGTTTTGAAAAGTAGGGTATATTTTAAATATTTGCAACTTCGAAGAGCGCGCGAATATAGACTTAAGGTGTCATGAGTACAAGCGATAATGATCTGTATGTCAATGCAAGTATTTAAGCGAACAGGTAAATGTGGTATGAGTGTTATGAGACTTACGTGCTTAATCTGGTTGACTATTGCAATTAGTTTGTTATGTAGGCACTGGTAGGGGCTGCATGTGGCTCTCAAACTGTCTGTTATCGCCTGGTTTAAGTAATAATTAAATAATGTGACGTGCGTAATGGTGTCGAAGACTACACTATTTTTCTTAAGTCCGTTTCGGACTTTATAAAAAAGACAGGTGACGTATCTGATTTCCTAACCATAATTTTACAGTGCTTGACCCAGACATACCTGTGATTATTTTCCTTCGCTAATGTCCTTGCCTTAGTCAACAGAGTTTTGTTTGCTGGTGTAAGATGGTCATTGACATAGAAAGCTTCTGTAGTAGGAAAGCCTATATCGGCTATATTATATTGCTTCTTGCGTGAGCGGCTGACGAATTCCTCTTTGGTGTAGCGATTGTTAAATGCCACGATTATAGGTTTAATCGCATTAGGGATACGAGTTGGAATACGTGCGATATAGTTTATTTTCTCATTTTAAAAAGGTAAATCAATTAATGTTCCAATCTTCTGAGCAATTTCGTATAAGTTTTCGCCGTTTCTTTGTGGTATACCTTTGATCTCAACATTGTTGGCCCTGGCCCATTAATCTCTGTCTTAAATATCGTGAGTGACTGCCTCAATCTTGTTACGCAGAGAGGAAATCTCCTTAGTAGCTGTTTCCACTTTAATCGTTCTGGCTTCTAATACGTTTATTTTCTCAGAGAAGCCGGTTATCAGGTCATGCGCTAAGTTAAGTGAATCCTTGAGGCCATTTAATTCTTCTTTAATAGTTTTCACATCTTCCACCAAAACGGAGAGTGGAGCCAGATCTAGTGTGATTTTTTTCAATTGATCTTGTATTTTATCAAGTTGTGTTGACTGAGGGGAGCAATCCGTTTGGTACTGAGATGTACCAGACTTGCATGTGAGGCAACGCCAGTTGTTCTTCCTGTCACCTAATTTGCGATATCCTGCTTCTGTGACCCCAGAGCACTTGAAGCAGTAGTGACATTTGCAGCCACTGCAAACCGGTCCATCGGTGTGTTTTATGCCGCAGCTCACACAGGCAAACATAGCAAAAAAGTTTGAGTATCATTGGTATTTTCTAAACGAGTTTAACAAGCGTGTGTCTACGAGCAGTGCAGACTGCAGACTGCCACTAAGGTGGCGAATAAAATATAAACAAATACGGCCTGCCTTATGGTAAGCGGTTACCGTAACCTATGGACGCTTGCAACACCAGGGGTATTACTCGCGCGCTGACGACCTTTCAGAAATCTCTTCACACCCTTCTTGAAGAACCCCATGTTGTACTCCTTTGGGAAAACCACGACGGGGGAGTTCATTCCACAGCTTAATTGTATACGGGAGGAAGCTCTTTTAGAACCTTAAGATGATTTGAATTTGAATTAATATACTGCTAGTAGTGACTGCTTTCAATAATTAGGTTAGCAACGTGCTGGTGATAAGCCTGGTTTTGCAAGCAGCTAGGGTACGGTGGCCGCTTACCGACAAGCGGGACGTAGGCTTGCTTTCCTCATTCGTTGCATAATAAAAAAGCGCAAGCCACTCAGAAATGTAGATACGCTCCTCTGTAGAAGCCAAATTTGTTTGAGCTTGTTAAAACATTCATCTTATACCAATTGTACACTTGCTGGATAATATATTTTACATGGGCCTGAATGGCAGCGCCAGTTAGTTCCATTGTTCAGTCACGCAATATCAAAATTATTTATTTATTTATAAGTAGCTAGGCATTTTGTATTCTAGATCTTTACAAACTAGGTAAAGGCAGTGCAACGTAAATAGAGCACAGCGGTGGGTAAGCCTTGCAAAGGCAGAATATTGTTGTACAATGAAAACCATTACATATTTCTGAAGGTATTTTCTTTGTTAGATGTTCCAACTTCAAGGCTTAGCATCGCTTAAATATTCATAGAATCTAAAATAGAGATTTTCGTGTAAAAATATTTTATCGCTGAAATAGTTCGGTTAAACTTAACAGATAAACAAATTCAATGCGACATGTGTAAGAACTTTCAAACTTTCAAAAACATTTCGACATCATCTCACTTTAAAAAAAGTTAAAAGAAAATGCAATTAAGATGGTAGGCGCTATGCAATCTCTGCCTACCACGAAAGGTATTCGGTGCGATCGTACGGAATGTATTTTTTTTTCCTGTACCAAAAAGGTGGAACACAAGCATACGGCCCACCCTGATGTAGGGTTATTTGACTGCGGTCTTCTGTAAGGCGGAGGTTCAGTCCCCAATCAGGCGTCTCCAATTTGAATGGGAAATCCCACGCGAAATAACAATTAGCCACATCTCTCTTTTTAAGCCATTGTATGATTCATAGCTGTACATAAGCTAAGTACAACTCATTGGTACAAGCCGGGGTTTGAAGTTTTGAACGTGGGCCCATCAGATGGTAGGCCGTTGCTACAAGCACAAGGCCACCACGGCTTCAAAACATGAGAAAGTTAACAACATTAGTTTCTAACTGATTCTGGAACTTTAAGAGCTTAACTTAATGAATGAATTAATTTAATTATAAATCTACTTAAGTTCACATTCATAAACAATCACTTAGAAATTTCAGTCTAGTTGGTATAGCATGAAGTTCTCACTGTAAAGCTACGTTACAATGAGTTGAAACTAACCGGTCCTAGTTTCGCAGATATTCAAATAATTGGAATTCATGAAATTATTCATAAAGCAGTAACAAGGGTGTACGCATAACGAACCCGCATCACCGTGGACACCGCTCCAGTGATTCAATTGAAACGTTGTGGACGTTTCTTGTGGTTTTGTTTGAATATTGGAATTCAGTGGGGGTTGAGGCGTAAGGGCGGTAGGTAAGGTAAATGGTATTTTGGTATCGTAAATTCCATGAAGCTGCTTCAATTATATAAACGAGTTTTCCTATTCCTGAATTTAGGAGGACATTCCTACATTGCTGTTTATAAACTTTCGCGATTAAAAACGTCGGGTGGTAAATAAACAATTTAATATCGCGTATAAGACCCGTTTTCATGTCATTACTATTCCTACATTGTGTTTTAAATGTTCGTTACTTTATCTGCTTTATCAAAAGGAAGGTCTCGTCGTAACAAAATTGTGATTGCGTATATTCAGCAATCAGTAAAGATAAGCAACCTTACCTATGGCCAGTAGTTGGATGGGTGACCGCATGTCTGTGCTTCGAAGAGTAGATTGACCTTTCGGTTCCGGTTACCAATTACTAATATTGACTAAGAATTAAAAGAACATTGGCAACCGTTATAAGGTCTTCTTCTTCTTCTTCTTCCTCACTATCGCAATCAATCCTCTTTATGGAATATTTTTCGAGTGTAAGAGAATATGAAAGTTTCTCAAGTTTTCGTGTTTGTTGCATTGAAATGCCTAGTGTCATGCATTCTAATGCTTATTTGAGTTTCTGGAGACTATCCACGGTAGTAGCAGATCGTTACATGCCTTTAGGTCAGAGGTAAACTATTGACCAAAATGATAAATCACTTAACCCAAAAGTCGTATTATGGCATTATTTCCAATGTTCCTATAAATCAGTCTCTAAATGAAACTTTACTGCACATAACGACACCAAAAGTACACATTAAAGATCACTAAAGCATAATTTCAGAGAAACACTGGAAAAACAACAAAAGCTCCTTACATGATAACTGGCTGGAACTCTTATTATTCACACTCAAAAATCTTAAAAAGGTTATATTTACACGATACCTACGTTACTCAAACCACATTTGATCTCAAAACTCTAAGCAAACTGCGGACACTCAGTAAACTAGACACTCGAGTACATTTGAGATACTCAGTGGTCTTACCTACTGCGGTAACAAAAAGTGGGTAACTCAACAACTGGCAAACGGAAGGTAAACACGCCCAAGTGCTTTTGCTCCATTTCAGTCGAGTCTCGCGTGGTCGTAGGGGTGGCTAAACTTCGATCCAACTTCTTTACTCATATTGTTATATTAAATATTTGTTAGCCACAATTTAGTTTTGTGGATTTGGTATATCGTTATCAAGGATGAAATGGCGCACTATGATTTCTGTCTACCCGTGAAGGAGTAAGCGTATATCATTTTTTTTATCCTCGGCGGGAGCTCAGTGGCTGTCAACAGAACGATTTATATTAAAACTCGTGCTTTTCTAAATGTGATTAAATTCATCTTTGTCTTTTAACTATACACAAATAAACACGGTATCTAAATAAAATAACACAAAGGAAATGATATAATATACCTTCAAATTGAATAAAACCACCTTTTATAACGATGCTTCTCGGTTGTTAATATTAGGTCCTTACATATGAAATTGGCGTTTTTCGTACTGGCCACTTTAATCACGAATTTCTCCTCTTTGGTAAGGAATTCCAAATTCAAATTTGTACAGCTATAGACTCATGTATTTGTGCTTCGATGATCGTCATTCATTTGTTTTTTTTCTTCTGTTTTTTTCTGTTTGCGTCACTCATTTTACAAAATGGAAAACCTTAAATATCGCATTATTTACGAGTACGAGTTCCGCCGTGGCACTAGTGCTGCGGAAACAACTCGAAGGGTGAATGATGTGTATGGCGGTCGTGTTGCAAAAGAAAACACAGTTCGTTTTTGGTTCCAACGTTTTCGTTCTGGAAATTTCGACCTGCAGAACAAGCCCCGTGGACGGCCTGAGACTCAAGTTGATAATGAAGAGTTGAAGGCTATTGTGGAAGCGGATCCATCGCAAACCACGTCCGAGTTAGCTGCAGGCTGCAATGTTAGTGATAAAACTGTTTTAATTCACTTGAAGCAAATTGGGAAGATTAAAAAGCTTGAAAGGTGGGTACCTCACGAATTGACTGAAACAAACCGGCAAACGCGCGTCGACTGCTGCGTTACATTACTAAACCGGCACAATAATGAAGGTATTTTAAACCGAATCATTACCTGTGATGAAAAATGGGTTCTTTACGATAATCGGAAGCGCTCAGCGCAATGGTTAGATCCTGGCCAGCCAGCCAAATCCTGCCCCAAGCGAAAATTAACCCCAAAAAAGTTACTTGTAAGCGTTTGGTGGACTAGTGCCGGTATTGTTCATTACAGTTTTTTCAAATCTGGCCAGACTATTACGGCTGATGTCTATTGTCAGGAATTGCAAACCATGATGGAAAAGCTAGCGGCTAAACAACCTAGGCTGGTCAATCGCTCCACGCCACTGCTGCTTCACGACAACGCTAGACCACACACTGCGCTACAGACGGCTACTAAATTAGAAGAGCTTCAATTGGAAAGTCTAAGACATCCTCCGTACTCCCCGGACCTTGCTCCAACAGATTACCATTTTTTTCGAAATTTGGATAACTTCTTGCAAGGGAAAAAATTCAACTCCGATGGGGCAGTCCAAATCGCCTTCAAAGATTTTATTGATTCCCGTCCGACTGGTTTTTTTAGTAAAGGGATCAATGAACTACCTATGAGATGGCAAAAGTGCATAGAAAATAATGGTTCATACTTTGATTAATTAAATATATTATATTAAAAAATATTCGACTTTTTGTTCCTCCCATACAAAACGCCAATTTCATATGTAAGGACCTAATAGAATGGTATGCCAAATTACAAAAGTTTTGTTGTGCTCCGGTTTAGAATTGAATTTATTTTGGTTTAACCTTGCACACCAGTTTTGGTGGGTTGAAATTTAATTTTAATTCGATACGTACTCGGCTTATATAACGACAGTGTACTAAGATGGACCCACGCACTTGAACAAATATATGGATTGGTAGAATTTGATCATTTAACTTCCAAATGAACGTAGAATGGTAAAGGAATCTTATTATGAATATCATCATTGTCAGTCTTGAAAGTGACGTAATACAAAATACGAATAGGATATATGCCGCTAGTAAAAATATACCTTTTTGACAATCGTTACGAACGATTTATTGTGAATATTATATTGATAGGAAAGAACTAAGTTTGAAGAGTCTCAGTCAACTGAATTAATCTACGCTGTTTTATTTAGAATATAGGTACTTAACTAATAGTATTAGTAGTAGCATTACTTATAGTTCTAGCAGATACAGGTCCTGTTTTCTAGGCTCACTAGTTATTTAACGCGCCTCCATTACAAAATACGAAAATGTTACATCAAAAGACGACTTATCTCGTTCAAATATGCTATTCTACAATCGAATAATTTACTTATTCCCTGCCTAAGCAAAGTTATATTAATATATATTTAATGTTTATTTATTTATATATATATATTTTTAATTTTATAAGGATACTTTTCAGTTCTTCTCCTAACTTTAGTGTACAACTGTGTTTGTTATTTCTGTATAATAATAATAATAATAATGCTTGCTTGGACATTATCACACAGCGCCAACTGGCCCCAAACTAAGCAAAGCTTGTACTATGGGAACCAGTAGCTGATATAATACTTATATCCTTTTTGTTTTTTTTTTTTGTAAATACATACTTATAATACATACCAAACACCCAAACGCAAAGCAAACATATTTGTCACATAAATGTTTGCCCTGGCGGGAATCGAACCCGCCTCTACCGTAGCAGTCAGGTATACTAACCACTAGACCAGCGGTCTCGTCAAATAATGTTGTTTCACTTTACATATGTATGCTAGTCGGTAAATGTTATTCTATTTTATATAGTCTGTGTCCATGCGCACAATTACTGTTTCCTCTTTCCACATGTAGCCGCATCCGCTCTTTAATAGGTCATCGGACCATCTGGCGAGGGTGACCAACGGTTTCCAGCTAATTAAATAATGGATTTTCCGGTTAGATAGAGTAACGCTGCAT
Organism: Falcaria lacertinaria; assembly: GCA_951449985.1. Lineage (NCBI taxonomy): Eukaryota > Metazoa > Arthropoda > Insecta > Lepidoptera > Drepanidae > Falcaria > Falcaria lacertinaria. Next base: position 8,697,541 of record OX602117.1, read on the forward strand.
AATTAACTTGTCCGTAATGGAATGGACATGCACATGTACTCTTGTATAACTATGGTATATATATCAAAATATTGGTTTCGGCGACGGTGTATTGGCTAGTAAGTGTGCTATTTGGGTGTCGCGGGTCATATCTCCTCTTCATGGAAAACATGTTGGTATATTTATTTATATTTTTGTATAGTTAGTCTTGGTTTATGTACACACATAAACCGTGTGTGTGGCGGAGAAATGTTATTTATATAGGTAATAAAAAATCCTAATAATCAATCCAAGGCTTTAACATGTAGAGCTCATCACACGTATAGCCTGCAAAGGAAACGTTAATAATGGATTACATCCGCCCTTATTTGACAAATGAGGAATTCTTACGAGTTTCCTTAACGGTTTCTTGTGCCTTATTTCATGTTTTATTGCTAAAGTAGATACATTAAATATATATAATTCTAAGCCTTCTACAGGCTAAAAATATCATTTAAAATACAGTCTCAGTGTAGATAATATACGATACAGTTATCAAGATATCCTTTTAGGAACTGATATATACATACTCCTACTGTGTCGCTGAAACTATTATGAAAATATTAGGTTCCAAATTTGAAAGGTGTCAAATCAATTTGACACCTTTCTCACATAAATTTGGCAAGTCGTTTCGGCGAAAGAGTAATAATATGTATATATCGGGAACTAAAAAAAATTAAAAGAAAGTTATTAATAGAAGAAGCAAAAGAGGTGTGTAAGTCAAGTGTGAAATTGATCACTATACCTACTCTCTTTTTAGCCTCAAAGCGACTTGGCGTGTTGATATCCATATGACTGTGTTTGCGCAGAGCACCTACAGGCCTTAAGGACCTTATACATTATACTTTAGGTATACTCGTATGTAAATGGTTGTTAGGCACTAAACAAAATATACGGCAGATTATATATAGGTATTATATCACACTTCAAGGTAGTTAACATAAATGGTACCTACTTATCTCATTTAAAATCCTAACTCCCGAAATAAACGTATTAAAATATCAGCTGGGATAAGATATAAAGGTCGGCCTTTATATTGTCCTCGAGCGTTAAGTTTTAAGGTTCTGACTAAGGCTACCCTTATTAATAAAACAACAAACATTTGTTATCTATACGGTCAGCCTTAATGAGTACTTAGAGAGTTTATCTTTCACCGAAATAAAAGGTTATTTCGGAATTACATTGAGAAATATGTGATCTCGAAAAAACTGAACCGATTTTAATTATATACTCGTGTGATGCTAATATCGGACTAACTGTGCCGGTAGCAGGAACATTGTCGACAACGTTTTCGTATCGCCTTCGACTATTTTTGTATTGGAAAATGAACAGCGCTGCGGCGGCGAAAAGTGGAACTAAAAATTAGTATGACAATTTTGACATTTCGCGAGTTACGTTTTCGAATACGTTGTCGACAATGTTCCTGCTACGCGCACAGGTCCAAACATTGCGGTTCAAAAGAGAAAATAACACTTAATACTGGTGCGAAATTCGTATATTGTTACTCGTTTTACAGTCGTCATAATGTATATGCCCTCAGAATAATTTAGCCGTGGTGGCTTTGAGGATGAAGCAACGGCCTGTCATCTGTTAGCCCAGATTCAAATCCCGGCCTATACCAATGAGTTTTTCTAAGCTTAAGCACATTGATTAATCACACCATGAACTTAAAAAGAGAGGTAGGGTGAATTGGGATATCCCGTGGGTTTTCCCATTAATATTGGAGCCGCCCGACTGGGGACTGTGCCTCCACCTTACAGAAGACCGCAGTTAAATAACACTACTTTGATGTCATGTTGCTTCTGCGGTAAGTAGGGTTGCCAGTGCTCCAGGAGGATACGTTGGGCTGGTAGTGATGCTGCTAGCACAGTGACTCCTCATTAACAACATGGTCGGCAACTTGTTAGAAATATCGCTGGTATTTACTAGCGGCTATAGGCTACGGTGACTGCTTACCATCAGGTGGGCCGTATGCTTGTGTGCCACATTAGTGGTAAAAAAAAAACTAAGGCTTGCGAGTATAGTTACTCCCTCTACATAGACTATGTATCCGTAGACTGAGTAATATATATTTTTGCTAGAAGTTGTTCTCCATTGCATCAACATCGGTCATTAATCTTTGCTTGAATTATTCTACCATGCGGGCCTATTGCGGTGCAGCTTCACAAACGAAATTGAATTTCTTTTCTGTTGTATGTACCAATGTCGTGTTTGATCTAAACTGAGGCCGAATGTTTTGCGTGTACTCTCAGGCAAGCTTATTTGTCCTTGGATATATTCTAGGATGACTTAAGTTTAGCGTACATAAAAGTAATTACGAGTTTGGGCTGGAATGTCGAGTAGCAACAGTCCCGTCTATTTAAGCTAAGTAAAAAAAAACATGTAACGAAAACAGAACCCAAGAGGGTCAACCAAAACAGAGGCGTAATAGGTGCTTTTTCTTTCGAGTCCTTTGGCAAAACGTCGAGCCAGTCGGCCGATAAATTAGGCAATTTGCGGCCGGGTCTCCCATTTCAGGCCAGTTGGGGACTCTAATTAATTATCCACATCCCCCACGTATTACTTAATCAACCATCAACATGTTAACTGGTCGTATTGATTGTGAGTGCGTTGATTTTGGTCCGTTTGATTTTGGAGTTAATTGGTGATGTAGTGGGATGAATTTGTTAAAGGAAACCATATGTATTCGCGTGGCTTTTGTTTAGTCCATTAAATGGAGCGGTTTATTATTTGCATTTGAGGAGTCAAGCTGTGGTATCATAGCACAACGTGCTTTGAGTGTTAATTGAAAACAGATGTAGACAATTGGTCAAATAATATATATCTACGTATTTTTGTTGTACTCACGCAAGCGTACGGTCGCCGTAAGCAGTCACCGTAGCCTATAGCCGCTAGTGATACCAGTGGTATCACTAACGCGCGGGAATTTCAATCATAAACCACGGGAGATTAAATTTTCGCCCTACCCCTCTTGAAAACTATTCCTACTATATCTTTTTCTCTTTGCATGGAATATAATCACTCCTTAATTTTTGAGGGTTATTATTTGTTTAATGGATGCAAAAGTTCTATATTCCCAAATTGCCTACATTTATTAGGTATGTAGGTATTTGTTACTTTAGTAATAAATGGCGCTCTGTGCCTACCCCGAAAGGGGGTCACTTTCGTTAAGATAATATCTATTTATGAAAGTAAAGCAAATCAAATCAAATGCAATCTATTAGTGAACGTTGTGGACAGTCTTATTAACTTCTAACAGTTTATGAGCGGATATTTGGAGACGATAAATAAGAAAATTGGTGACCCATGCCACACGTGGTATTGAGGAAATACAATTAATTACACTCGTACCAACTGTTTGCCTGTATACGGAGGTGGAATTCTGATACCTTAGTTTATTGAGGATCATTACCTTATTAGTAGTAGCTTATTACGCAAATAGTTATACAATATATCACCTGTCCTATACGGTGAAAAAAACATCGTGAGGAAACGTGCATACACATCTGTGAAGAAGTTCAAGGACGTATGAAGTGCCGATGAGACTTGCATAAAAACATTTTCGGTGAAAAAAATGAGTTGTAACACCACTGCCTACCTCTTCGAGGACCCTTGTGGGAAGACGTGAAGATATTAGATTTAGAAGCTTGTTCATAAGGTGTGTGTCTAATTTACGGTATAGTATGATCTCGAATATGTGCCCTAATGTCCAAATTGTAATATTTCTTATTTAAATCCGACTCTCAAATAAATTTGTATAAATGGTCGGTACCTTATTTTACTTAATATATGGGGTGGATAATATTAATATCGCGTTTAATTAGGTTTATATTACGTGCATTAGCAACAACGGTCGCCCGTTTTAGTAAATTGGTCTCTATTAAGAATCATCCGTTTGGGTGCCATTAGGTTCACATGTATTTGAATTATTTAAAAAGGTAGGTACAGTATTAACGTTCGCCGGAGTAATTTTGTAAAAGGTTCTTTTACATCTTTTAACACAGTAATTGAGAGCTTGTAAACAGGAAGTATTCAAGAAAATTTATATAAAAATTTGTTTATACACTCGTAGAAAAATGTTTAAGAAGCAGAAATGACTTTTAAAGTAAAAACCATGAAAGAAAAATGTATACTTTGAAAAAACTGAAAATCTAAAAGTCACGAAACAAAAAAATGATTTTTATCAGGCAAAGAGAGAAGAACTAGTTACCCTTCTCTTTTCATTAGCCACCAAAAGGCAACCCGACCCGACACGGCTGAAACTAGGACGGCGAACGAAATGTTCAAGTTCAGTCGCTACTATCTAGATTATATATTAGGCTATATATATATTAGGAGCCAAAAGCACAGAGCTTAGCCAATTTCAAAGCTAGGCTAGATTAAGGGCGTCAGAATACCTAGTCTCCCCTTCAATATGGCTAACCAATGATTAGAGCGTCCGAGATGCCTCCTCCAATTTCCGTTTGTAACGTTTCAAAGCGAACCGGCTTACTCTCGGTGTCTCTGACCAAAAAGTCGTTTTAAATGTAGCACTCGGTAAAGCGCAAAAATACCTGGAGAAATTGTTTTTTCATAAAATGTAAAAGGCAAATACTAATCCTAGATATGATGAAATTTTAAATATAATATCAATGAACGTTAAGATTGCTTGCAAAAGATTAGAGAGAGAATAATTCCTTCACTCAAAAAGACTGTATCGATTAATTGCAGTAGATACTGTATACTTCATAATTAATCAATTATATTTCATGTTAGTTATCTCTCATTTACTAATAGTGCTCTTTTTTTTTATACCACTATAGTGGCACACAAGCATACGGCCCACCTGATGGTAAGCAGTCACCGTAGCCTATAGCCGCTAGCAATACCAGGGGTATCACTTACGGGGTGCCAACCATGTTGTTGATGAGGACTCACTGTGCTAGCAGCATTATAACTAGACCAGCGTATCCTCGTGGAGCACTGCTCATGCCAGATTCTGAGCAACAAAAGACATTTCGAATCCGGTTGTAAATTCTGACGATTTGAAAGTACTTATTGGCAAAGCCTAGGCCAATGCAGATGAGTTTGAGTTTGCTGATGTGGTAAGCTAACTGGTTCCCTGCAGTTAAATGTAACATAAGAGATCTAAATTATTCATCTTCTAATTCCTTTTATGTCTTTCTTAATAATCTTATAGCACCATAAATAGGTAGCGCTGTTTTAAATCCCGTCTACCAACCAATTCCACGGCCAAATCTATTTCACTTTTTGACATCGCTTACTGTAATAAATTCACAACAATATCGTAGAGCTCATTCCCTTCTATTTCCCATTCATCTAAACTATTGTCCGGGATAGAAGTCGATCGCCAATAATCGACCACAATAACGGTAACGGGCGACTCTGCTGATTGAAATTTATCTTGTAAAATCTCACAATTGGATAGCGTCAAAGAGCCATTGTGCCCTAACTGGTCGTCAGGTAATAGATCTGAAAATGTGGAACGCACAATGGGATGTTCATTGTCCTCACTTAAGTCGGGACACACGGGCTGACAATTCGACAATTACTTACTCAATTTATTTTTGCTTTGGCTTAATAAATCTACACTAACATGATTAAGAGGAAGGATTTGTATTTTTGTATGTAATGAATAAACTTAAAAACTAGTGGACCGATTCTAAAAAATATTTTACCATTAGATAGCTACATTATCACTGAATATCATAGGATTATCATTATGGTACGCCGGTGATGTCGCGTGGAAAACAGCTAGTTATAATTATTTTGGCAGATGGTTAAAGATATTGAATTAGGCTGTAATTTTAAAAAAGGTGAACAGATCTAATCACATAGATATGTAGGTATATACGTATAATTATACCGCCCGTCTATATTAGACAGATCTTTGCATGTTATCAAGATTTTTCCATTCAAAGTACGAACTTATTAGGTGGTACTAATGTAGAAGTGAATAATATAATAGACCGCTTGTCGCTCTTATAAATAACATACATTTTAGTGGTGGTTCAATGCCTATGCACTGTAGTAGTAGGTAGAAGGCAATTTAAAATTAGTTAATATTTTTTATTAACTTAAAAGTTTAATATAATTAACTTACAAATAAAATTGTATTGATTTCTTATCCTATGCAGTAAAACTATTTACTCGCGCATTGACGACGACCCAAAATTACAGTTATAGCCAAACATGTTACCCAGAATAAATGTCTGTATCTTATAAAAGTACTCGAACTGAAGCTATAGTGAGAGGAGAAACAAGCCTTATGTCAAATTGGGCTGGTGAGTCGATCCAATTTTATTTGAGACTAGCTGTGCACGCGACTACGCGTGGAATGTTTTTTTTCATGGGCTAATTATTTTTCTAAGCTAAAAGTCACCAATAGTTGCCTTATACATTAGCAGTCAGTTATCTGCCAGGTTCCGTTTAAATCGCTCCAACCGTTCAGATTTTGTTCAAAATTTCATGGGCTTTTGGTTTGCTCATTTATTTTATGCCACATCAGATATCTGCCAGTGAAAGTCCCTTTCAAATCGGTCCAGCTGTTTCGGAGTTACAGCCAAGTACTCATTTTGTCTTTTATCCCCTATCTCAGGGGAAGCGTGCTGAATTTCGGGATAAAAATTACTTTATGTTATACGTTGCAGTATCAACTCATATCGTGCCAGGTTTCATTTGAATCCGTTAATAATTTTCGGCGTGATATACGGCCAAGAAATAGACAGACAGACAAAAAAGAAAAAAAAAATACAGTTTTGGGTTCAGTATCGATTACAGAGAGCCCACCATTATTTTTTTCAAAATATCTTCAATGTACAGAATTGAACCTGTTACAGTTTTATTATAAGTATAGATAAGATTAGAACACTCATAATGTTCTGAGTGGCTTATTGTCTTCGTAGAGGTGACTTGCCTACTGATTGGATTGTACAAATTAATTGGGATTGGTTATATAGAATGCCTAAACCTTTTATTAGTTCACCAGGGTAGCGTAATTGACCTGACATTACGGATAATGCTTACTAAAATGTAGTTGTGTGTAGTGCAGGTATATATAATGAAACATGTTCAGTATCAATGCAATTTGCTTGGTTTTTGGTGCTTCGTTTCCAATTTATGAGAGCAGTAAACTTAGTAAAAATACTGTAAATCCTCGTTGGTCTTACAAAGGTTAGGCCGATGAGCGGCGGTTGAATGTGAGATTATATTTATTTTTTAAATGATTTGTTAGAAGAACAGATAATGTATAGTATAGTATGACGTTAGGCCCGTCATCGCATAGTTTCAAATATCCACCGTTTTATTTAATGAACGAAATAACAAAGCCCTGAACGTTCCATACTACTTAATCACTCAACGAATACCTAAAGATAAGGTCAGCATATTCAATAGTCTCTTAATCACGGTACATATCGGTGATACAAGTCCATTAGCCTTAAGTGATAAGGCTACTTTTACTTGACATTAATGTAGAGATCATTTATTACTATCACACACAAATGATCACGGCTAATTCAATTTACCTTCAAGCTAGTATACAGGCTCGGTTACGTTTCAGGTGAAGTGGTAATCGAATGTGATGTAACTCGCCGTCTGATTGGAACGTTATGACGGCTTTATTTAATTAATAAAGTTGTTGGCTTATAAAACAGAAAGAAAAATAGAAGGTAAATGTCTACGTTGTTCTGTTTTTTTTTTTTTACAAGTCTTTCGACTGATTGTAATCACCACGTCGTGTAACAAACGTAGTGCATGCAACCTTAAATCGTAAAGTCCCGCGTGGCACTGCATTGCGCTCCTTGACCTCCTGAGATCTTAGTTCATTAGTCTTCTTTGCCCATAATTTTCACTGGTTAGAGTAACCTTTAACCCAGAACACAGAAATACAGACACTCTTAGGTAGAATATCTGACACTGCGGTGAAGGCATCTAGAGCTCTTGCAAAAAGAAACCTAACCACTGGTGAAAATTGGTTGCCTTGTTTATAAGGATAAATTACATTTTCTGTGATAGAATATATGTTTGCCTACATTTAAGTTCAAAGTCGAAGTGTATTTTTATACAAAAATCCTGCGAACAAGGACACGCGATGCCTTGTATTTGGTTATCATAGCCTAGACGCCTATAGTAGCGTAGAAGAAAGTACTGGGGAGGATATAATTCTGGCCATACAATACCAATTCTTACAGGCCGTGAGAAGCCTAAATAAATATGACCAACCTTTTTTGGTTTCTTCAGTTAATTGAGTTGCGGAGGTCGGATGGCAGCCGTTTTCATTTAAAATATCGTGTAACCGTTTTCGAACACATTCATTCATTTTCCGTAATTGTTCAATTCCACATAATTAAGTTAAAATAAAAAAAAAACTCCCACAAAACGAGACACACTGTATACAATATTTAGGAACAAGCAAAACATTGTATATATTCAGAGACAAATTACCGTGTTTGAATAGTTACGAAGATATATTACAGTGTATTGGACCGTATCGACGGTAAGACGTACGTATACTTAAAGTGCCCCGTTAACCTACAAAAGGAGGCTTCATTAATTTAGCTCACACTTATCAATCACTTGAAAGTTATTACGCAAACAATTTGGTAGAGTGGTAACACGAGCGAGATATATTACTTGTCGATAGAACGTACGGTACGAGTTTGTTATTAAAAATGTGAAATCCAACAGACTAGATGAAACAATAATAATAATATATCGTCACGCCTTCCCACAAGGGTCCCCGATAAGGCAGAAGTATCACACAGAAGTTAATATGGTGCCAAATTGACAGACGGTAAGTCCATCGCATACGCCCTTGTCCTTACGTAATTTCTTCTCAAACGTATGCAGGTTTACTCACGATGTTTTACTTCGCCATAAAGCTCGTGGTGTCACTAATCACTGCACTTGAGTGAGAAAATTTAATTGGTACATACTTGCGTAGCATGGCTAGCATAGCAGGCAACGCTTCATACGAAAAGGCCAGTACAGCTTTGTAGATGAAAAAATAATTAAAACCTAGATTTACGTATATCACAATATTAAGGCTTCGACATAAGACAATGTAATGCTCCTGATAGGTCGAGTAAATTACGTATAGTTTTATAAATTAGAAATATTTTCTCGATATAACATTTCAGTCACATACATGTTTGCCCTGGTGAGAATCGAACCCGCAACACCAGCTGGAGTAATTGTGTTGTCATCTCTTTGCCAAAATCTTTTGACCAAAATATTTAGAAAACAATTTTAGTTCCCAAGCATTCTACAAACAGTCTATGAAGCCTATGAAGAATTATAAGTGTTTTAACCTGAACGTTTAATTAACAAGTAACGAAGTTTATGCCTTGTATAACAACGAATAAGGTTTCTTATAGACTTTAGCAAGGTTGAGTTATAAGGCACATTGTTTACAACTTTTCTAAACCTTAAACACTAATAACGTAATGTTTGAAGTTAGCTTGTAATGTTTGTTTCTCAGACGCGTAATATTAGGTAAATAAAATTGACATATCAACTTGAAAACTAGGCTCTGGTACATTTTGCAACATAATCCAGTTAATGCTGACCTGAACAATTATTAAGATATTGGATTAGAATAGATTTATTTGTTCACAGAACTGGATTAAACACTCTAATATAACATGAAGTGATAAAATAAGCGTGCAACGACATTAAACTCGGGGAATGCATTTTGATACAAAAAAAAAATAGCCGAGGGTTCCGTACTGTTTGTTATAATAAAAATTCAGTTCTTTTTTTAAATATAGCAATACACATTCTGTGAAAAAATCAATTCCTGTCTACCTATTACGGATCATGAGATACAGCCCGCTGACAGACAGACCGACGGACAGCGAAGTCTGTGTAATAGGGTTCCGTTGGTTACCCTTCTGGTACGGAACCCTAAAATAGTATCGTGGTATATAAGACGCTCGTAAAAACCGTTTAACTGTAGCTAGATGATACTGGCAAACAATAAACTCAGATTTGATGACAATCAAACTTTAAAGAAAATAAATAATAATAAAATACACTAAAAAATTATTTATTTGACTAAAATATTCGAAATTAAAATAAGAATTTATATTTTCAAGAAGCTTCCTTCTTGCTCTTATTAATTTTACGCTTAATGCGTTCAGTGTAAGCGGCGACTATGTTCGAAAGAAGAGGTAACGCTGAAGACTTCTCGTCATCTCTAACCCCGACTTCCGTGCATAGCTCGGACCTCGATTTCTTCTCGGTCGGCATAGCGGCTTCTGACGACATCACAGAAACTGTGTACAAGTACCCATTCCATTCTAAATACTCTCTAACTAGTTCGTTGACTAGTAACACTTCGTCTGCCGGGGCCGGCGCATTCGAAGTCCGGCTGTTGGGCTGTAACTGTCTTTCTTGCAGGAGCTGGGTGACTAGAGCTCTCATCTGAAATATGTAGTGTATTTAATTGACCCTATTATTATTGTAGGCATTATTTATCTTGAACATTTATATTTCAAGTATGCATTATACATTTACTGTGTTATATTGTTACACAGTAAAAGATACAAAAAATCTAATCTATCTCTTCAGTAAGTGATAGATATGCGTGTCAGTGCCTACAATAGGATCCTAGAATTATGAATTCTGCAAATACCCTGGTATTAAAAGGGTATATAGGCTACGCTTATATAATCAAAGAGGCTACGGTAACATAAAGGGTACCGGAACCAGAGAGCATGTATGACGAGATTGATGAATGCAGAAAATGCTAAATATTGAACATTACACTCTATACTCTTTGTCTATCCTGAAAGAAAATCGATGTGATGATACGTATGTATGTGTTTAATTAAAAATAAATAGATTTATAGCGAAGATAATTCAACCGCTGTTTATATTTTACCTGAGCTGTTAATTTATTCAATTGTCCATTTTTCTTCAAAAGCTCTTTGATCGCTACCAAGAGTTCCCCTTCAGTAATAATTTTACCCTCATTCATTATATTTAGAAAGGGTTTGCGAAAAGTTATAAATAGATAAAGCTTTCCAAATATGTTTATCTTTAATTCTGTTACATATGTCAATATTGTCTATTTCATTTTGACAGGTCAAATGTCGTGTAACATTTTTTTTGTGTTTTGTTGGAGAATGCAAACTTTTTGAAGTATTTACACTGACATTTTAATTACTTCAAGGGTATTTGCATTTATAATTTTAGTAAGATTATTTCTTTTCATGTTATTCAAATGTTGTATGTTTTGTTTTAGTAGTGTTGGTTCGTTGCTTGGCATATTGTTAAGGATCATTCATGAACTGACAGCTACACGTGCTGGCCTGACCGCAGTCATAAAACGATTGTGGGCTTATCATAAATCATAACTATTGCATTCTATCACAAAACAAGTTGATTTTCCAAGATCCAGGGATCCTTATTCTAAAGGCAGCTCTAAGCAAAACAACTGGCACTTATGCAGTCATGGCAATATTTTCTTTAAGCTTTCCTATATTACTATATATATTTTAATATGTTTGTTCACTGGCATTTATCTTATTACTTCGCCTGTGTAGAATTACGATAACACTCAAGGATGTTTTTTTTATACCACTAAGGTGGCACACAAGCATACGGACCACTTAATGGTAAGCAGTAACCGTAGCCTATAGCCGCTAGCCTTACTTACCGCAGAAACACAACATTACATCAAAGTAGTTCTTTTTCACTGTGGTCTTATACAGAACAAGGTAGACGAAAACGATGTTTTGTTTTTATAAGTGATTCATATCTAAATATTAGAAGTTTTCATGTAGATGTAATTTCGGTGGAAGTGAGTTGCGTGACACGGGGAAATTGAGCCAAAATGCGCAAAATGGCCTATATTTCAAAATCAAATCGTCCGCAGCATGGCGCCAGTTTAAAGTAATAAATTGGCTTGTGAAAGTTATGAATAGTTAAGCTGAATATATGTAGGGAATTTAAAATGGCATATAGTGGGGTGATTGAATGTATAATCGCTAAATTTCACAGTTTCATCATGAAGGTCAATAGCTTGATTCACGTGATGGTAATACGTCCATGCGCTTGCAACGCCACACCGACCTTCTTTATAAATAGTTTATTGTTTATTATCAACCCGTCACAAAGGATCAAACAAATATTTTAATAATAATAATTTATCTTTACGCCTTCCCACAAGGGTCCCAGAGAAGGTAGGCAGAGGTGTTACAAGGTCGATTGACGTATGATATAGTATCTCCATGACATATCCAATCTAATTTGATAACAGCTACACTAATCAATCATTTACGTGGTCGAAGTGGTTAATCGTTTTAAAAGAGGCTTTGACCAAACCTAAATCCTTCAGGAGGTTTTCGCATAACTTTAAGATGTCCGGATGCCTGTTTGAATTTTGGTATATAAAGAATTTTCGGCCAAAATGTTAAATTATATTCGGGTCATATACTTACTTGTAGCTACTAACATAAACTCAAACCAAAATCATTTATAACTCGAGCAAACCAAAAAATATTCTTATTAATCAACTTCCAAGAACATTACATTACAAAGGTATTACTTAAAAAGAAATGCTAAGGCCAAGTAACGCAAGTAACTCCGATCAAAGTTAAAAGCTCTTCTTTGAATGCCCACTGAAACATGAAAGATCCTTTTCAGATATAAGACTACATTTATCATGGACTGACCTGCATAATTATCGCTTAACTTATATTTAATTTTCGTTCATGGGCTAAAAGTTTTTAAATGAAAGATGGTGTACTTTTCTTGTTATATTATAATTTTGTGCGTTCTTAACTACAAATACCGGTATGGAATACAGCTTGCGACAGTATTAATTTAAACTTTATATTCTGTCATTGCGTTTTTTTTTATACTACTAGGGTGGCAAACAAGCATACGGCCCACCTGATGGTAAGCGGTCACCGTAGCCTATGGACGCTTGCAACACCAGGGGTATCACTCGCGCGTTGCCGACTCTGTTATTGCTCTTGTATAAATAGCTATCGAAGTTATTAAAAATAATAATATACTAACGCATAGCGCAATCTGATCGATGATAATCGAAAGCGGTTATCAAAGCTATAGACGCTTTTAATACCAACAAAGTCACGGTCATAAATAATATAGTTTTAAAATAGTTCTTTGTTAATTTGATGGCAGCACACAGTATTTTGTATTTAGCCAATATCATGGAGACTGGAGGTAAAGAGTAAAACCATCTAGCCTGAAAATGTACTAAAATGTTTTCCAACTAAATTCATGATAGAATTTTACTCTAGAATAAAATTTACATTTTACTGAGCATTTTACGATACTGGTGGTATCTCTCTGTCACTGATCAGTGCATAGATAACAAAATACCAACAGAAAAGTCATGGAAAATAGTGAAATGTTGCACTGATCCGAAGTAGCCCGAATGTTGTCGAGCTCACACGATCGGCTTTCAAACTTGGGTTATTATAACTAGAGCGTAGCGTATTGTATTGTATTCTCTCGGGCGGGCAGTTTGCCACCGACCGTCACCGGGAATGGTCGTGTCGGTCAATGAAACACGGGTTGCGACTTTCGGTTCATGTGCTAGTGAAATGGTAAAGTGTGACTTAAGTTTTGTGAGTAAACTGTTCTTGGTCATGAGTATTTGTTTCCATTAGTAGGACTGAAAAAGGTTAGTACGATTTGAGTTAAATATATTTAATAAAGTATTGCGTTAATTAAATATTGTTGAAGACTTTTTTAATTACTATATTAGATTAGATAACTACGGTTTTCATTGTTTATATTTAAAAACAGCATAAAGTAAAGTGGAAATAAATGTTCAGTATTTACACGTACAAAAACTCCATTAAATTTGAACACGCCACGTTCTAAAATTGCAATTCAAGCAAGAGATGTCAAGTGACGACTAATGTATCGTAGCACTTACGATCGCTACGCCGTAGCTCGTAGCTATGAATTACTACACAGCTATTGAAACCTACGTGTGGAAAAGGCCATTGTTTCAGTGTAATTTTTTTTTTTATTGTTGATTATAATGCTTTATGTTCTTACAAATAATAATAGCAATTGGAGTCCGAGAATGCGTACGAATTGTTATTTTATTCTCACCAATACGAAAATCACACATTAAATGAGGTTTTCGTGTTTGTTAATTTAGAAGGATATACTTTAATTATCCTAGTACGGTTGTGTCTCATATGCATTTTATAACTTTAGTTGATATCAACATCAATATCTTTTTCCTAAGTCATCGTAGCCGCCTACGTTTTGCGGAACTTTTATGGGTATTTATTTGTTACAAGTATTTAAAAATGTAATAGGACCTAATAATAAAATTGCTTGAGATGGTTATCTTTTGTAGTTCTCTAATGGGAAGAAAAAATGGAATTAATGGATAATTTTCTTGCACGATATTTGAAGGTTTCACTGATCGCTTGCTATCTTGATTGTACCCACCTTTTCTAACTTTTTAATTTATGTTACTACCTACTTAAGTATACTGTATTTACTCAAGCGAAAAAAAAAAACTCACACTCCCTGATATTAAGTGGTTACCGGTAGCCTGCATAGTTTTTGATGAGTAATCACTATGCATACTTACACGAATATAATATTATTAGTACCGAAACCCAGTAAGCATGCTCGGGTATTTGAACACTTGAAGATAGCTTAGATAGCCTAAACTATATATATGTATTGATAGCCGCATTTACTTTTACACTTTACACTTAATTAATTCACATAGATTACTAAGTATATATGCATGTGTATATTTTACTTAGTTACTCAACTCACCAGTAGCTAATGTACCTCTTTTAAATAGATATGGAAAAGATGAGAATCCTGACACAAGCAGAATGATGCTTAAAAGAAATCTCATGACAAATTTACTTACCATTGTTGATGAATAAACGATTATTATTATTATTATTATCATCAATAAGTAAATATAATATGAAAATTTGCTTTTAATACATAAATTATTAGTTTTTTCGTAGAATATAAGAAAATAATTAACTTTCAATGTATGGTTAAATAAAAATATTCTACAAAGATAATAATAGGTAACAACTAGCCCGATATGATCATTGTTGGTTCGTTCTTCACGACAACACAAGCATTAAACGTACCCTCGGAGATGGGGTGAAGACTCAATTTGCTATGGTAGGGACGGCCACCCATCTAAATACTGGAATGCATTTCACTGGTTAAGTTGGCACACTAAGGCCGATTATACAAAGACTCCCAGCTACGAATCTAGACTTAAAACTAGACTGTGGTGTGTTGTGTTATGAAGCGGTGCCTACTACTTTAGCGTCGGAAATTCGAATCCCAACGGTCTGTACCAATAAGTTTTCTAACTCAAGTGCAGTTAGTCACACCACGACCTTTACGATGAAGGAAAAAATCGTGAGGTAATTTGCACAAATCTGAGAAAAAATTCAAAGCCGTGTGTAATGCCTACGAATTATCTTCAGTGGAAAGTCAGTGTTGCAAAACCTACACTTACTTCTTCGAGGACCCTAGTGGTAAGGCGTGAATTACACACGTTTTATTTTAGTGGTTCTCAGCCCTTCCCGTATAGTCTGGTTTCAGATACAAGTTTCAGTAATGGAAAGTGTTTTTTTCTTCATAGTAGGACTCATTTTCTAACGATGTGGGTATCGGAGCCGGCTAAACATAAGTGAAAAACAACAGGAAGCCAGGCAAACATTAACGACTAAGAGAGGTAGGGCGATTTGGGATTTCCCGTGGGTTATCCCATTTAAATTGGAGCCGCCCGACTGGGGACTGTACCTCCACCTTACAGAAGACCGCAGTGAAATAACACTACTTGATGTAGTGTTGTGTTTCTGCGGTAAGTAAGGTTGCCAGTGCTCCATGAGGATACGCTGGGCTAGTAGTAATGCTGCTAGCACAGTGAGTCATCATCAACAAAAATGGTTGGCAACCCGTTAGTGATACCCCTGGTATTGCCAGCGGCTATAGGCTACGGTGACTCAGGTGGGCCGTATGTTTGTGTGCCACCTTAGTGGTGTAAAAAAAAAGACTAATTAACACCAAAAGCTATAAATCACACAAATAAGTACGATTTCAATCAGACAAAAATGACTACCACTTGCAATAACCAACTTAAGTCATTAAGGGGAAGCAAGGACGATTATGAAAGGGGCGATTATTATGAGTATTATACTCGTATACTTATACCTATCAGGTGCCGATAACCATTTGTTAGAAGTTTTAATCGAATTTCTGTAAAAATGCCCCCGAAGTAAGTGATTTGGCGTAAAGTAGCGGTATTTCCTTCGTATTTGCGATGATTAGTTTATATAGAAAATGTTACGGGTATCGGCAAAAATTTCTGAGAACTTTGGACTTTTGCTAATATGATTTGTTGTTCTGAGCCGAAATGCCGCACTCCACGCTAACCAACCGGCAAATTGGACGTGCTCATAATTATGTTTTTAATTAAAATGTTTTACATAAAATTAGCTTACATACTCAACTCATGTTCGCTTGTTAAACTAATTAAGGGTATTAGTAAAAGTATGATCTTAAAAACTGATCTTTCGATTCAAAAATCTTTGGATGACATACCAATTATTTTTGTTTCCTGTTTTTAGTCATTTAGTATGAAGACTGATGGCCGTAATACATATGGGATATAACATCAAGCTATTTAACTCTCATGAAGTAAAAACAGTGTAGGAACTGGGTAGTCTTAGGATTCATAACAACTCTTATACGTAGAATATGTTGCAGTCAAAACTCATTAGCAGTCAAAAGTATTTTCCGCAGAGTTTACCTATATCGAATGATTTCTTTTGGAAAAAAAAAAGTTTTATTTACCACTAGAAACCTTACTTACCGCTGAAACACACCACTACATCAAAAGAGTGTTATTTCACAGTGTTCTTCTGTAAGGTGGAGGTACAGTCCCCAGTCGGGTGGCTCCAATATTAATGGGAAAACCCACGGGTGATCTCAATTCGCCCTACCTCTCTTAAAAACAACTTTTTACCAACACACTTCTCGCCACTGCCGGGGAATATATCCCCATATATACCATCAGGCGGACCATATGCTTGTTTGCCACCTTAGAGATTTAAAAAAATATTTAACCGTCACAAGTACTTATCACCGATTTTGCTAGTTACATTAGTTAGTAACATTGCTAGTTTACATATTCAAAAGTACTTACTTTTGAATATGTAAAAACATAAATAAGACACATTTGTAATATCAATATTGTAATGAATCTAATAATATTTAAACCTATTTATGTTTTCAATTGAATACGAATTGATTGTAGTAAGTTAATGAATAATTTTCAGTTGATTGATGGTATGCATTTTAAATATGTGTATCCATTTTATTGGTTTATGTTTACAATATATTGATGAAAAATAGAATTTATCTATAAATTTTCTCTAATAAAACAAATAACTTCAATAATAATTAAATTAAAATAATATAGGAAGTCAAAATCAAAGTATATATTTGCCTTTAAGCGCTTGTACCATGCCGATCGATTCCTTTATTATAATTTTTATTTAGAATCTTTATCGGTTCGGAACCCAGTTCTAGGGATCAACCCACAGAACATTTTAAATTCTATATGTTTCTTAGTTCACATTTTATTCTTCCAATGATCGTGCGTATGTGGAAGGAAAAAGAAAAATATCCGAGCTCCTTTGCCATATTCTATCTTTGAGCAATAATACACCACAATTACTCATACAAAGTAAACCGGGAGTAAGCCGCATTTTTGTCTTACAAAAGATAAGGAGCTTATCCTAACAAGGAATTGCCGGAAGTTCCTATTACCATCGTTAGATTTATTCACAAAGAAAATATAATGTAAAAGCAAAGTTTCCGAGAATCGGATCAGTGAAGACGTTAGAATTACCTTTCTTATTATTTTAGAACAGTGATGGATGTGCACCAAAATTTATAAGATAATTTTTTTTACATACCTACATGGGTACATACATTTTTCATCACGCCAAGTCCCTCACGGGTGGGCAAAGAGCGACACTTCACTTTTGACTTAAACACCTCTTTTGCACTGTGGACAAAGCTTTCCGCATTCATCAATCTTCATAAGTTATTCAATACAATTTCATGAATGACTAAAAATACAAGTTATTTCTATCTAAAGGCCAAACTATTTATTATGCGATTTGTGCTTTGAGAATTTGTCGGTGTTTGATTTCTCGCAATGTTTTTAATTTCTCATAAGCCACACAATTTATTTTTGTTAAATTATCTCTGAAGTCGATATACAATAAGCTCAGAGTACATAATATACTACATAAGGTATTCGAACGCACATTGAGGTAAGCAGAATTTAATCTACAGTCGGGATCAGTTAATTTAGTTCACTAACTAAAAAAAGTAACAATGAATCTTGGTAACTAAGAATGCTCGTGGCTTATAAAACGTAAAAAACTTTTAATAATATTTCCATTTGAGTTGTTTAATACAAATATATTCTATACAATATTTTTATTCCATCATTCTTAGTTTTCAAGATATTGAGGATTTTGTGTGATCAAGACTCATTGCTCCCAAGTGTACGTGCCCATGTCTTACTTCAAACCATTACACACTTTGACACAAACATTCCATATTGAATCCATTGAGGTATTCATCCGTCAATCGCATTAATACAAAAATGATATCAGAGGAAACAGCGTAATGCCCTTTGATGGATGCGAACTTATCAAAACTTTGTTATTGAACGCGAGCTCTGAACGAAAGCGATTCTTAAACTTGAGCTACAATATTTTTTACGGATATCAAAAGCTTGCAGCGGAAATGTCAAAAGTTAGTAAGAGGTAATGATGCGAAGTGATCCGTCTGGTTTAAGGAGGAAGTATCCTTGGAAACAACTGAACAAGATGCTTCGATAGTTTGTACTTATGTTCGGCTGGAGATGAATGGAGGAGACTCTTAAAAGTATTGTAGTGAAAGCTACATTGATTAATGTATCGGAAGAACTGCTTTGGAAAAGTTCATCTGTTCTTGTTCAACATAAAAAGTCGTATTTTGACATACATATATAGTTGAAATTGATGCGACAAGCAGTTTGGATAAAGTTAAAATGCACATTGAACAGATTTCAATGTAAGTTTCAAATTTCAATAGTACGCCAATATTTAAAGAAAATATTGATTTGTGAATTGGTACCCACTTCTGGTTAACTTGGCATGGTATTTTCCGTGTTCCAAAGTATTCATGACCAAGTAACATATATTTCCAAAAGTAAAATATATATGAGTGCAGGGTGATCAGCAAAAAAATTATAGCACCTGTAAAAAATCTAGTATTAGATGCGGAATTAATAAAACTTGCATTAGATAATGCAAGTTTCTAATGCATGATCTATCTTGCATTAGAAACCACACAGGGTCTACGCTATATGGGTTGATATTACTTACACAATTAACATTGAAACCATAAATACATAGTTTTTTCTTAAGAGACGTGAGCATTACGGGAACTCGTTCAAACCAACCTTGACTTACAAAAGATCACAGCCAAATAGTGGCACTACAATGTTGCATTCCTGAAATAGGTAAGGTTTCTTGATATCCTTTGCTGATAGTAGAAAAACAGTCTCGTATGCAAAGCTCATAAAGTTGATAATGTTCCGAGTATTTTAGTCCCTAATATTGCGGGCACTACAGGCTATGGTAGCCACTTACCATAGGTAGGGGCGTACGTATTTTCCACAATGGTTGTGGAAAATACACCTTAATTTTCGAAGGCACTGCGTGCCCTAGAATGTGACGGAGATAGTTATTAATGCGTGCGTATGCGTGTAGTGCTGCCACACAAGTGACCTTTCGCTTAGCTGAACCAAAAGATAGGTCAAGTTACATAAAGTATTTTACAAAATGTGAAGAAACCCTGCACGCGGTAAGGGACAAAAATAGTGCTGTGTCCTTGTCTTGTACATTACGTATAGCCTTCTCTATGGGTGTGAGTAGAGCAAAATACGTTATTGCCTCTATGTGTTCTACCTTCATTTGGTTACATGGCGTCTTTGCACCATGTCCCCAGTAACAATTTTTTAGGTTTTTTTTTTTTAATCATCGCCAAATATCTGCCAGTGGCTTTATTAAATCGGCTGCCATTACAACCGGCCTTATTGCCGTCACGGCGGATCGTAAAACTTTGATGTTCCCATAATGCAATCACATTTATCACGATAAACCCTTAAATTCCATAGAACATTCACTTTAATGAAAGGCACTTGCTTTCCGGGTTTCCCAAACTGATCAAGATAATATTACGATCGGTTTCTAAATGGTTATCGGACCAATTTGATTTTATGACTTTACATTTGGAGCGTTCAAAAGGAATTTGTCGAAAATGGATTGTTTTAAGTGCTTTATAAATAAGACTTAGAGTATATTTTTAATTAATATAAAAGGTAACTGTTTGATAAATGTACTCTCTTATGAAGAATTATGAAAAATTATGAAGACAGCTTTGTTTTTAAGCCACAATAGTAGAAGCATACTCCTTGAAAGAATAGCCTTTTAACGCTTATAACACCAAGGGCGTTACTCGTGCGTCACCAACTTCGTGTTCAGAGAAATCGATGTTAATTATCGCTACCATGTTGAAAATATATCTAAAAAGTAAATAAAACAAGCGAGTCCTACCGTAGTCGCATGTAACATCTGATATCTGACGGCCCACACTAAAACCGTGCGCACACATTGGTTAAATACAATAGAGCGCACTTTTCCGGCTTTCTGTAACACACTTTCATCCCTCTTATTAATATCAATACCACAGATTGCAAAAAAAGCGAAAAGAAAGAAAAAACACTTTTAGTGGACACATTAATAAATTTGGAAAATGATTAGTGTCAACATTTAAATTTTCTTAATCCGTAACATGACATTTTACAACAATTTGGCAACAACAAAAGTTACGAAATGACTACACCATATCCTCAAAAAATCATTCTTAATACACGTGCAATACAATTTCCGAGAACTTTCGATAATTTGCATCGCCTTACATATAAACACACTACAACTCCATTAAAAGAATTCACGTATGCACACGCAACCGAGAAATTCTTATAAAATCATACGTAATGAATAAAACAGTTCACGAACACACCATAATCCCGGTAACTTAATGCCGACTCTTTTTCTTTTTTAACCCCTTGCCAAAGATAATCTTATGTAAAACGTTGGTCAATACGAAGGTATTCGATTAAGCCGCGGTCCGTTCCGGAGATATTTTTAAAGGAAATTGCTTTTCATTTGGTTCGCATGAATAGTGTTTTTAAGCTCTTTTTGCCGGCGAATTCTCAAACAACCTTGGCGTGGGTTTTTGTCAGGCAATATTTTTTGATTGACAGTCATTGTGATGGATTTGCAAATATATTAACGTTTTTGTAGCGATAGTAAATGTTTATTCTTCTTACTCGAGTTTTGATAAAGAAGATTTACAGACCAAATTTTTATCGCGAGAGTAATAAGCTCGGCTCGTTTGATTGACCAACTCATCACGTATCTCCAAAACTGCCAAATGACTTGGTGAAGTTTCTCCTTTCACGACGCAGACACCCAGTAAAAACGGATTTTGAGCAAATCCCATCTAAACCGGATTACTGACCCACCTGTCTTATGTATATTTCACATTTTGACCTTACCTAATCTTTATCTTCCTAACTTATTTAATACCATAATCATTTTCCTCCTTTCTTACCCACATTCATAAAATTTTATGCGGTGCTTACTCATAAGTAATTGTGATTTTAGATTAAATTATCACACCTTATAGCTAACGTAATCAATAATCTAACAATACTTACCTATACACCGCAATAAATAAAAACATTTCTATTACGACACGGGAACAAGCTAGCATCGATATGTATAGATACTTATAATAACTGAAGACACCGCAGAGTAGAAAGCCTGAGATACCTCAGTCCAGCAACACACTATTAATAAAGTGTAACAGACAACGTGAGCGGAGGTAGCTTGCAACGCAATACCCTTCGCAATTAGTGGCTTCAGTTTTATTAAAACAGACTGTGGCGCTAAATTAAAATGTGTTGCGATAATTTAATTTATGTCGGAACGCTGAGGAAACATGATAGCGTGTAGGAGTCGTCTATTTTTAATAATATCACGTTGTTTACTCATAAATATTTCTTACGCTAGATCCAGTGCCAATCCTAACAGTTATGCGTATAAGGCCAGGATGTTTATGTGTTTCGTGGAAGTCAATGTTTGGTATAGGTATAACTAGGTTTTTTTTTTCTGCAGTCTTTCATCAGAATCTGTTTGAATTTGTGACGGTAGATGTCAAAGCACATCTCGCTCGCTCGTCGTTTTGATTAACAATTCTGAAGTAAATTTAAAGGCCGATATTATTCACATTGTCTTATGTTCATATAATTTAAACACAATTGTAACTAGTTATTAAAATAGCAGCAAAGCTTAAAAATGTGAACCGGCGTTTGACCTGTGCTATCATGGCGCGGGTCCAACTGATAAACACTGAATTGTTCGCAGTTTTCAACCCGCATTTACTCCGAATAGCGAGTTTTTTTATGAAAAGTAAAATGGCTAGAAAAATACGCGTCGAATAACATACAGCGTTTTAAACGCTGTACGCTTTTAGTAGTAGAACGCTTTGAGTAGGTATGTAATGATTTTGTTTTTCATTTTAGTTCAAAATTTTGCTTAAAAAACTGAGCTCTTCGTAATAATTTTCACTTCTTATTATATTACAATAAATAAGTTCGTATTATGTGATTAAGAATTAAATAGTATCAATGTGATGTGATGAAACTATTTCTGGTGACTATTTCGAGGTCGCGCAATATGTAAATAATAATTTCTCGCGACTGTGGAATGAAATTTATTTGCGACAGAAATACATAATACGAGTAATATATATATATATTTATACAATTCTCGGATGCTCATTACTATGACGATAATTTTACGAACAAATATATATTTGAATAGCAAAGATGGAATAACATTGCTATTCAAGTATTCAATGAGGGAAAGGTAAGAGTACTTAGCATCGGTGTGTATGTATGAATGAATCTAAAATAAGCAAATCAAGAGTGAAAAGCGCTCTATACTCTCTGCCTCCCCCGTGACTGACTTGGCGTGATGATCAGGCTCTGAGATGAACTATTTTCTATTCGTATTTATCTTGGTTTAGCAAAAATTGTTCCGCGCTTAATTAGTACAGTCCATTAGCATAACGCATACCGATTATCATTAGCACCTGCGTCCATTTATATGTCATTAAAACTACCCGAAAGAGCGACAACAACTAACTCTGAATCAATTTACAAACGGAATTTCCAAACAAAATATTTCGTTGAGCCACCAGCGTTTCAACGCTCACCAAAGTCGCCTCGACCTTATTAAACTAATGGTCCCTATTCAATTTATTTCATATTATTGTTTTAAACTTAATTTCTTCGACTTTAAGTTGAGAATGGAAAGTTTCGATTGAATAAACTACACATTCATAATGTCATTTATGAAAATCAACACGTGGAATATTTATCATGCATCATACGAGTTCATTTAGAACTTCAATAAGATCATAAAATCTTGAATTAAGTTGATGAAAAAAAAACACCTTTTAACACATAACCATTAGAATTCTAGTTAGTAGATTCGAGCAATTTTTTATTACGAATCTTAGAAGGCTAAACATATATTATTTATGCAAGTGTTATAAAGAAATACATTCTATCTTACATTAGTAATACTTCACTTACTTGTCGACTGTTCATCAAAACCAAAATCATTACAAAAATAACACAAAAAATAAAAGAAAGAACACAATACATGTAATAACGGTCTCCTGATATGGGTATTTTAGTCCTCTAGCAGAATTTTAGAACACAACCGCTATTGTATGTGTTGCGCCAGTACCTACTGGAAACGGTGCCAGAAATATACGGATATCTTTTTTATTCGTGTTTTCTGCATGCACACTGGTTCACTCTTTTAAATACGAAAAAAACATTAAAAAAACGGTAATTTAACAATTGCAAAAGTTTGGATGTTTTTAGTTTATTTGTTTGTTACTTAGTCACAACGTGAAAGTGGCTCTATGGATCAATAGGAAATTTGCACACAGATAGACTAAGGTTTCTATTGAAAAATAATAACAGACTGAGATCCTTTGGGATTTAAAAAACATATTTTATCAACATTCCATAAGTTATTAGGGAAAGGTTATATGCAATTATTCTCTAAAGGTAATAAAAGTAATCTCTTTTATAGGTACAATGCATTACACACTTATATACTGTCTGGTTTGTATAGATTCTAAAATCTTTCTTGCTATACCATTTACGTTAATCTAAACTCCATGTTACAAATCCATAATGTGAGAGAATGTAATAAAACACAACAATATACGCGTAGAAGCATAGATCTTCAATTCACGACGGTATATCCACACTCTTCTACGTCAATTTATATATCTCCGTAAAGATTTACTATATTAGTTGTTATTTCTTCAAACACTACGCACTAGCACTAAGTACACAAGATACCCCTCTCGAAAAAAAGGAGCGAAGGTATATAACCTACCTGCCTTCATTCAACCCACACAATCGTAGATTAAGAGCACTGGCCTGTAATCTCCAAATCAGATTTATTCATACCCTTCGAAATTCAATTTTGCTTTGGGCCCGTTATAATAATATAGCATTAGTAAAAATATACGTGGGTACCGTCTATAACAACGTCCATTTGGCTGCGGAAAATTGCTAAATCGCTGCCGAGCCCATAGCAAACAAAAGCTACAAAAAAGATAGATATAAAAAGGGGAAAGATAAAAGGAGGTCGCGCTGTGACAAAGGGGCACGTTTGTGGTCGACTCGAATGCGTGAGCAACACGTAATAAAATGTCCTCACTTGTTTTAGAGCCTATTTATTACTCGGCGAGAGGTTTTATTCCAGATCGGTAGGTAGGGCTAACTCAGTTTTTATAACTAACTATATAATGCTTTAGCGTGTCAATCTGTCTTTGAATCAAAGTCATAATATATTTTCGTTGAAATGTTTTCAGTGTGCATCATTTGTTAGACATTCGACTGGGCTTTTCATGTATTAGACAAAGGTATACCTTAATGTTTCTAAAGATGAATGAGGAAATCAAAAGAAAAGAGACTCGATTAATCAACATTAGGCAGTTTGTGTCTTTGTCGATATTTGTTACCGTATCTTACCTTTCATTTTGGAGACAAAAGAAGGTAAATTACAGTATATATTTGATTAAACCTTTCATCTGTTAGCCTTTAAGCTCGCACTAATCACATTACGTGTGCCTAGATTTTTCTATGTTTATCTCAAATGATGAGTAACAATTTATCGGAAGTCATGTTAGGTTAGGTTAGTTAGAATTTTTGTTCAACGGGCTAAACAGATTAGCGATTAAGTCAAAGGGTAACTTACTCACATCACCATATAGCTGTCAACCTACAGCTTCATATACCTACTCTGGTCATAGTCTTCATGTATTTTTTTGCGAGTAAGAATTTTATTCTATTGCTCCTTTAAGAGATATTGTGTTGGCTGTAGTGAGACCCATTATTCATTCGTAGGCAATGCGCGAATGTGTCAATTTGACCTAAGGATTATTAGATGTTGTAACTTTGATTATTCAGTGATTATGCTGTGAGTCTTGAGATGTGACAACGTTTTTGTAACTTACCTCATAAAGTACAATGACCGCTAACCCATAAGTTTGTTGACCTCTCAGAAGTATGTCAAATAAAATAAATAAAATAAAAAATAAGTAAAATAAAAGTATAAGTGTAAAATTTATAAGAAAATTGTAGGTACATTACGGCCTAGACTAAAAAAATATATGAAATTGTCATGTAAATTAATACCTGAAACACAGAGATACACACAATAAAAACACCTTAAAACTACAATTATATTTTAAAAAAGACTTGCCATAACCAGTTTGTGTATTTTGTTTCAGTTAATACCGATTGAAGAACAGTGAAAATGCGAGTGACTTAAGTGTTAAGTGGTCACCATGAAGACCCTGAAATCCGTGCTGACACTCATATGTGTCATTTCATTCACCTGCACTCAAGCGAAGACAGGTCAGTTTATCATAGTAGTACACGAAGGCTTGCATTATTTTAATGGGTTTTATTAACTACAATTTCAATTATTTATTGTAGAAACTCAAAACATATTAAAATAATTAGTTTGCAAGATGACGTAATCATTTATGTGACAAATTATATTTAAAAAAAATACGCAGTCCCCATCAACTATCACTTTCAAAAATATACTAAAACTCGCTTTAATTCTATTGTGGGAAAATCTGATCAAACTAACAGACTTTTGTTAGCTAATTAAAAAACTAATGAAACAGCCAGATAAAATGTTATATAAAAAAAAGGTATCCAGGGCTTCTTGAGTTTATCTCTTATTCTACCAATAAACTTTTCTTTCAATAGCCTTACCACTGGTATTGCAAGCGTGCACAGGCTCCGGTAACCGATTGTCAACGGGCCGTTCACTCTCTGTTCTCTGTTCAACAATAATAATTATATGAATTCAAAAAAACATACGTGCGTACATTGATGTATGAAATATGTAAGTGAACATGAATCTGCTAAATCTGTGAGTCATACATAAATAAAACTGTAATCCGTTGTGGGCTGGAAATACATAAGTAATTCTGGGAGTCGTTTAAATAATACTTGTTTGTATATTTATATGAATGTAGAACAACCAGAAAGTAGTATAGCGATATATCTACTACTATTTGCTTACCTCTAAAGGGTCGTACATATTTTTTTATTTTTGTTATTCAATTTCATTAAAATTTAGTCTTATTCTAATATAACATAGCAACTTTATTGCAAATTAAAACATGTTTTTTTTTGGTTTACTTAGGCCATAATTTAATATGTCATACCAATTAAATAAATAATAAGTTAAACATAAAATACAAATCATCACGCAAGTCCCTTTAGGGGTAGGCAGAGAGTATTATATAGATAGAGTGCTATTTCACTTGAGACCACAAACCATTTACATACTATAGATTTAGATATATTTCTATAGTTATAAAGTTATCTAGTCTATGCTCATGACTCACATTTCTTTTGGTTCTCCTATATTCATCAAACCCCTTAAATTGTTCTCCGGTCAAATAATAATTAATTCAATTATAATTTGAATGAAATTATAAGTCAAAACACATGGAGGTACAAAGCCAATCTTAAATAGCGAGTTCATTAAACTCCAGTCAGAAATAGGGTATTTGCTTAGGATTAACTATTCTGTTAACAGACCGGCCCAACCACTTCACTCTCGTGATTTAGCGGCCGTATCCTTCGTTTAACTAACCACGATTATGTTATGAGGACAATCCAGCGATCACATATGCATATTCATTAAAAGGTAATTTTAGAGGGTACGGTCATTCGGTCCTATTTGGTGACTTTATTCGGGATACATTAAGTAAATTCCTTTGCTTTCAAAAACGGCTTGGAGAAAAGGGGCTAAAACAGAGAACAGTGGTTACACGAATTACAAGTATCGCAGTTTTCAAATTGGACAATATTTTTAAAAGTGTAATGTGTGGATTCCTTTTCTATATGTACTCGGTATATTGTTCTTTGTTTTGCTGTAGATTAATTTGAAGTTGCAAACTATGTGTTTGAAAACTTATTTATACGACAATAGTCAATGCACTGGGCTTACAACATATAATATAATAATAATTTCTTTCTTATTTCTCTAACGGAATCAAATTATTGCGATAAAACATACAAAGGTACATGAATAACAAATGAACACTTGAAATATTTCCCTTAATTTACTTTACAATGCCGTGGAAAATATTAAAACGTAGCCGTAGTAACAGTAGAAAAAGTTGATAATATCGTAAATATTACATTTTTCCATTTGCGAGCGGAACTCTAAGAAGCAATGAGCTCTGTGAGAGGCGATAAAATGCGGAGGAAGGTCACGTGACATATTTTCACGCAATACTCATAATCGACTCGCAAACGTGCGTTACCAGCTTAATGTCGACAGTCATGTCGACCCTAGTAATCGAATTGCCGCGATTATTCGCCAACTCGTTTTAGTTGTGGGACATTCTAATCAAAAATTACGCTCCCTTAAAAAACAAAGACATCACAAACTAAGCGCAGTACTCTTGCATCTGTGCAGAAAAGGACATCATCCATTTTGGTCCAGATCTGAAAGTGCCGGCCATCGCAATATTTTTGTATGTTCTGTTAGAATGTACCCATCTGAACATTTATTACAATGGCAAAGTTGTACAGAACTTTAACAGAATATACAAAAAAAATATTAGCCGGTACTTTCAAATTAGGACCAAATCTCTGTGAAATAAGGATGATGGAAGACAAAAATTATAACATTTACAAATCCGCATTTTACCGTTCTGTTTTACCGCCAATTTTTAAACCCTTTGCCCCGTTTTCGAATATTGAAAGCTTTTGTTCTTGCAGATAATAACATAAATAATTTACAGGGTTTGAGTATTCACGAATAATCAATGATTTTTACTACTGAACTAAAAAAAGTGTTCCAAGTTTAGCTTCCTATTTACGTACTTACCCTACGGTTCCAGTGGGCTGGAACTTGATTGCTTCTTTAAATAATTAAAATGGGATAGGAATGACGTCAAACAAATGGGTCTCAATAAATTATTCAGGCAAGACACTTCGGCAAAGTGATTGTTAAGTGCCGAGTGGTTTTGTAATGGCAAATATATATCAATAAATATAGGTTCTTTACAACAAATTTTCGTTTTGTTTCGTGGGTGTCAGTCCTACGTCATAGTAAGATAGGTAGGGCGATTTGAGTTTTTTCCCATTTAAATTGGAGCCCTACTGGGGGCTCTACCTCCACCTTACAGAAGACCGCAGTCTAATAATACTACTTTGATGTATTTGTGAGTTTCTGCGGGCTAGTAAGGTTGCCAGTACTCCACGAGAATACGATGCGCTAGTAGTAATGCTGCTAGAACAGTGAGTCCTCATCAATAACATGGCAACGCGTTAGTAGATACCCCTGGTATTGCTAGCGGCTATAGATTACGGTAATTGCAACGTATTTTTTTACAAACTTTTTCACAATCTTCATTGTTACTACCTATGCTATACAAATAAGTACTTTAAAATCGTCAGATCTACCACTGGATTCTGAAGGTCGTTTTTTGCTGAGAAGAAACACAGCAGTTACTCTTAAAAAATACATTTCAATTACATACGTGACAGAAATATATCACAAAAAGACAGATATGTAAAAAAAAACAAACAAAGACATTATGCTTGAATTTCTAATCTAAGCCAGTAGTTAATTAATAAAAAAGGCTACAAAGCGGTATCAGACTTTTCAGTTTTAAAAATGTCTTTTTTTAAGCCAAACTGTACTAAAAGCGAACAAAATATCTGCTAAGGGACACTATTCCCCCATCTTAGGCCTGAGTGATGGCTTCATTTCACGCTACGCTGATCCGATGTATGCCACGGTATTTTTATTACGTAGCTATAAGATGTACGCTATTTATACCGCCTGTTACTTCACAAGTGCTGGTGATTTGATTAACTGAATACATTCAATTAACAAGCGATTTAGACGCAGATGTATCTATGAAAATGAACTTTTATATACTTTTATATGTTATAATGGTGTCGATTCTGTTGTTCAAAATTACTAAACTTAACTTATTTGACAGGTCTAAAGTCTTGCTATCCCTTTCTAATGTGCGGAGTTAAATAAGGATGCCAATATTTTTAGACCTGTCAAATTAGTTAAGTTTAGTAATTTTGAACAAAATAATTGGCACCAATATGTACATTGTTTTTGGACGTTACCAGATCGCGGAAAATAACTCAGAGTATTCCTGCTCTTAGCAGGTATAAGGCAGAGTTGGTATTTTTTCCAGTGTCTCGTAAATTGTGTTATAGTGATCTTTCGTGAGTTTTCGGTGTTATTGTGTGCAGTAGTTTAATTTAGCGACTAATTTGTAGAAAAAATGCTATAATTTGTACAAAATGGAATAGGTCTAATTGTAACTTTTTGCTAATTGACAAAACGCTTTTTTTCAAATTAACGAGAGACTGTAAAAAATAAGCTTTTGCGTTTGTCATAACGGACCCATTCGTTTATTTGTATGGGATTTTGAAAGTTGTTTTACACGGCATAATAATAAATGATTGGCAATCGGGGGTAACAAACAAAATAAATCTCTTCCTGATTCGGTGCGTAGTCAATTTGTTACGTGCTACGAGCGCGTAGCACCGTAGCTATGCAGATGCGTAGCATTGACGTCAGGTTTTTTGCCGTAGCTTATGAATTGACTACGTGCTATCAACTAAGGTTCTGTTTATCTGTAGGTTTGTGTTGGATAAGTTGAATTGCAGCTTTGTAGTAAAAGATAGGTGAATGGTTAAAGACAAGGTACAGTCGCCATCGCACACTGCTACTAAAACGGAACTATAACCGTAAGAATATAAAATATTGTATCTGTATTTGTTAAATGAACACAGATCTTCTGCAATAAGCTGCACTTAGTGCAGATACTATCGGCACTTATGTACACTATAATCAGTTTTCTCAAAATAAGCTATGTATTATTATTATTGCCATTATTTTTTTATTTTCTTATATTAAGTATTTTTTTTACAATATTGATGAAAAATCTAAAATATTATACAAAAAATACACCCAACCTAGAGAGCCACCGATAATGCGGCATTATGATTATTAGTTATACAATACTGGCTACTAGGTCTTCAACCAATTACAAAATTATGCAAGTTTTCATATTAACTACAAAATTGGTATTTTTCGCGCATTCAATCGTTATTTCTATATACATAGCAATATTGTAGTCGCAGCTATATTATGCGATTTTAAAAATAAATTGACAATTATTATGTTCACGCCTTTCTACAAGGGTCCCCGAAGGGGTAGGCAGAGTTTTTACAACACCCACTTTCCACCGAAGATAAATTGGGTGCCAATGTTACAGATAGTGAGTCTATCGCCGTCTCTGAGTCACGACATATCCCTGAACTTCTACTCAGACATATGCAGGTTTCCTCACGATGTTTTCCTTTTCCGTAAGCTCGTGGTGTGACTAATCACTGCACTTAAGTTAAAAAAAACTTATAAGTACAGACCGGTGGGATTAAAACTTGCGTCGATAGAATAGCAGGAAACGCTTCATACCACAAGGCCACCACGGCTCTAAATAAAATATGTTTATATGTAGGTGTATATTCTAAGCCAAAAATATCGCCGCAGTTTATATAAATTAACCTCAAAACCTTCCACAAATGTAATAACTATAGTAATTTTTCTAATTATAAATACATTCCACGTGCTGGTTTGATAATTGCTTGGTTTTTATCTAGATCCACTGAAAGTTCAAATTATACACGGAAATGCGTGCGCTTAAGAAAAATTAAATTGCCCATTTAATTACTTTCCGGGTGATATTTAAGAATTTTAATAAGGGAATAGTTTTTCAGAACGTAATAAGAAAGTTACAGTGTTCGTTGCAAGTTTTTATAAGATTGAAACCTGCAACGTACACTGTAGTTTAATTTCTGTGTTTGGGATAAACCTTTTGAAAAAAGTCAAGCTCAACAAGATTGCAGCTTTTTTGCAGTTAACACATGCGATATATTTCAACAGATATATATTATTTGGTACATCAAAGTCATTATCATTCTCCTGCCCTTATCCCATATAATTTGGGGTCGGCGCAAAATGTATTTCTCTTCTATCCTTCTCTATCAGCCGTCATCTCTGTATTCCTTAATAGCCCTGTCATCTTTCACACAATCCTTCAATTTTTTCTTAGGTCTACCTTGAACATAACATGCCCATACCATGACAAATGCTTGTACGCAAAAGTAGCGGCATAAAATACATAATAGCGGTAGAAGAATGTGGTTATCACCAACTTGTACGGGCGAGTGAGCTGCAAGGTTGTGCCCTAACAGCCCCTTCAAGCGGCCTGGGGCTGGTGGTAGAATGACGTGGCAAGTGCTGTCAAGAGCACGCGAGGGTTCCCGGGGCGGCGACATGGCTGCCCCCGGGACGTGCTCAGGCAAAGTGCAGGACGGCACCGGTGCGTTCCACTGGAGATCCCGGAGCCCTCCTCCATACACGGAGGATGGCCACCGAGGGGGTTCAAAATCTCCCATACCCCGTCTGCTCCCCTAAGCAGGCGGGTATCTTTTGAAGGTTTCACTCTCGTAAAAAAAAAAAAAGGGAAACCACGGCCTTTGACTGCCCTTTCAAGGGGACTCGGGGCAAGTGGCAGTTTCCAGGGGCAGCCATGTTGCTGCCCCTGGAAACTGCCACATGTATGCCAAGCTGTTAGAAAAAAATCTTAACATTTGTAGGCTTTTTTGCAACATTGTGGCCGTACCTTTGTCATTTATTATGTTTCAGACTCTTTAACTAACCATTCATGTAGTTCAAATTTCTCTGAATACAATTAAATAATGTTTGAACATGAACAATTCACGACTATAACGGTTATCAATGTCGTGAATATAATGTTCAAGTTTGCGTAACCGCGGTTGGGTTTTGTGAATTCATCATTACAACAATTTAATATGCTCGCACCCTAAGCTTAAAGTAGGCCGGTACGCTCGAGTGAACAAGTTCAGGTAAATTATTGCGCCTTGTTTACGAAATAATTATAACTTGATATGTTTTATATGATTTCCCGTATGGTTATGGCCTCTGTAATGGTGGAGCCTGTCGTATTTTAGGAGGAATTGTTAGTCTCGCTAGATTTTGACTGTTATTATTATTTACAAGATTTTAGTTATTTTCAAATCATTATTTACAAAAGGGTTGATTATAATACTTTTTGATATACAATTGTTAACATATTTTTTAATACAATATTTTATAAATTATTTTATTTTATATTTTATAAATCATGTTTTTTCAATGTGATAATAATGTCACCTAAAGTACTCAACGTACACTCCAGAGCATAAGGCGTTAACCATCGTGTAAAAAATATTAACACATCACATAAGCACACAACGATCATTAATAAACTACCAAAAATTATTCTCAATGTGGCGTTTTAATGTTTCAATTTGAGAAGGGCCCTACGGTTATATGGAGTATTTTTTATGAAAGACAATAAATACATGACATACAAGATAACACTACCAAATTAAAACACACTTCTATCACCGCCTGTACACATAAACCCGGTAGATAATTTAGGGGCGCTAATCACACGCTGCCCGTTGCTGTACTGAAGGGTAGGCTTGATTGATGATCCGACTTTACCTATGTCGGGTTAATCTTCAAACGTACCCACAATATACAGAGTCGACGGGCACCTAGCATGCGGTAGGTTAATGTGACCTATATTGACAGCAGATTCTTTTTTCATAAGTTATATAGTAAATGAAAGACCACTACTTGCACCCGCCCGAATAGGCTGGCTGTTTGCATATAGGTACTATTTAAAACTATTGAAAGAATATGCCCTAAAATTTTCAGCCTTGTGGGGAGCAGGTTGTAATTTACCATCCATATGACATATTTTTGGATACTATGACATAATATGTAAATAACAACATATTAAAACTGTAGCATTGTGGGAGACGAATAAACATTGTTTGGTTTACATTTAAAAAAAAATATTGGATGACGATACAACCGCGAGATGTCTGCTAGAATGGTATTTTATTTATTCACTGATACTAGAATATCATTAAAAAAATCTAGCCTTCCGGGAAGTAGGTAAGTTAGATGGTTCGGTACTTCTTAGGCTATAGCTATTGTGGATATTGTGATTCTCAACGCAGGAAGTCACGTGTCCAATTTCTGACATTTATTTAATGTGTGAGAATGACAAGTTGACAACGTTATAAGGGAATAAAATATTTGAGCTCTATTTACTTCACCCTTGTAGATTATATGTATGAATAGAATGTTAAATTCACACAAATATATTCGTATTTTTTTTTCAAAAAAGGAAGAGTACTAAGGTCTTCGGTGGAAGATTGAATTTTTTTTTTTGTATACTGATAAAAATGAATTAAGAGATTGATTAATATAACAGAGGCAAATAAAAGAGGCGTGCTCGTCAACGGTGTATGTGGGAATAGGTGTGAGGGAAAAAAAACTTTTATTGCTCCATTTATTTTTTTTGTTTTACATCGTCCCATCTGCCATATTTCTAATAACCAACCCTTCTATTCTATCGTCTCTTTCTCTCTTTCCCAAACATTCTGCTCACTCAATCTTACGTTCCGTTTTCCACGTGTTTCCTACATAATTACTGAGTTGCGTAGAAAACTTCGCTTGCGCGTTGTAGGACTGTGACGTATGTATGGACTCGTCATCCGTTGAATGCAGTAGCAAATTTCAAAGTTGGTCTATATAGCGACGAGGTCGCTACACGATCCATTCCAGTAACCATATGTACTCCTAAAGAATTGGATTGTACAAATGAGTTTCCTGCTCAGTTCCTCGCTTCGCGCTTCTAAGGGAACGCCTTAGGGGATTCATCAATCAAGGCTGTTATTATGCGGTTGCTATGTGCACGCACAACTCATACAAGGAAAGTCGATCACGCAAAGCCTTGCAATCTCTATTCTAAATGACAAATGAGCCTACTTCCTGAATTATTTTTATGTGTGAATCTACCCTTGAAAGCTGATGACGTGTCGCTCTAATTTATAGTTTGGGGCCCATTGAAGGGTTGTTTATGATTTGGTTCACGTGGCCTACCATCATGTTTGGGAACATTTATGAAAGAAAATATCCCTGTGGGTTTATATTATACACTTATATTTAAAGGAAATTTACACTTAAAATTTCTTACTAAACTAATAAACATAAAATTTGAACAAAATAAAGCAAACTCCGAAATAAAAATACACAAAAAAATTAACCTGCTCGAAAAACAAGGAATGAAATTGGGGCTTACAAGGTAAAATCGACTCCTCCTATTGTTGAAGACGGTTAAAATATAGCTTAGTTTACTCGGGCTATAATAACAAATCGATTGAAACCTTATACATCAAAATCGGATGAAAAGTTTAGGCGCTACAGAGGAACAAGCGTAAATACATTCATACATAGACTGCTAAAACCATTTCTTTTGGCTTGTAAGTGAAAAAAATATGCATTTTCACTAAGACCTAAACGAACTCTGAAATGTACCCACTTGCTTCTTTATTAAATTTACAGTTTCCATTTAGTTAGCCGTCTCACATTTCAGGAACAGTCTTGTACTTCTTAATTGGGACTCTAGTGCTGCATCGTTACTCACTACTGCGGCTGCAAAACGTTGCATATAATTTGAAAGCTTTCTAGTTGGCGAATATTTATTTGAGAATATAACATTTTTAGAATAGATGAACTTTTGACCTGTATACATTATGCTAATAATATAAAATAGTTAGGAGTGAATAGGCACTCTTTACCCTCTGCCTACCCCATGAGGGGCTTGGCGTGATGATAATATGTATATACGCGTGTAAAATAAGGAATTCAAAAGGCGGTAATTTTTAGTAGTTTATCATTTAGTTTGTTTCCATAATATATTACCACCAACCGTTTACATTATCATATTACGTTACATTATACCTACATTAATTTGCATTTTATTTGATTTAATAAATATTACTTTGCATAAAATAAATCCTATTTAAAACATAGGTAGTAAATAAGTAATCAGTTTTTTTCTATACCACTAAGGTGGCACACAAGCATACGGCCCACCTGATGGTAATAAGGGATACAATACCAGGGATATCACTATGCACTAACGAGTTGCCATCCCTGTTGTTGATGAGGAATTACTGTGCTAGCAGCATTACTAGCCCATCGTATATCCCCGTGGAGTACTGGCAAACTTGCTCACCGCAAAAACACAACACTTCATCCAAGTAGTGTTATTTCAGTGCGGTCTTCTGTAAGGCGGAGGACTGTCGCCAGTCGGTCGGCCAGGATTAGAATCTGATTACTTTTCTGGCATTTAGACTTTGTGTGATGCTCTGCTGAGTGAGTTCGTTGGTGAATAATCAAGTGACCGGTATTTCGCTTTTACAAAACAAAACATATTGGGTACTTATCAAAATGTCCTAATCTAAAAAGCTATTGAAAAGTCTGGCTTGAAACTTTGCATTGCTAGTACAAACCTGTAGTAAGAAATAGTACAAACAAAAGGAACGTACGGAACAAAGGATAAAATCAGGCATTTTAAAAACAGAACTTCAATACACAATCTCAAACACAGCGGTAAACGATTTCCATTGAAAAAATTGGAATTGGAATTGAATGTCATCTTACTAGCTGGACAGTGCTACGCAAGGTTGAACACTTATATCGACAAGTTGACCGTACATATTTGCATTACAAGCCTACGTCTTTCTTAAACATTGATCTATGATAAATCAAATACACAATTGATTTATATTTTTGGCTAACACTTCTGTACTCGCACCTCTTTTTTTACACGAGTACAGGCATATAAGGTCATTTTAAAATGCGAACAATTTAGGTATTTGTTCTTATTTTAATAAGTTGACAATTGTAATAGGAAAGCAATTTAAGCTATAATTATTACCTTATCTTTAAGAAAAATATACCAAAATGGCACTTCTGAAATGTGTTAATTCGAGATTGGCTCCAGAAGACCACGGCATGAAAAATTCAAAGACAGAAGTATAAAGAGCGCTCGAAATAAGTAGATATAAGAAATATTCATTAATATAGAACAAATGAGATATGTAAGTCAAGAGTGAAATGACACTATACTATCTATCTCCCTCAGCGTCATGATATACATGTATATAGATGCAATTAAGCGACATATACCCAAGTTAGAACAAGTACCATAGTTTCGCTCAGTTTGAGTTTATACTCCTATAACTAATCTAATACCATTCCTACATGGTTTCCACTTTGTGGTTTTCGTACTCAATATTGCTTGGCACATGCTGAGTCCCTTTCAATATGGTAGCCATTTGATCTTCGGCAAACCTCGCATACCTACCGAAGGTCGCCGGGTAACACGGTGTAGGCTTCTTAGGCATTTGAGGGTCATCGGTCTATGATGTGGAATTTATGTATAATAAGGGGGATAATTAATATGTTGTTGACAATAAATTATTGAATTTGCTTTATTCTGCCTGCAACAATATTTTGCTTTATTTAAGCGAACGTAGAAGAGTGTTAATTGAATGAAGAAACGCGTAGAAAAATTATTCGAATGCAAGAAATCTTCAACACGTGTTTCTGTAGATACTAGCGACCTGCTCCGGCTTGGCACAAGTGCATATCAGGTAGGATTTTGTCTACTATAATATGCATGAATGCCCAATGATATTTCTTAAAACAATAAATACATTAACATTATCAATTTAATATCGGTCACGAGGGGATGTCCCGCTCAAAACAGAAGGAAAGCATCCATAAGGTTTGTAGTGCGCTTGCTTGCAACATTTATACAATTCAAAAAAGATTCAGAAAACAGATCGCATATATTTCTATGGAAATAGTATTTTTGCTAACCGTGATTGATCACTAGAGTGCTTCTTTTCAACAACAGCAATATTTCTCTCAAAAAAACCTCAGTGGAACAATGCATAACATATTTTATTGGAAACCAAAACTCTAATATCGTTCATTACTCATCTATTCACAATTCCGCCAGGGAATAACCTAGGGCCTTAATATTAATAAAAATGTCCTGATTTATTCCCTTTGTGATTCAGACCAACGTTTCCATTATTTAAACTGTAGAGATATATCACTTCATTTCAGATTTATTAAAATAAAAATGTGCCAGTTGTCTGTTATCGCTTAAGATATAATTTGATAGTATTGTGTTTAACGTCTTTGATATTGATTTGGCATGTAAGCTTTGTTTTGGAGCAAATGAATTTTATTGTATGAAAGTCAGTCGACAATTAATATGAGGACCCATCAGATGACAGGCCGTTTCAATCACAAGGCCACCACGGCTTTTAAAACCAACTAGGTCACCTAAAAAGATTCAGCTGGCTAGTAAAAATAGGCACTTTAAGGTTCAGATATACTTAACTTAAAATTTCGGCAGTTTTTCGAGACAGGATTGTCCAAGCCATCACCTTGTTTTCATGAGTGCAATATTTAAAAGCTGCAGAACTCCGCAGTTCAAGCTGAATTCACATGTGTGCCAGTCGAAGGTCAAGTCTACTTGATTCCAGAGTGATCAAGAGTAGCCTCATCTGCTCTAGCTACTCGTTTATGTATTGAGCGAATGTTTATTAAACCACATGTACAATAGTTTTTTATGTACTATGAGGATTATTTGGTAGTCAGAGTTGAATAGTGAAAATAATAATATTGTAAAATTAATCCAAAAGAAACTTTTATGTCGACAACGACATTTATCGCGAGTATTACTAATACTCGCAAATACATCTATACTAATAATTATAAAGAGGAAAGATTTGTATTTTTGTATGTATTGAATAGGCTCCGAAACTACTGGACCGATTTCAAAAATTCTTTCACCGTTAGAAAGCTACATCATCACTGAGTAACATAGGCTATATATTATACTAGCTTCCCGCCTCGGCTTCGCTTGGGTAGACAAAATATTTGATAAATGTCTATAGGCTCCAAAACTAATGGACCGATTTCAAAAATTCTTTCACCGTTAGAAAGCTACACTATCACTGATTAACATAGGCTAGCTGCCCGCCCCGGCTTTGCACGGGTAGACAAAATATTTGATATAAATGTCTACCCGTGCGAAGCCGGGGCGGGCCGCTAGTATTAAATATTAGGTCCTTACATATGAAATTGGCGTTTTTCGTACTGGCCACTTTAATCACGAATTTCTCCTCTTTGGTAAGGAATTCCAAATTCAAATTTGTACAGCTATAGACTCATGTATTTGTGCTTCGATGATCGTCATTCATTTGTTTTTTTTCTTCTGTTTTTTTCTGTTTGCGTCACTCATTTTACAAAATGGAAAACCTTAAATATCGCATTATTTACGAGTACGAGTTCCGCCGTGGCACTAGTGCTGCGGAAACAACTCGAAGGGTGAATGATGTGTATGGCGGTCGTGTTGCAAAAGAAAACACAGTTCGTTTTTGGTTCCAACGTTTTCGTTCTGGAAATTTCGACCTGCAGAACAAGCCCCGTGGACGGCCTGAGACTCAAGTTGATAATGAAGAGTTGAAGGCTATTGTGGAAGCGGATCCATCGCAAACCACGTCCGAGTTAGCTGCAGGCTGCAATGTTAGTGATAAAACTGTTTTAATTCACTTGAAGCAAATTGGGAAGATTAAAAAGCTTGAAAGGTGGGTACCTCACGAATTGACTGAAACAAACCGGCAAACGCGCGTCGACTGCTGCGTTACATTACTAAACCGGCACAATAATGAAGGTATTTTAAACCGAATCATTACCTGTGATGAAAAATGGGTTCTTTACGATAATCGGAAGCGCTCAGCGCAATGGTTAGATCCTGGCCAGCCAGCCAAATCCTGCCCCAAGCGAAAATTAACCCCAAAAAAGTTACTTGTAAGCGTTTGGTGGACTAGTGCCGGTATTGTTCATTACAGTTTTTTCAAATCTGGCCAGACTATTACGGCTGATGTCTATTGTCAGGAATTGCAAACCATGATGGAAAAGCTAGCGGCTAAACAACCTAGGCTGGTCAATCGCTCCACGCCACTGCTGCTTCACGACAACGCTAGACCACACACTGCGCTACAGACGGCTACTAAATTAGAAGAGCTTCAATTGGAAAGTCTAAGACATCCTTCGTACTCCCCGGACCTTGCTCCAACAGATTACCATTTTTTTCGAAATTTGGATAACTTCTTGCAAGGGAAAAAATTCAACTCCGATGGGGCAGTCCAAATCGCCTTCAAAGATTTTATTGATTCCCGTCCGACTGGTTTTTTTAGTAAAGGGATCAATGAACTACCTATGAGATGGCAAAAGTGCATAGAAAATAATGGTTCATACTTTGATTAATTAAATATATTATATTAAAAAATATTCGACTTTTTGTTCCTCCCATACAAAACGCCAATTTCATATGTAAGGACCTAATATTATGTTAGTTTGAAATGAGATTTCTTCGCTTACACGTGTCTATTCATCGGTCATTGATCGTTCAACTAACAAGGCCAACCTTTCCACGCCAGCTTAACTAAGCATAGTTATCAAATCAATATTTTGATACATTTCTGAGACAAAGCCAGTGGATTTAATGGTTCATCGGCTAAGAGTGTATTATATACTCAACAAAATAAAAAAGCGAATTTAACCTACAACATTAAGTAAGTCACGACATCCCCGCTCGTAGGGGCGCATAATAAATGAAGACAATTTAATCTGCTAGCAATACAAATAGCTTGTCTAATTTATTTCGAGAGTTGAATTCAAGTGGATTTGCCAACTTTTCTCTCTTGGGAATGGAACGTTGGTATAAATTAGTGCGACGTGTATTCCTTGTTGGGTGATATTTTTCTTACTGAATTAACTATCAAGGACTGCCTTCCTGATGACAAACTGTAACCCTATCCTATGGACGCTAGCAATGCCCAGGCATAAAGGTGTTATATAAAATATATAATATAAATAATTAAATGCCCTCTCACTGTCACAATTGCTGTGCCCTATAAACATGGTGTGTATAAGTATAAGTCTAAAATGCTGTACACTAATTACAATAAAAAATATGATTAATGATAACAAACCAACTTGATTGTTGGTTCAAAAACTCACTGTCCTGTCTCCTTAGTGCCTGCATAACGAATTCTCGAGATGCTTTCGTAAGACTCACAGTAGAAATACAGCACTCTAACAGAGTAGTGATATCTAACTGCGATCTTCT
Source organism: Falcaria lacertinaria (assembly GCA_951449985.1). NCBI lineage: Eukaryota > Metazoa > Arthropoda > Insecta > Lepidoptera > Drepanidae > Falcaria > Falcaria lacertinaria. The sequence continues at coordinate 8,738,491 of OX602117.1, forward strand.
TTAAGTTGGAGCAAGTGTCTCCAGACGGACAGCTGTTTTTTTTATTATTTTTGTTGATGAATCTCCCATGACGTCTTCATCATCATTATTTTTTGTCCCAATAAGGTCCCAATTATTTGTGGTCGGCTCTTAATGTCATTTGTCGCCATATCTCTCTTTCTGCAACTATATCGGCTGGCAATTCATGCTCTCCTATGACGCCCTACCATTAATAAATAAATAAAACTTATGAAATTCCAAGCTCAATCAAACTTGTCCTTCCATTCAATGTACAACTCATGTTCACCAGAGAACTAAGTCATTAATCAGTCGTTTTTGCCCTGTCTTTTCGATGTGGGGCAGAGATCTGCCTGAGACATGTCGACAAATCACATTTGTTCTACTACATACAACTAAGTTGAACGATATTATCCGAATTATGGCAGAATGTATAAGTGCAGCTATAATAGCGTCAGTCAATGGTAAAACTGATCAAATTGTCGATTGCCACCAGGTCAATAATGTATGTGATAATATTTTTGCTGAAGAAGCTTGATGTCTAGATATTTTTGTGTATTATATGAAAAACAAGCTTTACCCACGGCGTCGTCTGCAAGGTTCTACTATCCCTCGGGAAACAATTTTCCGGGATACATATAAATAATATATATATCCTATATGTTAACAGACAAACATTAACATTTAATATATTAGAATGATAATCTGCATTGAAATTCTCTATTAGTGGTTTGGTATCAATAGAACAAGTGGTATTAACTATAATAAAATAGAAGATGATTTGACGCAAAGTCTAAGTGGTTTTCTAACCTTTGTTGTAGTCGTCAGTATTATCCCAATATTGATGTTAACCTAGTTTAAGAAATATTATGCCCATACTTTTGAATTCCATCTACGCATATATCGTTGTTATGGAAAAGTTATGCTTAAAACTGGAACAGAGACGTCACAATCCTTAGTTCGGTACCAAATATTGCAGCTATTTATTAATGTCGTTTACCAAATTAGTAGAGAAGCATAAACTCTTACTTTAAGATAATTTTGTTTAAGCTTAATATCAGGTCCTAAAACTACCTACTGCTTATACTATATACTAGTTTGGATAGCAGTCGGTACGAGCAGAAATATGGTCACTAGTTAAAGCATATATAACGAATGTTGACTTCATTAATTTATTTAAATAATGCAAATAAGGTAGTTCTGATAAATTTGCGTTCATCAGATTTGTAATTTTTTTTTTTACCCTAATTTGACTTCAGCCCCCAATGTTCTCTAAAAAAGCACGCACAGGGTCAATTTGAAAACGTTAAAGTTCGGTTACTAAGAATTTCTTATCGAGAATGTTATCTTTTCATTAGCAAGAAACATACGAAAGTTCCCTTGGCCTACATTGTACAGATTTTAATCATAAAGAAATATTTTTATAGGACAACGGGACAAGTCAGTTAGCCGAATCTTAACTTTGATGTAGATATATAATAAGCTTGTATATGTACGATATAAGATTTAACAACGTAAAGCAACATATAAAGTAACGGTTAGCATGAAATACTGTGAACTAATGGAGTATTGTGTTATTCGGTCCCAATTTTGAACGGTAGATTACGTTGTACATCTGCAATTTTCTTGTCGTCAATACGGACATGGATCTATTTTATAATCCAATTCTAGGAGTATTTCTTCTCAGCCGTTTGGAATATAATATGAGTTACTTGTAATTGAGCAAACGAAAACAATTTTAAGCTTTTGCTCGCGGTTTTGCACGCGTGGTAAAGTAAATAAATCAACATCGTATTTAACCTCCTTAAGGTGGGAAAAATTCGGTAACTATCTTCATCTTCTTCTTCTTCCTATGGCAATCAATCCCTTCAGCGACTATTTTTGCCAGTGTCGAGTGTTAGAGAATTTTCATGTTGCAAAATTCTCGTGTTTGCCGCATTAAAATGCCTAGTGTCATGCATTCTAACGCCCAATGGAGTTTCTGGAGACAACCCACGGCAGTAGCAGATCGTAACACGCCTTTAGATTAGAGGTAACCTATTGACCAAAATGATAAATCACTTAACCCAAAAGTCGTATTATGGCATTATTTCCAATGCTCCTATAAATCAGTCACTAAATGAAACTTTACTGCACATATCGACACCAAAAATACACATGAAAGATCACTATAACACAATTTACGACACACTGGAAAAAATCTCAACCGCTCCGCCTGACTCCCGCCAAAAACTCCCTCGGTAACTATCGTTTTATGTTTTACTGGATGGAAACATATCAATTTGCATGCGATTAATTTTAAAAAGACAGATATTCATACAACGTTTTATCCCCTATTTTACCCCCTTAGTTTTTTTTTTGGGCTCGGTGTTTCAGAAAGTCTATTGTTTTGATTAAATAGCAGGTTTGTTCAGTACAGAGATTATGTTTCAGTTTGAGTATTTATTTTATCTTTAGCTTTCACCTGCGACTGCGCCTGAGAGCAGATATTTAGCGAACTTCTATTGAAGCTCCAATGCAAGATTAATGTTTTGCCTTTTAATGTTGTCTATTGCAATTAATTAATATTTATTGCCGAAATAATTTCCTAGGAATTTTGCCGCTTTGTAATATACTACATAATTAATTTGACATTATAAAGCATTGTATATTTTGTTTCAGGCTACTTCTGGCACATAACAGACTTCCACTATGACCCACTCTACACATCGCAGGGCGACACTAGAAGACGTAGGTACAAAATTAGACTTACTTCGTTAATCTCTTATATACTATGGATATTATTGCAATATTTATAATACTATCGATAGTCAAACTACTTCATATCGAGTTGCAATGCTGCATTTATTTTATAAATATTTGCAGAATGATAAAAACATTATCAAAATTACATTTACTAAAATAAGTTTGCTATCGTTTTTAATGAGATGAATCCGAAAGAATAGTAATCATTTTTTATACCACTAAGGCGGAAAACAAGCATACGGCCCGACTGATGGTAAGCGGTTACGGTAGCCTATGAACACTTGCAACACCAGAGGTATCGTAGCAAACCCTGAAATAATATCTTCACACCGTTCTTGAGCAGTTCAAAAAAGATATCGTACATTTAAATCTTCAATAGACATATTTCATCAAATTGTTTATTTTAGACTGTCGAAGAGCAGACGAGCGAGGAAGTTCTGGCCATCATAGAGCGCTGGGTCGCTTCGGGGACTACTCCTGCGACAGTTCCCTCGAGCTGATCGAATCAGCTGCGCGGTACATGCGTACCAGACACTCTGAGAACGTCGAGTTCGTTTTGTGGACCGGGTATGTATTGATGACATTAAACCATCAAACTCAAACACATAATTATCTCTATTTGACAAGTTCTTTACAGACAAGCACTTTCAAATCGTCAGAATCGACCACCGGTTTTGGAAGGTAGTTTTTTGACAAGAAACTCAGCAATTACTCTTATAAAACGAAAGTAATATCATCAAGCTTCATACTAATAATAGGAAATATAACAAAGAAAATTATACCCCAATGCGTAAAAAAAATGTAAAGGCCGTTTTTGGCGATATGGTAAGGACCATGAATATAGAATGTAAAGCGAAAAAAATCCTAGATCTGTGGCATCTGTGGTAAGGATTCGCCTTACCTTTATCTAAAGAATTTGGCTTTTTGGTTGTACTATTCAGTTGTGTGGAGAAAAATAACATATGAATGTATATACTTATTTTATGAGGTTTGACATAAGTGTAGTTCTCTAAAACAGTATTCATCTTAATAAAATATATATGATCACTCAAAGCCTCCGTGGTAGACGGAGTATAATAGCGTGCCATATCACTTCGCTCGCTCACCTCTTTTGCTTCATCTACAATATCTACCTTAATAAATCTCTTCATAGATGCAGGTTCTGTACTTTATTTGTATTATTATTCAGTAGGTACTATAATATGCATGAAATGTTCATCCAATACTTCAAAGCTCTACTCTGAATCAACCATTCAACATTGTATATTTTTGTTATAGTGATATAACAGCCTCTCGCTACACTACCAATGAAGACGATAGGTACCAGGCGATCAGAAACATGACGGATCTTCTCAGTAGAACGTTTAGTTCACACTTCGTATTCCCAGTGCTGGGACACTTAGACCCGGCGCCCTCCGAGAGCCTCACCAACCTGTGGATGCACTGGCTCCCGCTTGAAGCGTTGCAGACTTTTAAATTTGGTAAGGATTTTTATTAAATAACAAACTCGTAGAAATGCTTCCATAGTTAAGCAGCCGTAAGTCAGCAGGCGTTATGCTTGTACTCTTTGATTATTCATAAGGAAATAATCAGAGATACACGTATGAAATGTTTTTAGATGTATAGAAAATATAACCTGCAGAATTTTGGTATAGACAAAGAGTGGTAAAGTCTGATACTGCCAGGTTTGTGGGATGAATCACGTGCAAATATTCTAAAATTCCTTCAAAGATACAAAAAACGTAAATGTGGTACCAAGAAAAAACGCATGGAGTATGTGAATGTATGCAGAAGTAGGATCAGACAAGATAAGGATTTTACAAAAAAAATATCAAAGAAATTCTGAAATTGTACTGCAAACAAAGCCTTAGAGTTCTAGGTCAAATCATGTTTTTCTCAAGTTCAATTATTCAAACCTGCCGTATATATTTTTGTCTTGGACAGAAGAGTAAACATCTTTTGTAATGTTATTGTAAGCAGCCTGGCGCTATCGATTATTGTTTTCGTAAAAATTGTGATCAATTTTCGTGGTCCATCTACTTCGAATCAGAGATCATTTAAATCGGTCCAGCCGTGCTGGAGATATAAATTGCTTTATTTATTGAGATATCATTCTTATTACATTTTAATGAAATCATGATAAATATTTAACGTCTCTCTTTTTTCTACAGGTGGCTACTACACTATAGAACAGAAACAGAGTAAGCTGAGAATAGTGGCTTTAAATACGAATTTATTCAGCATACGAGAGTCCAGCAGTGTACAAGCCAGGCGCCAGTGGGAATGGCTAGAGGCTGTGTTAGACAAAGCCACTTCTAACAAGGAAATGGTACGCATGGTCCAATTATTTTTAATTTAAATTAAACATTAAATAGTGTCACCTGGATGTTATCTAATTTGTATAATTATATTGTAGTTTTGATTAAAAAAAAACTAAAATACTTTATTTACTTAAACGTAAAAAATATGCCTTTAATAATATTCAATTAAAATCTACTCCCAAAAAGGGAAATTGTTATACAAGAAGAAATTCTCATTTAGAATACAAATAGACTCAAGATTAAATTTTAATTTTAAATTAGGACGGCACTGATGTTTAAACACTAATTACCCACTTTCAATATTATAACTCGTCAGGGTTCATAATTAAAATTATACAGTGACGATGTTCTGTGAAAATATACCCAAAAATAATGTAGGTACAGAAATGAACCTGAATATCCACTTAGAACCACAAAATGCTTGTTTCATACACAAGTAGTTAGCATATAAGCTAGGGCTGTCACTCGACTAAAATTATTTGTACATTTTATAAAACAGCCAACGTTTAACTTTATTCAAACAGCTTAAGGCTTCTTGTTTTATTCAGTAGTATGAGAAAATTGCTTTTTAATTCACTCTTCTATGCCTCTAAAATATATCTTAGTTGCTATTTTAATATCTTTGCTAATTTGTAATTAGTTGGAAAAGTATCTAACTTAATGTCGTATTGACAAATATTTTACTAAATAAAGGCCTGCTAAATGCAGATAATATTATATAATATTCGGATTTAATCTAATCCTAAATAAAATTAATCTTGTAATAAAAGTAAAATTACATTTAAGCGTAGGTGGGTCAGAGTGAGAAGAAGCTCCACTTAAAATATTTAGTGATAAGTCTTAGTTTCGTTACATTTACATTGAAAGTTTATTATTATGAGTATTCATTAAAACATAAAACATTATTTTCTAAGATCCACAGAAACCACACTTCCTATTCCATGTATCGTATATCATATGCTACAGCTACGTCATCAGCCTCATTAATTTTTTTAAGTCTATACTCGATTAGTGGTCAATTGATATGACATAGAACATTATCACAATTATATCGTTTGTGCCAACCCTATCAGACTCAGTACTAGTCTCATAACTATGGTCCCGGAACCGTGCGCGGGAAGTCCGGTTTGCGGGCACGGCTAATAAATTACAGATTAGAAACTCGTTAATCTAATCGCTTTCAAGTACTTTTCAAACCATTTTCTTTGGTTATATTTTCGCGATAAGTACCCGTGCCTTGTTCCATTATTGAGTAAGATATCTAAAATAAATATAATGGGTAAATTGTTATTTTTGCCTTGTTATACGAGTTATGAAGTTGAATTGGCTGGCCTGTAAGTTCACTAATGATCTTACAAAATTATGATTTATGCAACAATTTATATTAATACCTGCCTACATAATAATATCATCACACCATCTCTTTCTGGGCAGACAGAGAATATACAGCGCCTTGATTTACATAGCTATTAATTTCATACAAGAACATTGCGAAGTTTGTATAACTTTATTGTATGAAGAATTCGAACTAAACATTTGAATAATTCCATTACACAATGGACCATTCATCTCAGACACAGACTAGTTACAGTATATGTCACCGGAAGATAACAAAAACCGCTAATTTATAAATTTCCTAGGAAATTTATCAACCTTCGTAGGATTCTAAACGAGAGATTAATTGTATTAATTTACGCCCACATTTTCACAAATTAATAAACTTACCGAACTAAAAAAACAACCAATTTCTAACCTACCACGGCCATGTTGGACTACAATGTTACAAACGGTGAACGTACATTAATACAATTAATCTCTCGTTTAGAATCCTACGAAGGTTGAAAAATTTCCTAGAATTTCCTAGGAAATTTATGAATTTGCGGTTCTTGTTATCTTCCGGTGACATATACATACCATGTAACACCATAAACTATATTTATATATCTTTATAAAAACACCTCAATACCAACATAAATTGCAAGAACAAAAACATTACGGCCAACATTATGATGTAGGTATTCAACATAGGGAGTGATATGCATTTCCGCGTCTATTATGAATGAATCATTACAATAGGGCGGCTATAATTCACAGTTATAAATGGTACAATTGCGATGCACGAAGTCTACCTAATGGAAAAGGTGGTATTGTCTGAATAAGAAATAATCTAGTAATGTACCTATTGGATGACTGATGTTGATGGTATTGAGATTTCTTTTAGTAGACAAGAATGAATTTTGATAAGGTAACATTACGTTTTCCAAACGGCCACTGTATCTGTTACATATGCTTGGGTAGTGGTAGCAACTTTATTATATATATAGACTTAATACAATTTAACCCATAGCAAATCGAATGAGTAAACTACTAGCTTTTTACTCGCGACTTCACCCGCGTCGTAATATAGTACACTATTACCCGTTTTCCCGTAGTAATTAAGCACTTCACACACAAAGTAGTCTATGTTCATCAAGGATAATGTCGGCTTCTAATGATAAAAGTTTTTTTTTCAAATCGGTTTATTAGTTTCGGAGCCTATTCAATACAAACACAAATCTTTCATCTTTATATTATTGTAAAGTACCCTTTATAGACAGTTTATATGTTAGACTTAGGGCTTAGGAGGAACTTTTTTAAATCATATTAATATTATTTATGGCACATAACTACATAAGTTACGTAAAACGTATACTAGACACGGGGAAACAGTATTTGATAGGGTTTTCAGTTAATACATTTATGTTACTTCTCTCATGCGCGAAGTTTTGCTACGCGTAAAGGAAATAATAGCCTACCCTTGTATCTTGAGTAGATATATGTACCGAAGTAAGAATACATCTAAGTACAATAAGTATGTACAAAATAAAAACAATTTTATCAAAGTTAACGCACAAAACAAATTGTTCTACAATGCCGTAACACACAAGTATCGTTTCTGTTAGGACTTTATTCTTTGTCTGTCAGTTGGAAATAATGTAATTTGATATGGTTACAAAACAACAATGGCCCTACATTTTCCTTGTTTTGATTTTAGTATACCATTCAAGTTATTTATTACCATATGGACGAAGGAACAATTCTATTCCCTTATATTTTACGAAAATAACCGCTGCTCACAAAATTATATTATTAGGGATAGAATGTTGCAGTCCTATTTCAATGCAGCTAGGTCCAATTTATTAAGTAGGACACAGGTGGTGTATCTCAATTGAATAGAATTTTCTAAGAAGGGTGAGCTATTATGTCATTCACAAATAGCTTTGAATTGAGAATACTCTAACTTAATATAGAGTTACACTGTACTATACAGATAATAATAGTATTCTATTCCCAATTCCATTAAAAGGTTATGGTCAATGAACGTTGAAGATCGTCACCAATTAGTAGAGATATTTGTGGAGATTATGAAAATGTCATCTGGTCGAATTTGAAAATCTATTACAACAAAAAAATCGATCGTTTATTTAATTTTGGCACTCATGAAGGTCTACTTTACACCCGGTTAAAAAAAAGCCACCTAAGAAAAACCAGCAAGAAACTCATTGCTCTGTCTTTTTTCATGTAACAATCAATAGCTAAGCTGTTTGGTAGCTTCTATCGCTTCTTGTCTCATATTACGGTAACATCATAATAATATTAAGACATACAGGCATATCATCACGCCAAGTCCTTTTCGGGTAAAGCAGATAATATAAATAATAATTATATGTTTTTTTTAGTTCTAATTTGACCAAGACGCATGTCCTTCTTGTAAAAAATGATTTTAAATATTCCTTTCAAAAATAGACCTTATGCAGGCTCCATAGAACGCGTTAACGTATTTATATTTCCATCTAAAAAGAAATCCATTTTCTCCGTCATCAAAGCATATGGCAATACCCTCTAACGCTCATGTCGTTTGACATCATAAAATAAAGGCTTATTCACGAAAAATAGATCAAGCCGAGCATTCGTGCTCGCAATTGATACAGGCCGTTACGTCACGGGGTGTACTTAGTTACTGTATAGGGAAATTCAATTTATTCGTCTCTTGCTAAGGGTATATACTACTCAAAGCCGGGAGATTTAAAGTCAATTTAGGTATAGGTATGATTCGCTTGGCGAATTGAAAAAAAATGACTGTTTATTTTTTGTGCATGATCGGAATGTTGGTCGTGCAGCCTTAAAAGCCATAGTGGCCTTAATGACTGAGTAGGCGCCACCGATTGAAGAGGTACGGGTTCAAACTCCGTCCAATACCTACCAATGAGCTTATCTTAGTTTAAGTTATTTGATTAATTACATCACGGGCTTGTGAGTGAAAGAAAATATCCATATAATGCCTGCATTTGTAAATATTGCAATGACCAACAAATAACATAACCACGCGTTAAATTTCTGGTAACAATTTTCCCATCTCACGCCACTCACGATTTATTAATTTACAAAAGTACTTCTGTGAAGTCTCGAATAAAAAAGTCTAATCTCATCTTGTTTCTTCACACTAACTTTGTACCCCTGTTTCATCATTTTAGGTGCCTACGTCAAAATAACGATCCGTGTGCAAAATTTCCAACAGGTGTACATTGTGGGCCACGCGGCGCCCGGGTCCGAGTCTCGACACGTGTACGACACGTCGGCGGACGCGAACGCGAAGTACTTGCGGACCGTCCGGAGGCATGCTCGGATTATTGCCGGACAGTTCTTTGGACACATCCACGCGGATACATTCCGTGTTATATATGATAATGGTGAGTTATAAAGAGTAAATTCCATAGGAAAGTTTTTTTTTACTCACGCCCTGTGCTAAAAAAACGCGAAGATGCAAATGGTAAAACTGTTTTCATGGGCAGTAACTGCTTAACAGTTATGCCAAAAATATGTATTCTACCCGAAAATAACAAATGAGAATCAACATTTGTAAATAATTTTATTTTAAAGAGAACAATTACTGTCTTTTCATTAACAATAATGTAACGCGCAGTAATGAAATTACTGCTGAAACAAAAATAGCAAAGAACGCTAAATTCACGTTTTCAAGTTTTGTTATTGTCTTGCTTGCAGTCGCTACCAATAACTGTAGACACTTATATATATATATATATATATATATTAGTCACTTGTATTCTTGCATTATACAAGTGTTCTCTATGTTGGCAGTCTTTAAAATTAAAACGGGCATTAACGCCATATTCCGGACAAAAAAAACCTATATTATTTACTAGCGGCCCGACCCGCCATATATCAATTATTTTCTCTATCCGTGCGAAGCCGCGAAAGCGGGTAGCTAGTATAGCCTAAAGCCTTCCTCGATAAATGGACTATCCAACAGAAAATTATTTTCCAATTCGAACCAGTAGTTCCTGAGATTAGCGCGTTCAAACAAACAATTTCTCCAGCTTTATAATATTAGGTCCTTACATATGAAATTGGCGTTTTGTATGGGAGGAACAAAAAGTCGAATATTTTTTAATATAATATATTTAATTAATCAAAGTATGAACCATTATTTTCTATGCACTTTTGCCATCTCATAGGTAGTTCATTGATCCCTTTACTAAAAAAACCAGTCGGACGGGAATCAATAAAATCTTTGAAGGCGATTTGGACTGCCCCATCGGAGTTGAATTTTTTCCCTTGCAAGAAGTTATCCAAATTTCGAAAAAAATGGTAATCTGTTGGAGCAAGGTCCGGGGAGTACGGAGGATGTCTTAGACTTTCCAATTGAAGCTCTTCTAATTTAGTAGCCGTCTGTAGCGCAGTGTGTGGTCTAGCGTTGTCGTGAAGCAGCAGTGGCGTGGAGCGATTGACCAGCCTAGGTTGTTTAGCCGCTAGCTTTTCCATCATGGTTTGCAATTCCTGACAATAGACATCAGCCGTAATAGTCTGGCCAGATTTGAAAAAACTGTAATGAACAATACCGGCACTAGTCCACCAAACGCTTACAAGTAACTTTTTTGGGGTTAATTTTCGCTTGGGGCAGGATTTGGCTGGCTGGCCAGGATCTAACCATTGCGCTGAGCGCTTCCGATTATCGTAAAGAACCCATTTTTCATCACAGGTAATGATTCGGTTTAAAATACCTTCATTATTGTGCCGGTTTAGTAATGTAACGCAGCAGTCGACGCGCGTTTGCCGGTTTGTTTCAGTCAATTCGTGAGGTACCCACCTTTCAAGCTTTTTAATCTTCCCAATTTGCTTCAAGTGAATTAAAACAGTTTTATCACTAACATTGCAGCCTGCAGCTAACTCGGACGTGGTTTGCGATGGATCCGCTTCCACAATAGCCTTCAACTCTTCATTATCAACTTGAGTCTCAGGCCGTCCACGGGGCTTGTTCTGCAGGTCGAAATTTCCAGAACGAAAACGTTGGAACCAAAAACGAACTGTGTTTTCTTTTGCAACACGACCGCCATACACATCATTCACCCTTCGAGTTGTTTCCGCAGCACTAGTGCCACGGCGGAACTCGTACTCGTAAATAATGCGATATTTAAGGTTTTCCATTTTGTAAAATGAGTGACGCAAACAGAAAAAAACAGAAGAAAAAAAACAAATGAATGACGATCATCGAAGCACAAATACATGAGTCTATAGCTGTACAAATTTGAATTTGGAATTCCTTACCAAAGAGGAGAAATTCGTGATTAAAGTGGCCAGTACGAAAAACGCCAATTTCATATGTAAGGACCTAATATTAGTAATGTTTTCGTTATCATTATATTTCACCCGAATACGTAAAATATGCTTGATTTAGAACAAACATGAAATCTCAAACTCCAAACGTAGATTTATGTTACTTATCTTTACGGAAATAAATTTGTATTGTTTGCTTAGACCGGCCCGTATCGTGGGCGTTGCTGGCGCCGTCAGTGAGTCCACATCGTGAACCGTCCGGCTCGTCTAACCCCGGTCTTAGACTTTATAAATTCGACACTAATACTGGCAAGGTAAGTTATTCATTTCTATTAAGGTCATTGACATCTTGTATCAAAAAGCTAAGGCAATCAAATAATTAAGAATTATGAATAACTAAGGACAAAGCTTACAGATAAATAATTTGATTTGATCTTTTTAAAGAAAATTATAAAGTCCTACCTACGATAGAAACACTACGATTAATATTAGGGATAATGTATAAGGACTTTTTAACAATTATAAATGTTAATAATTCGATAATTATGTTAATTGTTCTTTTGATATCCTATATTATTCACTTATTTTAGTACCTACATAGCGTAATATATTAACTTTTTATTTTTAAGAAATAAACATTTAAAATGTCTGTACTGAAGTTGCGTAAAGTAATCAACTTTAACCTATATGTATAAAGACTTTTTCAAAGAGAAGTTTCCCCTTCTGGTGGATTACGTTCAGCTTTAAATTACACGCCACCACTGTGTTGTACCTTTTAAAAATCTTAACACAACAAAGTCTTGGGTTTTTTTTTAAATAGATATCGAGAGAGATCTTAGAAACCTAATTAACTTTTTTTGCAGGTTCTAGACTACACGCAATACTTTCTAGACCTTGCTACGGCAAACCGTAATGAAGGCGCGGCGGAGTGGGTGGCCGAATATAACCTCACTCAGTATTACGGGCTACATGAGGTTTCAGCCAACTCACTCCACAATCTCGCCGACAAACTGCGAATAGGGACCCCGCATGAAACTATCGTATTCAATAAGTAAGTTTACCTTTGCAGATATGCTTTCAATTAAATGCTGCTTTTGAATTATTTCACTAATTAATTACCTATCGGCATTCATGATAATGATGTCAATTATCTTGTCACGTAGCTTAAAGTAAATTTTTAGCGCTGTCAAATTGAAATCTGCCATTTTTTTTTCAATAAACAAACTTTCAATATTTAAGTTTAGTTTTAGTCTAGTCAGATGAACAATAGAATGAGCACCATTGAAAATGTACAAAAGGCTACTTGTGCTGCCTTAAAAAAGAATAAAGCTTTTGCTCTATTCTTTTGTTGTTTTACCAACCAAAGAGAATTCGCACTGCGTTGTGATGCATTTGAAAATAAAATCCCCGACAGGAAAATACACACACCCTTCTTATTTTCTCAAATAGTACAAGAAATAGTACAACTATATAACATGGCCGTACTGGATAGCAAAACTGATTCTCTGAGGGATTTATGCTCTAATCAGTCACGCGATGCCTCGATTAGGTGACGTGTGCTCTCTTCATAAAGGTGCACGTATCTGGACTCAAATATTCCAGGTGTACAAGCCGTGAAGATTGTTCACACAATAAATAATAATTCTTCTGTTAACTTCAATATTACAGTTCTGCCGGTCAATGGTATGCGATACAATAAAACCCGACAAACACTTATTAAAATATATTTACTTAAAATCAAACATTAAAACATCTTCTTCAAATTCAAAACCAATAATAATATGAAGAAAAGACAAAAGACAATCGTTCCTAAAATTCAAATATAGTCAAAATATTTCTTCTGTTTATAATGCGGCCAGTTCTAATTTTATATATTATTAGATCATAAAGAGATCGTCACACCAAATAATTGGACACCAGACATTACTTTGATGTAGTGTTGTGTTTCTGCGGTAAGAAAGTTTGCCAGTGTTCCACGAGGATACGCTGCACTAGTCATGCTGCGAGCCATGTGAGTCCTCATCAACAACCTGGTCGGCAACTCGTTAGTGATATCCCGATATTGCTACAGGCTACAGTGACTGCTTATCATCAGGTGGGCCGGACGCTTGTGTGCCACCCTAGTGGTATAAAAAAAGGACCTTCATCCACAATGACCGGTTCTTATTTCAAATAGAATCTGCTTATAGACCTTTTAAAACGCTAACGCTAAGCTAGATACCAGTGTTGTTGTTAATGTTTGAACGCAAGCATTACAAAAATCAGGAGTATATTTCTATTTCTAACTAGCATCACATGTCGGTGTAAGAATGTTCAAAGTAAAGACAAAACTAACATACATACATAACTAAACTGTAATGTGAGTTCGTTAATCAATACTGATAGGTATTGGCAGCTCTTACCGACATATCAAATAATAATTGTAGATAAATTGAGTAAATTGTACTAAGGGAAGTGAGTCAGACAAATTTAAATATAATTAAGTGGATGCTGTTTATTTATACCACTAAGGTGGCAAACATGCATACGGCTCGCCTGATGTTAAGCGGTTACCGTAGCCTATGGACGCTTGCAACACCAGTCGTATCAAACAAAGCCGACTCTAAAATGATTGAAACAGTTGTTTCGTTATCTACATATTTAAAATTTTCTGATCATGAGGATTTAGGTACATATATAGGCATGTAATTCTGAAAGTTAAATTAGCTTTCAACCGGCTTACTCCTAGGATGATACACATGACTACACTACAGTTATACGACTCTCATTTGGTTTATATGAGGTACGGCAAACTTGGTTCACGGCTTAGCCACAATAAACCAATATTTAGTACCTTAACAATGGTCATTGACATTCTTTTGCACTCCTTCATTTTGTCTTAAAACAAACGCTGCAAAATATAAACAATTCGATATTAATGTTAATTCTTCTTTTGATTTCCTATATTTCTACACTTATTTTAGTACATAACGTAATATATAAACTTTTTTTTCTCAAGAAATTAGCACACTATTTATAAAAGCCAGTACTGAAATTGCGTAAATTAATCAACTTTAAGCTAACATTAGAAAAAGGCCATATAAAAACTTTTTGGCATTCAAGAGAATGCTAAAAAGATTTTATGAGGCTATACTAAATATTGAAGATTTAATGTTACTCCACGATCTTGATGTTTACTATGAACTTGAAGTACTATTTGCAGGAATATATTGTGGTTTAATAGACAAACTGCGAGCAAGGGCCTTGCACGAAACTATCGTATTCAATAAGTAACTTCAGCTTTGTGCTATTAAAGTTATTGATCAGCTTGTTAGTGCGCGACCCAACAAGATAGGATGATATAAGACTTATTGAGATATAACCTATTACACCAGGGGCATGGAAGTACTATATTATGACGAGACCGCTGGTCTAGTGGTTAGTTAGCAATGAAGAAGAAAAAAGCAGACACATTAAGTAAAAAGGATTATTTGAAAATAAAACGAGTGAAGTATGACATGTTGCATAGAAGAAATATGAATATTGCCACAGCTGCAATGATTTTTGATTACTTTGTAGTCTAGTAAATAATAATATATTTTTGTGAATTGAAAATGTTTTTAATGAGGCTCTCATAGAGTAACCAAATTTTATTGTGCTTATAAATTTGTCAGACGTGCCACACTTTCATATTAATTGACAGGTTGATAAAAGCTGAATCCACGCAAACGCGTTCATTATGTTGCTAAAGATATCACACATTCACGATAACTAAGCGATTTTAAGTGTGCCACAGAAACATAAACAAGATATTATTTGGTAAACGTAATATCATTTTCCGTATTATGAAAACATACTTTATAACCTGTTTCAGCTCAGGCCAAATTTGTAAAATCCACCCCGGTCAATACCTACAGTAAGAGTATGTTAATATGTTGTATTCGTAGGACTTAAAGAATCAGGAACATACTTGAACTTAAGTGTTAGAAATCTTGTTTTCTGTTTTCATTACAGAGATATTTTATCCCTCTACCCAGGGGCGGCCTTAGCCAACGCCAGGCCCTGGGCGGGTAGATCTTTGCGAAGCCCTTGTCGTTGTGGAATGCGTTGAAATGTTGATGCTTGACTTGTTATAGAAAAGACGCTTTATGTTGATAATAAAAATGTGTTTTGCTCGTCGAGCTCATCGAGCTCTTTCGTTTGATACCCATATCATAAGGGTTGCTATGAAATGATTTTCTGGGTCTAAAATAATTTAATAAATCATAACAATTCAAGTAATGCGCGCGAGTGCGCGAGGCCCTTGCATGAGCGAGGCCCCGGGCGGTAGCCCTGCTCGCCACTCCTTTAGGCCGCCACTGCCTAGGGGCAGTGATATCAAAATATATAGATAGTAGGGTAGGCCTACATTTTGATGTCACTTTTCCATATAATTATTATTAAGTAAAATTGTCACAGATACCTTCGAGCCTACAACGTCAGGCATGAGAGCTCAGAATCGTGCGATGGCGCATGTGCTCATCAACACTTCTGCGCAATCACATGCCTCGAGCACGTAGCTTATCGGCAGTGCGTCGAAGCGGCCGCAAGCGCGCTCGCGGCAGCGGGCGGGACCGCTCATCTTGTCGCGTCGCGTATAACAACGTTACTCACCTTATTTCTGCTCGCTATTATTTTTAAGTAATTATATTTTGAATTGAATGTTGTATAAAGATTTTAGTAACTGTATTTGTTATCAACTATAGTTGTAAGTTTATCTGTAAAATAATAGAACTTTGATTTAATAATAAAAGAACAATTAAAATATGATGTTTTTCATTAGGTAATTCTAATGAGTTTTTGAGACAAGTAATTAATTTCTGAAGCCTTTTATGAATCTGTCACAACAATTTCCGCTTTTTGTAACATCCGTACAGACATAGACAACTTTGATGTGGCTTGGTAAAGAATGTTACGTCAAGTTTGCGATTGGAATATCTGGATCGAACTTTACACCGGAACGAGTATCATCGGTCGCTTCGAACCTCACGTTACAAAGGCTTAGCGGTAAACATAATTATATGCATTGATTTAATGTAATGTACGGCATTGTTTATTGTAACTTGAAAATTTTATAATGGTGTCGAAAAATTCTTTATTTTATTATTAGGTTTTTTAATGCGGGTGCGATCCAACCAAATTGGGTCATCGTAAAATTTTCAGTACTCGAGTACTCTACAAATAACCTCAATTATAAAGGATGAAACAACCGAAGGTTCTTTAGAAGACCACTCGAGTCAGACAACAATTGTCTATGTCTTATGCGTTTCTCGAAACCACTTAGTTCGACTCGAGAAAATCTCGAGCTAACGAGAATACTCTTAGTAACTAAGATTATTATAAGTTGTTACTCTATGCGAGATGTATAGAGTTTTCAATTATACGGACACCAAAACCGCAGAAACCTTCAGATAAAGGATGTAGCTATCCAGTGTATTATTGTTGGTAGAAGTTTGAATATATATGAAAGCCGGATTTATTGAGTTTTGTAAGAAAATCTAATCCTATATCATGGCTACCACGCTTACATCTTATGCTACGAACACAATCATTAAAAGTCTAGCTAATCCAGTAACTTCCTTCCTTTAATTAGACTAAGTGACATGACAGTTTTATACAATAGCCTTGTAACTCCCATGATAGTTGATTTTATTGAAAAATTAAGACAGATAAGGCAAATTGGGATCTCCTGTAGGTTTTCCCATTAAACTTGGAGCTGCCCGGCTGAACACAGTACCTCCACCTTACAGAAGACCGCAGTCAAATATCACTACTTTGATATTGAGTCGTGTTTCTGCGGTAAGTAAGGTTGCCAGTGCTCGACGAGGATACGCTGCGCTAGTAGCAATACTGCTAGCACAATGAGTTCTCATCAACAACACGATTGGCAACGGGCTAGTGATATCCCTGGTATTGCTAACGGCTATAGGCTACGGTAACTGCTATCTACCATCAGATGAGCCGTAGGGTTGTGTGCCACCTTAGTGGTATAAAAAAACTATTGTTTGATTTACAAGACAATTATTTAAGCGAGCGTTATTATTAAGCTCAGATGGCATATGTGATATTGCTTAATACGATTACAGAGTCATGTAAGATTATAGATTTAGTTAATATTATGCTTGGATGTTCTAAATAATTGTACTTGCTAGGTTGTTTTCATTTATTAGATGCAATTTGATGTTACTTTATGAAACTGATGTTGCATTTGGTATCAATATAAAATTATGTACATAGTTAGTTTTATTATGGTTTGAAAGTAATAATTTTAGATTGTTTTTAGTTGTTTATATCTTAATAAAAAATAATAACTATATAAAATTGAATTGAGGGCGGCAAATGTAACCGCCCAAGTTAATAATCATTTAAAAAAAACATAAACAATAAAATAATATTTCAAATAACCTTGGTGTTACTCCCAGGCCAAGTTCTCTGGGAACCACTTTTACATTATGACCCGTTACTTGTAAAATACGTGTATTTTTTATCGTTGTTTATTTAATTGTCATAATATTATATATAGGTATATCTTAACTATTATTTGTAACTTTGGAATGTATATGTCACCGGAAGATAACAAGAACCGCAAATTTATAAATTTCCTAGGAAATTCTAGGAAATTAATAAACCTTCGTAGGATTCTAAACGAGAGATTAATTGTATTAATTTACGTTCACCGTTTGTAACATTGTAGTCCGACATGGCCGTGATAGGTTAGAAGGCCTTAGCCGACGTTGGTTGTTTTTTTTGTTCGGTAAGTTTATTAATATGCGAAAATGTGGGCGTAAGTAATACAATTAATCTCTCGTTTAGAATCCTACGAAGGTTGATAAATTTCCTAGGAAGTTTATAAATTTGCGGTTCTTGTTATCTTCCGGTGACATATCCACAAAATATGGTCCGTATTTAAAGTAAAATATTAGTTAGTTGATCGCTTAATGTCTAATTAATAAGTTATTAAAAGTATTGTACAGTATTGGCTGACGTAAATCATTGTTGTAAATTTTATTAAATAATGAAGTATCCTAGCCTAATTTGTGTCGTAGATATTTTCAAATTTTAATTATTAAAACGTAACTAATTATAAATTTAATGTAAAAATGCCTGAATTTTTCGCACTAAAGAAATACAATATAAACTAACTTAGTAAATTTAAAACACAATGCTTCTATTGAAGAAAATGAGATTTTAAATAAGTGCAGAGCGATTGAAAATTAAACGAAATGTGTCTGTATTACAATGCAATTAGAATGTAAATATATATTTGTAATATTATAATGTAACTAGTAAGTTTCAAATTGTAAATGAGGAACAATTAGAAAATAAGTTAAGCGTTGCTTGTAATTTTGTTCGTAGCGACCAAATTTTGAATGGATGCGTAAATAAAGATTACGCTACAATTGATTACAAGTAATAGCAAGCCTTTGTACATACATACTATTTCTTTGGACAAGATTGAAGTCGATGTTGTGTACTTTACGTGACTTGCCATCAGATAAGGCGATGTGTTTTTATTGTTAGCATTTTTTTCGATTTGCAGAGAAACAAAGATTTGTATAGAGCCTCTGGCCTAATAAGCGAAGATAAGGCCATCTTCGCTTAAAAGTCAATCGTAGAATACTACGATCGAAGATTTTAAGTTCACTTTCTGATTAAGATGTGAACGTTATTTAGTTGGAAGAATGAGCCGGTTTTATTGTAGCAAATGAATGATTCATGTACGAGGCTTTGCTGTTAGATGTATATGCCTAGGAACCTGTAAATTTGTTTATTTTATGTGATTATTAAAGTGTCCCTAAAGGCAGGATGTTTCAATTGATTTTGAATAAAGAATTGTACTCCAAATTTGTTCATTTATTTTAACAACGATATCCACCTAAAAATATGAAATTAAATGGAATTATATAAGCGACAAGAAGATAAACTTTTTGTAAACTAGAGATAATTATGTTCACATGCTATTTGCTATTTCAGTACTTACAGCAAGAACATCTTACAACTACGTTTACGAAAACGTAACTCTCAATATGTCAAAATTTTCATACGAATTTGTTCATTTTCCCATACAAATATAGTCGAAAACCATTTGAATACGTAGTAAGTATTGGTGGCTAAGACAACTGAATTCGAACAACAATCGCACAAGATAATTAAAAAGTAAATACATTTCTACATACAACAATAGTCACAATCATTGTATCGCCACAACATAATGCAGCTCATTTTAGTAGGCAACCATTCAAAACCGGATGATGCGTAGAACGTGACTGCCCCAAATCTACAGGGCTTTAGCTGCTATCGTGAAACACATTGTGGAAATAATAATCTACCCTAGCGAACATCCCTTTGTTTCGTGCCGACGATCCGCTGACGTCAATGGGTCATCAATATGGCTTATTTTTAGGGTTGCGTAAACTTGTTGAGGCTTACCTGAATTTTCCGGCCGTGGCAATAGGTTGGTGTGGTGTTTGATGGAAAATAGAGGTTATAATAAAATCATAATTTTCTTTAGAATATATATTTTATACAGCTCAAATCACGCTCTTGGTCGCCACGATATTTTTAGCACAGATTATTGGACGGAAATTATGTCGTTCATCATTTTTGTTTTTAAAACGGCGGTGAATTATGATACTTCGAAAAAGTAATGTAGTCTTGAAATATTCCTTAGGATCAATATAAAATTTATTGACATTTTTCATATTATTTCCAGCCATTGCCATTGAGGTAGTGGGTGCACGAGTCACAACCCATAATTAGGGTGCTTAAACTCAATTCACAATATATTTTGAGATACCAATTCTATTCTGATGTAACCAGCATCTGAATTTGTAAAATTGTTTTGCTATGACGTATCAAACGTTAGGGATACGTAGTCTGTGGCATCTCGACCCTAATTACTGGGATTGGTAATGCAATAGTGATCAAGCGTCTATAGGTGATAAGGTGACCGCTTACCATCAGATGGGCTGTATGTTTGCTATCCTCGTTGTTTATTTAGTTAAATATTAAGATACTGATATAGCACAGTTATACAGATACATACAAAATATAATAAATATTATTTATTCCGCTGTTGTCCTGTCGTATCCGATAAAACGTAATTTTGAAATTGTATAAATATGAATTTATAAAATACAAAATATATTATAATTAGCTTTGTCCGCTTAAATGAGTGTGATAAGGTACGAACGGCCTGCGCCCAGGTGTGAGGTCAGGCGTGGTTTCTTCCAACACGTGTTTCAGGACTTCCACGTCTCATCATCAGGGTGCCGCCGCGTTGGTCGAGCAGCGTGATGTCACATCGAGGTCTGGATGCTGGAGCAGACCTCGATGTGACATCGCACTCATTTAAGCGGACATAGCAAATTATAATATATTTTGTATTCTATAAATATGAATTTCCGCAAAGTAACACCTGAATCAATTCAATATAAATATGAATTTCCACAAAGTAGAGCCTGATTCTATTCAATACTATGTACTGTATATACTATGTACGGAATGCTCCAAATGCTAAGCGGTGGGGTGTCTATCACATACATTTTATTGTCCCCGTGTTTCCGGCAAATGTATGGTAAATATTTTTCGATCCATAAAATAAATTTGTCTGTACAGTAACGATCGAATGTCTACTGTTTTCCAACCGAACTAAGTTGATTTTTGTTTGCATTGAAATAGAATTGTTTCATTTATTTTAAAGGACGATTCTATGGCACCATATTTTGCTGTTTGATGCGACAGCTGTGATGCAGCGATTACTAGAACTACAAAAAAATGTTTTAGTGTAAATAAGCTCAAGAGCGCTAAGTCATGATTCACACACATAGACAACCGTATATCGGTTCAATTCATTTGTTCAGTACTACAACAGGACTTAGCGGACTTCGTGAAATTGAACATCAGCAGTTGTTGTTTGTTTTGGTTCATATGATTGAAAGACTTATATAATTTATATTTACCATCCACTTGTGTTTTTCTGCTGATCGATCGATATCAATCGAATATTTAAAAACGATTGAAATCAGTCACAAAAAAGCGTGCTTTTGTTGATTATATACCTGCTTTGCAACATTGCTTTATAACATTGAAATACAAGAGAAGTTATAATATAATATAATATAATATAATATAATATAATATAATATAATATAATATAATATAATATAATATAATATAATATAATATAATATAATATAATATAATATAATATAATATAATATAATATAATATAATATAATATAATATAATATAATATAATATAATATAATATAATATAATATAATATAATATAATATAATATAATATAATATAATATAATATAAGTACCTACGGCGTAGGCAACCCAGATAGAGGATCGGAGTTCTATAATGTATGTATGCGTTAAAAAAAAGATACTAGACCGAAAACAAATTAACGTATTTGTGCTTCAATAATACATTGTAAACGTTGGAATCTATGATCAGCGTGTTTTGGACCGCTAATAAGTTGATACCGTTGTTAAGCTTATTTGATACACGCTCTAGTTGTATGTAGGTTAAAAAATAAAAATATTATATACGAAGTTCGACAGCCGTAAATACGTCAGTAATACAGTCCCGGAATGCGTCAAATCTTTGAAACTCAGTCATGTTCTAGTTGTAAACTCGTCAAAAGTAAAACGTTAACTTTATTACCGCCAGTAAACTCAACGGCAAAGGTAGTATAAAGGCGAAACATCGAAGCATCATGTACCTAAGGGGGTATCAGGTTTTGCATAAACAAGTGTCATGCAAATTTATGCAAAGCGCAAAAGTCGATACGAGGTCTCTCGATACAGAACATCTTTGTAACTTCAAGAGCGGTTGCTACATGCGTAATTTTGAATATTATGAAATGTCATCCTTTTGAAACGTAGAAGATAATATAGAAGGGTTTGTCGTTTGCATTGGATTACCTATTCTGGTACAAATTCGCCAACATGTGTGGATTAATTCCAAGGTTTATCCAGTATCTATAATATAAAAATAAATCGCCGAATGTGTTGCTAAGCGCAAATCTCGAGAGCAGCTGAACCGACTTCGCTAATTAATTTTTTTAGAATATTCCTTAAAGTAAAAAAAAAATGTGTCTAAATGTCTACACGTGCAAAGCAAAGTGCGGGCCAATAGTTTTCGATAAAAATGTGGTATGATAAGACTTGAACACAGCACATTATCGTGCTGCGAATCAGTCCATATGCTCCAAACTTGGACCTTGGACCGTAAAAGGTATTGAGCGCCATTTCTTTTCCATTTTAGCTCTTCCCTTAATTTTACATATTTTTTTTTTTCAAATCCTCCTCGCGGTTTTTAATGCTTTGTAAGTTATGTGGTACTCTGTTATTAAATCTAGAAATGTAATATCATTGGTACACTCAAATAAGATTTATTTTAGTTTGTTTATTTTAGTCTATTTTGTACATCTCATTCAGAAAAAGAAGTCATAATTTTTAAGACTTGTAGACTTTTTTACGAATTACTATAACGAGACGGAGCTGTGACTGAAGCACTTATAATACTGAAGTAACTTGGTAAATACTGATGGGCTTATAACGAGGCATCTGAGTATAATGTCCTAGGAGCTTTCCATTTCCCGACGAAGCGAGCCTGCAGCGTTAGTAATTTGATGCCTAATTACCAAATAAATTGTTCATGTTTATTTAAGGAAGTCCATTTTTAAGCAGCATTTGAAGCTATTATAATAAACTGAGAAATCCAATGGCTTGTGTATCGTCCAATGTTCTGCGAAGTGAAGTAACGTAAATCGTGAAGTCAAAAAAAAAGTATTTTTTAAATCTGCTTTAGTGGTAAAACAACCACCATTACAATATGCACGATGTAACCATAGAGTTGCTAGCAGCACCAACATTATCACTTACCAGATACCATTATGTTGGGAGGACATCCTGAACAGTAGGTATACAAAAACGAAATACTTCCAACAAAATGTCCTAACTACACTTAGCCTAACACAAAATATTCAAGCTCATTACAATTAAACCGCACGCGTGCTCACTGATACCAATCGCAGGCCAGGATCGCGTGAACACGAACAAATAATTATAACATTACCTATTTAATATACTTTTTGGTACAAATAAAAGCCGCGTCAACAGTTCCTTACGCATTATTTTGTTGCGGTGTTGAACGTGATTAAATCAGTTGATATTGACCTACTGGAATAAATCTGCGAAGTTCACTAGGCTTTTCTGTCATTCCGATTTGGTTGCCGGATTCAATACGAATTTTAGCAATGTGAAAGTAAGTTTGTTTGTTCGCTACCTTTTCACGACTAAACGGCTGAACGGATTGTAATGAAATTCGTAATGAGATAGATTTTACTCTCGGGAAGGACATAGGCTATCTTTTGTCTTAAAAAGAAATCCTGATGAAGGTGAAAAAGGGGTTTAAAATGTGTATACCGTCTTAATCAGCTCAGTCAGTAATTACGTTTAATTTTCTCTAAAACCACGCAGGCGAAGCCGCATGTAACAGCTATCTTATATATTCACAATTTGTATTACAAATTCTGATACAAATTCTGTCTTTATAATATATTTTTTTTTTTGAAATACTAAATTTTTATACAAATACCAAACACCCAGATGCAAGGCAAACATTTTTGTCACATAAATGTTTGCGCCGGCGGGAATCGACGAACCTCTAGCGTGTACTAACCACTCGACCAGCGGTCTCGTCGTTATATATTTGAAGTTAGAAAATATATTGTATAATTGGCGGTATCTCCATACCCATCCATAAATTGTTGATTACAATCATATAATTATAATGTACCTAGCATAGCATCACTTTTTATGTACTCTAAGCTTACATAAAGGCTATCTTTTATGTATTAAGTGATATTAAATCTACCGGAAAAAACAACAAAAGCGAAAATCGCTCTTGAGATGTATTTTGTTTTCGTCTGAGAAATACTGAGAATAAAATTCATAGCCCGTTGAGAGTAAAACATGGTAATTCATCAATCTTAATTTCAGGAGACAGCGGAGTCAAAAGAATTTTTTGCAGCCGACTTGTGAAAAAGGACATTTCATTATTTTATATTCTTTCCTCCTATTTTTAAGGGAATGTATAAAGCGTCCTCGTCTAGAAATCAATGAATCTAAACCTGTTAAGAGTGGACGACGTAAATAGATTAGTTATTACTTTGTTTTTTAGTCACACCACCAACTATACTTTGATGGAAATTTTGCGAGGAAGGCTGCATACGTCTGAAAATACATTCAAGGTATGTAGTGCCTTAGAGACGGCGACGAACTCAGATAATGTAACGTTGGGACCAAATTATCCTTGTTTAAAAGTTGATGTTGAAATACCTTAGCCTACCTCTTCGGGTACAACCCCTTGTGGAAAGGCAGGTTTACTGGTCATTTATATAAAATCGAAGCTACATTGTGAGGTCCCTCAATTATTTCACCTGTATTCCAAATTGGCAGTGAGAATAATGCAGTTATTTTTAACCATACCAAATTGTAAGCCTATCACATTTCTAATCAGAGTCATTCAAGGTAGCTCTTTTGAATTAGATAAAAAAATTGCCAGTGAGCATCACATTTTGTTTTCTCGATTACGTATTGGAACGAAATAAGTAATTCCGTAATCGATTTTCCAATATTCGATTTTTTAAACATCTCTATCGAGCTAAGGGTAATTGAACACCAGTAGTTAGTGTATCGCTTAGCAGCTTCCCTTTCCGTCGTGAGTCACGTTCCAGCAGCGGTTAACATCAATATTTGCCCATTAAACAGTGTAAACAAACCCGTTGGTACTTTATTTCTTGTATGAATTCCACAAGGAATTAGCTCTAACTTTGTTAGTGTTAATCCTTTATTCCTTAAGATAAGTATTTCAGATATGACAGAATAAACACGAATCTGTATTACTACTGTTTGTCTGTATATATCACTGTGTGAAAATGTCCAAGCATTATTAAAATGTTTGTTAAATATAAATAAACTGTTAATAGTTAAATAACACGGTTTAACTAACATTATCGATTAAATGTACAATGTATGTATAAATGTTCCACATATATCATATCATGGCTGAACGATTAACGAGCAAAACTCAGTGTATAATTTTTAATATCGAAAATACATAAAAACCCGTTAATCCCCGTTATTTATCGATAGAATAGGAAATAAATGTGCTTAGTCGATAAATTCACCTAATTTTAGGCCCTCGACGGAGCATCAAAATCGGAGCATCATATGAAAATTCGTAATGAAAACTTGACCGAAGCAGAATGAATAAAAGTACTCGAGGTAAACTGCACGAGGGCCCTCCAACGACTACTAACAAGGGACAATGGGCAAAAAACTCGAGAGCGGCTCTAGCCGAGAGCTATTTGTATTTAGGCACGGCTCTGTATGTATTTTTAAACATTGTTGATGTTGTTGGATGGAATTTGTATAGATATTTTTAAGAATAAACTTTTTAACTGCCCCTCTGTAAGCTAGCTGGGTGCGTTGGCTTAAAAGTAGATATTTTGTGTGTTAGTATTCTCATGCTAACGGTGCACTCTTATGGATTCGTCCGAAGTAAAGTTTTATTATCAAAGTTGTATCTTTTTTAGAACCATAAGAAAACATTTTATTTTATCTCGAGGCATATATGATAATAATATTATGTAACATTAATATTGATAAAATATTATTATTAGTATTGAGTAATCTTTGGTTTGCTGAGTAGGAAACAAAGTAATCACTTTGTTTTCTACTCAAAACAAATTTTGCGAGACACGATCTTGCAAAATTATTTGATGAGTGTTTTCTTAACAATAGCATAGACGTTAGACACTGAGATAATTCTGAAAATAGTCCCCTGACAATAACTGAATAAATAAGCTAATATTAAATATGCAATCACAGCTACTATAATATTTTGAGGTATTAAAATGGTATACTTGTACGAAATAATATCTAAAGATGGTACATACTCATTAAACGTTGGTCGTAGTGTACACGTTGACACAACTTTTTCCGATCAAAAAACTTTTCAGTAAGTAAGTCCGTGTGTTAGATTAGCCCTACATTTGGAAGGTCGAGAGAAGTCGATGTCAACCGTAGTCTATCCAATTACGGCGACCCACTTTATTCCGAACATGTTCTGAGTTGTAAGATGTGTTGGTAATTTGTGTACAAACATGACCGCTGCTTAGTAGCTCGGAATGTGTAAGCGAATTAAGAAAGAAACAAGAGTCAATTTCTTTTTACAAGAAAAAAAATTCTGTTATAGCAAGATAAAGCATACCTGTGTTAAGACGAGGTCGCATTTATTCTGTAATTCAACTGGCAACATCGTAAAAGCGGGATTAAATTGCTCGTCCCGCGACGTAGGAAAAATGTATGAGGGGACAGCGAGGGTGCAATTAGCGGCGTGGGGTAATTCCGACCTCTCGTTTCGTGCTTAGCTAGTGATGAGGTGCTTCGCCTTAAATTCACCTAATGTATTTATGCTATTTGTCTCTTAGTGGTTTAGTTGGGTACAAAGTGGTATAATAATGGATTATGTTACGAAAACATACTTTATTTACTTTAGAAATTATCAGCGTATTTAAGAGTAGGGCATATCTTCCAATCGAAGGATCAATAGTGCCAATTCTCTAGTCATACTCTAGGCTAAGTTAGTGCTGACCACTTTTTGACACATGTAATATCATTTGTGCTGACAAATGAAGTGCAGTCAAATAGAGTCAAATCGAATTCGGTCCTGTCATAACAATGAATATTTTAGTATTAATGAAGAACATAATTATTTCTGTTTAGTTCTAAGCTAGTATGATTAACGATATAATCAGGACCAATATTGCAGTTTTCTGAGTATGGTGCCATAAAAAAAGCGTCACACAGGCTTTGGTAATTGGTTACCATAAGTCAAGTCAGATATACCTACTACTGTCGTTAGAAAATTAAAAAACAATTTAATTATAATACCATAATGATTGTGAAATAACTGAACGAACATCTCTCCTCCACAATAGCCGCGTATATTCCCGTGTATCAAAACTAATTTAACATACCCGTATATCTGATAATGGCAATGAATGTAAACTATGGCTATAAGCTCAACAAACCTCACTCATTATACCGTCTCATACAGATTCTAGGATGGCCATTTTGCTGAAAACTGGCATGCGACGCACCTTTGGGTAGGTGCCAATGCTGAGGTGAACCCGGTTGGTGTTACACCGAGGTTCGAAGAATAATCAGGTTTAGTGCGGATACTGTCGCTTTGTCTAAAAATCCGGTTACCAGAAACATCGGGTAAGATCTAGTACTTCTTACAACATTTCTTGGGAATGCCAGGGCGAACGTGGTTTGAATATTTTGGAACATAACCGCTCCGGATCCGGACAGTATATATGAAGAGATAGATGTTCTACTCTCTGCCTACCCCGAAAGGAACTTGGCGTGATGATATGTGCATATACAACGTGTTACAAAATACCCCGTAAAAATATAGTTAATTATCAAAGCCAAACATTTTGTCAACCCTAGTAAGCTGTCATGTCAGGGAACCAGATAATTTAACAGAAAGGCCTACGTACCTATTCTACCTAATAATTGTCGACTGTAATAGTTTTTTTACGGGTAGTTTTGTAACACCCTGTATAAGTAGCACTTATATAGTATTACTGGTCACTAATGAAATAGAAATGCTAAAAATATATGACATGGAAGTTGAAAAGGTTGCATTTTGAAAATATATTCATTTGACCTTAACCCAAACACTGTTGAGGTCGGCACTAGATATAACCATATTATGTGGTTATCATCCACTTTTTACTTCGTTGAAAATTATTTACATTTAATGGTAAAATGAATTACCTTCGGTTTACAAAGTAAGAAGTAGCTAGAAAGCTTGACGCTATAAATTTATCAAAGCTGCAAAAGTTCATTGCAGCGTAAATGCTGAAGATAACGCATCTTTACGAGGACTGGGGGTGTATTTCTAACGCATAGATATGAACTGAGATTTTCTCTAGAAAACATAACATTACGTTACACTGCAAGCCTGAGGGCTTGGGTTCACCGAGTAATGCCTTGGAGAATTTCAACGCTCTTTACTTGTGACTTGGTCTACGTGAAATTTATAAAATAAAAGCTTATTTTTATCAAATAAGAATTATTCCCAAATGACTCTTGTAGCTTGTATCCGTTCAGTAAGTATATATATTAGGTCCTTACATATGAAATTGGCGTTTTGTATGGGAGGAACAAAAAGTCGAATATTTTTTAATATAATATATTTAATTAATCAAAGTATGAACCATTATTTTCTATGCACTTTTGCCATCTCATAGGTAGTTCATTGATCCCTTTACTAAAAAAACCAGTCGGACGGGAATCAATAAAATCTTTGAAGGCGATTTGGACTGCCCCATCGGAGTTGAATTTTTTCCCTTGCAAGAAGTTATCCAAATTTCGAAAAAAATGGTAATCTGTTGGAGCAAGGTCCGGGGAGTACGGAGGATGTCTTAGACTTTCCAATTGAAGCTCTTCTAATTTAGTAGCCGTCTGTAGCGCAGTGTGTGGTCTAGCGTTGTCGTGAAGCAGCAGTGGCGTGGAGCGATTGACCAGCCTAGGTTGTTTAGCCGCTAGCTTTTCCATCATGGTTTGCAATTCCTGACAATAGACATCAGCCGTAATAGTCTGGCCAGATTTGAAAAAACTGTAATGAACAATACCGGCACTAGTCCACCAAACGCTTACAAGTAACTTTTTTGGGGTTAATTTTCGCTTGGGGCAGGATTTGGCTGGCTGGCCAGGATCTAACCATTGCGCTGAGCGCTTCCGATTATCGTAAAGAACCCATTTTTCATCACAGGTTTCATCGATCAGGAAAGATTCGGTTTAAAATACCTTCATTATTGTGCCGGTTTAGTAATGTAACGCAGCAGTCGACGCGCGTTTGCCGGTTTGTTTCAGTCAATTCGTGAGGTACCCACCTTTCAAGCTTTTTAATCTTCCCAATTTGCTTCAAGTGAATTAAAACAGTTTTATCACTAACATTGCAGCCTGCAGCTAACTCGGACGTGGTTTGCGATGGATCCGCTTCCACAATAGCCTTCAACTCTTCATTATCAACTTGAGTCTCAGGCCGTCCACGGGGCTTGTTCTGCAGGTCGAAATTTCCAGAACGAAAACGTTGGAACCAAAAACGAACTGTGTTTTCTTTTGCAACACGACCGCCATACACATCATTCACCCTTCGAGTTGTTTCCGCAGCACTAGTGCCACGGCGGAACTCGTACTCGTAAATAATGCGATATTTAAGGTTTTCCATTTTGTAAAATGAGTGACGCAAACAGAAAAAAACAGAAGAAAAAAAACAAATGAATGACGATCATCGAAGCACAAATACATGAGTCTATAGCTGTACAAATTTGAATTTGGAATTCCTTACCAAAGAGGAGAAATTCGTGATTAAAGTGGCCAGTACGAAAAACGCCAATTTCATATGTAAGGACCTAATATACAGCCGTAATTGAATTAACAGTCAGTAACAATTTATGAATTAAATATTATAATGTAGACTAGCTTTTTCTCCGCGACTGCACCCGCGTAGCAATATAATATATTGCCAATATTACTCAGTTATAATCATAATATAATACGGGTGAAGGATTTTTACAATTGGTTCAGTAGTTTTTAAGTTTATTATTTCAAGCAGAAACACAAATGTTTTCTCGTTATAATATTAGCAAAGATAAACACAAGACTAAAAATCTAAAAAACCACGCAGACTCGACAAATTACGGACGACTTACAATTTTTAAAAGGAACTTTCTTTTTTATGGTGTCATATAAGCACGAGGCCTGCCTGATGGTAGCCTATTGACGCTTGCAACACCAGGGGTATCACTCGCGCGTTGCTGACTTTAAGACTTGTTCCAATTTTCAAGACCTTTTTAAGCCGTTTTCCGTTAAAACACCAACGCCTAATATAGTAATGACGCCGATAATCCGTATACATCGTGAATATCGTTTTGTCATATCTGTCATTATAATCGTAATTGTGTGGACAAAGCATTTACATTCTTAACGATACAACAAAAGTAACCAAAAGACAACACAACGAGACGACAAACAAGTAAAGATATTTTCCTAAATAATATCATGTAGTCCTAATAGAATAAACTTGGCCCATCAGCGGAGCGTGTTTTCCGGGTGTTGTGGGTCCCACGAGACCCCGGGAATATTCCGTTAGAGAGATCTTGCATAGGAAAGCGTGCCTATCTGTGGTTACCAAGTTGAATATTTTCTCGGTGAGTAGCTTATTTTCAGAACTACAACTGTCTGTTTCGAAACTAAATCATAGAATATTCTGTTTAGTAGTTAAATAATAATACGATATTTTTTTTAACGTTATCACACAGTGTCATTAAAACTAAGCAAAGCTTGTACTATGGGAACCAGTAGATGATATTTTATCAGCCGTGGTTGTAGCAACGGCCTGTCATCTGATGGGCCTAGGTTCGAACTCCAGTCTGTACCAATGAGTTTTTTTTAACTTAAGTACAGTGATTAATCACACAATGAGGTAGGGTGAATTGGGATCCTGTGAGTTTTCCGTGAAATTGGAGCCACCCGACTGGGAACTGTACCTCCCTTACAGAAGACCGCAGTGGAATAACACTACTTTAATGTAATGTGTGTTTCTTCCGTAAGTAAGGTTGCCAGTGCTCCACGAGGATACGCTGGGCAGGATAGTAATGCTACTAGCACAATGAGTTCTCATCAACAACAGGGTTGGCAACTCGTTAGTGATATCTCTGGTACTGCTAGCGGTTATAGGTTACGGTGGCTGCTTACCATCAGGTGGGCCGTATGCTTGTGTGCCACCTTAGAGTTATAAAAAAAAATGCTTGTTTGTCATAATATAAATGGCATAAAAAAAGATTCAAATTTTATATTCACTTAGTCATATAAACATTTAAAAGCTCCATAATATTTACGCTTTTTTTTTTCGCACTCTTTCGTTTCGCTACATGTTTTAATTTAACTAAAATTGGATACTTTACAATGTTTGAAATATGACTGTGTCAGAATTTCAATTTATTGAGGGTATTGAAATCTCCTCTCAATAACTCGATACATGTACAACAGGTATTCACATCAAACACACGTCCCTAATATAATATGTCATAGAAGCATTCATAGAAGGCAAAAATTCTGACTTACTGAAAACATTTGAGAGAAATGTTTAGAACGCTGAATATTAATTTGTAATATGAATTTATTCATGACATATTATGTAAAAGTTGCCTTGTGGTAATTTGTATAATGTATGTATATTCTGTAGCCGTAGCAAGAACAACTATTGACTACATATTGGTATCGCTTTCAACTATTTTTATATGGGAATGTGAACAGCGGTGCGCCGGCCAAAAGTGAAACTAAAAATTCGTATGAAAATTTTAACATTTTTTGTTACGTTTTCAAATATGTAGTCGAAATAATTATGTTCTTGCTACTAGTACTGAATACATTAATAATAATTGTCTTACTAACTTAGAATACATTAGAAAGACAAATATTTACTTTTAGTACCAACTTGAAAGTTTGTTTTCACAGCGAACTTCTCAAATTATAAGACTTCTTCACGCTTGTAATTTATCTGAGTACGTATCTTTATATTTATCTAGCTAGTTCCACGCGACTTCACCCGCGTGACAATATTATATGTTAGTGAAAGTACCTAAATTTAAAATCTTAAATATAATATTCTCGTGCCGCGGTGTTTGTAGTTAAACTCCGGCTTCGCACGGGTAGCTAGTCCTATATAAAAAGAAATTATATTATAAATTGGTCCCATTATAACAACATTCATTATTGAACTGCAAACTGATATCGGTCTTAAATTTCCTAAGTTGTGGTTCAACTTAGGACGGACAATAATGGCGTGGAAAAGCTGAAGTTCAGCCGAGAGGTCCCCTGATAAAGCGCCGGGGTGTTATAAAAGCCAATTCTAACGGAATATTTCAAAGCAAACAGCATCACTTTGACATGGGTGTGACATGGGATTGCGAAATGGCAATTATGAACATAGAAATATTTCGTCACACCTGCCGAATTTTATTTATGTATACTCAGCGAAAGGATGCCAATAATTTTGTTCTTCTGCGTGTTTTTAAAAAATAAAAACGAAATTTTTGAACACGATGGTATGCG
The DNA here is from genome assembly GCA_951449985.1 of Falcaria lacertinaria. Lineage (NCBI taxonomy): Eukaryota > Metazoa > Arthropoda > Insecta > Lepidoptera > Drepanidae > Falcaria > Falcaria lacertinaria. The sequence goes on from OX602117.1 coordinate 8,771,404, forward strand.
ATAGGATGCAAATGTGAAAAGAATATCTTTAGACATTAAATTGATGTTAGTTGGATGTAATTTATCGGGTGAGCATTTTTATGTTTTTATCGGCTAGGTTAAAGAGTACTTGGAAGCGGAGAGCCATGCATGAAGAAATATATGAAATGCAACCAGAAATACAATATCTACAAAGTTGTTAAGAGTTAAAACGTATCATCGGTCGTAAAAATAACTGCGTTATTCTTTTAGTACAAACAATGTTATCAAATGCGAATTTATGCCGGCTTAGCTTTATTTTTACGAGCAAACGCCTATTATCTTCCTGGTAAAACTATCAATATTAATTTCTCAGCTCGCAAAGATAGCCCTAGCCTCAAGGTATTTTTTCCTTGTTAAAATAATGTCTCTGAATATATTTTCTTTACATTTTAGGGATACGATAAAAAGATAAATTATAATATACAGCAGAAAAGTAAGTGAAAAATCTTAGAATAAGCCTTGTTTAGTTGTTTATGTAATAGGTCCTTGTCACATTTACAATTAACTATGTGTGTGTGCGTGTGATGTCTCATCTCTGAAGTTAGTCATAAGCTTAAGTAACGTAAAGCTTGTGTGTGAAGAGATTAGTAAGATAAAATTTGGCTACTCTTTTATTATACATCCAGGAAGTCGTCGGCCTAATAGTTTACGCCTGTCCATACTAACTCTCAAGATGCAGTATAAAGTCCACCCTGAGCCTCGATATTATAAATGTTTAATTTCTAAGTAATTTCCATGAAAAAAAATCGTACTTGGGTTTTCGACGAGCTAAGCAGTGAACGCAGTGGGTGATATTTGAAACTCTTATATGGTCAATTGAACACACAAATAAATGGCTGCATTACGACGATGGTGCCCATATAGCCAGTCTCTTGCAACAAAAACTACCAACGTATCAAAAATATCAGGAAAATATCAAAATGGAAAGCTTTTATATTTTGGCATGGCAAGAGACGACGCTAATAAGCAGACATTTTGCCTGTCAGTAATTTTCTTAAAAACTTTGTCAAGGATTCGTCTTGTTAGCAATTGGCCCAGCTGCGAGAGCTATCCCAAATAAAGCCGAGCTTTACTTTGAAAGGAAAGTACGAGGGAAAAGTGTAAGGTAGCAACTAACCCGGTTGTTAGCGCCTCCCAATAATGCGGACGTCATGAGAATCGGCTTTCATGTTAAGGTTGGTATAACGCTGACTAGCGTTATCATTATCTGGCTGGCTTAAGGATTACGTAAAGATATCTTTTATATCCCGCGATGATTTGGCTTTGAAGTTTATTAAGCCTAACTAGCCCTTAGTAGGTACTGTATTTCAGAGAACTAAGTGTAAAAACTGTGTTGTGAAAATATAAACAAACTTAAATTAGCAGTGTAATATTACACAGATTTTAGACTAAGTAGTCTATGAGTGAGCGGCTGCGAACCTCACTCCTCGACAATGTTCTACAAATACGAATGCAAAAGATATTCCGTTGTAAAACCAAGTACCTACAGTTTAGCACTTCGAATATATCTATCAAAAGTATTATTTAATCGTAACACGTTTACATTGCATAACACTGTAACACAAATCTGTATCAACGGGCCAGCCTGCGTCTAGTTTTGACTGACTCCTCACCGGATTTTGGCAGATAACCGATGCCCTCTTTGGCTCAGAAGTGTGTGGAAATACTCAACGTGCTTCGTAATACTTGATAACCTACTGCTACGATGGAATCGTCGGGTATTTTTCCGTATAATTTCTGTATTATTGCTATGGTTCTATTTAAAGGTACAGATAGTAGGCGGGTTCACACGTGACTACAGATAAAATAACTATCTGTAAGATGCCTTCAGCAAAAAATTTTGGTATTGTTTATAAAAATATATGTGTTGTAAATAGCAATTCAGCTTAGTTAAAATAATCAGTATTATTTACTTTGACATGAATAACGAATGAGTGACAAAAAACAAATGCGAATGTGGGTGGAAGAAGTCGTGGACAAACTAGGTCTAGCTTTGTAGGTCAAATAACCTAAGTACCTACTCAATGATGGAACGGTAAACAGTACTCGGTACCGATGGGCATGTATGAAGCGATTAATTGAAGTAAAAGAAGCAATTTAAGTGTCGGCAACGCGCGAGTGATACCCCTGGTTTTGCAAGCGTCCATAGGCATAGAAGCGTTTACCATCAGGCGGGCCGTATGCTTAGTGCTAAAAAAAAAGCAAAAGAGGCGAGCAAGTGAAGAGCGACATGCTACTCTGTACTCTTTGCCTACACTGTGAAGGATTTGGCGTGATGTACATTATGTATTATTAGATATAGAGTTCGTAATAAAGGTTCATTTCCAATCATGTAGTTATTTTTGTCCCTGCCTATTACTGCAAGGAGCCTTCCTCATCGTGACTAGTTCGCGAAATATATCTAAGTAATCTAAAGCTATCTAGCATTCGAGAATTAACAACGATACGCCGTCACTAAGTAATAAGTTAAGTCGGTAGCTGTTTATAAACATATATAACTTGGAGATATCATTATTATCGCGCGTGTTCAAACACGAATCACGTGTGTGATTTGCGAATAGTTTTATCGATTGTAGAAATACCTTTGATGTGTTTCACAGAATCGGGTATCGATATTGCTGTCTTTATTGTTGCTGAAACAAAGGGAATATTTTTGTGAAGCCATCATATTTTGAATGTATATTTTTGTGAATGCATTTTTTGTTTGCGTATTTGCAACGCTGTATTGTTATTTAATCTGGGTATATAATTATTCGGTTTATAAGTAGATGTGTATATAAGCAGGTAACTTATACTATGGAAATTTTTTGTTTGTTTTGAATGAGGGGATAAACTACTGAATCCATTAAAAAAAAGCTTTCACAAAGTGGTAGGGTGTACCACTTTGTGAAGTTGAGTTACCCTGAGTTAGAAATTAATTGAAATAATTGTGTTTTTCTAAGCTCGTTTGCTTATTTTAACTATACTCCCCAAAATCACGTTTATAATAATGTTTGTCTGTTTGTTCTGGCTTATCTCTGAACCAGCTGACCTGATTGTCATGAATAATAAGCAATCTTTTTCTTGAGAAGCCACACGAGACACGTCATGAGCTACAGTTTTTTTTTATACCACTAAGGCGGCACACAAACATACGGCCCACTTGATGGTTAGCAGTCACCGTAGCTTATAGCTGCTACCAACACCAGGGTTATTACTAACGCGTTGCCAAACATGCTGTTGTTGAGAACTGACTGTGCTAGCAGTATTAATACTAGCGCAGCGTATCTTCGTGAAGCACTGGCAACGTTACTTACCGCAGAAACACAACACTACATCAACTGGCGGCTCCAATTTTAATGGTAAGACTCCCAGGAGATAAATTTATAATACAGTAAATGTCAATAACATTACTCTTTTGACGCGTTATGTTGCTGTGATGATTAGTTATCAGAACTCTTCGAGGATGTGTTGATTGTAGGGATGTTTGTTCATTCCTTCTTATTTGCTCGGAGTTTCCTTCTGATATTAGGTTGACAACGTGCTAGTAATTGCCTTTGATATTGCCGGCGTCCATAAGATTATGGTAGCCTTTGCGATCGCTAGAAGTACAGCGTTTTCTCGCAATATGGAGTTGACAACGCTACGCACTAGTTGTGCTCCGAGTTTAATATATATATAATAGGATAGGCTGCGGTAAAATCTTAGCTACAAGTGGACCGTACACTCGTCTCGTCACTATTAAAGTGTAAATCAAAATCAAAATAAAAAATCATTTATTTAGTTATTCAGTCTAAACCCTAATAAGTTACTTATGAAGGTCTAAATTACCACCATCAAATGGTCTGTAATGGTATCATGCTCCCATGCCGTAATCCCAATTTTTGAGGGCGACTCAATATATTGACCTCCTACAATGTTCTCCCACTATCAGCCCTCGTATCTACTTACTATCTTCCTAGCCAGTAGTATGCGTGGTTTTGTATGCTACCAATTTTCGGATTCATGACAGTGGTAGCGGTATGAAACTTGTATATCTGGACGGGCAATATCGTGCTGTACCTCTCATCCTCGCCTTGGTGGAGTGAATCCTTATCAATCAAAAGACTTCATAATTTAATGATTAACTTTAAAGTAAACTAGTCTTCAATATTTTTGATTACCTGATTTTGACTGGTATTCTATTTAGTCATTTTGAAAGTAATAGAGGTTTCCGAAAATCGAATATTCTCGCGTATTGAAATTTCCAAGTTCAAAATCAGAAAAAAAAACTATAATAACTTAGGTACCTTACCTTCTTCAATTTTCGTTTCGCCGTAATGATACCGTAAAATTCACACCACGTAAGCCTATGGAAATAAATACACACGTAGGGAGTAATAAAGGTATTTTTACACAAAAAGTAGGTTATTACGCCGAGTGAAATGTACCCCTCACGTCAGGTTCCGAGTGTGGCAAAATTACATTTCACACATCTAGTGACCTCGGTGAAATATGAGCATTATTATTTAAAATGTATTCTTAGTGAATACCGCGAGATGTTCACGCGTCTGGTCTTTATTAGAAAAGTATGATTTTTTCATTATTAAAACCTTTTTCATAAGTGACGACGCTATATGCGAATATATATCATTTGATGAACAGGTCTTCAGGAATTTGGTCTTCAGTTAGGTATAGCAAAGACAACTAAACCTTGTTTGTTGATTCTACTTCTTATTCACTTAATCTGAATACATCCGTATTGTCGCGTTTTAGATACACGAGACGATTGATGGTAAACGCCAGTTTTCTACCACTAGTGGTTAGATTGATTCAGCAAAAAACCTAATATCCCAATCAGCAAAATTATTTATACCGCCTAAGTAAAAATGGGTATTTCTCAGCAAATTTCAAAATTTACAAACAAAAAAAAAAAGAGTTACATGCATTAACTATAACTCAGAGTAGATAATGGTGCAAATTCTTCTTCTTCTTCTTCTTTAAGTTGATGGCGACGAGCTTATATACTGCTATTCCGCCAATGTCAAGTGGTGATGGTGCCAATTCTGTTGTTCAAAATTACTAAACTTAACTAATTTGACAGGTCTAAAAATATTGCCATCCTTATTTAACCCCGCACATGAGAGGGGATAGCAAGACTTTTAGACCTGTCAAATTAGTTAAGTTTAGTAATTTTGAACAACAGAATCGACACCATTATACTACTATAATAAGTGTTTTTTTTTTATTTCAATGCTTGCTGTCTCACCTTGTCCCTTAGTACAAAAACATTACTAAAATGCCATCTCATCTCAAAAATACAAATAGTTTTAATAATAAATTTATGAAAATATATCAAAAAGATGTTTGTTATTGGTGTCGACGGTGTTGTTCAAAATTACTAAACTTAACTAATTTGACAGGTCTAAAAGTCTTGCTAACCCTTTCTCATGTGCGGGGTTAAATAACGATGGCAATATTTTTAGACCTGTCAATTTAGTTAAGTTTAGTAATTTTGAACAACAGAATTGGCATTATTGTCTATATAAGCTTCTATCTTACAACGATGTGTTTATAAAAACGATAATTCGATTTTAAGTATGTCCCGCAAAAATAATTCCCTCACTGTTACGAATATTCGATTTCTGAACGAATCGAAAGATATTAAGGAACGCAGCCTTAATTTTTTATTACCTGGCAACACTCAAATGATTCAAAATTACGATTTCTTCTCAATCGTAGGTGAGTTTGTGCAAAAAAAGTATAATATAACTATAATGTATGCGTGTGGAGTTGAAGACATTAATATTCAACACAAAAGGGTCCTGAGCTAAAAACGTAAAAAAATAAATCAGTTAAAGATCTATGGCGACACCGAAAAGTCACTGGTCGCCACAGTATTTTCTTAAGCATTGTGTCTTCAATCAAGTTTACACAAGTTGCCAATATAACGTGTGGTGCGAAGTTTCGAGCCGGATATTGTACAGGAGATTGCAGATGCCAGCTTTAAAGGCATCTGGGATTTTGTCGCGTGTATTCTACTCCTACGTAAATATCACAATATTCTATAGTGCTGTCCTTTTACATAAGTATTGCTAGTAGTAGTAACACTACACTACAAAAATAGAATAATTCATTGTTGTTTCTTGCAATCTATATTTTATATATCACTAAGAAATTTTAAAGAAATACTTTCGAAAATGTTCATCATAAATTTGAGCGCTGAGCTGTCGATTCTGTTCTTCAAAATTACTAAACTTAACTAATTTGACAGGTCTAAAAATATTGCCATCCTTATTTAACCCCGCACATGAGAAAGGGATAGCAAGACTATTAGACCTGTCAAATTAGTTAAGTTTAGTAATTTTGGACAACAGAATTGGCACCATTGTCAGTTTAACTTATGCGATTTCTTTCTTTTGCTTCTGTCTACCGCAATCTCTTCGACTTCCTTATTCGCTGTAGGTAGGAGATCATGGCAAAGTTTGTGGATTGAAAATCCATCTCACTTATTGATAACAATAAATTAATATTTGTAGTTATTTTCTCACTGCAAGGCAGATAATCATACTACTCAGTTTGTCAGCCTTATATATTAGGGGTATAAATAATAATAGGTATATACAAAGATTGATACTCGTGCAACTTAATAAATACCAATTTATTCATAATAATACTTGTTCGTTCATAACTTATCATATACAAAGATAAACACATTTAAAATTAAGGGTACGGAAAATATGAATTTCAAGCGAACAATACACAAAACATAAACTCATAAGTTACACAGGCTATATAATAAAGCTATTAAAAATTCAACGCTGAAGCACTTGGACGGCAAACATAAAAAGCATAAAATTATCATAACCAGAACCTTCAAATTACTCTAAAATTCTGGTACATTAAGGTGACTTCATGTTATATTAAATCTATCTTAAATGCGGACGTGAAGATGGTTTATGTTTCAAACAGGTGTGTCGGCTTGTCACCCAATCTTGACGGAGGCATATCCGAGAGCTCTGATTCTACTCATGCCGCCATCTGGGGCTATCGTTACTCTAATGTGTGTTATATTACCTGAGTCGCAGTCAAACCAGTGTTCCTTATTCGCTGACATCTGGAAATAAAAGGAGAATTTTAGCAACTTGATGCTTGATTGAAATTCATGTTTTGAACATGTTTCAGTTTAGTCTAAGCTCGCTGCAACTATCATATGATAGTTCTATTAATCTGTGTCTTGGGTATTTCTCCAAAAATATATTGAAACATCGGCTTGGTCTCATTTTGTATGTAATAAACTGATTGATTAAAAATATTTTACTTATGAAAAGCTACACTACAAAAGGCCATAATTTTACTATATATATATATGTCATCGGAAGATAACAAGAACCGCAAATTTATAAATTTCCTAGGAAATTTATCAACCTTCGTAGGATTCTAAACGAGAGATTAATTGTATTAATTTACGCCCACATTTTCGCAAATTAATAAACTTACCGAACAAAAAAAAAAACAACCAAAAATGTTACAAACGGTGCACGTAAATTAATACAATTAATCTCTCGTTTAGAATCCTACGACGATTGATAAATTTCCTAGAATTTCCTAGGACATTTATAAATTTGCGGTTCTTGTTATCTTCCGTTGACATATATATTGTTACTCAGGCACAGTCACGAGTAAAAACTAGTCAGCAAATTAAGTTTTATAAAATATACCAAAGCATTCATATTATCACAATCATTATCATATTTCATGTAAATTACCTTGGTAGGTTGCAAGATATTATGCCACGAGAGATTCTTCAATTCTTCAGACCAGTCAGCGTTGTTCAGATTTATTCCTTCGATCACTATGGAATCAGGGTAGTTCCCTTTAAAGTGTGAGGTATCTATGCACAGTTGCTGAATCCTTCCAGGGAATCCAAGCTTAAAGACAGCCCATTCTTGGCCTAAGAAAAAAAAAATGTTGCATCATTTTTAAACAAATATTGTGGAACAAACCATTTTAACAAACCACAAATACAATTTAAACAATTATAGAATTAGACAAGTTACCTAAATTGTAATTGTAGTCTAATGGTATATAATTTTAAGATTAACTTCACCTAAGCCCTTACCAAATTCAATGACGTATATAGTGCCTAAAAGAGGATGACGGACTCACCATCTGTCACGTTGGCACAAAATTATCTTCGATGGAATGTGATTGTTGTAACACCTCTGCGTATCTCAACGGGGACCATTGTGGAAAATCGTGCAGATACAAGTCCTTACCAGTAACTTTCATAGTGCCATCATCATTAGCTTCGATGACTTTGGGTCTATCCAGTCTTCTAGCTGTCTCCCAGCCATCAGCCATACAATCACCCTTCAGAGGTTTTATTAGATTCTTGGGATGACCATAATGGGCGTTTGAGTAGCCTAAAATTCAAGAAATTTGTAGTGTAAGACGGAATAAATTATACTAGAGGGCACTGACCTAGTATATAGGGTAATTCATTACATTAAAGTTTTTATCATTACCAGAAACTTTTAGAGACGTATATCAATAAAAGTAAGCAATATTTTAATTTTTGAACTGACACTTAATAATTCATAATCACATCTCAATAAATTTGCATTTGAATTCGTTTGCTTTTTTATATTTAAAAATCTTTTCACCTTGACATATTCCACCATTGAGCATCATAACCAAATCAATGAGCTCATTGCTTAGTGGAGGCGGCACTTTGGCTTCCCCGAATACCCTGAGCCTTGATATGCCTCCATCCGGATACATGTTCACCCTGATGTGTGTATAGGCCTCATCACTAAGTACCTGGAAAATTTAATGTTTTAGGAATATATGGTTTAATGATTTTTATAATAATTTTAGTTAGATCCTGCCATACAATAAAACAATAAATAAATATACATTTTAGAGCGTTGTTTTAAACCATTCTAATATAATGTAGGTATATCAACAGACAATGGTTATTTTTCATTCATGAATATAAATAAAATAACTCTTTAATTACTTTTCTAGCTGGACATACTCGTATAAATCTGCTTGGTATTAAAATAACAAAAACTAAAGCATTACAAATTCCTGGAATTGAAACATTTTTATGAGTATCGAAAACAGATAAACATTGTTACGAATGAAAGACTGACATGTCTGAAATGATTCGACCTCTGAAATGTTCATCGTGAATTTGTACACTATTTTATTTTGGAATAAGAGCAATTTCACGGCGTTGCTTTTAAAAAACATGTCTTTAGAAGGCAACCCTTTAAAATTGGTATTTGGTTTAAACTGCTCAATCACGATTCGGGTTTGAAATCAGGCTCCGTAAAATAAACTCGTATTCTTAACTCCACGATTTCAACGCTAGCTAGATGTTTGAATTTTAAATTTAAGTCTCATTATTAAAATTGGAATGAATGTTCGAAAGACTTTCTTGAAATTCGAGATTTTTTGATTTCGTCTACCTATATGTATGTAAATTTAAGAGCACAGTTACTTTCTGTCTGAGATGGTATTTTCTCAAGGGATGGTGCAAGAGAGCTATTTTGAAGTTCATATTTTGTAGTAAATCACTGACCCTTCTTTATATGCGGCAATGTTTTTTTTATATATTTTGTATGACTATCTCTTTTAATGGTTTTTATTCACTAGATCCTTGTAAACACTTTGTCACTTATCAAAATTAACTCCATTCAAACCAACATTTACCAACTCCAGCAATACTTACATATATGCATATCCCTATCCGTTTAGAGAGTAAAGAGCGCCTTTATTTTTTACTAACATACCTCTTTGTTCTTCTGCATTAATCAGTCTCTATGATAACGTACCTTCTGATAGTTCAACCGCGTGTCCTCATTGCCAGACCTCAAAGCAGTTATAGGCACAATCTCATCCCATTTATCAGATTTCAACACATCCATCTGGTTGATCATTAACTTGCTTGCCGCTGTTCCAATCTGTGGGCTCCTTTCTGGTATTAATTCTTCATCTGTAGGAATGATATATTTTTAAGGTTTGGGTAAGTTCAATAATTTCAATTAGTATAAGTTAAAGGCAACCGAGCGAAGTCAAAAAAGGAATGTAAAAATACTGCCTCTTAATATTTTCTTTGTATCAACAATTGTAAAACAAATATTCGTGAATTCCATGGTAAGTAATCAGCTTGATCAAAGAATAAACTAAGACTAATTTCTCACTGCCCTATTCTTTGATAAAATGTTCCTAAATACATATAATTATCCATGAGTAAAAAATAGGCAATTTTTATCTTGGCCTTAAGTTTGGCAATCCTGTGGCCGGTCGCGTAAAGAATTGCCCTATAAACAACGTACTGGCGACTTGCCACAGGTAAACTGTTCGTAAAACATTTATGTCACACATTTAAAAGAAGTTTATGAACACTGCTACACTACTGCAAAAGACTGTACGTTTCTTATGAAACCAATCCGGATGTTTTTGTGAAGTAAAAGAGCGTGCTTATAATGTATTCTAATCTATTCTATTCTAAGGTGGCAAACATACGTTTGCCCTCCTGATGGTATGCAGTAACCGTAGCCTATGGATGCTTGCAACACCAGGGGTATCACTCACGCGTTGCCGACCCTTCAAAAGTCTCTTCACACCCTTCTTGAAGAGCCCCATGCTGTACTCCTAAGGGAAAACCTCGGCGGGGAGTTCATTCCACAATTTGATTTTGCGCGGGAGAAAACTCCTTTGGAACCGCACCGTGCGAGACCATTTCGGTTCCAATGTGTGGCGGTGAATTCCCCGCCGCAATTTTTAAAACCTAAGGTAAAAAAACGAAGGTGAAGAACTAACAGGTAAAGAGATTTCAGAGTCAGCAGTGAGTGATTATTACCCCTAGTGTTGCAAGTGTCCATATGCTACGACAACCACTACTATAACCTTAGCAATGGCACAAAAAATGAATACGAACTCTGAAAAAAAACTAGAAAAATAAAGTTCTTTATTTATTTAGATCATTAAGGGCAACACTCTTTTGTTATTCAGTTAACCCCATTATTTTTCCGTTATCTACTTGTACTTACTAGTTATTAAATACCATACTACTAAAGTATTCACCACGAGGCGTCAAACAAAGTATTCATACGTGAAAAGCCCTGAATATTTAATGCAACACGGATGTAGAAAGGTTCAAATTTAGTTCAAATCAATTGTAAGCTTACTGTACCGTGTCAAGGGCTAATAAAAATTACCTTCGGGGGACAAATAGGCCGCTTGGATAGAATATTTCGGTGCGTAGTTACCGGTGAAAAAGGCAGTGTCTACTAGCAGACCTGAAACAAGAACTGTAATAAGAATTTTGACGATAACATCACCGCTTATAAATCATACCTAAGTAAGTAACACTTAATTATAAATGCGAAAGGTGGTATGTTATGTTTGTTTGTTTTTGTTTTACACTGTAGCCTTATGGTGAACATCTTTTTAAATCTAATATCATTTATTTGATCAAAAATGAACTGTACCAAAACGATATAAAATTGATATTGATATTTTTAGACAAAATAGTATAAAGGCTAAAGTTGAACTTCGATAACGTTTCTAAGAAAATAATATCGCTTGTCTTTGGCACTAATTTAATTTAAAAAGGTCTGATAGTTATCAATGGCAATCCAAGTGTTCTATGGTCGTATCTTTGGTAGTAATATCCATATTAAAATGTGGAGCCAAGGACTAAAATCCTTTGAGAGCACAAAGTTTTGAGTAGACTTTTCTTATCTACAAACTTGTGGGTTTAAATTGCATGAACGCAGTATTCATATACGTAGGTTTATATTTTACTCTACACAAACCAGGAATCAAATTGCGAACAGATTTTAGATTAGCGATTTGAATAGCGATGTCAAAGGAAGCTAGCCTCAGTATTTTGAAATGTTGCTTCAAAAATTCAGTAACAAATGAACACAATTTAGTTTTTGTTCAATTTGTTTGAAAAGAGTCTGCCCGAACGGGACATACGGGGTGAGCATAATGTAGTATGTATGTGTTGTGTGTGTGAATAAAAGGAAATATTAAATTTAAAACAATATCTTCGCGCCTTTCCACGAGGGTCTCTGAAAGGGTAGGCAGATAAGTTACAACACCCATTTTTCACCGAAGAAAATTGTAAGATGGTGAGTCTGTCACCGTATAGGCACTCCATACGTCCTTGAATTTCTTCTCAGACATATGCAGGTTTCCTCACGATGTTTTCCTATATTGTAAAGCTCAGGGTGTGATTAATCAATTTAAAAAAACTCACCTCTGATAACACAAACAGTAGATAGCTTGATGATGCACCAGTCGTGTCCGGGAATTCTCTTCCTACGTGTCTCCCACCCATCCATCCACTTGCCGAATTCAGTGTACTTGTCTTCAATATTAACTGGTTCTTTGTTTGCTATCATATTCTCACATATCGCGAAGAAATCGTCAGTCGCGAACAACACTTTACCGCCAGCCTAGAATAAAATACCCTTACTTGAAAATGTATTTTGACAAAATATTTTCTACAACAGGATTGGCTACGCGTTAGTAGGTATAAGACTACACTAAGTGTCAGCTGCTTACTATCAGGCGGATCGTACGCTTGTTTGCCAACATCGTTAAAATTATAAGTAAATCGTGACTGGCGTGATGATATGTTTGTATTTAAGTAATTTAATTACTAGTAATAATAACAGAAAAAACAAAAAATGGTAATAAAACATTAACATTTGAATTTTATACATTCCTTAAAAAGTTTCCCATTTGCCCTATACAGAGTTCACATTATTTCGTATTATAACATTGAATATTGCATTTTTAAACTAAATATTTTCTGATGATGTTACGTGGAAGTCCTGAAACACGTGTCGGAAGAAACCACTTCTGAGCTCACACCTGGGCGCAGGCCGTTCGACCGTATCACACTCATTAAGCGGAAAAAGCAAATTATAATATAAATATTTTTAAACAAAAATGTTCAAAACTCACATTATCGCTGGCAAATTCACTTAATTCAATAAAGGCAGGAGCTTTGTCGTCTAACATTTTCTCAAATAAATTAAGGATTTAATTTGTACGTTAATTACAATACAAGTGTATCACCATGAGAGACGAAGCTAGACTGATTACAGACAGAATGTGTAACCTTTTATACGATACCAATTCGATGTAATTGTATTATTAATCATTTTAAAAATAAACACGGCCAACCGCGAATGTGCTCGCATTGAGAGTTTTCCGCACAAAAAGCTGAATAGATTATATTTCTTAATTTAGAAATGAGTTTGAAATTGATTGAAGAAAACATTTCTGATATTATATTCGATATGTATTATAAGTATGTATTTACAAAAAAAAAGTATATAAGTATTATATCTGCTACTGGTTCCCGTAATACAAGCTTTGCTTAGTTTGAGGCCAGGTGGCGCTGTGTGATAATGTCCAAGCATTATTATTATTATTATTATTATTTGAGGTTATTTTTATAGAATACTGATTGTTTTTATCACTTAGCTACCCAACGAATCTGGTTTTTAAGCTAAACCGTTTACAAATCAGAGTTATCGTGGAAGCATATTGTACAACCATAATTATTATTAACTATCAAAGATATATTTTTGAATATAGGTAAAGCCCCCACATAATCCAACAATTTAACACTTTCCAGATGGAATAAATAAGTATTAATTAATGAATGCACAAAAATACAACAAAGATTTAATTTCTATTTTGTCAAATACAACTGAGCAAAAAAGTTATCAACACAGCCTTGAAATACAAAAAAGCAAACAAAACATTAAATAGATAGATTGTCTATCTACAGTCGATTTGTGGTTAGTCCGATAATTGCATCGTGCACTAAAATAATCCAGCGGAATATAAATTATTGATTGAAAATGACGAGACCGCTGGTCTAGGGGTTAGTATAGACTGCTATGATAGGGATCGCGGGTTATTCTAGTTTTTCAGTTTGTATTATAAATATGTATTTATAAAAAGTTTATAGGTATTTTATTAACTGCTGGTTTGCATAAATCTTTGCTTAACATGGAGGCAGATGGCCCTGTGTGATAATGTCCGTGGATTATTATGACTAAGTCCATTATTTATAAATGTTCTTAACTGTATATCTTCCGGGACCCGGGAGGTAGATAACAATATTCGTTCTACCCGCGAATCAAGAAGAAGGCGACGTACACAACTACAATCAGTCAGCCCGTGACCACGGCCGATGCAACTCGGTCGAAACGTCGGGAGGTAAATAAACAATTTAATATCGCGTATAAGACCCGTTTTCATGTCATTACTATGTGTTTAAATCGCGAATGTTTAAAAAACTGTATATCTTCCAACAATATTCATAAAATACATCTAACCTTATTATTATTAAGATCAAAACAATAATATACACTTTAGTTTATCTACAGAAAAACGTTTAAGAGTGCTTGTCTATCAATCAAGGAACCCCAAAACATTGGTCTCGTGCCTAATCGGTCACAGTTCACAACGATTAGAACTGTGTTAATCGTTTCTTAACTTAGTATATTATTATCTTCCTAATTACAAACTCAAAATATCCTATTACAATGTAGTGAAGTTATTTTTATAAAATAATATTTAATTGATATATTAGAAGATATTAAAAACTTACAATAAACTAAACTAAGAAGTACAAAACTTAAATACCTACACGTAAAATAAAAGTACCACGAACCACTGTCACGGGGAAGTGTGCCAAGAAGGCTGGCAGCATATATACATATATCATCATCATCATGAAATATTATTTTATAATTAAAATATATAATGAAACCTTTTTTTATATATATTTTTTTATGTGTAACATCTTACCACTTGCTTCTCTAGGAGTGATTTCGTAAAATCGGACGGAAATGCAGGAAGTCGGGAACAGTTCTGCCAATTTAGCGACTTTACCGCTAGAATTTACGACTTGTTTAGGTCTTAGAGACAAAAAAACTTTTTTTTCTTAAATAAAGACACTAATCTATATTTACCTTGAATATATTAACAATTATTTGCACTTCAATTACTATTTAGGTAATAGTTAAATAGGTTTTGGGAACATGAGAAATAATATTGACACCAAAAGAATAACAAATATCAAGTGGTAACAAAGTAAATAGTTATATTATCTGTTTAATTAGGCTACGGGAATCATTTGCGCTGCTATTGAGTATACCGTATCACGGTAACGGGTCAAAGGAGCAAATATCTGGATTTAACCAGTTGGAATGATACTGTTATCGGTGGGGGAAACTGGTTTGCTCCCTGGGTGTGTGCATTTAGAGTCATTGTGACTTGGAGGAAGGGGCATAGTTGCAGTAGCATTTAAATCGCACATCAAGCGACCAGTGAACCGAGCCGAGTCTCTTGTGTAAGCCAGTTGAACGTCTTTTCCAATCGACAAAAGCCAAACGAATAATGCTTGCACATTATTACAAAGTGCCATTTGTTCCCAAACTAAGCTAAATTTGTACTATGGGTACCAGCAGTTAATATATACTTTTTATTTAATTATTGTAAATACATTCTTATTGTACATATCAAGCACGCAGACGCTAGTCAAACATCTCCAGCACATAAATGTTTGCCGGCGGGAATCGAACCCGCGACCCCTAGCGTCGCAGGCAGGTATACTAACCACTAGACCAGGTAGTCATTATTATATCCAAGAACTATAATAACTAAAAGGCCCTTGTCGCTTCAGCAATCGCCAAACCATTCGCCATCTCTTTCACCTCCTTGGTCTTCTAGGGTCGACAGCGCGCGATTGGTGGATTGGATTGGTGTTGCAAGCGTCTATAGGCTACGGTAACTGTTTACCACCAGGCGGGCCGTATGCTTATTTGGCACCTTAGTGGTATAAAAAACATAACGATAGCCTTTTTATCTATCTGCTGGAAGTAACTCACCCTTGGCCTCCCCCTAACTTCGATCTCTAAATGTTCAAGTTATTGTACAGTGTCCTTAACGTCTCCTTAATGCCAGCACAGCGCATGCTCGAGCTCTAGCTACTTACTGATACCTTTGAATATTTCCGAAAACGCTTTTGCAATGCAATTATTCTCATGATCCTTCTTTCTCTCTACTACATAAAACTGATAGGTGAGAATAGACGAGGAAATTATATAGCGATTGTTACATAAATTACAACCTAAAATAGCTGGTCTATTGCCACTAGTTCAGTTGACTGAACTAGTGGTATATTTTTTCTCGGCTTGAATAAATAATAATAATAATGTTCGGACATTATCACACAGCTCCATCTGGCCCCAAACTAAGCAAAGCTTGTACTAAAGGAACTAGCAGCTGATATAATTCTTATATATTTTTTTTGTAAATACAAACTTATAATAAATACTAAAGACCCAAATGTTTCTTTACGCTTTGTCAATTGTGATCAAATCGAAAACAATCTATGTGTTGGTCAGTTTATCCGTCAATTACCATTATTGTCCTATTTCAGTTAAATTGAATCGTTATAAATAGATGTATTATGTCGCGGTTTCAGTTATATGGATATAAAACAGTTGAATTGCGGTTTACTTCGTTTTTGTACGCATTGAACGTTTTTATCTACTTCTTGAGCATTCACAGTAATAGTATTGAGAAGAAACGACATGGCCTTGAATATTACAAAGACATAACACAAACAAAGACGAACCGGTGGTAATTTAGACCTTATAAGATTTTTTTTATTGTGATTTTTTATTTTTTATCAGGAAAAAAATAAGAAAATAAATGGTAGGTATTTAGAATTTCGTCATCATAAACTTTTTTATCATCATCATCATCGCCTTCGCCTCGTTTTTTTATACACATGTTTTTTATACATAGGTGGCACACAAGCATACGGCCCAACTGATCCTAGTAGAAAATTATCCTTAGTAGATAACCACATCTCATCATCATCATCTTTCCATCATTATCATAACATCAACATAAAATAATTACTTTTATTATTATCATAGTTGGCCAATACTTTGCAAACTCAACGATGTGCACTATGTATTGCTCGTCGGCCAATCATGCCATTCAAATAGTCGCACAATACTTAAATTAACACACCTTTGTATTGTTTTATCGATGCAGACTGTTAATTAGACGTATCAGACACACTTATCAGTCGTGCATAGTACTGGTTGCAACTGGATGTCTTCTTGTGTCTGGTGCAAAGTCTGATGTAAATATTCCACTTTCTAGCAATGTTACATAGTTATCAGTACATTAATCTTTTGTTCTGGCTCTGGAATTATTTTACTCAGTAAATTTAGCTGATACCGATGAAAAATTTTGGTGAAAAATGGTTGGTGATGGATGAAGCCATAGTCTCCTCGAACGAATACGTCTAGGACTTAGTGCACAATCACATATTGATAATAATATTGCTTGGACATCACCACACAGCGCCATCCAGCACCAAACTAACCAAAGCTTGTACTATGGAAACCAGCAACTGATTTAATACTTATATCCTTTTTGTAAATACATACCAAACACCCAGACGCAAGGCAAACATGTTTGTCACATAAATGTTTGCCCCGGCGGGACTCGAACCCGCGACCTCTAGCTTAGCAGTCAGGTGTACTAACCACTAGACCAGCGGTCTCGTCAATATTGTTTAGCTACAAAGAGTACATTGGCATAGGATAGCCTAGATATAATTAGCAATGTGCAACATTTGTCTGTAAATCTTCCATTAGAAATAAATAAACAAATAAATCACCACTACGTTTTACTTTACTATTCTGTATTAGTGTGTGCCGGTAGCAGGAACATTGTCGAGAACGTATTCGAAAACGTAACTCGCCAAATGTCAAAATTGTCATACAAATTCTTAGTTCCACTTTTCACCGCCGCAGCGCTGTTAATTTTCCAATACAAAAATAGTCGAAGGCGATACGAAAACGTTGTAGACAATGTTCCTGCTACCGGCACTGTGCGCTTAGTATTATTAGTTACTTATACAGTGTAGATAATATACGTTATACATTCGGGTTCTGCATCTGGGTATGAATATGGAAGCCGTTTTATATAGTTTGGTGGTCCTAAATTAAGCTACATCTAAGTGTGTCATCGTTTTAATAAGTAGGCTAAAAAATATTTTAAGCTTCACTAATCATGTCAAAAGTAGTTTGAAAAGGTAATTCAGGTCATAGGTCAGATGACACACGGTACACAACCCTCTGAGATGTATTTGGTAGCTGATTTGACTCAACTCTTAACCTTCAAAATTACTTGTATAATATGTACTTTTACATGGCACGGTGTGAGCTTGGAAACATTTCTTGTTTTGTTGTAAAAAAACTGACTGAGAGATACGTACAAATCATACATACACACATACATGCATATGATTACGCTTTTAAGTCAGACCCGTTTTAGGCAGACCCGTTGTTAGTAGTTGAGTTTATTAGTATTGATAAATCATAATAAAATAGTACAGTTTGGTTAAGTATCGACACAAATAAAGAACAAAAATAAGAACATAAGTATTTACTGAATCCTCGGTGAGAACACACAGTTCCTCCTAGCCGTTTATTTTGAAACATTCACATTTTTTTAGTACAAGCATAACGCAATCAATAAGAATCAAACTGGGAGATCGATAGCTAACTCATACTGCATACGTCAGTCACGCGCATTAAAAATAGAAGGGAAAAAAAATATGAAGAAAATTTATTGAATATCAAAAATATCATGAGGATTATGTCAAACAGATTTTAATTACCGTCTTGTAGGAAGTTTGGAGGCTACTAATTACATTATTTATTTAACAAGCGCCTATATAATCACATATTTGAGCTTGATACACAGTTTGATATCACACATTCCCCAAAAAGTCGTAAATATACGCCGACTGTAATAATACAATTTTCATAACTAAAAATGACTGTCATAATACCAAGTTCCAACATTTTACCCGGGTGGCTCTTCTCGCGCGAGACAATGACCGGTGACGTTTCAACGAGGTGTAGAGTGCACCACTTCCATTACTGCTTGTCTTCACGGTGATATATTGTTTTTCGTTGGATAACAATTATATTACAAGGTGCAACTAGAAATCTACGATAAAAAAACGATACGATAATAGTTTTGCTTCATCTTACCAAGTTGCAAGCATGAAACTAAACCATAATAAGCATGAACTTTCCATAGGAGTTCTTTATACATATAACGTAATATAATATTGTAGGTTAGTAGCAAGAAAATACTTTAGAAAATGCATCCCCATTAGGCATAAGAAGGCGTACATGATAAGAAATAAAATAAAAGTCTAAAGCGCGACTTCCCTCATACTTATTATGAAAAACTAACACATACTAATGTAGATTACCTCAACACTTTCAAGACAACGATATAACAAATAAGCCCTATCTGGAAAACGTATGTACCACTAAAATGGCTCTCTTGATATTGATTTGTCCAAGCAATGCTTTCTAATATTTTCTTTTAGACTGGCGTGGCCAATGGACCATCATTTGTTACCGCTGAGAATTCCGCTGAGAGCAATTAATTACTGACCACTTCATTGAATCAGGATTGGGTTTTTCCATCAATTGTTTCAAGACATTGTTGAGCGATTGAAAATATTATAAGAAATGAGATGTTACAATCTAACTAACTTAAGTACAATTTGAAATAAAATACTTTTAGCAATTCTCTCTAACTTGGATATGATTTACGAACCCTCATTTATAAAGGTTGATCTTTAAGGTCAGCGGTCACTGCTCACGCAAAAATAAATTTAATTTTAGTTAAGTTTAATTTAACATAGTTAAATTACACACATACATAATTACGCTAAGTCCCTCACACCACTTTTCCTTTTTGTAAATTCGTAATAAATAAGTATTTAATGTGTTTTCTTCGATGTTTGTAGTATCTGTAAATTATATTATTATTTGTTAGGGCGTCGCGTCGATGACGTCATTCTAATTATAAATAAGAGATAATTATCCCTTCTTCATGCTATACAACTAGTTATTTGGGATAAATACAGACCTTTATAAAGGGCTACCTTATAAAACTTTTTCACTGAGATAATAAAATTCAAAATTCAAAACATTAAAACTTCATTCATTTTAATCAAACTCAAGTGCAGCCGTAAAACAAATGTAACGATGAGATATAATCACGGCCGCGATACCACCTGTTACGCGGCATTCAATCACATTTACGTAAACCTTTAAACCTAAATGCTATAAAGAAAAAGGTAGCCGTTACGTCATATAGTTTTGGTCCTATATTCAGAGTTAAGCATCAATAGAACCATATCTATTCAACCTTCTGACATATATGTGTAATCATACAATTCTAAACTATTTATGTTATCTCAATTGCAATAGCTATAGGTATATTTATCCCTTAAGCGACGTGTCGGCTATAATATTTTATTCTTCAGTCGTTTGGTGAAAATTAACCTAGGTCGTCCCCAGCCACGCGAATAGCATTTAAAATACCTTCACGTCGTATTTACAGGACACATATTACGTAAGAACTTACTATGCTGCGAATCTGTTATAAATATAACTAAGCAGTAATTTAGCAAATACTAAACTCGACACAGGCTTGCCTAGTAAGGCAACCAAAAGATATTGTACGCGATGTAAATATTCTTTTGAAAAAAATAATGTTTCTTCTCACAGAGACTTTTTAAAATGAAGACGTGAAGTAACGTCTTTTTCGTTGCTCCTTTGATGCGTAGCGTACTACTCTTAATAATCAAAATACTTAGTATCGTACGCCCATTGAAATAGGCCAGGACATGATCACCCAACAAAACCGAATTTTAATAATCATAACCATAAAACGCTCATTTACATCCCGCAATACATTTTAACAGCAAAACATTAACTCTAACATAAAACTGTTAATTCAATAAACCGTCCAATTCTCAGGGCGCATCTTTCGCAGCGACCAGTTGATGGCTGCATTTTATTACCACAGAGCAGTTAAGCTATTTCACGGATGGCATCACCACTGTTGGGAACCGAAGTGCCGTACTATATGTACAGTTATACTATGGCTAAGAACTCTCCTGCCACTCGTTACGAGCTATGCGCGCCTGGTACTTTTCTGTACGATATGAGTAACATTGAATGGGTGCATTCGATTCCTTTTATTGTTAATATTATTTACAGGAAGGAGGTAATGAAGTTGTGTAATCCTTTTTTGCTTTTTTACATCCTAAGGCTATAATTTTTCAACACTTAGACAAACGCACTTGGATCACATTTATTAAATTCTCATTTTACTATCAGATAAGTTTTAACATGCATGTAAAGAGCTGGGTGAAAATATTTATAATTTAGTATAATTAATAAGAGAAGAGAGAGAGAATAAAAACATAAGAGAAGTTTACGGAAATAAACAACTCTGAAACTTCGGCGAATTTCAACCAATACTTTTCCTGAATCAATCATTATAGTGGTTTGTAATAAAAATTAACACAGGGCTAAAACAGTAGAGCTCACCTTTCCGATAAATCAATAGCAGTATTTGGCAAAAATGTTTTTCGGTCAATCGGTGTGAAATGACGCGTTTGACATTTATATAACAAAGTAGGCCGCTACTTCGTTGTTTGTGAAGGAATTTTGTTGTACTGCGGAAAACAGAGCATTTTAGATATTATTTGTGGTATATTGTGATAAAATGAATAAAAACTAAAAAAAAGTTTAATTAATAATGGAGTCTTAGACTTAGACAAGACACATTCTTGTCTGTCTCACATAAGTATAAATTGCACAAAATTTAAACTTAGAACTTTCAAATAAAGTTTTAATGCTGTCAAATCAAATTAAGTACCGTCAAAACGATGAATATTTTAGTTTCAATGAACAACAGAATAGACTTCATATTTTTGTAAAGTTATATATTTGGCACGGGGACAAGAGAACTGGCACCAGTACGTAATTATTTATTGAGTAAAAGAGACGGTTAATATTATATTTTGGAGAGGTATAAGAGACACTGTGAAAGTTTATACAATACTTTTTCTGAATAAAAAATACTGACTTGGCTGAAGGGTACCTCTCTGACTATTACAGATAAAAGATTTGACCGAAACCAGTATCATTTACCTACTCCCATGTATCAAATCAGACAGACAGACAGACTTCCAAAAGGAGTAGGTTTAAAGGATTTTTTACTATCAGATTTGTAGTTAATAACTAAATAATATTAAAATTAATCAGTATCCGATCTATTACAGAAATTGTGGAATATTCTCGCTCATAATCAACTATTTTAGACATTCAACACCGATCGATTTTATTAAATCGAATACAATTAATGTCTACTGTGATCTGATTCAAACTGGTAAGATAATTAATTTATTTAAAACGGATTGTATCAGTGGTACATTTAGGTATAATTGCGGCTTATTTCGGTACAAATGAGTTGTTGTAGCCTTGAGTGCTATCGGTCGTGGCTGAAGTATAATACGTAACTCAATTGCGTAACTGAGTATTATTACTGTGGGAAGGTGACAGTATGAGGTCGATTCTGTTGTACAAATCACTTAACTGAACGAATTTGAGAGGACTTAAAGTCGTGTTCACCCTTTCTCATGTGCGGGGTTAAATAAAGATGGCAATAATAACTTAAGTCCTGTCAAATTAGTTCAGTTTAATGATTTTGTACAACAGAATCGACACCAATGAGGTATTGCTTGTCGTTTTAAAGTAATAAATACGTAATTTGCATAAATGAACTTTCTATAGACCTTATTTTAAATTTATAAAGAGCTGTTCAATGTGTTAAAATTAAATACATTAAAATTAGATTTTATTGTATATTTCGGAGAAAATTGAGTCGTATATTTATTTTTACCGACCCATTTTATCCATCAACATGTTCTTCAAATATTACATACAAATTGGATTATATATCCTGAAAAAAAACGAAAAAGTAACGTATCACAATAATAAAAAAAAAACAGGCTTACAATGTTGATCGTATAGATGTTCCATACATTCAAATGAATATTTAGATTTAAAGATCCATTTTGTTTTACTTATCATTAAACTGTATTCTTGTTTTCCAAATTCGATGTATCCAGTCCTACGGCCGGTCCTCTTAAATGCGCGGGCACAATTGAATAAACTGATTTCGAAATTAGATACACTCAACTTTACCAAGAGGGGTTATATACAAATCAAATTTTTGAAACGAGGTTGGATAAAACCTTTGTAACGTCGTTTGGGACAGCTGCACTATATTGTTCTTTTTGACTGATACATACAATTGTACCTTCTATTTTTTTTTATATCGTCGTGAGCTAAAACACAGGTAGTAAGCGGTCACTATAGCCTAAACAAACTTTTTATTCCAGGGATATCGTTGCATTATGACCTTACTGTCAGTACAACAATATATGCTTGTCGCAGAGACGCAGCGTTCATCATCATAATATAACACTACTTTGATGTATTATAAGTTAGTTAGTAGTATTAGTTACCACGATCTTCAGTAAAGTTGACGTAATATTCTTAAACATAATAAAAAAAACATTAACATAACGGTTTCTTCCACACGTCCCCGTTGATTTTCTCCATTGATGGGGAGTTATGAACTACAATAACGCCCAATTATCGCCGTGTATATATTTATAATATTTACAGGGGATACATGCGAGGATCAAATAATTAAACAATTTTTGATTAAGCTGTTACATTATGAAAAAGCCGTACATTTAAAACTCCATCCAAATATTCTTCCTATTAGCAACCAAATCCTATATAATTAAACTCAAATTAAACAGTGCAGAAGCCGGGATGCAATTGCGAAGTCATTTGGCTCAGCTCTACAGATTTGGCGTGTTAACAACCGTAATGTACGATGCACGGATTTGTACGGAGTGCGCAAGTTACCTTATCTTCAAATTACTTTCAGCTGCTTACTTCCCGCACCCGTATCTAACGTCCATCTTGATGTTCCGCTTTGTTGGTATATATGTTGTAACATACTATTTCTGTGAATTGGTTATCCTTTTTTGAATGATCGTCGGGTGGCTGACACTGAATATCGGGAATATTGGACTTTGTGTACAAAAGATAATAATAAAAATAATATAAACTATCGTCACGCCCTCACAACGGTCCCCGATGAGGTATGTAGAGGTGTTACGACAGCCACTTTTCACTGAAGATAATTTGGTGCCAATGTGACGGATGGTGAGTGCGTCGCCGTCTCTTAGGCACTACGTACGCGTCCTTGAATTTCTTCTCAGTAGTATGCAGGTTTACTCACGATGTTTTCTTCCCCACAACGCTCGTGGTGTGGCTCATAACTGCACTTAAGTTAGCAAACTCATTTACAAACTCATAGGTAGGTACAGACCGTTGGGTTTGGAGCTTGCGGCGGTACAATAGCAGGCAAGGCTTTGACCACACGGCCACCACAGCTCTCACACACAATATTTCCGTACAAATTGACAAGATTACTTTGACTCATCATGTATTTATTAAAACTTTAAAAAGATGTGGGAATTTAAGTTTGTCTATGAAAAACGCAAAACATGTACCTACATAATTATTGTAATAAGCGGTCACCGTACTCTAAAAAGCTTGTATATTGAATACTAGGCTAAACTACAGAATTTTAAACTTATGAGAAAAACAAAGAAGTTAACGAAGTATTCCGCTCTCAAATCATCCGGAAAATTGAATCAATGAATCGTCTTTTTACAGTCACAAGAAAACTAATCAACTCTATTTATATCCAGACCATTAGGAATTTACACGTTTAAATTACCGTAAAGTATATTATGCAATGCACGAATAGATTAGGGAAATTACTTATTAATTAATTACAAACACAAATTTATAAAAAAATCATCGAATGTAAGCGTAAAAAATGAATTATATATGAATATTGTTATAATATTTTATTTTTTGCCCGCAATTTTGTTTGTTTGAATAAAGGAGAAAAATTGCAGCTTGTTTTAAATTCTTTATGAACCCTGTTTTTCTGGGACTCAAAGTTAGCATGTCCTTTACAGGGCAGTGTTGCTACCAATTATCGTTACCAATTTTCGGCTATTGTGGCATCATTGAGTAACAAACAAATAAACATCATCATCAAATAAATAAAATCACTAGACGTTAGACGATAAAAAATACACATCTAGAAATGTTACTATTATTATATTAGCAGGTTCTTCACAGGTCGTTCTACGCCGTTTATAATTTCCAATTCAATACAGTTAATTCCACTAATATGCACAAACAAAATTTGTAAAAACATTTATTTAATTTTTTTATTCCTTTTTGTGCCTGCCTGACCCATTTAGCTGAGCGTTTTGAACTAGGTAAATGTTGCCACAGATTGCAGAGTGCATAGACTAGCACAGACTAGAGAAGAAAAACTACATGATCCATTTACGATAAAGAAATTAAGTATTAAGGTCTTCATGCATATAATTATAACTTGAAAATAGAGACTGGCCGCTTGCATAGTATAAAAACATTTGAATGTTTGAATTTATCGATTGTGTTTTGTCTTTTTTCACATTATTGCAATATAGAAAATATATTTTTACTTATTGATTTTGATTCAAATAATATCTTCGTACTTTGCGTTACTTAGATCTTTTATTGTTATAGTGTTTCTCAATATATTTTTCTTTTTTGATTATATATAAGATTGATGATATTTAAGATTGGAACTAGATATTGAGAGCTGTCAAATTGTACCTACATAAAAAAAATGAAGTATACTGAAAGTGGCTACACAAATATCAATTGAAACAAATGAATTTAAAGTGTAAGTATTATCAACAAGCTACACGACATTTTTACGAAAATTTTACTGACGTCACAACCAAACTGCGCACTAATACCGAATATTATTTAATACAAGCAGTATAAGAATTGTGTCAATTGTAATTAAGAAGCGATTACCAGCTTTATTTGCGGTCTTAAAAACACGCCATCCGTAGATTGCTTGCTTTTAGAGCGCATATAAAGTTGGTAATCGCATTCCGAACGCAAAGTGACTGCAAAAACGGCGTAATAAGTTGTTTTAACTGTCACGCCACGTAATTATGACACAAAAATATTAATGCAACGTCAAGATATTTGTAATAGAGTACAGAACAATTTCACTTTATTTATGTATATTTCATATATATTATTTTTTATGTAGGCACAATTTGAGAGCTCTCGATATCCAGTTCCAAATCTTAAATATCATCAATCTTATATATAATCAAAAAAGAAAAATATTATGAGGTTAAATGTTAAATAGATGTATAGCAAATATATACATTTCAAAATTTGTGCTAAGCATGTTGTTCAAAGCTCTACATAATAGCAGATCTATAAATATGCTTGAATGGCTAAATTAGTTTGCCAGAAGCACTGGCCCGACAAGCCTTTGTGTCATCAGCAAAACAAAGTTATTCACAAAACTTTAATATAGATACAGCCACTACGAGTACCTACAGTTTTAATAGCTCCCTGCAAACTTTATTCTCGTTTCCAGCGAAATATTTACTTGTGAATTTCGGATTATATTTATGAAAGCATTTTTATCACAATCTTGAGCCCTTTACAGTAATTTAAAATTACGTTTAATTGTAAGAATTTTTAATATACTGGCTGATCCGTTCAGCCGTTTAGCCCTGAAAAGGTAGCAAACAAACAAACAGAGTAACTTTCGCATTTATAATATTTGTCTTAAAGTTATTTTAATATTTAATTTTTTACTCATAATATGTCTTGCCAATATTACAAAGGTAGCCAGAATAATAGTAGGTAATTGTTATTTATATTTAAAAGCCACACAGGACATAAATAGGAATACAACTTGGCTCATGTTAAGCGGTTACCGTGGCTAACAAATACCTTACACAGACTTCTGTTATGCACTAGGTAGTCGCACCCAGTTTGGAAGAGAGTCGCGGTTAAATCCTCTTTCGTTCTTTTTTCGTTTACTCTTAACAATATGCTAACAATTTTTACTTTAAATGCAACGTCAATTCTTTCAATTAAATTTTTATACTTGCAACAGCGACCCAAAAAGTTGCAGAGCTAACGCTTCACTCGCGAATGAACCCGTTCACTAGACACGAGATAATAGCTTTTAATTTCCGAATTTCGCTCTGCTTTTTCTCGTTAAAAAACGAACTTTTAATTACAGATATTACGTAACGTTATTTGCGCGAACTTCACTAAAAGTTGCTAACAAGCTTTGTTTAATGATACAGTCCTCGGGTTCCTCTTTAATAATTCATTTACAAATATAATCATTTGTGACTAGTTTTCTTACGAGATGTCACTGTTTTTTAACTTTCGCGATCTCAACACTAATGTCAGCCAGCACGTGACCACGGCCGACGTAACATGGTCGAAACGTCGAGGTAAATATACTACTGCGTTTAAGACCCGCTCTTCCATACTAATAATATTATAAAGAGGAAAGATTTGTATAGTAAAATGTCTACATTTACAAGTATGTAACTACCACCATCAAAATAATGTTTACCTACTTTAATATTTCAGTCTCAATTCAAAGTCGGCTTAAATGTAAGCCGTCGGCTTAAATAATTGTATTTTTTTTTAAACTAATGAGTTTAAAAAAATATACAATTATTTAAGGAATAATAATATAGTTTTTTAGTTACTAAGCTAAATTCACCTAAAATAAACACACGAAATTAGAAATGACAGAACACTATATATATTTTTTAAAACACCATAGAACCAGTGACGTTAAAAATCTATATACCTTCATAAAAAAACAAATTGAATTTCTGATAACTTGTTTTATATGAATCAACTTAAATGAAACTTAGATTTTAAACAAGCAACATGTCAAGATCATAAATCTCAAAGAAATCTTTTTTTTCATTGCGCACGGTGATCCTTCAAGCGCTAGACAGTAAGAATACAACAGTTTTTCTATTGTACTGTGGACATAAGATGGACAGCTCTAATTCAGAGCAGAAAATAAAGCTGTGCTTCTTAGAATTTAAATTCATAAACAGACGTGAAACATTTCCATTTTCCAGTTTCATAAATACGCTAACAGAATTATCCTTTCATCCAAAGGTTCGCAGGCAATGTGATTACAAGACTGGCTGGACTAACGCAATCTAGCAATTGTTCAATTATAGTGCAAGGTGCACAAATACATTATACGTAGATCACTTTAAAGGTGAAGTTGGCTTTATAGTCGTAAACAAGGACCTATTTAATATAATAGACTAGAAAAAACACTAGATATAAAGAAACCTCGGAACTCGCTTCCGACGGGCATGTATGAACCGATTGATGAAAGTAAAAAACCAAAAGACGTGTGTAAGTCAAGAGTGATATGGCGTGCTATACTCGTGCTGTACCCGTGAGGTACGGCGTGATGATATGTATGTAAAAAAAGAAGTGGCATTGTTATAATGATTGCGATCTAGTGCCTCAAATTAATCCCTAGGCATAATTACCTATATTGAGAGCTTAGATCGAGTTAATAGTTATATACAACATACATGTTAGATTCGATGGATTGATGTTGATTATTACCTGGTATTAATTACATATACGAAAGCATTGATACCAGAAGGGTTATGTGATGCGTAGTTCTGAGTATTTCTCCTTTACGGTGTCTTTAAAAATCACTTGTTAGTAGCATGAAATATCATGTGTCTCTTATTAATGTGGGTCTGCTTTTACTGACGTGATGTGCTACCTGGTTTACGTTACTCATCATGCAAGAAGTTGTAAAAACAAGAAATATATATCTTTTTCTGTTGTCTTCTTAAGATAAATAGAGATTTACAATGTCGATTTTGAATTATTCTCTCAATCTTTTAGTTTCTTATAGGAAAAATCTTCGACGATCCACTTCACGTATTTAGTTAAATAAAAGTGAGTACAAAAATCTAATTATTCGCATGTTGGTACACTTAGTAACAAAACTGCCACCATTTTGTGAAAAATGCACGTTGAAATGTTCATCTAAAACTAGCTTAATTGTACGTTTCCCTCGCTAACGTTCTGAAAATAACATAAAATATTTGTTTTTCCCAGTAGCCATTACAGCTGGCCGTCTTGGCGGCGGTCACCCTTACTGCAGACTTGGGAGTAATAACTCAGTTACGGTACTCACGAGAGCAATGCTCTAGGTTCTAAGCTATACGTAACTTCACACGGACCAATTAAAAGTGTTGCGTTACTTGTCAGGTTCCGAGCATCGGCTATTTAATTATAAATTGTACTCTAATGGTGTGGAAAACAGATTGTTTTTACATTGGATTCTTATTTCAGACGTATTTGTAAAATGAAGTTGGTAAGCAAGCGTGCAACTCGCGCGATCGTTAGAGGTCGCCGTAGCTTATACACGCTTGCCAGTAAGTACCAAGGGTAACAAAATCGTGTAGTAATTAAGGAATTCAGTGTAATACCATCATAATAATGTAAACATTTTGATGTGGCTCTGGAAACCATTCTCACTACGCATTTCTATAATAGCATTGCAAAAGAATAGTGAAACGTCATTATGATTATATTATATTATAAAACTACGTACTTTAGTAATCAGCTCGCCCTTAAATTTTAATAGTGGATTTCGATTCCACTCTAGAATAAAAAGAAATTGCAAGTTGGGCTCACCAATGTTTCCGTTGGTATGTTATGCTATTTACCAAATATATATACAACTAGCGACCCGCCCGGCTTCTCACGGAACAAATGAATTATATATATAAACCTTCTTCATGAATCACTCTATCTATTAAACAAACCGCATTAAAATCCGTTGCGTAGTTTTAAAGATCTAAGCATACATAGGGACAGACAGACAGCGGGAAGCGACTTTGTTTTGTACTATATGTAGTGAAGGTTGCGCAAAAACAACGAAGGACCTAAAAACGTTTCTCGTAAAAATATATCTATACAAATAAATAACATTTGACAAATAGTTCATGAGAAAATACTGTACAAAGTATCCACAAAGACTGTGTTAGAGTGTCTACTGAATAATAATAAATAAATAATAATGTTTGGACATTATTACACAACGCCATCTGGCCCCAAACTAAGCAAAGCTTGTACTATGGGAACCAGTAGCTGATATAATACTTATATACTTTTTTTTTGTAAATACATACTTATAATACATACCAAACACCCAGACGCAAGACAAACATATTTGTCACATAAATGTTTGCCATTTAAAAAAATATTTCATCAGCAGAATGCTATATTATCACTGAGTAACATAGGTTATATATTATGCTACTACGCGGATGAAGTCGCGGGAAAAAGCTAGTGTTTAATAAAATATTAGGTACGATAGTTTGATAAGATTTAAAATGTGTTTTTTAGAATTTATTACCCAAAGTAAAACTTTCAGTGAACAGCGTTATCCAACTAACATCGAGTAAATTCTAAGTACTAATCCCCTTATCACAATGCAGAGAGATAAAGTCTAACACAGAATAGAAACAAAGGGCTAAGCACAATGGTGGGTGCTTTGGACCAAGTTTTAATATCAGCGGAATAAAGTGCAACTCGGGAGCTCATTTAGGCAAATTATGCACGTGTAAGAGGAAAAGAAAAAGCCTCAGGTGGCCACAGGTTAATGAATGCAGCTGGAATAAAAGTTAACCTTAAGTTTTTAAGCTGTGATATTGTCGTAGTATGTATTATTATAAAATGCTTTATTTAAATAGTTACTGCTGTGTTCGGCGCATGCGTTGCAGTCTCTTTTTATTTCTAATTTCTGATGTCTGGCAGTCAATGGCGTGGGTCGAAAATATAATATTTTTTATAGTAGAGAAATGAGAAATGAGTCAAGACTCATTTCTCAGCTTTAGTTACAGAAGGGTCTACGTGCTGTCGTGGCGTCTCACTCGACCATCGTGCTGTGGCGCTGTTCCAGCATCCAGACCTCGATGTGACATCACGTTGCTCGACCAACGCGGCGGCACCCTGATGATGGGACGTGGAAGTCCTGAAACACGTGTCGGAAGAAACCACACCTGAGCTCACCTGGGCGCAGGCCGTTCGACCGTATCACACTCATTTAAGCGGACAAAGCAAATTATAATATATTTTGTATTCTATAAATATGAGTTTCCGCAAAGTAAAACCTGAATCAATTCAATATATAATATTTTTTGCCATAAGCTTCGTAGGTTCGCCTTATCAACGAAGCTTTATCGTAATCGGATGAGCAGTGCATGAATACAAACGAAAAAAAATATCCTGAGAAATGGAACAATTTAAATCTAATAAATACTATCTTTTGGATGACTCAGTCCGCTTGAAAAATCCGAAAAATAATGTGTATCAAAATCTTGGGGAACCTTCATTTTTCCAGGAAAAATTAACAGAAATTAGGTCTTTGGGGTGCTTGCTATCTCTATACAAAATTAAATCAAATCCTGTCAGCCTTTTTGGTGTGATTGATTAGCAAACAATCTAACATCCAAACTTTTATTATATAAATAGGACGTACTCTTTTATTTGAGAATACCTGTTTCATTGAAATTCAATGGAACCAATTAAATGTATGCCACATTAACCTAGCTTGCAAGTACAATCTCTAATGTCGCGTACACTTCCCGTACAGGGTGCAAATAAAAGGCATTTGCTTTAACGATGCACACGCGAGTGCATTGCGATTTTCATGAGAACATAGAGGACTTTTTGTATTGCGTCTAATTATTTTTTATCCAACTACGGCGAAACCCAAACGAAGGATTGTAATTTTAGCAGTCAATGTGTGTATGTTTGTAATTATTACTTCTCCCATAGAGCCAAAACTATTCAACCTATTTTCATAAATAAGGTGTCAATTGTAATTATGTATGGTAGTTAGGCCGCGTAACATAGGCTACATTTAAAGCAACTTCAACAATCCGAATCCTTCTAAAGCCCGATTTTAACCGATTCCATTCCTTGCGGTTTCTCCGTGTTCGGGTTACTGTTTTTCATTATTATTAATATAAGATAATAAAGTGTTTATTGCTTACCAAAGCCTTCCTTATGCAAAGATCCCAGTAAAAAAAACAAAATATTCAGTTTAGGCCTAAAAGGCACTTATGAAGTTCTAAACTACCACCAATCAAATAACAGTATTCTGATGCATTTTTGAGTCTCCGGGATGACTAACCGATTCAGAGTTCCTTGGGGATACGATGTGCTGGCAGTAAGGAAAATCATATGCTGTCTACAGTAGTGAGCCCTCGTAATAATATAGTTGGTAACGCAGTGATATCCATGGTATTGCTAGCGTCTTGAGGCTAATTTTACCACTTACCATCGGTGGGAACGGACCTTTACCACCGTTGGGGTACAAACAAAAACGAGAATAAATTACTCAAATAGCTTGTAAAATCTTCACTTCATAGTAACCAGGAAGCAAACTCCTGGAATTTCCAATTTAATTTCATCCTTAAATTATATTGAGACAATCGGATGTTGTTCTTGGAAATTGTAATTAACTTTTATTCCTTGCTAAATGTAATCAATGACGTTTCATGATATTGTTAAACAAATATTCACAAAATACAGTTAATGAAATGAAGCTTCGAAGATAAAGGGTTTCAATTATAACCTTAGATGGCTTCAAGTCAGTTAATTATCTTTACGAAACGGATATTAAGGTTCCATTTCAAGGAATCTCTAATAAAATGAAATTGTTTTTGAAGTTTCTGTTTCTTTGTCCACGTGCCATTTTAGGCTGTCGGAGTTCATTAACCGAAGGCCTGTACTAATAAGTTTTTACTCTACTTAACTCTGATTAAGTATATTTCTACAATGTGTAGTTTTCAGTACCCTTCGAAGGTATATTGTGTTGATAGTAATGATATACTGATAATCTCCATAGAAGGATCAAATAGTGTACGGCGACCACTAACCAGGCTGCGCGTATGCTGGGTAAGCCAGCAGCTCACCTTCAGCAGCAGCACCTTCCTAAAAAACGGTGTTATGCCGTGCCTTCTCAAAAAATTAAAAATAACAAAATAATGTATTCAGTTTAGGTCATCCTATAAGCCACTTATAAAGGCTACCATCGAATCAGTAGTAAGCTCCGAAATGTTCACAAACTCTCTGAATAGAAGGAAATGACTAATATAAATGAGTCAGCAGTTATGAGTATTTAGGTCTCCACTCCTTTTCAAAACTTTTGTCTTAAACCTACACAAGGTGGTATGTAACAAACATTATTTCCCCATATTTTAGTATGACATGTGAGGGCACTCCAGTGTATTCCCACCTCGATGTGAGAATATACGAGCATACGTCGACGTCATACCGTAAATTCAATTTCACACTTCGGTCTGATGTATCATCCATTTGCTTCTTTGTGGTTTAGGTCTTGAAGAGGTGAGATGGATGTTCTGTCTACGAGAATTGGCTTTGCATGAAATTAAATAATATATTGTTTTTATGATAATAGGAAGATTGTCATTGTGATTGTTTCGCTTTAGCATTTAAAGCGAAAAGGTATTTCTGTGCGAAAATTGGTAATTTTTTGACTTTCAATCCCTTCATCCGTATCTTATACGAACTTTAAGCATTAAAATTATTAAGGTTAACAAAATATCCTCACATTTAATGTTACGAAAATTTATCAAAAACAGTTCCGATACATACATCTAAAATAACACGTATTTCTTGTGCGTAGAAACTGCGGATGAGTTTCACTTAATGTGATTAAAATATATCGTATATCGGTATATAGAGAATATTGGTAGGTACTTGTTGAGATTTTTTTATGCATTGTGCAACTATGCCATGTCATGTGGACTATTTATACTAATATTATAAAGAGGAAAGATTTAAAGATTTGTATTTTTATGTGTGTGTATATTTGTATTGAATAGACTCCAAAACAACCGGACCGATTTCAAAAATTCTTTCACCGTTCGAAAGCTACATTATCATTGAGTAACAAAGGCTTTATATTATATTGATACGCGGGCGAAGTCGCGGGAAAACAGCAAGTAAAGTAAAAATTCTCTTCGTTTTCTTTTATTTTATTTTAAAGCTATGTGTTGTCTAATTCTACTCTTGGGTAAAGCTTATATATGCCATGGGTACCTAATATACGTCACTTCACTACAATAAGTTGTGGTAGTCATAGCACTCATGCTCAGATGTAATTACTGCAACCTAATCTTGCCACTATTAGTTTAATTACGTGTTGAAGCTATTGGTGCTCAATCAAGCAAGTACGGCGCTCAGGTTATATATAATGTTACTCAACTTAGAGAAGGTACGAGAAATGCCTCTTCGTTAATATAAAAATCAATGTTTACATTTTTAATAATCTTCACTAAGCCACGAGAATATTGGATAATTTTCGATCGCAAATTAATTAATGCGGTTTAAGCATTATCATGACTAAGTGAACTGATGGTTACCGACCATGTTTTAAGATATTGATAATTGATAATATAAATAAGTGTCGCGGAAATAAAGGGGCTATACAAGAGTGAAGAGGGAGTATTTATTTAATAACACTAATAAGAAACTATCACAAAAACAGAAGAATAGAAGCTTGTCAACCTTCACCTCTGTGTAACGCTGCGACATGTATAATGTCCGTTGATGATTTAAAGCTTACACCTATACTATGGATCTAATGTAAGAGAGATAGGGCGACTTGGGATTTGCCGTGGGTTTTCCCATTTAAATTGGAGCCGCCCGACTGGGGACTATACCTCCACCTTACGGAAGACCGCAGAGAAATAACACTTCTTCATGTAGTGTTGTGTTTCTGCGGTAAGTAAGGTTGTCAGTGCTCCACGAGGATACGCTGGGCTAGTAGTAATGGTGCTAGCACAGTGAGTCCTCATCAACAACATGGTTGGCAACCTGTTAGTGATACTCCTGGTATTGCTAGCTGGCTATAGCCTATGATGACTGCATACCATCAGGTGGGCCTTAGTGGCGTAAAAAAACAAAAAAGAAATTCATATCACTCGAAAATAAGTTTAACATGAACTGAAAAAAAACACTATTCACACAATTTTTGCTAAGACTAGAAGACTAGGAACTATGAAATGTTTCAGTTTCTCACAATCTCAACAGCATTCAAACGACGTTCTTGCAATAAAAGACACTGCCTTTGACAAGTTCTATGCAGTATGCAGCGGATATAACCGGCTTTGCCCGTGAAACATATTGGATGTGGGATTGTATTCCTAGTGAGGTAATCATAATATTAAATAACGTCTTATTCTATTCCGAATATCAAAATATTGAAATTGGAATAAGCCTTTATCTCACTGAATTTAAGGAATGTTTTATCTCTGCTATTTATAATCTGTTATTTTAACATTACAAACACTTTTTTTACAACAATTTTATTTATTCCACATATACATAAGAACGTATTTGTATAGATAGCTTTCGGGATAACATGTCCCTCCTAACGAGTAAATTGATGAAATCTGTTAGAACAATAATTCTGAATTCACATTCAATAAATAATTCTATCATGAATTACATTCTTTGGCTGATATGACGACAATGTTAATAAATATCTTTAATTTCTCTTCCACTTTTTTCTGTACCCTAAGGTTGTCTGGAAGAGATCGCTCTAGCGATAAGACCGCCTGTTGTCTTCACTACACTGTATCTTTTTTGTTCTTGTATGTATTTTGTTTTTTGTGGTGTGCAATAAAGAGTATTTGTATTGTAAATGGGTCCATTGATAGCGTTTAGTACAAGTGTAGTACGTGTCACCGGTTCGATTCCGCCAGGGCAATCATTTATGTGGTAAATACCTAGTATGCATTATGAGTATGTTCTTACAAAAAAAGTCTGGGTATTATATCAGTTATCTAGAGCTAAGCTTAGTTTGGTACAAAATGGCGCAATGTGAAAATTATATAAAAGTACATAAGAAAAATCATAATGCATTTATGATTTGACATAATTTATGATGCTGATATGAAAAACAGTAATACATACAATTGGAAAATTAAATTACCAAAAGTCGAGAATTATTAAATAGTGGCGTCAATCTGTCAATCCGACAGTCGAACATTGAAGCTGGATACGTTTAATTCAACGGAATATTAATGCTGGAAGGCTTTCTGACGGAATCATTTTATTTAAATCTCCAACAATTTAATTTGAATATTGCTTTTTCGGGTATTAGTACCGAGACTGTATTTTTTTTATCGCAAAGTTTATTCTTTAAAGATAGCAAGCCAGGCCCGCTTATTTGTAAGTGGTAATTGTAGCCACTAGCTAGACAGATATTTACTTTATTTAGATAACACATTCTATAAAAATTACAAATGTTCAAATGTAAATTAACATCTGTTCGTCTATAGAATCATACTACATTTGCTGTTTCAAAGGCATAACGTCATCGCTCGTGCTACGAAGCTACGTCGTAGCGTCTACCAGCTCTTCATATTGCTACGTAAAGGGTACGTGCAATCAAAACGATTTGTGAAGTCAGAGCTTTTTTGTTACGCATTCCAGTCAAAGTGTCGAAATACATTGATTGCACATGTTAAGCGACGCTTCGTGCGGAGTAATATTAAGATTTTAAAATTGATTAAATTTGTGTTTATTCAATAAATGGTTACATAAAAAAAATATTCGATCGTGCTTTTTACTAACCATATATTTTGACCACCACAAAAATGGTTGTTTAAATGCTTATAATAAATGTTTATTTTATCTAATTATCATAAACAAAACTATCCAGCTTAAAAGACTAGTTTTCTAGTCATGATCACTTCTCAAAGACCGAAATAAATTCTTAAAAGACTAGTTTTCTAGTCATGATCACTTCTCAAAGACCGAAATAAATTCGTTTGAAAATCGTTGCGCTTCTTTCGAAGTACTTTGAAATTGTGCATAACTTTTTTTCCGCACGCAAATACTGCATGTTAAATGAAAATATTTTTTATTTAATAATACAAGAAACTTAAGGCTAGAAACAAATTGAAAATTAATTACAAATAGTGAGTGAATTATATGTTAAATATGTTTTTAATGTAATTTTATGCATGTGCATTAAAGAATTTACTTTTGCTTATTATAATGCGAGCCTTGTAACTGTTAACAATTTAATTTTCAGTTAAATTACACACAGTAATTGTGGTCACAGAGATATATTAGCCGTGTCTCCATGGACTCAGCGACTTTGAATTGGATAAAGTGACAGTCTGACCGATAGCGCACGGAACAGTGGAGTGCATTAGTGCACTAGACACATCACTCATAATAAATTAGATGAACCATCTATCAACCTAGCTTTAAACAGAAATAAACTACGTCAACCATTCAAAATCAAATTACACAATGTTTTTGCACATTTTTGGCGTTGACATTTAGGATGAATATAATAGGTGGTAATTTAGACCTTCATAAGAGCCTTATTAGGGCCTAAACTGAATAAATTATTTTTGATTTTGATTTTGATTTTGAATATTCACTTTTTATTTTGCGATTGATATTATGTACTTTCATAAGCCCCGTGTACGTCGAACGGAGATCGATTTAATCCTAAATTGGCAAATACAGTAACCGTGTCCAAGACTGCCTATATGGTTTTGCGCTATTTTGAATTATGCTTGAGTGGATTATTGATCTTGCTAGTAAAGCAAGCTACAATGTAGGCTCAGTAAGACTTAGTAGTACAGTATAGACTAAGTTTTAAAATAAAAACAGAATGCCCATAATATGTACGAGATGTTTTTCTCCTATTATATAATCTGTTATTATTAACAGCAAGCTATATCCAATCATATTTAAAATAGCCTAGTTTTCCTAAGAAAAATCTTGGAGAAATAGGACGGGCCAGTAATACAACGCTAAGAAAAACTACAGAAGCTACTTGTATATATCATTGTGTTTTACAGACTAAAATAAAGTAAAAACTTTAAGTACATTTTATAAAACAACTTTTATAACTCGCTGCAGTTATCATAAACTTGTTAACCAGACATCTGCAAGACAAATATGCAAGAAAAATTTTCTTGCCCGCGGTATTTCAGAATTAGAACACATAAACAATAGTTCCATTCAAGTTGAGGCGACATTGCAGTCACAGCTGCCTACTCTGGTAACTGAGATCCTTGGATATGCCCCGTTACATGTTTATCAAGTTTATACATATTTATAAAGTTTGTAAACATGTCTATGACATATAGCCCCTATTCTGTTTGTATATGTCAATCACATTTCAATCACTATGACGTCATTTCAAGATTGAAATTCTGAAATTGGCAACCAAAAACAGTTGATTCAGCAACTGGCGCCGTTGTGACTTGGAGATTAATTTATTAATTGGCTAATAAAAGAAGTAAATAAAATCGAATAAAAGTCCAAAATTGTTTATTCAGCTTTGGTTCTAATTAGGCACTTATGAAAGTCTACTTTACCACCGGTTCGGAAAAATCGCCCTCTGAGAAGAACCGGCAAGTGACTTAGTGCTCTGTCCAAAATACAACGTACAGGTTTACTTTTAACTGATTTCTTTAACTCGGGCTTTTTAAGATACGATCTTGAAGAGTACGTGCCTTGGCAGTCATAGATAGGCACCGACGTAGACAGAATATGGTGATAAGTAGTTTTTTTTAACCATCCAGATAAATAAGTAAAAAGACACATCTAAAAAAAAACCTGCATGTTTTAATTTCTACGTAAGCTCAGAACTTTGGACATCTTAGTTCCATCGAGAAAATGGCGATAATTTAGACTTAACGAAGACGTCAATACGCTCACTCAACATACAAATGAGGGCAATTCAGAGCACGGCCAGCGGGAAAAATATAAACGACGAGTTTAGCTGATGAATCGACTTAGTGAAAACATACGAGGTCATATTTTACAACGGGACGCTTTTGGCTTTGAAAATAATTTTGGACTCTGACATTTCCTACGAAGGTTCCAAGTAAACTAACCGGAATAATGAGTCGGTGCGCATATATACGTAATTATTACAATAAAATTATGTCTTCATATTTAGGTGCATAGTGTTTGAGAAATAACAAAAAAAAATTACATTAAGGTATATGGTTTGATAAATTAATATTATGAAAATGCTTATGACAAACACAAGCCAATTTGTTTTAAAAGTGACGAGACTATGCATTACTTCATAGTGCACTTTAAGGTTGTAAGTCGTCATGCTTTTATTCAAAGCGTTCACATTTAATATCTGTATGTTTTCACCCAAAATGAACGCGTAGCAATAACAAATTACAATAAACTAATTTTGTACATTCGCGCAAATGAAATCCATTCCTAAATCAGTGTTACGTTAGATTGACGGCGTCTCTTTTAATCAGCACATTTTTTTGCATGTATTTGTAAAATAATGAAACCATTGTTTACAGTATAGTGGTAGTATAAACAGACTTATGAGAAGAAAGAAAGGCAAAGAAAATGTCTGTCTATTCTGTGGTCACGAGCCGTGCAGTCAGCTCGTGGCCATGGTCGACACAACTTGCTCGAAACGTCGAGGTAAATAAACTCGTTCGTGAAAGTTTGAAAAGCAGTTGAGAATATATCTATTTATGAATTGAAATTATGATAACTTGATAGAAAAAAATATTGTGTTATCGTATCTCTGCCTTCACTAGGTTCAATCGGCTTCAAAGCCTCGAAGTTTTAAGCAGACGGAAAAATTAAAAACTAAATATTAGGATATGAGCTTCATCTTACAACCATTAATTTATTGTCAGAGCTTCAGGGTAACCATGCAAATATTATGTTAAATCTTTTGTGCGATGTGATATTGATTTGGATAAAATAAAATAAAACCGTTCACTTATCAAGTTAAAGCCACACCGCATGATTTAGTAATGCAGTTTCCCTGTGAAAAAAATAGGAGACGGTCACGTTTGGCCGACAAGCGGCAAGTTGCTCCACATTGAGATTTCGAGTGGTAATCTAAAAAGCAAGGGGAGACGGGTGTAACAAAGCGACTTGCACTTTACTCTTGAGGTAGGCATATTGGCTAACAGTAGTGTAACTACCACGTCAATACAGGTCCTGTTTTACTGTATTGCGGTTCGATTGGCTCTGCAGATGTGACTGAATGCTTTTGAAAAACGGTAAAAGAATATAATAAACTTTTGATAAAAAAATCGACCAAGTGCGAGCTCAACTCGCACACCGAGGATCACGTACACTATTAACAAACCAA
The DNA here is from genome assembly GCA_951449985.1 of Falcaria lacertinaria. Classification (NCBI taxonomy): domain Eukaryota; kingdom Metazoa; phylum Arthropoda; class Insecta; order Lepidoptera; family Drepanidae; genus Falcaria; species Falcaria lacertinaria. Next base: position 8,811,541 of record OX602117.1, read on the forward strand.
TTTAAATTACTTTTGCACCAACCGCAAATAATAAGTGAGTTACAGGACTTAAAGGTAAGGTTGGATATTTGGTATATAATTCTATTTAACCTACCTTCGACAGTCCAAAAAGAATATCGAAGATGTTCTTTGTCTTTTAATCACACAGCGCCATCTGGCCCCAAACTAAGCAAAGCTTGTACTATGGGAACCAGCAGCTGATACAATACTTTTATACTTTATTTTTTTTGTAAATACATACTTATATTACATACCAGACCATACCAGACGCAAGGCAAACATATTTGTCACATAAATGTTTACTCCGGCGGGAATCGAACCCGCGACTACAGCGTAGCAGTCAGGTATACTAACCACTAGACCAGACGTATTGTCGATTGATGGGCCAATATTTGGAATGTATACTTGAGCCTATCATTTCAAACCCTTGTGATACTGTTTCAATGTTAACTGTACAGTGGTCCTCATCGGATATCACCCCAATCACGTCCGACGGTTTCCGTCGACGCTGCACTGTCAGTACGTATGAATTTGTATCCAAACCATGCTCGTGTTTTATTAAAAGAAATACTGAGACTGTAATTTACCGTGCAATGGGTGGTTTGTCGTATAGAATAAACAGTTTTGTTCTGATTTTTAAGGTTTAGAACCCCTAAATCTGAGGAGAGACTTTGCCTCGGTTTTAATTAAGTTATATTAAGCTCGACGAGCTATGTGCAGGCAGCAAGAATATACTGGCAGCATAGTTAGTTAGCGTTAGTGATATTGCTATTGACCCCTGGTATTGGTAGCATCTATAGGCTACGGTGACTGCTTACCTTCAGGTAGGCCATGCATTTGCGTGCCAGCGTAGTAGAATAAAAAAATGAAAATAAATACTATACCTACCCGTTGCTAACATGTTTTATATTATGATGAGCCCAAACTTCCAAATACCAAATGCAATTTTTGGCTCAGTAATTGCAATTACGCTCGTTGCCACTCTATCTGGGGTCAATGACAGGAAAAGTGATGTTTTGTGGGTAGCTAACAAAGCAAGTTAATTTACAAAATATTATGAGAACTAAAACTTTAGATGAGTATTCAATTGCATAATATTAAATTATGTAACTATTATTGAATTATTTATGTATCGCTTTGAATTTACTACATTACTTTCAAAGTGCTTTTAACTTAAAAGCTTACACGTAATAATATAAGTAGATATTAAGTTGGTAGATGCTAATGGATTTTAGAATATATAAAATATTCCTTAAAAATAATTCAACAACTAAAACTGCATTCGGGTACCAAGACATAAAGAATTTCATATGTCTACAATCAACTCTAACTTTTAATTTAACAAGACGATCTCGCATCTCAAATCTGAACTTAGGCTCGTTGTATTTAAGCTTGAAAATCTCTTGGAAGTATTTTGTCCTCTAATATGTACCTTCTGAAACATCTGCTTCGCTCCTTATAAATCCAGCTCTCATCTACATTGGAGTAAGACGGGGATTAAGATCCTCAAATAGACGTACATATTTTGTGCAGATAACGTCTCCCGTTATCCTTCACTTGATAAAGGGGATTATCAATGTGTTTCCCAAGAGCTAGGGATTTGGGCATGAGATTTTTTTAAATAATATATTCCTATTGAAAAGAGCTTGTATATAATACCTCAATCCTTTTTATTTATTTTGGTTCGGCAACGTGCGAGCAATACCTCCGGTGTTGCAAGCGTCCTACAGTAATCATTTATAAACAGGCCGTATGTTTGTTTACCATCTAAGTGGTACGAAAAAAAAAACTTTCGAAAAAGGTCCTCAATCCGTTCTGCATACTTTGCTTAAGATTTGTGAATTCTTTCGCCTTCAGCCAGAGCTGTGTCTGATTAAATTTTATAATGTAAAGGTACATAATGGTGCCAATTCCGTTGTTCAAAATGACTAAACTTAACTAATTTGACAGGTTTAAAAATATTGCCATCCTTATTTAACTCCGCACATAAGAAAGGGATAGCAAGACTTTAAGAACTGTCAAATTAGTTTAGTAATTTTATACAACAGAATTGACACCAATGTATAATTTAAGAATCAAATGTAAAACCACTGAATAGAAAAGGTACGTAAAGGAATATGTTACATTGCTTAAAACAATTAGGTCGATATTTTAACACTAAATTTATTATACGCTGGTTTCTAATTCATGTTCACTTTTGTTAAAAAAATACACACTATACGAAAGTTCACCCAAACAATACGTGTGTTTCAGCCCTAACACTCACCCCACACGAAGCGGGGGCCCAAAACTACATCGAACTTCTACAATGTAATAATGCTGAGTTAGTATCCGTACATAAATATTGCTTAACAATAAATCACTGTTATGTTTAGGTATCTCCATTATTAACAGCTACCCCTGTCACGAAGTTTCACCTAATTTGGCTACCCAATTTAATATTGCTTGATATTAGGTCCAATATACGATGATATTGGACTCGGATTGTGACGGTTGCGGTTCGCTGTGTAATAAACTTAGTTATGTATGTACCTTTGAGTTGGGTTGTTGATGAGTTTAACAGAAGGATAGGCATTTCTTAATTTAAAGCTAATTTGAAATATATTTGGCAAGGTTTTTAAGGATAGTCTGATTGCGTTTAAATGTTTGGTGTCTCGTGGTTGAGTAGACATGTTCTACAACAAATTCGGTTTCAAGCCCATATAATTTCTACAAATAAAAAAAATAAACAATTATATCCTTAATAGGTGCTAAATGACCTTCTATGTCACTTGTTTAAGTGCTAAATAATATGAGTAGGTATTTGATACATCTAAATTCGGGTTTCTTGGGGCCCGGATGCTCTTCAGCTTTTTAAGGAGGTCTCACGCCGGCTGGTTGATGCCTGTCGGGACAGGCTTACTGGAAAATACCTCGCTCAGAGCATCATTCTTGGCACGCTCCTGAATGATTCTGGTTTGGGTCATATCCTTTATCTCTAAGTATGTTCTGTGTTGATATTGGTTTTATGTAATTATAGTTATAACCCGCGACTTAGTTCGCGTAGAAATACAATAACGAACACGTAGTTCCATAATAAAATATTACCTAAGCTGGTTACTCTGGGTTGATGTAGGTTTTGATTTTTAGCTGACCCGATTCGCCGCCGCAGGAGGCAGGCTGCAGAGCAGCTGATGCCTCCATAAGAGGGCCGCGGGCGTCAGTTCGGGGATACTGACGCCCACATCACCATAGGCCCTCGAGGTTGAAGGGCGCGCTCAGTGTTCCTGGCGCGCCCTCCCTAGGAGTAAAGGCGGGCTCCTCAGCCCGCTGCTCGAGGTGAGGCCCAACAGGCCGGTCGCTGGGGGGGTTAGGGTTGCATGCGAAAGCGATCCCGTGGCCCCCCTACATAGCGAGCAGGAGGAACACCGTGGGGGTTTAGTTGGTAGGTCTGCCCTTTTCAGGGCGGGAGTCCAACATAACAAGTCTGCGTCCCCGAAGCAGGCTGTGTATCCATGAGGTTAAAAAAAAAAAATGTTTTGATTTTTATATATTTAAATCGGTCCTGCATTTTCCAGAGATGTCTGGGGCACAACAAACAAACCTTACCTTTGTATGATATTAATATAGACACTAAGTTCTAAACACACCCAATGATTTAAATAAAAAGTAGGTGCAAGAATACAAAATTTTCATTGATATTCCAATTTTACTTTACTTTATAAACAACTCAATTAAGATCGCACCACTACGGTTAAGTTACCAGTACAGTTTAAATAGAAACACAAAGTTACTTGTGGGCTAAGATTCGAGTCCACGGGAAGTTAATTAAGGAACAACCGACAAAAGGCCCACAGTTTATGCTGCACCGGTTATTTAATAAAACTTTTTAAGTGTTCTGGTGATTTTCGAATTTATGAATTAAAATACGTTATTGCAAGTTGGTTAACGATAATTTCAATTTCAATACGAAATCATCCTTAACTTACTTTTACTCATTCATAAACCACAGCGCTATGCAGCATTGGATGGTGCCTCCAACTTCACAATCTTTAAATAAACTTTTAAAAACAAAACGGTTGCATCCTCCTTACTCTGTGGTCCCTCTTCTATCTGCTCTATGGATTTTTGTACCAAAATTACTTCACATGCGTAAAAATACTTCACACGTCAATATCATTTACATGTTATTTGGAGTGTTAAATAAGTATTTTCTATGAGCTTGTGTTTTATTATCATAAGCTAATTTATTAGCATAAGTGTTGAAAGATATTCCACCACGCTGTATCAGACCCAGTGCAGCTAATTTGTATGTATCTCTTAGGTACTCGACAGATATTCTAGGTACCAGTTTCCAATACCACTTAGGTAGGAAGCAAGTTTACGCCCCTCTTGATTGTGAGCTGCAGCAATCGCGCGTTGACGACCTTTTTATTGAAAATTGAATTATATATAACAAGTGGGTTAATTTTTTTTTAATACATACTTTTTTTCGGTCGTCCAGTCCTTTCATTTACTACTCATATCATGGGGCTTAATGTGGAAATTATTAATCGTCATCCTACGATGGCCATTCATGTAATCGTGCATTGTCACGGGTACGAAAACGAACGAAAAATGACAAAATTCTGTTCAATCGGACATTGAGAAGTTGATCAAATTGAACCTGCAAGATTTGATTGTCACATACCGGACAGGTGTAACTAAATTAAAGCTTGTAAAACAGATATATTGTGGGGAGAGAATACATTTTCATTTAACTAGTACCTCGGCTTAACGTAATATAGTGCTTTCAATAGTAAAAACAATGGTTCACCCTTCCTTTTTTAAAGTCACGTCACGTTCTTCCGTTACAAGGTTAGCGTTGCAAAAATTTTGACGGCTTTACAAAAAAGCGTATGCTTTATGAATTTTTATTTGCACAAACATTTTCGTTATTTCTTGACAGATTTGAATCGCAGTTCTACAAACCTTTCCTCATTTTGTTTCTTTTATTTGACTCTCGTATCAAGAGATGAATTTTTTTTTAGAATTTTTACACAACTTGGCATATTTACCACAGACTCAAAACATATTCCGCAAAATTTAAACAGTGATTTGGAATCTGTATGTAGTGTATGATATTTACGTCATTAAAAGATAATTGTGAATGTTATATTAATTAATAAGAGGCAAAAAAAATGTTAATTGATGAATAACGGTAAATAAAACGAATGCGATATCAACAGAAGGTACTCCTAATTTCCAAAGCTATTGCATTCATTGGCATGGGTTAGTCATTGGCATTATGTTTGACTTCTGAGTAAAGCCCTCATAATTCCACCCCATTCGAATACAAAAACATACAAATAAAATAACCGCGCCAAGAATCAAAGGGCTTAAGGCCTGTGTATTTCGGCTCTTAGATTATTAATTGGCTTACCGCAGACAATACATGGATTAAGTTAGCCAAATGTATTGTTGCTCCGCCAATTGAATCCCAACTCTAGGAGTTTAATCTAGAGTAGATTTTTGCGTGGGTGTGCATTTAATCAAAGTAATAAGGTCGGGAGTGCTGGAGGAGTGACAAACACATGTTGTAGAGGTCCGTTAAGACAATGACAGAGACTGGACATCTATTCACTTAACGTACCGAGAAGGTTGCTGCTACCCTAAGGTATGGGGAGACATTTGGGGACGGACGGTTGTTTTGTCATACATCTAGTTTGGACCTATGTTTGATAGATTAGAGAGGTAGGGCCATTTAAATTGGAGCCGCCCAACTTGGGACTGTACCTCCACTTTACAGAAGACCGCAGTCTAATAGCACTACTTGATGTTGTGTTGTGTTTCTGCGGTAAAAAAGGTTGCCAGAGCGCCACGAGGATACGCTGCGCTAGTAGTGACATACTAGCACAGTGATTCCTCATCAACAACATGGTTGGCAACCCGCTAGTGATACCCCTGTTATTGCGAGCGGCTATAGGCTACGGTGACTGCTTACCATCAGATGGGCCGTATGCTTGTGTGCCACCTTATTGGTATAAAAAAAAACTTAGTGCGTAGTGAAGTTGGACTACACCATAGGTTCTCAAAGTGGGCGGTACCGCCCCTCAGTCGGCGCCCAGGCTTTCTGAAGGAGCGATTGAAATTTGTAATAATATATGTGGGACGCTAAATAAAAACTAAATATGTTTATAACGAAATGTGAAATACTAAATATCTCAACCTTAGCCGTTATTGTTTATTTGCCTGCATATTTATATAAAAAAATATTATGAATTTCGGGGGGCGTTGGATATGCTTATTATTTCAAAAGGGCGGTACTGATTGAGAAACACTGGGCTGCATCGTTGTAATGATGTAGTAAACCTGCTAAGCTAGGTGGAGCGGGTTCAATCACCGCATTAAGAACAACACTTATTTGATGGACATCTGTGCTTGCCTTAAGTATAGGTGCTTGTTCTGTATGTCAAGTTTGTATTTACATAAAATATAAATTCTGCAAAAGGTCTGGCACCCATGGCCTAGCTATGCTCAGTTTGGGATCAGATGACGCTTTTACATTAACGCTTACACAATTATCACCGTACTGGCCTTAGCCTAAACAGTTTTATGGCAAGCAATAGGTCTAGTCCTACGTAGCTGGCTACCAGATTACCACAAAGTGACGGCCTTTTGCTATTCATAACCTCAATAGGTTACCTATATTAACTGGTTTACACTTTTGCTTTTGACAGTCTTTTAACGACTGTATTACTAAATATTATATAATAGTAATTAACTCCAGAAACTATCCTTATGGGCTACAGGGCTACCTACAGAAGGTATCTGCGAAAACCAATGATATCCCGTCCCTATTTCCCGCAGAATTCCCCTTGAGACAGCTCAAGGCTAACTAGCATTAAATGTTACGATGTAACTTCTACGTACTGGTTACAGTAAAATTGATATGGTCATACAGTTTAGTTAAATGATCGAAACCAAGCCTAGCGTAGGAATTAATACTATTTCATTTAATAGTAATAACATAATATTAGGTAAAAACATAATTTATTGTATAATAAATTATTCTTATATCTAATCAAATCAAAAAAACAAAAATCATTTATTCAGTTTGGGCCCTAATAAGGCACTTATAAGGTCTAAATTAACACCGGTACGAAAAAAAATTATAGTATTTGTGGTGACCTTAAGATTTAATTTGATCCCAAAGCCACCTAATCCCATTCACGGAAAATATATTAAGTACAGAATTTGCTCTGTTCACCATTAGAAGTATAATGTATAGATAGATAACTCTTTATTGTACACCAAAATCAATAACTGAAGAACATAAAATACATTATAAATCGGTACAATTGGCGGCCTTATCACAACATGTGATCTCTTCCAGACAACCTGGGTAGTGACTAGAGAATGGAGTTTGAGACAGGGTAGTTGACGGTGTACACAATACTATATGAACAAGATACCCGTTGGTACCTTTACTGAAGTAGTAACATATTAAATATCTAACCACAATTAAATACATAATTGAAAATAAAATAATAAACTACTACATACCAACTACATACATACATATACATAAATGTGAATATACATACATACAAATACATACATCTAATTACTACATACATGTAATTACTTATATAAATTGTCGTCATATAAATGAGTAATGGAAAGTATCAGTAATGCTGCGTGACTTACAGTGATAGGTAATAATTTTTGTGATGTTTTTGAAATTCAGTTAGAGTTTGAGCACGGCGTATTGATATTGGCAGCGCATTCCAAAGTCTAACACCTTGCACTGCAAAAGATTTGTCAGCAAAGTTAGTGCAATGCGGTGGCATTGTCAAACTAAGATTGTTCGCCGATTTAAGTAACCTTGAATGTGATTCATGAAGGAAAGAAAAGCGTTGTTTAAGGTAAGGAGGAGTAGAAGGAAGAAATTGTATACTGTATAGTAAAGACAGAATATGAGTATTCCGACGAAGGCGAATGGGTAGCCACTTGAGCTTATTACGAAATTCCGAAATATGATCATATACTATAAAATATGATCGTATACTACATAATGTATTGGTGCAATGTAGAAATGAATACATTGTCTTAATCACTTGGCCGTAGAAAAACCAATATATAAGCATCTATTATTTCGTCGAGCTAGGGATTGCGACCAATAGCAATTGAAGCGGCTACTTCTGAAATGGATTCCTACAAATACAACTTGTATTTATAAGTTTATTATATTACTTTTTAAACACAAAAGCTGTCCAATTCATATTATAGAAGGTACGAATAAAGAAGAATATCATACAATACGTTGTCAGCCGCCCGATGAATATCACAAGACCTTCATGAAAAGGCCCCGTTTCAAAGAAAAGCATCAAATGCCGCGTTATTTGAATATCGCCATCAATGTGAGATCAATTCCCTGTTTATACAAGCAATATCCGCTTAAATGACTCCAATGCCGATAGTAAAATTTATTGACATAAAGTACATCTAGAAGCGACTTACCACCTAGTATATTGTTACATGAAAAAAAAGACAGAGCACTTAGTTTCTTGCCGGCTCTTCTCAGGTGACTTTTTTCCGAACCAGTGGTAATTTAGACCTTCATAAGTGCCTTATTAGGGCCTAAACTGAATAAATGATTTTTGATTTTATGAACAAGGCATCGATACGATACATATTTTTGCAATACGCTTGTTCTTCTGACTAGGCTTAACCTTAACCAAACTATTTCTCCTTTTCTGTTGCCTTACCAATAGAAACTTTCAACTATGTATGCGTATCGCTTTCGACTATTTGTATGGTATAATGAACAGCGCTGCGCCGGTAAAAAGTGGAATTATTTTGAGAGGGACGTTTTCAAATACGTAGTCGAATTTTTTTTGTTCATTGGAACTAAATTCATGGATGTGCCAGGACTTAATTTGATTTTGACATCACTAAGCAAACAGTTTGTTTAATTAAGGCAAGTGTGCTATAAGAATTTACATCAATATTTATTTATAAGTCTAACAAATAAAAGGTAGCTACGCGATTAAACACTTGAATAAATGAGACATTGGACTCTATAGGTAAAAAAAATATTGTTTTAAATTAGACGATGCAAGAGCGGTTTTCATATCGTAATACTTTTCACTGAGCGTCATCAAGCTCAGGAAACATTACTCAAGGTACATCTACAACACCTTCTATTACATTTAGAGAAGATTGAGAGAACTTGAGAACTTTACATAGAACTAATAATTAATCTAAAACAAGAACTTAAAAAAGAAACGATTACGTTTATTTTAATTGAAAGCGCAGATAAAGAAAATAATAAATAAGCAAACAAAAAGTAAACACAAATATTTCCAATGCAATCTACGACATCGGAGAACCAAAACACTCTGCGCCCCTTCAAGCAAGAGACGTTCAGTAAATAGGTCAAAATCGATCTCAGGCGACGAATTGTTCAAATTTAATTTCAAAATGAATAAAGGAAAACGTCCATCAGTTATTGATTTCAGGCAGTTGAAAGTAGATTATTTCTTCCAGGAATTTGTGGATGGTTTGATAAGGACTTGCTCAGTAATTTAAATGTCAATTCTAAAAGTAGATGGGGAATACCCATCTACTTTTATATTCTACATTGTATTCTGACGAGTATTAGGTGAATTAGTAAATAAATTAAACAAAAGTTCATTTTACAAGGATTCTTATTCCATTTTTTTAAGTATTAATTATATGCGCATTCGAATTCATTACTATTATATTATATATTATCATGCCAGATTTTGCCAATAAAATAATAGTTAAAAGTAATTTCCTCCTTAGAATCTTGCATAGAAAATTGTTCTAGACGACGAGATATGTCCCTAATGAAAATTTAAAAGCCCAACGGGAACAGTCCCTCCTCCTTGTGAAGTGTTGTGTTTCTGCCGTGAGTATGGTTTTCAGAGCTCAGCATGCGCTATGACGGCAGTAGGGAGTTGACCTGCTCGACAATAAGGTTTGCGAACCGTAATGCTCTAGCGGTATACCCTACCGTAAGGCGGGCCCTACGCATGCTCGTCACGCTTTACTTCATAAATTTTAATAAGATTAAAGTAAAAAAAATATGTATGAAGAAATCCTCGGCTCATCCAGTAACCACAATCAAAGCGAAACAAGGTTCTCGATCATAAATCGCAGCTGGTTCTCGATCGATGGCCCACTTATGATACATAGTTCCTTGTGCAAGACTCAAGCGATAAAATGCTTATTTGTTATCTTCAGCAGGAAACGGAATCTGTTTTCTAATGATAGGGTGAATCGAATATATTACAAAGAATTTACTTTTAATTTTACATTATTAATTGAACATTTTACCAGTTATTTGTTCAAGTTTAAAGATGGCGTTTCTTTAGATGTGATTTTAGCCAAATCATTTTTTTTGTAAAATTGTGATAATGTCGATTCTATTGTACAAAGTCTCTAAACTCAACTAATTTAACAGTAAGGATAGCTAGTATATTATCTACTCTGAGGGATAGCAATGCTTTAAGTCCTGGCAAAATATATTAGTTTAATTTCGTACAACAGAATTACTACTGATATCCCTTATTTCACCAGAGTGCAATATGAAAAAAACGGCCTATACTTAAAATATTGATCTAGTAAGATTTTTTTGTTATTTCCTTAACAAAATTTTCATTAGATCACAAACACATAAACTGAAAACCAAAACTATTTATAGTAGTTCTTACAATCAATTGAGATTTTAAGAACTACTGTATACTTTGCAGTTATCTTTTTTAAACTACTAATAGATTTAATATTATAGCAAAAACACATTTAAATTACTTTTTTGTAAGGAAAATCTAAGCCAATTATTTTATTTCTTCACTTAATTTCATCATAGTATCCAGTTCTATTTCTTCCTTACTGAGAATTTTGGTCAAAAACATGTTTACAAAGTACTTGGGCGAGCCAACTCTTTTGTGATTGGCAGATTTAATTTACTTGCCTTGTTTAAAAAAGTTAACCTCATTTTAGTTTAAATGAGAAAATATAAAAAAAATGTCTAGCTTCTGCGGATATTTCCGATCAGCGAAAGAAAATTATTACCAGAATTTTGAACATATAGACCATGCCGAACATATTTTAGGGGTTGATTAGATGACAAATCTGTTAAATAGGCAACAAATAAAACAATAAGTCCTGTAAATAATCTCTTGTTACTTTTCTCGTTTTACACTATTATAATTAATAAAACAAAAGACGAATGACATATTCAAATCTCGCGTCGTAATGCATCTATGGCCGCGCCGGTTTTTACAACATATGTGTATGATACTGGCAGCCTAGAATCGATACACATCATTAGAACTATATATTATTAGTTTTGACAGAATAACCAACTGACTTCCTTCATCTTCTTTATTGAAAAAAAAACCCGCTTGAAGTTCTTTTAGTTCATAAATTGTTCTCTTCATCAAAGACACAAAAAACTACAACATTAAATCACCAACGACAAAGGGATCTCAAAGATCTATTGTTACTTATTGAAGTATACATTATTATTTCTCTTTGAACAGTATATTTCAAACAGGTCGTACGGAACTTGCGGAAGTTTCATTATTAAAAAGCTTTATTTATTAGAATAGGAATATATTCTAGATTATTGAGTTAAGCTTATATTTAGTAAATATATATAGCAGTGATGGAAAGAGTAGTTGGAACCGCAGAGCATGTGTGAAGCTGAGATCAAATGAAGGTAGATGGAACTTTGCTTACAACGAGGAGACGCAGATATTTAAACATCTAGTGCGTAATCTAGGCGCATTTTCTTTGTAGGTATGTACGTGCAACTATATATTACACTGCAAGGCGTAGTTTTAACAGGTGTCACTTCGGTGTTCGCAAATTTGAATCTACCTTTTTAATTTGATATGTATGAAGAGATTAATGTATGTAAAAGAAGGAGCTGTGTCAAGAGTGTGATGAATATTTAGATTTTTATGACTAGAGTTAAGCGTTTTGGTAGCTCTTGTTTGACACAATACCCGGGCGATGCCAGGGCGGGTCGCTAGTATATTATAGTAAGAACATACCATTTTAATATTAAAGCTGTACTAAAAATATCAGTTTGAAGAATGTTAATCAAAGTTACTTCTCCGAGTATTTTTATATAACAACTAGCTGTCCGCCCCGGCTTCGCACGGGTGGACAAAATATTTGATTAATGTCTATATGCTCCGAAACTACTGGACCGATTTTAAAAATTCCGATTCTCAGACCTACCCAATATGCACACAAAATTTCATGAGAATCGGTCAAGCCGTTTCGGAGTTAACTACAAACACCACGACACGAGAATTGTATATATAAGAAGACCTCACTTTTCCAACGTTCAGTGCCTCTTTTATTTTGGATACCATTGTCGACAACCCACAAATCAACATGCAGATAACTTTAACAAGACTAATTGACCATTAAGCTCATTTTAAAATACAATTGCATAAGCCGCAATGAAGAGGAGCACAGGAATAAAGCCATTTAGTTTAAATTTAATACCAGCAAGCAGACGTTGGAAACAAAGCTGAATTAACCTTGCCTTATCAACCATTAACTCATTTGGCTGAGACCCAAAGTACCGTTATGGGTGCGCGATTCCAAAGTTGTCTTGGCCTTAAGGAACGCTGACTTGGCACGGATACAATTAATGAGGGATATTTTGTGAATTCGATTTCGTATGAACAGCAAATACTTGTAAAATTTGAGATATTTTTTTCTTGAAAGTTACGTACGCTCACTTGCACCTCAGAACTTAGAGTTGACAAAATACTCCAGAGTTAGTAACATAGACCGCAACAGGGTCACTCACCTTTGTCTTAAAAACCGCCTTTACTACTTCCATACTCAGCAATCTCGGAAGTTACAGTGTTACCTTCCCTACCTTCTTTAATTACTTTTCGGCATAGTCTATTATAACTTCAAAATTCTTTTTGTAAAGAAGACATTCTGTAACATTTGTGTTTTTTTTATTTTCTCAGCAAAAAAAATGTTAATATTATTTCAGCAATGAAGTGAATGTTCAGCAAATGTGATGAGCGCTGAAACTTATTGTTAATAAAGAAATAGTAGGTATACCAGGGAAATATCTAGATCCAACTGAATAAGGTTAATGATAAAACTATAATCTGGGGCAGTTTTTAGGACTATTTCCGGGCCTCGTAAATTATGTTATAGACATATTTCGTGTTTATTTTCGATGTAATTTTACACAGTAAAGCATTATCTGGTGACTAATTGATAGGATATTAGAGACTAAATGCAATTTAAAATGACTTTCAATAACCCTTGCAACGCACGTAGCATTTAATTCCAAAATAAGCTAACTGAAAAAAATGCAGTATAAGACGGGCTTAAAAGGACTTATATTCGTAGATATAAAATATTTCACTAAAAAGTAAAGATCGGATCAAGATCTTTCTGAAACCTCTAAAGAATACCTGGAAATCTCTTCACTAGCAACAAGCTAGATAGTATTTATAAAGCTGGCAGTGTTGACAGAAGTAAAAAGCAACGGCGAGTATTTTCAATTCCACTAGTAATGAAACGGTGTTCACAATTCGTACTCAGTGTGCTTCGTGTTTTTGTTTGTTTTTTATTCTCATTTCAGTTGCAAGCCTTTATGCAAAATGTTTACGGATCTGCCGACTTTGACGGGTAGATTTACTTTGTCGACCTTTATTCTGGAAGTTATAGTGTGTGGAAACGTATTATTGTGAGAAATGTAGGGCACAACGGTATCTCCCCCCTTGTAATAGGTGCTCTAACTGGAATAATACATTCGGATTACAAAAAAATGGCGACCAAATTTAAAGTGTTGGATTTTAGTGGTGTTTGAGGTTTCCAGCTGGCAGTACGGAAGCCTGACTCCTATCATCAGAAGGTTGGGAACGCATGAGATGTGCCTACCGCAGTCTCAAATTCTTTATCTCCTTCCTACCTTTTGGCCGCGGCTTCATACGCTTGGTAGTAAATAAGTAACAAAAAAAAATAGCCGTTTTACCGTTTAGGTTGTGCGTTGACATGTCAGTCAGTCAGTCAGTCAGCTTCATCTTTTATATATACAGATAGACTTATCGTATATACACAAATAAACCTTTATGAAAAATGTTAATTTTGTACTGTCGATGCAGTGCCAAGTGCTTAACTCCACACTCATTATTCTCATAGCGCCGTATTTTAAGTATCTTAAAGGAGTAGTATTCTCTCTAGTATTTTCCAAGAACATTTCACTTTCGGAATAGCAGAGATGATAATTTCATTCTATTAAAATCGGTAAAGGCTTAAACTACTAATTCAAATTCATCTTTATTTAACTTGACTTTGCAAATAAGTACCCACTTTCAAATCGTCAGAATGAATTATTAGCTGACAAGTTACCGTTACAGAAACTTACAAGAAAGTTACAGGGAACTCCAAAACAAATTATAATTTACATAAACGTATAATAATATAATGTTGTTCAAGAATTAAGCACTTATAACAAATACATAAAAATAATACAAAGCAATGTTGATTTTACTTTATAAATAAGAGTTTGCTTTACACAAGTTATTACACGAGGACAAAGCTATGAGCGGAACATTAAAAAGAAAACGAAAAATACCAAATATTTGTGAACCTTATCTCACTGGAGATGACGATCAGTTCTATTTAGTGGAAATCTCACCAAATTAAAGCTGTAAGCAAAATAAAAGGATAAAAACGAGCCAAGAGCTCCTTGCAAGGGTTATTCATAATTTCGTCCCAGCTTTGAAGGCATAAACTTGAAAACAGCAAAGGCACGTCCACAGTGAATCGATGGAATCGTATAGCTTTGTTCAAGTGAAATCAGATAATGTTGTGTAACTAAAACGTCGTTTATTTTGGGGTGCAAAAAATAATTGATTGTTTTTCTTTGGGAAATAGATTTGCGAGTTTTCCAGTGAGTTTTGTAGCGTAGTATTTTTTAAAGAACGTTTACTCTATTCCACTTATAGCCATTATAATATTTTCCGTAAAATGAGTTATAAGGTCAAAATTTGGATATGCTTCCATAATTATGAACATTCCATAAAGACGTCTAACACTTCATAAATGAAATTCATCAAACCGCTTAAGCTACAAAGCCTGCCAAATAAATAGACGCATCTTTCTTCTGTGCATTCGGGTAGCAAGCGTACGACATGCCTGTACGTCAATCACAAAGGATTTTCGTATCGATTTTGATATACTAAAACGTCATTGAGTACCATATCTACCACGTAACTTAGCGCATGCAGATAATACACTGCGCAATACAGCTCCTTTTATATGGGATAGGATAGGATCGCAGTATAGTAATTAAAAGCAAAGGGGCATGGCTCAGCTTCTGCTGCCCGGATTTCAATACAAATTTTTAGTTCGACTTTTCACCGGCTCAACGCTGTTAATTTTCCCATACAAAAATAGTCGAAAGCAATACGATGTGTAGTCGAAAGTTGTTGCTGCTAGGGTGAATACTTTCTCGCAGATAAAAGGTGCTAAGAGTACTGATTATAAGCGGTTACTATAGCCTGTACCACGGTAATATTATCATAGCTTGAAATCCCGTTACGTTGTGATCAGTCACGCGCTTCCGACCTTTGGTGGAAAATAATCACTGCAAGTTGTTGATGAAATGATTAGCAAGACTTAGTTGACCATTGCCAATACATGCAGAGAAACTAAAATGTAACTTATCACTAAAAAATATTACCTAAATAACGGCATATTATCGCTACAGTTTAAACAAAAGTTTATAAGACAAGAATAGATAGAAAAATAATATTTAGTGTTTTCCAATACTTTATCGTGGTTATAATAAAATTGTACGTAGGTAAAATAAATCTGATTTCCAGCTAACAGAACAAATCAGGTTAAGCCTGGTTACAAATAAAGCTTTGCAATGGAAATCGCAAAACGACTAACGAGCGAATTGAAAATAAATACAATTCACTAGGTGTCTCTGCATTTATATTTTATTGTTTCAGATTTAGTACATTTAATGTGGAATATGATGTTGCAGAAGTATATAGTACTTAGAACGGACGGGCATATATGTTTTTTTTATACCTACATTTTTATACATAAAATGTAGAAGGCGCAAAAGAAGTATGCAAATCAAGAGTGAAATGGCGCTCTAGTCTCTGCCACCTGATTTTTAAGCCTGCTTAAGGTAGATTTTAATAGCATTTTATAATCATTAATTACGTCACGCCATACTACATACATACTTAATTAATTTTCTGGCACATGTGAAGATACCTTTAGCGAGGCTTTATTAAGGCGGTCGCTGCGGGATGCCGGCTTAAATCTTTAAAATGAAATATGTTCATAGCGTATCCTGTGTCTTAAAATAAAAAAGTATTAAATATATATTTTTATACCAACCATGTTGTTGATGAAGTCTCACCGCTGTGCTAGCAGCACTACTACTAGCGCAGCGTATCCGCTCCACGAGGACTTACTTACTGGCAACCTTACTTACCGCAGAAACACAACACTACTCTCCACCTTTCGGGCGGCTCTATATACCTACTATTGGAGACTAAAGTGAAGAAGGCAGAAATTCTTATGTGCATTATCTTTAAGAATAAATATTTACCAGAGCTATCTTTACATCTTCCAGTGATGAAAGGTAAAATATTTTCGTTTATAAGATTCTTTCGGCCTAATTCTGAAACCAAACTCAAATTCAAACTCAAAAAGATCTTTATTTGACTAGACTTTACAGGCAAGCACTTTCAAATCGTCAGAATCTTCCACCGGATTCGGAAGGTCGGTTTTGCCGAGAAGAATCCGGCAAGAAACTCAGCAATTACTCTTTTAAAAACCAAATAATAACATAAAGTTTACATTATGCATACATACAACGAAATTCCAGGTTTGAAGGCCCATCCAAATGTTTAAGCGTCGTCGAAATAAAATTTTGCATGTAAAATAAGAGGTTACTTGAAGTTAATCTGGCATCCGGTTTCACTGGCGTTCCAGTATGCCGCCATGAGCATGTTATCTAAGCACTTGACCATTGATGGCCACAACCGTACGAGTACCAATATGTACGAGTGCTCAACCTAATAAATTAGCTTGTTTCGGTAGTTGATTTT
Organism: Falcaria lacertinaria; assembly: GCA_951449985.1. Lineage (NCBI taxonomy): Eukaryota > Metazoa > Arthropoda > Insecta > Lepidoptera > Drepanidae > Falcaria > Falcaria lacertinaria. The sequence continues at coordinate 8,828,655 of OX602117.1, forward strand.
AAGGTCATAATTTCTAGTTATTAATTTAAAATAGTTCTCTCAAATCCACCAGAATTAATTAAAATCCGTACAATTTGTCGGTAGAAAATGCGGTAAAAAATTTGAATCGGCATTGTGCGACCCTCACGTATCCCCATCGACGTAGGATAGGCTATCTCGTTAGTCCTAATGACGTTTTTACCTTTTAGAAATTATATTTTTTTATGTAACCGCGATTGCTTAAATTTGGTCTGCGTGAGATTTTGCATAGGGTGCTAAAATTACCGATTATTTAAAGCATCAGTTTCCGAATTCTCAACTGAACGTAGGTGCTGACCAACAACGGCGACAAGCGAGATTAAGATTACAAATGCCTACGTGTCCCTATAAATGAGTACACAGAAAAGTAGTGATAATTCAGGCGCTGAATTTTGTATAACAGCTCTGCTGGGTGTTATTTAGATGAGAAAAACTGTTTTTAAATAATAATGGCACGAATATCAGTTTAGTCCTGAAAAGGTAGCAAGCTAGAAAACAGAGCTACTTTCGCATTAATAATATTAGACTGGATTATTCCAAAATATAGTATTTCTTCTTTAACCACTTGGAACTGAGGTACAGCATTTCAAAAGGATTTCTTTTTAATTTTAAATCGTAGGCACCCAAAATATCGAAGTTCAAATTGCAAAAACTCCTAAAACATCTAATTACGAGCGAGCTCGATACAAGATCTCGAATTAATAAAACAGTATTGTAACCGAAAGACAAAGGCGGCGTTTATTAATTAAGATTTTTCAAAGGAGCAAAAGATCCAGGACGAACAACAAATTAGCAAAACAATTTCATTAAAGGCCGGGTTAGGAAGCTCGTTGCCGATTCACTTTAATTAAACTTGCAAGATAAGGTTTTTTCTTCCACTCTTTCATGTTAAGGAAGCTGTGATATACTGCTTCGCTAAACTACAAAACTCAAAGATATTCAATTGAGAACCATTTAAAACATACAATATTAAAACTTTTTTTTTGTGTTTTTGTTTCTAATGATTAAACTCAAAAACTGCTCGATTGAATAAAAAAAATCTTCAGAATCCTACTACTATTTAATTTTGAAAGTTAGTTGCCTAATCAAGCCAAAACTACTTTACGGATTTATCTGAAATTTGGCACACGTATAGTTTATAACCTGGATTTTCTAGAGATGCTTAGCCTATGTCCAAGCTCCAGATACATGCATTTTGGTGCTAAAATTTATCAAGCTTCTAAGCAAATGATAAGGCTGACAAAACAGCAGGCAGATAAATCAACAGGGATTCTAAGTCATTCACTCATAAAAAACCATTATTATACATTTACCAACTAGAGTATTCCTTCCTTTGGCTGATTTTAATTACAAGTGCGCGAACTTTACTCATAACATTGAATGACTTTTCAATACCAATTAATTTTATTCAGTCGAAAATAGGATCTAATAAGAAAATCCTTATTTTCTTTATATTCACGTGATCATAATAAATTGCCTGTCTTTTGTTTCTTTGCTCCAATCAAATTGAACAAGAGGCTACGAAGTAAGCGATTACTTTCGGGTGGATATCAAGATTACATTGTGAATGCTGAGTAATTTAAGGGCCATTATGTCTTTATTCAAAACATTTTATAACCAGTTTCGGAACATATTACTAGAAACTTTTAAGTTTTTGTTTTTATGAAATATCTGAAACTCATGAATAGTTCGTCTCTATCTCAAGAAGCCTTCATCATAAACTCACTAAGCAAAAAGTCCAACATCCATTCATAATTCAGAAAAATATGGCCGCAAACAAACTTATAAGAAGCGCATAATAATAGTCGATACTATGCTATGAGTCAGTATTGAAAACCGTAAAATAAATGATTTATCACTATAATAGCTCTAACTCACTAGCTGTGCCCGCGTCTTCGTGCGCGTGAAATTGAATTTTGCTATCAATTTCACGTTTTTTTTTACTAGGTAATCATTTTCTCAAGTTAAAATTGGTCCAGACATTCTGGAGATTAGCTAGAACAAACAGGCAGGTAGACAGTCTAAATTTTCAGAACCTTTTTTTGTTATTGGTTACGTATTTACTTTTATATACATTTAGTAAGGAGCTATTATTTTAACATAACAAACGGACACTCCAATTTTATTTTTTAGTAGGTAAAGTGCCTGCTACTCGCCCGTTTTCTAGCTCCAAATAGAGAGATGAAGTAACATTTTGACTTTAATTATTGCTTACTCAACTTGGGTTGTTCTTGTCTTGACTTTGTCCATTTTCAGTTTCAGACATCGGAGAAGTGGATGTAATACAGTTCTAAGTTTCACAACTTTGAGTTCTGATTACTGTAATTTAACTTGGGATTGACAATTTATTTCTTTTTGAGCAGAGTTCATTATTACATGTAGGATTTTACTGAATTGCACTAAGTACTAGCTTGTTTTTGGACGCTAGATGGTTTGATATGTACTAAGATCATCTACAATGACTATAATAAGACACGAAGTTTTGAATGAAATTGAAATTGAATGAATAAAATCTACAGAAAAACTGCTTATTTTTCTTCTCTCATTCAGTAGGTACCTTTGTTCTTTTAAACGTTCCAATACATACAAAAACCTAATACTTAATTGATATTTATTCCTACCCAGTAAATCTCGACGTAGAAACGCTTGAGGAAAATTGATTGTTCAATATACTCCCAACATTTGCGTCGCAAAATAAATGGCGAATTGGTATCGTTAGAATTTACCTCCGTACACATTATTTAACGAAATGTATGATTATCTCAAACAGATTGTTAGTTGAAGGACTTATAAGGCAAGATATTAGGATGTTCATGACTACAATTTGATTTAACTTACATGTTAAAGAGATGTTGGGCATACATAATGTTATATACAATACTAGTTAATAGCCGTGACCCGATCCATTTGGTATTAAATTACTTTGCGGAGTTCACACAAAATGGATTAAACTAATTACACAAAATAGAACTTAACCTACCGACTTATAGATAAAAGATCTCACCCAAACCAGAATCATGCGGCAGCGTGCCAAAATCTCTAGTAGCATTGCCATTCAGCGTGGCAATGCTGCCAGCGATCTTCTGAGCGAGATATGTTTCAGCAACGCCTGTCACGTGAGGCCTCAAACACCGACGTCAGACCTTAAAAAGCCGAGTTAATTTATTGCTTTTATCTAAGGCTAATAAACGCTTATCCGATAAACTCAACCCTTCGAGTGCCACGATGAGCGCGCCCGTGCATAATGGCCAGTCTCAGACAAACACGCTAGTCTGAATAAACATATAGGTTACTACACTGTAGACATTGTTTAGCGTCATGTCCCTAGTAATTTTTCAAATATGATAAATATCTGTAAAAAAGTCTATATTACAGATACTGAAATGAATATTCCATTTCGCGTCCCTAAATTAGACCCTACAAAGTTCCGAGAGTCTAATTTGAATAGAGCAGTTAGTTGTATTTGGGAGGGATTTATCGAAGCGTTGACATTTTGTTCTAGCGTGCGTCACGTGTACGGCTTAGAAGTTCTAAACTAACTTCCGAGGATCTTTATTTGCATAAATCGCCGGCTACATTGATTTAGTATTGGAAAAGTTTTACAATTTAATGTATAGCTAACGATTGATTTCAAATTAGGCTAATGTGTTTATTTAGTGGTACATGGCAGCTTATCCTTATAAAATACAGGTACTAGTCCGATTATACGTTGAATGCACTGCCTTCAACCTAATCGACAATAGCGTTCCAGTCAATCATTTACTGAATATGTACTCAAAAACAAAGTTTATTTGGCGTAACTTTACAAATAGTAATTTCGTATGGTCAAAATTTACCAAAGTACACAAATTTATAATTAAAATACCAGCCCGACATGAATATTTCAGCAGAAAATATAATTATTATTACACAAAGTTTAACTCACAGGCTTAATTAAATAAAGATTGGAGTCGATACTGCTGTACAAAATCACTGAAGTTATCTAATTTGGCAGGACTGAAAGTAATGTCAACCTTATTTATGGCACATGAGAAAAGGATAGCAATACTTTTTGTCTGTCAAATTAGTTTTGTGATTGTGTACAGCAGAATCGACTCCATTGCCATTAAGTTTATACAAATCCAATCAAGTGCCTATTTATTAACTTCAAGTCTTATTGTAAGGATTTACGATAATTTCTCCATTCAAGAAAATCCAACCTTTGCGAAATAATATTAGGTAGATACGTGTATATAACATTTTATTAACTCACGTATTTATGTATGTCACCCCATCTTCTGGTTCCCATATTGCAACTTTATCTATCTTGAGCCTGGTACTCACTAGTGAAGTGAAGTTATTGCCTCTTAAATTATTCCACTTACTAACCTGGCAGAGGAAATTAAAAAAGGCATGGAACTGGATCGATATACCATTCTGTAAAATATCAGTGTCAGAATAAGCTTCTATTTTTTTATGTGATATGTCAGATTGAGGAAAAGCCTGCGAAAAAATATTCAGAAGCACATTTTTTCAGACTCAGATAAAAGCTCTGTCATTGAAGTTATATTATTATTTAGTTATTGTTCTTTTTTGTCTCCTTTAAGGTATGAGTAAAATAGCGGGCACACGGGCCTTGATCGAGTGTGACAGATTTTGATCGAGTGAAAGTATGAGTTTAGGAAGAAGAAGCTGTTGAGAGGAACATTTACACGTAACGGCTTTTGTATGAGTGTGAGAGTGGACTTGGCATTCTGAGACACAGCCAGGTACGTCGGAAGGGAGTTTGGAGTAATGCTAGATATTTTATTTTTAAAAAGTACACTTTTCTGGAAGCATGTATGATAATGGTTAATATTATGAAATTACGAGCCTAGGTTAAGTGAACTTTTTGTAATATTTCCAAACCTCAAGATTTTGCAACATTAGGGACATAATAATCCATGACTATTTCCATGGCATTTTCTTCATGCAGACAATATTTGTATTTCATCCCTTATAGTTAATAGTGAGCACTCAGCTTGGAAGCAATTTATTTTTCTTAAACACTGAGCACTGGTGTGGTCTCATGAAGATTGATCGTTCTTCACTGACGCAGCGATCGTCTGATTGACGTTGCAATTTAGTACATTGGCGTTTTTAATTTATCCCATCCTCTTTCCGTCTTTACTGAGTTCAAATTGATTCTGTTTGACAGTTCTGTAAAGGTTAGTGTTTTATACATTGTACTGTAGTTAGCACTTACGTCATGATTTTTAGTAACATGTAAGGTACCGATCGGTGGACTGTACCAGTATAAGAATGGGTGACAAATTAAGCGCCCGATTGTAGAATAATAAATCAATGTATTCACTAAACTAGGTAGTAATACAAAAAAAACACACAGACTCACACGCTAACAAAACTTAATGTAATTAAACAGAAAACATCGTTCTTTGTTACAAAAGAAAGTCCATATTCGGCCAGTCGTGAACAATATTGTTTTCGTAAGCGAATTCCTATCTATTTTGGACACGCTATTCCAATGTCAGATTATAATTTGTGTACCGAAAGATGCTTGAAACGTTTGCATACATATTTATAAGATGAATGCTGTCAGATCACATTTACCCAGCCCCGGAAAATTTGGGATAAGGCCCGAGCGATGAATGACCGATTAATCTGTATGCAACTAAATCAACTCGAAATAAAAACCATGCAGATATAATCCTTTGCAATAACAAAACTGCCGTAAACATGTTTACTACCTCTTGTTTTCACCCGCCCAGTCGAAAAGCCAGTACAAACAAAAGTTTCAGCAGTACCTCATCTAACTACACAGAAAGTTATACAGTAATGAATTGTAACATAAGCAGAACGAATACAGTATAAGCTTAGTATAAAAGGTTTCTTGAGCGCAGCTAAGAAGTTCGCCAGTCGCCACTCGCTAGACTGAACAACATGAGCCTAATAAAATATACAATGGAGTGACCGTCTATTTGTCTCATTTTCACATAATTAAAAAAAATAACCCCTTGTCAGTCACCCGTAAAAATGGGGAAAAATTTCTGATGCAAAAGTAAACTTGCGAATAATACAAATTTAACTTTTAACTTGATATAAAAAATTATATATAGTGTTTGATAAATGTATTATATTAACATTCAATCACATTAACCACGTCTAATCTTATTTATTACGTACCCAGTGAAAAAAACTTTTTTTGTTTTTTTTTTTGTTATGCTTAATTGAGTTACTGCATATGTACGTTAACTGTGATACCAATGTACCTGCGGGAATATATCTTGATTTTTTTTAGTTACAAGCCCTTTATATAGGGGCTAGTTTATTGGACGTTTATGGCAAAATGTGATAGAGGCTACCAAAGATACTGTTCTCTATATAGCGCAATGGCGTTACGTTTATTCGGGTCGAGAGTTTTATTTAAGTGTCTAATAAATGTAATACGAAAAGAAAATAAGTTGGTTTATAGCAAAGGTACTTACTACACTGATGGAAACATTTTTCCTTGTTGCAAGTATTATTATTTATGTAACAGAGTTATAGGGGAACGGTTTTTTTTAACGCTGGCAATAAAAAATAACGGCTGTACATGACATAAATACCTGGTGTTCTTTGATCTCCCATCTAGAATACAGATAGTTAATTCAGACGCAGATTTTTGCACTGAAGGTGTGTTTTAACAAAAGTAGTATTTTTATAGCTAGAATAAAAAAATTGCAGACTGTAAAACTTACGTTTTGGTCAAAAAACCTATGAAAAATTCTATTGTTTTTTGCTCTGTATAAAATAGTAAATCATCGCTTTTTAAACAACATATTAATGTAAATTTTCAGGGTAAGAAGATAATATTTGGGGTCAAACAGTTGCATGTTCAGCCCAGAGCCCTCAATCACACACATCACTTGTTTGATTGTAAGCCAAAGACGGTATTTTATGAAAAGTACCGATTCGAGTCCAAACAAATAGAAAGATTCGATAAATATGTTTATATATGTTAGCTAAGATTGTAAAGTAAATCAATACACCTTTAGAGCTGAAATGAAAAGTAATCTGTTCATTTAATTAAATCTTTTAAAGTTATTCTGTGTATTTGAAAATAAAACCGGGATGTAAATTGGTCTCTCCATACTTATTTTAAGATAATTTCAGAATAGAATCCTGTACGGAAATATCACAAAGAATGTATTCAAACAATAAAATACTCTTTGTTAGAGGAATATATTAAAACATCAATTCAAAGAAGTCCAACGTTTATTGTTCTTTGTTAACCTCAATACCTAGTCATTACAAGCCATAAGCTTCTTTTAAATGATACGCTTACAATATTCGTCGAAAGATTATACCAATTCACAAAACCAGTATTTAACCACCAAATTAAGAAAGTTACATAAGTACTAACAACCGTCACGTGCTCACAAACAGTAAAAATATTAAACTACCTTGAAAAAGAACGGTTTCAAATCGCTTAAACTACCCCCAAATGAACAGGTTTTCACTGGAAAATTTTGTAATTAAAGCAGATTTTAATACGTTTTGACCGGCCTACTAAATGAGTCATGTTACAGCTATGTAGCATTTCAGGTTTACCTTCATTTGTGTTTAATTTATGATGATGCGTCTACAACTAGAAATTATAGGAAAATTAGTTAAAAACCGCTTATGAAATTAATAGGAATACAAAATGAATAAAACTATGAATGACAATATTTCATTAATTGTTTATTAATTTAAATGGCTACTAATTATTAAATTATTTTATTTTTAATTATTAAGGATAACAACAGCAATAAACTTATAAAGATGATAAATACATTTCAGATTTTACAAAGCAAATAACAGTTATCCACGATTTACAATGATAAGCAATACAGAGCATAATGACGTGGAATAGAGAGATGATTTTAAAACAAATTATAAATAATAAGCTAAGTAAACAGATAAAATTTACATAAGAAGAGAAGTAAGAGTGTGTATCGTGTGGTTATATAATGTTGTTGGTGACAATAAGAAAATCATGATAAGTTGCATTTGCAGCGAGCCATTTATGTTGTTTCAATTCAAAATCAAATAAATATTATATACTTACTTACATACATGCGTATCATCACACTAAGTACCTCACAAGATAGGCAGAGAATATAGAGCGCCATTTACCTTACACACCTCTTTTGCTTCCTTTACATTCATCAGTCACGTATTTTGGTAATTTGATCCAGTATGGTGCAGTACACCTTGGCTTCCACGGCTTATTTATCCACTCACATTCGCAAATTATATCGTATATGTTTTCTGTCAGTCTTTCATCATTCACACATACGAAACATATTAGAACAATACAACATCAAAATGAAAGGCCCACCATGTTGGATTTGTTATAAGCCTCTGGAGGGGTATACGCGGCAAATATTTGTTACATAGATACACGTGTTCGTGGATTACTTGCAAATCAACACCGAAGGAGGTGAAATTGAGTATTGAAGTGATTATGGGATAATCGCCATAATCTCCAGGGCTGTATTATATCAAAATTTGGTACAAGATAATAAATTGTCCTTCACGCAACATTAATATATTACAATTCACCTATTCACGCTATGAATTCACCTGTCACATGCACCATACAAAAAAGAAACTATAGTTTATCCCGAATTAAAAAAACAGGTTTCTTTATTTCTCTTTTTTTATAACTTTCTCCCAATAATAACAAACACAAGAATATTCAGCGATTTATATCCAGCCGTTTAAGCATGATGTCATGACCAAGGAAAATAGGAATTCATTTATATATAGGATTTTTAAATTAAATCTAAAGAGATAAAAAGCAGGGTCTCTCATCTTGCAACTTATATCTATAAAAAAGGTGGAAGATGTTGCCACGATATTATTGTTTCATTTTCTCTAGAGGCATTCAGGAACTATTATTTCCACTTTTAAATCAAAGTACCTTGTTGTAAGATTAATACCAGGTTCTTTAACCGTGCACCTCATTTTTATCACGCGCCGATCCTAGAGGAAAGAGTAATTATTCAGAGTAGTGGAACATTAATATCAGCGGCTTCAGAGTTAGTGTTGCCGTTTTAATAAACATCGACAGTCGATAATCTAATGCTATTCACCTTTATAGATTAATAGAGCTTATGAATTTTAATCATCGAAAAATGTTTAGTTTAGAACTGGTAGTATTAAAATTGATAGTTATCTGCAACAGTTGCGACGAACATTACGTTGTCACTTAGGTTTTTGTACCATAACACATTATTTTGCGTCACAATGAGTGGATTCATACAAAAATAATAACTATAACAGGTAATAGATTTAATGAAGTTAGTTAAAAAAATATAGACCAGCTCCTATCACTTTAAAGTTTAACATAATAACATTCTTGAAGCTGTTTCTCGATGTCATATACGATCCAAAATGCACTACTTAGTTTGTCGAATGTGTCATACATTATAAACATGCCGCTTTATGCTAAAGAAGTTAAACAATAAAATAATGGTCTGATTTTAATTATTACGCAACGGGAAGAATTAAGAGAGGTAGGGCGATTTGTGATTTCTCGTAGGTTTTCCCATTTAAATTGGAGCCGCTCGACTGGGGACAGTACCTCCACCTTACAGAAGACCGCAGTGAAATAACTACTTGATGTAGTGTTGTGTTTCTGCGGTAAGTAAGGTTGCCAGTGCTGCACGAGGATACGCTGGGCTGGTAGTAATGCTGCTAGCACAGTGAGTCCTTACCAACTACATGGTTGGCAACCCATTAGTTATACCCCTGGTATTGCTAGCGGCTATAGGCTACGGTGACTGCTTACCATCAGGTGGGCCGTAAGCTTGTGTAGCACCTTAGTGGTATAAAAAAACTCTAGTTATCGATAAACTGACAGCCCTAGTGGAGACTATAAATAAAAAGCGAGGTCGCGCCGGATCATCCGGTCAGGACTTATGTATTTCCTTCCCCAGTAACTCAAGTTGCTTGTGTATGATCGTTGTGTTTTGCGCACTTTCATTATGAACTTGCTTTGAGTATTAAGTAAGCGGTGTACCTATTATTTACAACTCATAACGAGTGACTTGATGTTCAGTTGGTTTAAATTAAGCGATAGTCACTGCACTTAAGGATGAACAGTCGGTCATTACAGACTAATTTAATATGCATATAATATTTAAAAATACAGCTTAGCTTTTAAGTATTATCAGATTAATAAAAACACGGGAATATACATATTCTTATATAATTTTATACGGGGTAATATTTTTTCGTTTTGTTACTCAAATATGTTGTTATTGATGGCGTTCGGATATTATTAAAAAAAACACATTAGACTGGGCTTTACGCAAGAAATAACCATATAGAGACTTATATTAATTGGACAATAAAAACATATTTTTCGAATTTATTGTTTCTTCATGATGTTACAAGAACATTAACGATATAGAAACTGCGAAAATATATTATTTCATAATTAGTTATTATTAATTTTAAAAATTACGGTTGCCTACCTTTATTATACTCATAATAGAGGATTCAATTTTCTCACGAATGGAATTCATAACGTGACGCCGCGAGGGCTCGTGTTATAACTTGATGCTGAATAAGGGAAAAATCATCGTTACATCGGCAAAGCTATTTCCTTAAATACGGTTTATTTGAACAAATAAAATATCTTATGCCATTATCGAATTCCGATTATCTCGAACTTATATGACTAACCCGTGAGGGTGAATTATATGTATGGGAGTCGAAGCGGAAGGAAGTCGCGAAAAAGCTAGTAAGTATAAAAACAGTCACAGTTTCCAAATTTCTAAAACAATAATGATTAAACATTTTCAAATGGTTCATTCCCCTAAAGAAGCATTCAGCCTCAACATCTTAGCAAACAATTTTAAAACAAGCCGTAGGCTTTGTAGGCTTTCCTTTAAATTATTTCACGTCGCAGTCTCACAGAAATGACTAAGTTATACTCGTAGCACGGGCGCGTTATATAAGAAAACATGTCATGTGTTTTACCTCAGATAAAGGAAATTAAAAAATAAGAAGAGGTAGGATAACACGTGAAACCAAGCGAAATCGTCCGTTGGAATTTGGAATATACTAATTGGCGATGTTCCGTAAGGTATACTTGAGACGAGTAACAAGTCTTTTGAACGAGTTGCAAAAACATAGGGCTTTGAGCTTAGATTCTAAGCTTGAGCTTCTAAAATGTGAGGTAGGGCAAATTGGGATCTCCCGTGGGTTTTCCCATTAACATTGGAGCCACCCGACTGGGGACTGTGTGGAGGCACAGTCCCTAGTCGGGTGCCCCCCTTACAGAAGACCGCAGTCAAATAACACTACTTTGATGTGGGGCTGTGTTTCCGCGGTGTAAGTAAGGTTGCCAGTGCTCCACAAGGCTTAGCTTCGCTAGTAGTAATGCTGCTGATACAGTGAGTTTGCGTGCCAGATCAACAACGGGGTTGGCAACTCGTTAGTGATATCTTTAATATTGCTAGCGGCTATAAGTGGACAGTGTGCTTATGTGCCACCCTAGTGGTATAAAAAACTACATGTTATAAAAATGCCAAGTCCCAGTAAACAAGTCTTCAGCACAATATTAGTGAAAAATCTATAATCTCCCGCCCCTGCTATTCGTGCTGAATAATTACAACCAGACTGCTTGTTTTTTCCATTTTATTCATGAGATTTGTATGAAAATATTGTTGCTTTTCCTGAAAAGTAATAAGGAACTTTTTCGATGGAAAACTTTTTACAGTGAAGTTTTAAACTGACGCAGACTTCACGCGGCGACCACGTTGGAAAGCCATAATATCCGAGTTTCCCCATAACGGTCAAGGGATTTTAATCATCTGGTGAAACTGAATAAATAATCTAGGGATTAGAGTTATAACAATTTATTTATAAAATGTTCGTAATGGTTGTCATCTTCTAATACAGGAATATATTGATGGCAAAACAATGTAAATTATCTCCCCTTCTTTTTCATTGGGAAATTTATCTATCTATGAGAACCACCGCTCAAAGTTATATAAATATTAAACTGAGGAAGTTCATTTAAAAATATAAAAATTAAAGCTGTAATAACAGTGATAGCGAAAAGGCATCTTATGAAACGTAACCAAACATACAGGAAATCATACAAAAAACGGCCCAGCTGATGGTAAGCGGTTACCACTGTTTTTAGGCGGATGCAACACTAGGGGTTAACGCGCGTTACCAACCCTAAAACTTCCAAAATGCAAATGTTATTTCCCACTTAATACGAAAAGCGAATATATTTTTATCCCATTATGGAGTCATGCTTGCTAATTAGAAGTAGGTAATGTAATTTACTAATTTAACCCTTACGCTAATTACGGAGGATAATCTCATTTTAACCCGTCGAACGAGGATGAAACTTTTCTAAGGCCCCGTATTATTTCGTTGTTCGCAGCGGTTCTTACAGCAAGAAAATTTTGTTATAATAATAACATTTAGATACAATTATATGTATACTTATTTTATTGTTCTCCGTTGAGAAGTAAAATTTTATAAGGATCCTAGCGGCCCGCCTTGGCTTCGCACGGGTAGACATTTATCAAGTATTTTGTCTAACCGTGCGAATCCGGGGCGGGCTGCTAGTATAATATATAGCCTATTACTCAGTGATAATTTAGCTTTTCAACGGTGAAAGAATTTTTGAAATCGGTCCAGTAGAGTCGGAGCCTATTGAATACTAACATACACCTAAAAATACAAAATACAAATCTATCCTCTTGATAATATTAATTGTATAATAGTAATTATAGTATAGAAGAAAAAAAAACTTCATTTTTGTATAACATAGCTAAAAGTGCGTCGTTGTAACATGTATTTTCAGAACTAATTTGTAATATAACGAGCCTAGTATAATAAATGGAGAATTCAAATATTCCACTGTTTATTTCACTAAAAAGAGTGATGTATTCCTTACACTTCTCGGAATTTCTTCACAAAATAGTATCTCGATCATTTCGTAAATAAACACAACAAATAAAAACAAAGCTCCGTCGAACAAGGGAATACGCTGTTTTTGAAACCAATATTTGTAATCGAAGGAACAGAAAAAACATGTGTTCTCATTACTAACAATGGATTCGACTCAAGTAAATACATTTTATTATAACGTCATTATACAAACTACCAAATTGGGGCTGCCTGCATTATAAGCAACGATCTCTATAGATGACGCATATTTAACCATAATTTTAAATTGGTTTCGTTGTTACTTTATTGCATATAAATATTAAAAAACTATTTCTAAAACCTAAAAATAAAATTGGTGATAAGGTCTTGCAAATACAAAAACAACCTTCAAGTCGGTATTCCGCAGGTGTCTCCCAAGAGAAGCAGTATTATAGCCACTATATCGTTTGATTTATTCCAGCCCGTCCTTACGATGTATCAAAACCCTGTTTTATGGAAGATTGCTACAAAATCCACAATTTCACTGGCGAATTCGCTTTAGTGTGATTGTATCTGTCCGTTGTCAAAGCGTTTGAACGCTTGTCTTAAGACGTGAGATCATGAGATCGATTTGCAGGTCGGACTTAAAATTATAGATTTATTAACGCTCAGAGAAAGTAATGCTCTGCAGAAAATTATGGATTTACTCGCACCTCTGCCTACGCGTACGGGCTCGATTTAGGGAATTGCAATTTGTTACAAATTTCATAGTAGGGTATTAATTATGCCGCACACTTAACTTGCATGAACAAATCACTGGAATATGATTAATGTATTGTGTTCTATTTTAGCTTTGAAATATTAAGGATTGAAACTAGCGTCGATAACTGGAACCAGTCGACGGCCAAACAAGAGAGTTGGAATATTTTGAAACATAGCTGGCTTGCAGTCGGTTCACGTCAAACGTAAATAGACCAAGGCGAGATGCCGCCGAACCTTTATTAACGTCAGATATACCGACAGGAGGGGAACTACGGAAACGGTGCATTGGCTGAGAAATACTTTGCACTATTTGCTTTTGTTGGTCTTTACTGGTACAAATTTTAATCTATATGAAAGGAAATCTCTCGCGGGAAATGTTTGGCCTTGGCTTCTAATTTATTTACAAACAGCTTATTGTAAGTACTAATTTATTTAGAAATGTATGTATTGAGGCAATATCAATCATCACAGAATAAAAGTAAAAAAAAAACTAATCTGTTGATAAAAGGTATTATTAGGTCCTTACATATGAAATTGGCGTTTTTCGTACTGGCCACTTTAATCACGAATTTCTCCTCTTTGGTAAGGAATTCCAAATTCAAATTTGTATAACTATAGACTCATGTATTTGTGCTTCGATGATCGTCATTCATTTGTTTTTTTTCTTCTGTTTTTTTCTGTTTGCGTCACTCATTTTACAAAATGGAAAACCTTAAATATCGCATTATTTACGAGTACGAGTTCCGCCGTGGCACTAGTGCTGCGGAAACAACTCGAAGGGTGAATGATGTGTATGGCGGTCGTGTTGCAAAAGAAAACACAGTTCGTTTTTGGTTCCAACGTTTTCGTTCTGGAAATTTCGACCTGCAGAACAAGCCCCGTGGACGGCCTGAGACCCAAGTTGATAATGAAGAGTTGAAGGCTATTGTGGAAGCGGATCCATCGCAAACCACGTCCGAGTTAGCTGCAGGCTGCAATGTTAGTGATAAAACTGTTTTAATTCACTTGAAGCAAATTGGGAAGATTAAAAAGCTTGAAAGGTGGGTACCTCACGAATTGACTGAAACAAACCGGCAAACGCGCGTCGACTGCTGCGTTACATTACTAAACCGGCACAATAATGAAGGTATTTTAAACCGAATCATTACCTGTGATGAAAAATGGGTTCTTTACGATAATCGGAAGCGCTCAGCGCAATGGTTAGATCCTGGCCAGCCAGCCAAATCCTGCCCCAAGCGAAAATTAACCCCAAAAAAGTTACTTGTAAGCGTTTGGTGGACTAGTGCCGGTATTGTTCATTACAGTTTTTTCAAATCTGGCCAGACTATTACGGCTGATGTCTATTGTCAGGAATTGCAAACCATGATGGAAAAGCTAGCGGCTAAACAACCTAGGCTGGTCAATCGCTCCACGCCACTGCTGCTTCACGACAACGCTAGACCACACACTGCGCTACAGACGGCTACTAAATTAGAAGAACTTCAATTGGAAAGTCTAAGACATCCTCCGTACTCCCCGGACCTTGCTCCAACAGATTACCATTTTTTTCCAAATTTGGATAACTTCTTGCAAGGGAAAAAATTCAACTCCGATGGGGCAGTCCAAATCGCCTTCAAAGATTTTATTGATTCCCGTCCGACTGGTTTTTTTAGTAAAGGGATCAATGAACTACCTATGAGATGGCAAAAGTGCATAGAAAATAATGGTTCATACTTTGATTAATTAAATATATTATATTAAAAAATATTCGACTTTTTGTTCCTCCCATACAAAACGCCAATTTCATATGTAAGGACCTAATATATTATTTTATTAATCCACAGGATAATAAACACTATACTTGAATAATTTGCAAGTGGGTAATTTTTTATATTCACAAGTGTAATCGTAAAGTAGATTTTTTTGTTTAAAAATTGTAACATAAATTAATCGATTTCGCTGCTTCAAGCGGGTGCTTCAAGCAGATCATGTTAACGTCATTCTAAGCTGTCAATGTAGTGCATATTGCCAGTTATGTTCGACTTCATCCTCCCTCAGTTCATAAGCAATTAGCCGCTGAGAATAGCCTAACGTACCCGTACCGCTTACAATAATTGACCTAGATCCAAATATGGATTTTAGTAAATACCGAAAATGACTTGAAACCGAAGCCAAGTTTTCGAAAGTAAGCTTGAGATTAGAATACTATACAAGTTTTATTATGTAAGCGTTACTCGGCAAAAGCACATGATAGGCAAATAAAAAATAATTAAATGCAATTTTTTTTTGTCTGTTTATCTCTTTTTTTATGCATAGTAGATAATTTCAAGACACACTTTCAATACCCGCCTAGCAAGTGTATCAAGCTGATGACAGTTGACAGCAATGATATAATTCGCTGATAAATAAATACTTTTTGATTAATTTCATGAGAAATATATTAACATTCCAATCTAAACCATTATTAAATCGGTGAAGGAGTTTCCTAACAGGACTCAACTGTGAAGGACATTTCATTATCTTAATATCTCGAGACTTCAAAATTTGTAGACCAATTCGCACGCAGAAGCTTGTCAAGGACTGATTTCAGGTATGTATTATAATATCGAGATAACTTGTAAGTTTAATTTTGACAATGAAAGTATGAAAAGTGAAAAGGAAAAGTAAGACTCGAAAAATTTTCAACCTCACATTTATGATTTTCGATTCTAATTCCCCTTGTGCCAATTCCGTTTGGCGCCGTTGGCACGGGTCTGCAATGCGCATTAAACATTTTAAAGGCCAGTCACTCACAGATGCCGGCCCAAGTCCCACCTTCAACTTTTTTGTTTGACTCCAAAACTTACGCGAATTTTAATCCAAGACAAAATTAATTTTGTTCCAGACTCTCAAAGTTTTTTGGTATTATGTTTCAGCGAAATTAGTAGTAAAATATTGCGAAAATATTATTTGTTAATTTTCTTTCTAGTTAAAGTCGTTTTCAAGCCAGTGGGTAAAAATGAAAATACTATATGACACAATAATGCTGTCTATAATACTAAGCAATCAACACCAGTATTTGAATAGTATAAGCCCCAAGAAACCATTTCACATCGCTATTTGAATTCAGTAGTGGATACTCTAATCTTAAGTAGAACTGAGACCAAAATCACTTAAATTATTACAGTTTCAATTGATTAAAAAGTCGTTTAAAACCATTACTTCAATTACTTTAAATATGTTGTGGTTCAATAAGTGTCCCTTATCTTGAATTAAGCATTGTTATTTATAACTGACTGTGCCCGCGACTTCATTCGCGTGAAATCGGATTTAGTCCACAAATTTATATTTTTTTGCGCGAATCTCTATTTTTTTTTTCATAAGAACATTCTTACAAAATCACAAAAAAACAGTTTGCGAAATTGGTCCAGGTGTTCACGTGTGATACCATGGTAAATAAGGATACATTGTTATATACGTCGTATTTTATTATTCCTCTCTCTTTCTTTCATAGTTAATTGGTGGAACGATACAGTCTTCCGTATAGAGGTGTCTCACACATCGTACGCGTGGTGTACGGTAACGACCTGTATCAAAGTGACGTATTCAGGTTACTCGTGCTCTCGTATCTGAAGGGTCTGTTACTTCATTGACATTTATTTGCAACGCATTATTATTTGGTAAATCTTGTAAATACAATGTTATGTTAGAATCTATATTAATATTACAATGATCTAAAAATGATTGTTTTTATGTATGTTATAATTTCTGGAACTACTCAAAATCAAAATCAAAAATCATTTATACAGTTAAGGCCCTAATAAGGCACTTATGAAGGTCTAAATTACCACCGGTTCGGAAAAAAATACACCTGAGAAGAACCGGCAAGAATTGAACGAGAAATAAAAAAGAAAAGATAATACTGAATTGATTATAAAAAATATTTCAATAGTAACCTACTAACATATCAAGTCAAGCGCTTTACCGCTGAGCATAGGCGATACAATTAATGCAGCGGCAATTATCTCTGGAATTACCTAAAGATTTAATTGAAAAATATTTCAATAATATTCTACTAAAATTGCAAGTTAAACGCTTTACCGGCGAATGTTAAAAGCGATACAAATAGTCGAAAAAAATGGTGACAAAATGTACTCAGAAATCTTTGGCAGACACCAGTCTCATTCAACAACATCCTTCATGTAGATAGTTGAACGGACATAAATTTCCTTAACACAGCAAACTGTAGTTTCAAGCATTCCACGATAGCATTGGGCTTTAACACCTGCTCGAAGCGATGTAGGGCAAACCAATTTAAGCCTTATCGGCAAGATTGTTGTGTACGTTGAGCCGTCGAAAGTTTACCTCCCTGAAGGTTTTAAATTGGATAGCAATTTATTTTGTACGTACCTGGAAATTGCTGCTTTATTGGCCTTCGCTTGCATGTCGGACGAGCTTTGAACTAAGATGGACATTGGCATATTGCTATAAACTAAGAAGATAAAATAAGCTATAAGATTGACTTGAAATTTGGCAGGTAAATTCTGTTATAAAGTTTTTTTTAATATTTAACACCTAAATACATAGAAGGTGCTACAAGTTGGTGTGGACGGGTGAAACCGAGGCACAGCTAGATAATACAGAAAATTGCAGGCGCTTTTATTCGATAAACATTTTTGCCTTCAGACAATTCAAAAATATCTGTATATATTTTTTTATTTATTAATACATAGGCAAACAGATTACAATCAATTACTAGAATTAACACAAAAATCATTTGCGCACAGCTAGATTGCAATAAAATGTGTACACAGCATGGTTTATTGTAAACAGAGCATAAATCTTTTTTTTATTCGTATTTACATACATACATTATTTTCATATCAATAACCGATACATTATAGCCGCAGATAAACATTAATGGAGCACCTATGTTCGTAAGACAATATCTTCGAGTGTTTCTGGAACTTTGCCGAACTTATGGAAGAATCACGAACGTCATGACCTTACTATTGCAACTGTTCGCTAACTCACTCCACATCTACGTTCCAAATCTAAAATTAAAGACTGACAAATAGAATACACATATATTTTCAAAGGCCAAGGACTATCGAGATCAATTTACCAAGTGATGGAAAGGTTAAGAGTATTCAGGACCAGTGGGCATGTTTGAAGGGATGATGAATTAATAGAAGCAAAAGAGGTCTTTAAGAAGAGTGATACGTCACCATACGAGATAGTGCCAATTCTGTTGTTCACAAATACTAAATTTAACTAATTTGACAGGTCTAAAAATATTGCCATCCTTATTTAACCCCGCACATGAGAAAGGGATAGCAAGATGTTTAGACCTGTCAAGTTTAGTCAACAGAACCGACACGGGTGAACGTATTTTTTTAATGAACCGAAATGAGGTTAACATGGCTACTCTAGTTATTATATATTCCTGGTATTTATAATAAACGAAGTTTCCGATAAGCTACATCCAATAAGTCTGTGTTAGGTATTCAATGAAAATCGAGTAAACAGTTTATTATTACAAGCGGAGAAAAATTACATTTATGAAAATAAAATAACAAGCGTTATTATTTCAATAAGGCTTACAAAATACATTATATTAAAAGATTACAAAGTACAATAGGGTTTTAATTTGAAAGCGTTGTTGGTGTATCATTAGAATTATGTAACGAGTTTAAATTTAATATTTTATTCGCTGCGTTTGGATAAATCAGCTTTCTCTCCGCAACTTCACCTGCATATAAATTGATAGGCATAAGGTTTAAAGGGTATCCTAATACTTCGGAGTATTTTCAGAAATAACACGTATCAATACAAACACACAGGCATCCAGCCAAATAAAGGGACAAAATATTATCACAGTTTATAATTAGAAATTATATTGATTAGTAGATTGATAAATGTAAAAGAGAATAGGAGGTGTGAAGTTCAAGAACGATTTTTTTATACCACTAAGGTGGCAACTAAGCATACGGCCCGGCTGATGGTAAGCGGTTACCGTTCTCTATGGACGCTTGCAACACCAGGGGTATCACCGGCGCGTTGCCGACCCTAAAAATAGTGCTCTATACTATAGTTAGGGAGCTTCATAATATAAGTATAGCCATTCCCTTTTCGTTTAATATCATGCTTTCTTATTGTGAGGTATAGACCTTTATACATGACCAGCTCTTGTCCGTAACTTCGTCCGCGAAGACATATTGTATTTTTTTTTATAAAACCCTAAATCAGGTCATCAGCAATAACTTTACTTTCACTAACATTTGACCGCGGCTCGCCCGTTTGGTTCTCAATAAAGATAGCCTGTCCTTTCCCAGGTTATATTCGCATTAATAATAGTTAGTATCGCATTTATAATATTAGTATGGATATTACGTAGCTCAACTATCACTTGATTAATGAATAGCTATCATATGCTGCTCCTGCCAATATATGTAGAATAGAAGGTCATTAGAATAAAGGTTAAAGACACCAAAATTATTAAGTGTTGATACAAGTAGAGCCTTATTACTTCAATGGTACGGTATAAATTACTTGGATTGTTTTAGCGTGCCTAATTAAACAAAACGTTTATTCCAAGATAAATACAAGGCTTTTACTAAATTAAATTGCGAGAAACCTAGGGAGGATCCACAAATCACGTACTCTATATTAAGTCCCGCACCGCGTCTTCCCACAACAGTCAAAAATGGGGAATTATTATAGCAAGTTAGCTGATATCCTTCAATTAAGTCTATTTTCTAAAATAAATATCTTCACGTCTTCTCACAAGGGTCCCCGAAGAGATAGGCAGAGGTGTTACAACACCCACTTTCCACAGAAGATAAGTTGGTGCCTACGTAACATATTATGGTTGATCCGTCGCGGTCCCTTAGGCATTAAAACGTCCTTCAATTAAAATTAGGACCTTACTTCATCATTACAGTGTCGAGATCACCGCACCCGCAATTCCCTAACCTATATTTATTTATTAGGCACAAAAAATAGAACACAATTACATAAAAACAAGTACAGAGTAATATTGTTATAATCTGAACTGTGGCCCAAAACATTTTACACACACAATCCCAAAACAAGGTGCACATAATTACAGCCAGGCAAAACTTATTTCATTAAGAATAATAATAATAATGTTTGGACATTATCACACACCGCCATCTGGCCCCAAACTAAGCAAAGTTTGTACTATGGGAACCAGCAGCTGATATTATAATGCTTATATACCTTTTTTTTGTAAATATTTACTTATAATACATACCAAACACCCAGACGCAAGGCAAAAATATTTGTCACATAAATGTTTGCCCCGCCGGGAATCGAACCCGCGACCTCTAGCGTAACAGTCAGATATACTAACCACTACACCAGCGGTCTCGACATTAAAATTGTAATCTAGCTATGTAATCATAAAATTGTAACAGAAACTTACGATGACAATGATGTTTGAGACATTTCGGTATTGTTGTTGTGGAGTGTTAAAGTAAAGACATTTCATAGGGAAATTTAGTCCCATATTACGTCATCAATCACTTCACAGGCATGTATCGTTACTAGTATCAGTTAGCATTGGTTAATCCGAACCGTGACGAAACACAGTCATGCTAAGCACTGTATCAACAAGATATTTGCTCCGTGCTCCGTAATATATACTCGGTTAACCTGTCTTTGGATTCGATTATGTATGAACAGACAGAGCAGTTCGTGTTCTGTATGTGATTAGTGTGATCAGTGTGGCCAGGTCGTGGCTACTAAACTACACTACTACAGGGATAAGCCAGAGAACCTAATCGTAAATTAAAAAATATAAATTTATTACTTTTAGGCTTTTACAAAGTTTTTAGTAGCCGTGGTGGCCTTGTGGTTGAAGGAACGGCTTGCTATCTGATAGGCCAGTTTCAAATCCCGGCCTGTACCAATGAGTTTTTCTAGGCTTAATACAGTGATTGATCATACCATGCGCAAAAAATGAGAGGTAGGGTGAATTGGGATCACCCGTCTGTTTTCCCTTTAATATTGGAGCCGTCCGACTGGGGACTGTACCTTACAGAAGACCGCAGTGAAATAACATTACTTGATGTAATATTGTGTTTCTGCGGTAAGTAAGATTGCCAGAGCTCCACGAGGATCGCTGGGCTAGTAGTAATGCTGCTAGCACAGTGAGTCCTCATGAACAACAAGGTTGGCAACTCGTTAGTGATATCCCTGGAATTGCTTGTGGCTATAGGCTACGGTGACTGCTTACCATCAGGTGGGCCGTATGCTTGTGTGCCTCCATAATGTTATAAAAAATAAAAGCCACCTTCGATTTCGGGTCTAAATTTAAATAAGAGACAACATAACGCTTGCACTTGGGACGAGAAATGTTTCGATAAATAACCATGATTCTCTCGAAATCCCTTGTGAATTTTAAATTTTGTATTTGAATTCATAATTTATAAGTTTGAAATATTATTCTGTTTTCGTTTTTGTCATTCAACGCTTGAATAGAAAATCGCTTAATAATGACATATAATATTTTATATGTAGCCGGCTTTTGTTTGGCATTTATACATTTATAAATAATAAAAAAAATGAAAAGTATTACAAATTGAATTGATTCAGGTTTTACTTTGCGGAAATTCATATTTATAGAATCCAAAATATATTATAATTTGCTTTGTCCGCTTAAATGAGTGTGATACGGTCGAACGGCCTGCGCCCAGGTGTGAGCTCAGGTGTGGTTTTTTCCGATACGTGTTTCAGGACTTCCACGTCCCATCATCAGGGTGCCGCCGCGTTGGTCGAGCAGCGTGATGTCACATCGAGGTCTGGATGCTGGAGCAGCGCCACAGCACGATGGTTGGATGCTGGAGCAGCGTCACAGCATGATGGTCGAGTGAGACGCCAGCACGTAGACCCTTCTGTAACTTTATTTCAGACCCCAACTCATGAAGCCACTACATGCTTGATAATCCGGATCACTTCGGGTGTTCCAGCAGATGTTAGAAAGCAACCGCTTTCCGGTAGATGTTTAAACCCTTGCAGTTTATATACACACACACACACGCGCGCACAGTAATAAGATTAGACAGATCTATTAACTAACACTTCTAATTTTATAATTAATTTACGTTCCTGCCAATTTGCATTGGCCGCGCTCGCGCACTGACAAATTATTACCTGAAGTATATTAAAAAAGTTACTTACCACGTATGTCTTATATCTTGTACCATATCTTGAAAATATTTGAACATATTCGACGTCGTAAGCCATAATAGGTGTAATCAATGGATATTCTGTTTCTCGAATGTGGTTTATGTATACAATTACTGTCGTGTGGTGCGACACCTTAGTAAAACTTTAATGTAATACGTGTTCCTGTATATCATTAATTAATTAATTAACCAGATTGATAGCAATTATCTAGCCGGTGGTTAAATTACATAGTGACGCCGACGTAGACTTCATTAGGGTAAATTAATTCAACAATCACAATAGACAAAGGCAACTCTAATTGATAGATCTGAGAGCTTATGTATCTATTTCATTACATGCATATGACGCGTTGATTAATATAAGTCGTATCACTAATAATTATTATAAGCTGAAAGGATCACAATTTCGTGGAGCCATCTTATCCATACTGTATTTTGATATCTTTATAATTTATTTTCTTTTGGTAGATTATGTACTTTAATTATAGTTAGTACTCTGTTGAAGTATATAATATACTCGGATAAAATCTACATTCTGTAATTTGCTGACTCTCTGTACAAGCTATTCGAACAACTTATAACTAAAATATTCCTTTAAATTCTTCATTAGAATGAAAACATTCAAGAAATTTAAAGTTCGTTTCAAATTTACTGTATTTTTTTTTAATCACTCACACGAAAATATTTTTTGATATTCACCACCTAAAATGGTTATAAAAATTATACGATTGTATAGGCGGCGAAGTACAAAACCACAAGATTGTTATAAGCCGTATCAAACCATCTAAAATAAACACTTGGGCGACTTGCACCGTGGTCCGAATCGACCTAGTACAAAAACAACCGTGGTCTATTTACACCACCGCAGTTCGAAAGACCCAATTCAAAAAGAGCAGTTGGGCGATTCACGCCATGGTCCGAACCGTGCGTGGTGCGAAACGCACCCGCGAAACCGCTGGCCACAACAAGTAAGATATAGACGTACTGAAATATTACTACCTTCCCAGTTTCGTTTCGTCCTGTGCGCGGTCTCAGTTACTGGAACTTCTACCAAGTCCAGTCGAGTGGCTCTTATTTAACTTGTACACACTAATGTTAATAAGCTCAACAATATCTAAAATCTAAACAGAAAGCACTAAGCTTCAAGCATTTGCACTAAGCAATGTTACCAAGCGCGCAGTATCCAAGCTGCGATGAATATTAAATTGTTTAATTGTATTTGCTGTGGCAATCATAACTGTGGTTGTAACATAAAGCTTTGTTCTTACATGAGCTTAAAAAAGAGAGGTAGCGATTGTATTTCCCGTGGGTTTTCCAATTAAATTGGTGCCGCCCACCTGGGGATTGTACCTGCACCTTACAGAAGACCGCAATCAAATAACACTACTTTGATGTAGTGCTGTGTTTCCGGGGTGATAAAGGATACCAGTGCTCCACGTGGATACGGTGCGCTAGTAGTAATGCTGCTAGCACAATGAGTCCTCATCAACAACAGGGTCGGCACCTTGTTAGTGATATCCCTTGTATTGCTAGTGGCTTTAGGCTACGGTGATCGCTTACCATATACCTTAGGGGTAAAAATATACCTGAAAATAGCATTAAGTTCACATTCGTTCGAGTCAGCTAATCAACATTTTCATTATAGAGATTGTTAAGCGGTTTTAACCGAGAAAAGCTACTGGACCATGGACGTGTAGGCACACGACCGTTAAAATCTGAAATATAATCTTATCTTAATCAATTGAATTAAATTGTACAATCTCGAATGCAGCTCTGGCATTCAAGTAATCATTGAATAGGTAAATGGCGTGACAAAGACAATGTTTCGTTTGAAAAAATATTTAAACAAAATAAAACTTATCAAGAATCAGCTTTTTTCTAAATGATGGCCAGCGAACGTAGTAAGCGTAGTTTCCTACAGTCGCGTTGGCTATAATTCGGTGCACCGATTTAACACCCGTACAGTTGCTACGAACCTTTTTACTGGGACATTTGCCGTAAATTGCATTTTAGCTGCAGGCATTTTTTGGTAAAAATGTTAGTGGCATTTTTTATTTGACCCGACAAAAGATAATGTCACTTTTTTCTTTAAAACAATACCAGACTATATTCAATGCGCAACGTACCTACCTACCTAGTCAATGAGCACTGATTTTATAGTTAAACACTACAGCCACATTACTTAGCTCGTTTACTTGTAGTAAATAAAGTACAAATTAAGTATAAACAAACCGAATTCAGAACTTACCTTTTGAATTCGGTTATAAATCGGCATATCTTGACTTGCACTGTCGCCTGCATATCAAGAACAAACCAATTTTATGGCATAAAAGATGTTTTTTTTGTCATACACTCAGCCAATCGAGATCTTTTACTTCACTCGTTGAGTAAGTAACGCCAAGTGATGTACGGTCCTCCGCAACGTTTTTAGCATTCTAATCTGTTTTACGTACAAGTGTAAGATAACTCAACTTCCCACCATATTTGGCAGCGACGCGCACATAATTACCCGAGGAATATTAATCTACTTTACACCATGGTGTCAGATTGGCAATATAGCCCCAAATTGGATTCAGTCCAAGGCTCTAGTTGATAAACAGGAATAAAGAAGGGTGGGGCTTAATAAGGTGTTGGCATCTTGCGAGTTCCCACTATTAGTTTCCGCTGCCAAGCTGTTCACTTTATGGTTAGCTAAATATTACAGTATTGTTTCAAAGGATTCGTCGGAATCTTGGCAAAACGCTAAGATTTTGTAACCACATCCAAACGAATAGGTTGGATTCTGAATTGTAGGTTTCCAAATGTAAGATTTTATTTACTACTTCAATTAATTTATGGTAACTCTGTTTGCTTGTTTTTTTACTTGGTTCCTTTTCAGGACTAAACGAATCGTGATAAAATGTGTCTAGGAGTTTGATTAGATAGATAGGTTATCTTTTGTCTTTAAACAAATGCAGACGAACAGCTAGTGTAACATGTATTTGGATTGTTCGTCAAGTGATATATTTTTATACCACTAAGATGGAACACAAGCATACGGCTCACCTGATGGCTAAGCAGTCACCGTAGCCTATAGTCCCTAGCAATACCAAGGATATCACTAACGGGTTACAAAAGTGATTGATGGATTACATATTTTTTCAAAAAATATCATGTCTAAGAAAAAGATGTGTTCCAATAATTGGGTAAAGCTGAAGCCCAGAAATAGAACACCCGAGACAATAACCCTACGAATTATAGTGGTTCCAGTTATAATTTTTCAAAATCCTAAAAACGTCTTTCTAAACATAGTATTTCATAAATTTCCATTCAGTAAAAAATCGAAAAACTAAATAATAAAACTGTAACTGTAAAAACGTGTTGGTTACAAACGTGAAGGTTGAAAAATCTTTTGAAACATAACTTTTAAAACTACAAAAAATCGTAGAACAAACATAGGGCTTGTTCAAGCCTATCTAGGGCCGAGAGCGGCTAACCGATTTCGCTAATTAAATTTTTACAATATTCCTTGAAGTACGAGGATAGTTCAAACGGAGACAAAAATAAAGAAATGCCGGAAAGAGATTAAAAACGGGTAGACAAAATATTTGATAAATGTCTGCCGCTAGTAAGAAATAAAAATATTAAGTATTCCATGACGAGATTATAGTTTTGAGGCTATGACCCCCAAGAATCTTAATGTTATATTCATAGTCCCTATAATTAAGATATTTTACAACAACTATCGCAGAATTTTCCTAAAATTAAATATTCCTCACGTAAATAATAAAGCTACACCCAATATCACAAATCACGTGGAAATAATATGAGTGAAACATACGACTCGACTTTTTTACGACAGGTTTTATTAGTTAGGGAGTAAGGAGCTTGCAAAAAATAAATAGGAACACTTGACTGGTACATTTATGTAAATAAAAATATGCGTTTCTAAGCCAATGATTAGATTTTGATGAAATATTGGTAAAAAATCAATTTATTTTAAGTTAATTATGACAAGTTGGGAAAAAAGAATGTCATCCCGTGAGTTCTCATTCCGAAAAGTTTCTTATTTGCGCCAAGTCAAAGATACAATAACGCATAGAAATGCTACAGGCAGCGTTCGCAAGAGATCATAATTAAAGTCCACAAGGTAAAGTATATCAAACATTGGAGCTACACATTATTATCGGCTTAAAGTCCATAGAAACTTGTGCAGTGATAGTATGTTCACTTTAGCTTCCCGATTTCATGTCTCATAATATATTTTTTCACCTTTAGCGGCTATAGGCTACGGTGACTGCTTACCATCAGGTGGGCCGTATGCTTGTTTTGTTTATTTTAGTGGTATATTTTTTTTACAAAAGGCTACATAACTGAAAAGAGAAGAGTTTTACAGTTTAAGTAAAACAATGTATTACCTACTATTTTTTACTTACTATACAAATTATAAGATGTATAAAATACAATTATATATAACAAATGCACGTCACCCCAATCCGAGAATTCACATCTAGATTTATTTTTATTTTTATCGTTCTTATTAGTTTTACTAAAACAAACATTAAATAAAGTACTTCCGAAAGACAGTAATAAATAAAGTTTAATCATAAAATATATTACAATACGCCATCAATGAGCGCCATAAAAGTGCAAATAACAATAAGAGATAGTAGAAAATATCCCCGTCAGTTTGGACTTGGTCCAACTGGTACACAGCACTTGCAATATGCTACGTAGACCCTTGTTTGTTTGAGCAATGATACAAAAGACGAGTACCATGGTACCAACGAATACATAAAGCGGCGTCAGCTATTTCCTTGTACGAATTCGGGGTAGGCCTCTAATTACTTGAGCAATTGGACGATCAATATAATATTGGTGGAAATTCTCTAACACACTAGTTTTAATTTCACACAATTTTAACTTGGTCCACTCAATTACGCATATCCTGTCAAAACGCTGAATTTTAGTTTCAATAAACAGCAGAATTGGTATATATTTTAGCTAGATTTACTAGAGAATTGGCTCCATTATACAACTAAAATAGTTTCACCTTTAACTAGGAAGTACCCATAGCTTATTTAAAAGCTAGTTCTGAAATATCAGGCTTTTTCCTGCGACTTCGCAATAGTAGTAGGCTGTAAAAATCAAAATCATTTATTCAGTTTAGGCCCTAATAAGGCACTTATGAAGGTCTAAATTACCACCGGTTCGGAAGAAAAGCCACCTGTGAATGCTGTAGCTCTAAGATATATAGCGTATTACATAAAGATAGAAGATATTAAGATTACATGATTGTGTAAGTTTATTTAAATTGCTGTATTGTACGTTGGTCATAATTGATGTACATAAATAAATACAGAAAAAAAAAAACACTAATAAAAATCGACTTGTATATTGAAGTAGGATCTAAGCGACAGAAATCGACATAATATTGACGTGAGCAAGAACACACACACTTATGTACTACATTTATATATTGCCATGGATGTAATAACATTAAATAACCATTACATAAGGGGCGAGTCAGTACCTCTTATTTCAACGGGTAAGCGAGACCTCTTAGGAGATACCAGGGAGGGTTCAATGGACACTCCGCCAATCCAACAAACTAAAATATGCAGCAAGACGTGTGTCACTTTACCTGTTCTGTGACCGAGACCGTTAAATCTTAGCTTACACACAGACTCACTCGCTTAATATATCCACAATTAAAAATAGGCTGCAGTACTGCGACCAACAAAAACGATACAATCAGTGATTTTATGATTCGTAAATTCAAAAAGAGTACAATGCCGGTAACAGGAACATTGTTCGACACGTATTCGAAAACGTAACTGGCGAAATGTCAAACTAATTTTTAGTTCCACTTTTCACCGCCGCAGCGCTGTTCACTTTTCAATACAAAAAATAGTCTACTAACTGATCTGCTGTTGATTCTTGAGTTAGTTGACTTATTTGAGTACTATAAGTTAAGCCCTGGAATCGTACGTGTTTAATTCTCATTTGTTTATATAGTAAAGTTATTACACGAACAGTGTATATTAAAATTCATTAATGAAGCTCCCACACTCACTATAAGTTCACCGAGGAAACTTTAGTGAAAGTTTGGGATGAGTGGGCATGTGATAATATATAAAAAATAGTATCATATTACTTTCAAAAATACACAAAGTAGTCTTAAAGCTTACCTTTTACAGCGTACCTAAGCCACTGTCGTACTTATTTGTTGTGACATCGTCAAGGAGAATTTTGTATTCCGACGTCGCTCCCACGACTTTACCATGGAAGTTTTATGAAATTTTTATTTCAGTTCTTCTTTAACTTAGTGACATATTTTATTTAAATACTTCCTGGATTACGTGCCGTATTTTATGTGATTTTCGTTTATGGTTAAAGTGAGCCGCGGGATTGTCTTGTAATTTCGATACATCATAACTATTATCCTAGGATTGGACGTCAATCACAATCAAAAATCATTTATTCTGTGTAGACCTTATAACGCTCTTATGAAGGTCTATTTTGCCACATTACATTACATTAATAGCAGTGCCCATTATAAGCTTTCATATTTATATTGTCTTTGATTACAACGAGACATCCAGTATTTTTTATGTTCCAGCAATTTGTTCCCCGTGTGTGCACACGTAGCACTGCACTGCGCCTATCATCTCGAGATATTACGGTCATTTCTTATACCACGACACCACGACGATGGCCAGAAAGTGTAATCCCTCCTGTGCCGGTAGCAGGTACATTGTCGACAACGTATTCGAAATCTTAGCTCGCGAAATGTCAAAATTGTCATACTAAATTTTTAGTTCCACTTTTCACCGCCGCAGCGCTGTTCATTTTCCAATACAAAAATAGTCGAAGGGGATACGAAAGCGTTGCCGACAATGTTCCTGCTACCGGCACAGGTGGTGACATTAGTATTAAGAATCAAAACCAAGGGAGTCACTTGTATATTTATAACCTTTGTTGTTGAAAGGACTCCCCTTGACAGCAACATTTCCTTACTTCCAACACAGCGTATAATCGAGGTGCTTCGGAAGCCATACTCACCACAGGAATACAACACATCAGAGTAGTATTAATTTACTGCACTCTTGTTTAAGGTGGGGGTACATTCTCCAGTTGAGCGGCTTCGATTGCACCCTATCTCTTAGCTACTTAAGAGCTTAAAAATAAAATAAAAGGACTGCATTAACCCAAGCTATAGTAAATCAAACGACAGTAGCAAGAGCCCGGCCGCATTTGTAAGCCTTGATCCGATTTAAACCGGTGACTAATCGCCGTTCTCATTGCAAGAGCTAGTCCACCGACGTTTGATGAAGTGGCCCCGTTGGTCCTGAACAAATTGAAGTTCGTTCCAAAGAAATATACTTACTCGACAGATTTAAATAAGATGGTTAAGTGCGTTTGCCACGTCTATCTATTCGACTACGTATTCGTTTTTCGGCTATTTATATTTATATTTTTGTATGGGAAACATAAATTCGCTGGCTAATGTTGGATGCGCACCGCATTGAATCGGTCATTGTTGAAATCTATGGTGGAGGCCATAGTTCACCAGTGGACGCCTATCGGTTGATCATGATGACGATGATGACTGGTGTGCCTATATGATAGCTGTATGGTTGAAACTTTGGAATCCATTGAGCGGAGTTTCACTTATAGAGATGCGAATAACCGCATGTGCTTTACACACAAAACAACATTCAAACTGCATTGCAAGTACACAACACAAGTCACATGCGGTACCCCATTGCATTTAAAGCCATAAAATATATACGAATTGTGAAATTATACAGTTTGATCGAGGAGTAAGTTAGGAAAGGTAATAAATAACCTTGTACACTAGCAAACAGAAAGTTCGTAAGTACATTGTACTGAGAGATGGACCTGACGTCAAGTCCTGAATTTGCATCCCAAATTCAGCAATTGACGTAGTGCGATGCCCGGTGGGAGCGTATCACACCGTTGAGTAATTTCATTTAAATTAAATTATACCACAAGGTAACTTTGTAACGATAATGTGTGAGTATGGAGTCATAATTGTTGAGGGCGTAAAGATAAATTAATTGCATCGAAGAGGATAGTCTGGTAGGTAATGTTTTGAGTATGTAAATTGGAATACGAACAATAAATTGTGGTTGATGTTTTTTTTTACGCCAAATAACTACTCTCGATGCCACCTTTATAACACATTATACAGGTGAACACAGGTAACTGGATCTAATCTGTTTCAGTGCCGGTAGCAGAAAAATTGTCGACAACGTATTCGAAAACGTAACTCGCGAAATATCAAAATTGTCATACTAATTTTTAGTTCCACTTTTCACCGCCGCAGCGCTGTTCATTTTCTAATACAAAAATAGTCGAAGGCGATACGAAAACGTTGTCGACAATGTTCCTGCTACCGGCACTGAATTATCTTTATAGATGTTCCAAAGAAGATTTCTAACCTAGAATGCCCAGAACCACGCTCTTTGAGACTTTGATAGAAAGGGAAAAGCCATGGTGGCTGATGGTGGCCTTGTGGTTGAAGCAACGGCCTGTCATCTGATGGGCCCAGGTTCGAATCCCGGCCTGTACCAATGAGTTTTTTCTAAGCTTAAGTACAGTGATTATCACACCATGAGCTTTTAAAAAGAGACATAGGGCGTTTTGGGATTTCCCGTGGGTTATCCCATTTGAATTGGAACCACCCGACTGGGGACTGTATCTCCGCCTTACAGAAGACCGCAGTGAAATAACACTACTTGATGTAATGTTGTATTTTTGCGGTAAGTAAGTTGCCAGTGCTCCACAAGGATACGCTGGGCTAATTGTAATGCTGCTAACACAGTGAGTCCTCATCAACAACATGGTTGGCACCCCGTTAGTGATACCCCTGGTATTGCTAGCGGCTATAGGCTACGGTGACTGCTTACCATAAAATAATTAAATATGAAGGCTGACCCTACGCTTGCTTTTCAAGGACGTATGTAGTGCCTAAGAGACGACGATGGACTCACCATCTGTCCCGTAGGCACCAAATTATCTTCGTTGGAAACTGGGTGTTTTAACACCTCTGCCTACCCCTTCGGGGACCCTTTTGGGAAGGAATGAAGATATATTATTATTTATTAAAAACTTAGACAGTAGTCATATTATTTTGTGAAATAATTGTCTTAATACGATACACTGTGTGACCAGCTGCCCAGGTTACAAGAGCCGCGACTATAAATTTATATTCCTTACAATAGTTACATAGATTGCACCTGGGAGCTGTCTAGGTAGCGTCTCAGTCCAAACTTGCACTGTGGATAAATCCCACTGGAATTTACCATCGCTAAGAAACGACAAATTGAGTTATCAGCTCGTGGGAATACTCTAAGATAATTTTTCTTCAACAACAATGAGAAAAGACGGGTTCCCAAGTTGCGAGGAAAACAACGCTGCTAAGAAATAAACAAAACATATGAGATAATATACTTTATTTTAGAGGAAATTATCCTTATCCTATGAAACTCAAAATATAATATTATATCTTATTTAAATAGATAATTTTACACTTACACTTGACAGCACTGCATAATTCTAACCACCGTATTTCTTAGCTTGTGTTGTTATTGACATGAGGTTTTTACATCTCGCATGAGTGCTGGCACTCCTACTACCGATCTAAAATAATGATCTAAAATTATCACGCAGCGCCACCTATTCCAAATTAAGCTTATCTTGTACTGCAGACATCAGCAGCTCATAAAACACTCAAGTATATATATATATATATATTTTAATACATACCTACAACCCAGATGCAATGCAAACACAAATAAAAATTATATTATATTTTGTATTGTAAGATAAATTGTTTGCCCCGGCGGGAATCAAACCTGCGGCCCTGGCGTAATAATTAGGTAGACATACTGACCAGTAGACCAGCTGTCTCGTCAACCTAACTTCATCAACACCATTTTGCTCCCATAAACCTTTCTCTCTGCTGTAGGATGTGTACCAAAAGAATCATACCGGGGGTCGGGCTGCATAAATAAGAATGTGTAAATACGTTAGAGCTCACGCTCCGCGAAAAATGTGCCTTAACCATACTGCCGAAGGATTGCGGAGTTGTCCGTAATTCAATAAGGAAGGTCCGGTCGCCCCCGCGGCTGAATACCCAAGCGTAGTGACGTGGTAAGCTACATATCGATACATAGTTATTGCTGTAATTAAATATTTACTTGTTTAAAACCGATATACACATAAGACCACAATAATTGGAAAACATAATAAAAGTTTTGTGATGAATAAGTCTTCATGTTTTCAGAAACACAACTAACAAATTTCATCCAACTTTAATATTAAAATAAAGTGTTTAATCATCATTCAATCAAGCACTCTACTTATGTTTTAGTACTACGTATATTTTTCTCAACAGTAAAAGCCAACTTCTTCAAAAAACTGACACAATTAATTCTGCACAATAATCTGCCAAAAGCATTTGTTATTGTGAACTATTCCCACGCAAAAAAAGACAATAGTAAGTACATAAGTATTAAATACACCAAATCAGAATTATTATTGCCGATAAGCTGTCAAGGACAACACTAAATCTGTCATTCCTCATAGAAGGTCAAACATCGATAAAACGCCAACACCACCAAAGAGTCATACCCGGCAAATTGATGAGATTTATAGTAGAGATTCCCGAAGTTCGCCTAAGGGAAATTAAGTTCGGTAAACTTTAAGTTGCTCCCAGTGTAACCTTATCGTTCTACGGTTAACGGAAGAGTCTTTTTAACCTTTTTCAGGAACTGCCGTTGGGTGAATTTGTTATTCCAGATTCTAGGTAAGGTGAATCTTTTGAATTTTAATCGAAGAAAAATATAGTGTGTTTTAAAATATCTATGTTTTGTTATGTTTCAATTTATAAGATAGGAAACGAAACCAAGTTATAAGACTTATTAGTTGATATGCAATTATAGGTTTATTATGGCTTTGATTCCTGCACAAGCCAAATAAATTATGTGTAGTATCCACAGATATCTAATCGTATTTTTACTTAATAATTTTGAGCGTGGGTGTATCAGGAAAATACACTTGTACGGTACCCAGTTGAGCCTTTTCAACTCGCTCATCCCGCAAAATTGTGACCCTGACGTGATTTGGGGTGAATCGCCCCACATACTGTATATTATTTAACAACTATAAAACGTGAAGACCAAAAACATCTTCGGAAAAATGTTACCTTATTAAACCTTTGCCTACCCGTTTAGAGACGACAATGGACTCACCATAAAGCGTGATGATGAGATAAAAAAAGATAAAACATTCATTACTTTTTTAAATAACGTGAAATGTCGTCAAGGGATCCGACAAACGGTATCGAAATAGTCGCTAGATATTTCATTTATTTCGCTTATCATTGCCTCGGGAACAAAAATCGTCAACGAGACACTCGATTCGTTTAACTGGGCCGCTAAATACGCGATTTAGAGATATTTAACTTTTACCTAATAAATGTTATTATTAAGCAAAAAAAGTCCATTACCTAAATTGCGAATAAAATCCGTACGTTTGGACAGATTTAAACAGAACTATCACTGGTAGATATCTGATGAACTTTTAGTTTAGAAAAATAATTAGGGTCCCCGCGCAAGATACATTAAACCCATGAAAAAAATTCAATCCACGCGTACGAAGTCGCTGGCACAGCTAGTACAATCTAAAACTAAAAGAAAAAAAACTAAACTTATATAAAAAAATATTATCATTGTCCCATATATATTACGTGTAACTCAGTGAAATAAAATCACCTTTTAATATTGGAAAATGTTTATTTTTAACTAACTTTTATACTCATGATTATTCACAAATTCATACGTTTACTTTTTGCGGTAAAGCAAAACGTGGCGAGGAAACTGGTATACGTCATTCACAATCAACTACGTAGCTATTTGAAATCCAGCAATCTAACTGGGCTCATTTGGTAGCTACTCGCCCGCTCGTCCTCATTAAGAGGTAACAATCAAAGCCGCTACGACTAGGTACCATCCGCTATTTTTCTCCCGCTCCTTGCGCTCATACCAGATTATTTTTGAGCTAAATCTTTTAGCTCTAAAATAATAATCTTCTATCCTTCTATTTAGTGGCCCTTCACTTTGCTGTCAAGGAGCGCTAGACAAATGCAATGAGAAATAAGAGGTGCAAAGCGAAAACAAGTTATGTTGCTATGACAATATCATTTGTTTTGGATATAAAACTCGGAGGAGAGTGTGAATGAATCGCGTGCTGAGAGTGCAAAAGGGTATACATTTATATGGGACTAGCGGCCCGCCCCGGCTTCGCACGGGTAGACATTTATATACAAATATTTTGTCTACCCGTGCAAAGCCGGGGCAGTCAGCTAGCCTATGTTAATCAGTGATAGTATAGCTTTATAACGGTGAAAGGATTTTTGAAATCGGTCCAGTAGTTTCGGAGCCTATTGACATTTATCAAATATTTTGTCTACCCGAGCGAAGCCGGGGCGGGAAGCTAGTATAATATATAGCCTATGTTACTCAGTGATGATGTGGCTTACTAACGGTGAAAGAATTTTTGAAATCGATCCAGTAGTTTCGGAGCCTATTCAATACATACAAAAATACAAATCTTTCCTCTTTATAATATTAGTATAGATTAAATTTCCTCGCTTTTGGAAAAAAAAGTCTTACAAACACAAACAAATTCATTAAGACATACAAATGCCAACAGTGTGCGCGTTGCTCTTAACTAGCCGTAAATACGAAGTAAATACCATTCATAACGAGAAAAAGCACTAAATGATCACATCACATTATGCGTAAATTAAATGTATTTTTTTTGTTATTATTGAAAATTATTTAAATATCTTATAAAGTACTAGGTATATTTTAACTAATTTAAGTGCTTTTCATTTAGACAGGCGATACTTCAGACGTCAGGAAATTTTATTTTTCCTCCATCAAATAATCTTTGTCTTTATTATTCTTGTATTTGATTTCTTTTTATTTAAGTCGACTATTACTTTTTTTTTGTGTATATAAATACCAGCCATTATTCTACAAGCTCGCCCATTCATAATACTTATAACGCGTTAACTATTTAATTCTTAAATTAAAATACATTCAAAGTATTTTTCTCAAAAGATATAATTTATTTACCTGTACAAAAGCTATCAGAATTTAGCTACAAAGGTTTGAGTAATATTTCACAAGCATAATTTGGATACATTTTGAAATGAGATCGGACTATTTTCATCTCTTTAGCTGAGAGACGGTGAAGGACCTGAGAATAAAAGATCCATTCTGGACACGTCTATTTAATCCTCCGAACATAATATATGAGCAGATTGCATTTTGTAAATACGTTTCAGAGACATATTTGACGATGGAATCCTTCAGTTGCGTCTAAGTCGATTCGTAATTTACGTGCCCATGCTTTTGTACAGCGATTTGTAAAGCTCTGAAATAAATATTATGTGTAATTTTCTGTTTAACTAGCTTTGTCATTTTAACTTATGTATTATTGTTGCATTGCAACACTAAAATAGTAGTTTTTGTAAATTTATGTGCTGGCAACCCTCTCTCTCTCCCGCCAACATCCAAATAAACCAGACGTGTGCTGCTCTTTACAAGACTTTTATTTAAGCAAAATAGCGAGTTATCCAGCCCTATTCAACAGTCCACTACACAACAACAACTAATCTGAGACGCGACAATTATAATTCGATAAAATTTATACTATGAATGTGTTTTAAATTGTAATGTAAAATACATTACTGATTTACGTGTTGGTTAATCTGAGATGCCTTTATTTCCGAAGCAGTAGTAAAATAAATCATGGCATTCATATTGGTCTTATTTAAGGCTTTAGCTAAATAATTAATTTGTAATTTTCATCATATAAGTAATAGTTCTTATTATTACACATGGAACTAATATTCAACTTAGATGGTGAGAACAAACTATGTAGCTATTATGAAAGCGAAATGAAAAATATTTCAAGATAGCACCGACAGCATATTTACGCCTTTTACATTGAACAGCATGACAAGATTATATTAAATGAAAACCTTGATGAAACTTTTATTTTATTTAGTTAGACTGAATACAAATTTCTCTTAATTATTTTCAACACAGGTTCGGTAACGCGAGCGATGCCCCGAGTTTCTCAAGCGTCTGTTGTACACGATAGCAGACACTGACCACCAAAATGTGCTGTAGTCCGTCTTTCAAATATAAGAAATAAAAGTAATAATTCTTATTTTCACTGTGTATTCCTACCAAATATTAAAATAACAACTGTATATTATTTTTCACAAAGCCAACCGGGTTTTACCTTACTATCTTTTAGTTTACTACGCGATACGATACACGAATAACTTTGAAATATAAAAAAAAATGGATAGGATATTAATTTGATGTTCAGAAATATATATTCATTTCATGCAACAAAGTATATATCTTTCTTCCATATCCATACATCCATCATATCAGGTGATACTTTACGTATAGCCTGATGACTTAACACATTATAGTATGGTAAACATGCAAAAATATGAATGCAAGTAGGCATTGTAGGACTTGGTTGCAAAAAAAAAGTCGCTCAGAGTCAAGTCTAAATCAAATAAATTATTTACAGACAGGGATGTACACTAACTGCAGAAAACATTGAGATGACTAATTCTACAATTTAGTCTCAATTGTCTTGTACCTAGCTGGAAATTCATTACGATATAAACTTTAAACGTGTCTACAGAATACTATCGTTCTGTAAGCGCTAAACTCGCATATTTGATAACATTATCTATTTAAGAACCGCTCTGTTCAAATCGTGTTTTGAATATTATTTTTGTTATTTAGTTCTTGCACTAAAAATCGACCACGTGCTTTTAAAATTAGTACCGTATTATTCCAGGACTCAAAGTAATGTGCAAATCTATGCCATTTCATATTTCTATGCTTACTTTAATTCAAAAACTTTTGATTATGATCCTAAGCCGACCATAGTACAAACAATCTATCTAAAAGAAATATTTTAAGCAACTTATTTATTAAAAAAAGTGTGAAGCTCAAAAAAAGACAACGGTGACGTGGCAAAATAACACGAAAGCAGACTGAGCCGATAAACTGGCAAACGAACTAGTATAATGCCTTAAAAAATATCACGTAGGTATTTAGCTAAATTTGCTTGAATTCTGGAAAAGCTTTAACATAAAAGCTAGAAACAAAAACATTTCCAACCCGGCTCTTTCGAGTAACAAGGTGGAATCTTTGGCTTCCCGATTTGTTGGGTCGGCTAACAAATAGCTGAGAATGGCACCAATAAACTATGTTCCCCAGCTCCCTTCGGCTAATAGCCAGTTGACCGTGGGTCGGCGGTCGCATCCCGTATTATTTATTCAAATGGTACAAACCCTTGAGGAATTGTTGTTAATTATTTAATTCGCATCCAATAGACTCTTATGAGATTTTTGGTTGAAACACATGTACATTAAGACTTGATTTTGAGTTAAACACGTATTAAGAAACAAAAGTGAAACTAATATATAATACCGGCACCGTATTGAAAAAAGGAACTATTTTTTTCTCTTGAAACTTGAGATAATATATATGTACATTCATATTCGGAATCAGGAAAAAAGGCCTAAACGCCTTTATTTTTTGTACAATTTTAAGAACAAGATAAACGGAAATATCTTGAACTTAAAAGGCCGCTAAGCCGCATTTACGTTTTTGTACGCAAAAAGAGCACATCGGACTCATTATCTCTTCTATATATAAATAGGCAAATACAAAATAGTTATTTCTTTTGTTACCATACAATCAATTCAAGACTGTAGATATATAATCTTAAGAAAAAGATCACGTAGGTATGTAGCTATCTACGAGTACCTTATAGATATCGAGTTGCACAATGCAGTGACAGTTGAACTGAAAGACAGATCCGATACTTATCTGCTAATGAACCCGCTAGACAGATCGCGCTCGTCTATAGATCTTTTATTGTAACCATGAATTTCATTTTCAACTCAAGCCATTTTGTAGAGACGCGCTAGTTAACTATTAAATGTTATCGATATTTCCATTTTAGTAATTTTTAATGTCTGATGTTTCTATGTTTTCAGGATTTCAACATGGTGCTCCAATTCAGTCAGTATAGTCAGTGCAATGTGAAAACGTGTTATTTTGATTCATAGTAGTTCAACATTTTGATGATATTATATGATTAGGCGGAAATTCAGTTTATGCTCTTGAGTTATTCTAATAAAAACGTGGAAATGGAAATGAGTCTGCGAGATGGAGATGCACCACTTATCACGTTATTAACAGATCCAGAATTATTGGTATTGTTATAACAAGCAGTCGCACAGTGATTGAAGTTCGACCATAATTCGAGATATAAACCAACTGCGACTATGGCATTGTTAGGCTTGTGTCAAACGCACGTGGTGCGTGTAATGTTTTTTATGAATAAAATGTACTTCTAATCGGCTTTCGACCGCGGCTTCGCCCGCGTGTTCCAAGATAAATTAGCCTATTTCTTTTCCCAGGATATCTATCTCATTTTCAAATTATATAACGATCCGTCCAGCCGTTTAGTTGTGAAATGGTAGCAAACAAAAAACAGAGTTACTTTCGCATTTGTAATATTAGTATGGACTAGCTTTCAGTACTTCTTCTTACAAACTTTAACTGTGCCACATTTGGTACTCCTCCGTTGGCGTATGTTTCAAGATTCACTTCACGAAATAATTATTATAATTTAACATAAAACTTTTATCGATATTTTTTCCCGTTACTAGACTAAAGCAATGCTGAAGTTTGCGAAGCCGATACTCGCGGGGACAATGATAAGAGAACATAATGACGATACTTGTGCCGAGTGGAACCAATGTCATTTGATGAGATTTAACTGGGTCATTATATTTGAAGCCCGACTCGTGGAAAATGCTGTATGGATCTCGTATATTTGAACATCTTGATGGTAATTGAAGGATTTATGACAGATTTAATAAACACACAAGAGAAAACCGAGTTTGACATACGGTAAGGTAAATTTTAGCGGCTGTGTATTATTATTTTTTATTTATTTATATTAGTTTGGTTAAAAGTTGACGATAAATGTCGTTATAAAAGATATTAGTTTAAGTGACTAGACGACACTTTTAATGTTTTTATCCCGGGAAAAATTAGGTTCCTCTGAGATTCTAAGCTCAACGCGGACGTAGTCGCTGGCAAAAGCTAGTATGGTATAAAAATGATAGTAGTGGTGAAGCAGTATGTATTGGTCTGATATCTGTACAAAGATGGGAGTGGGTAGTATATGATAATTAACTTTTTACTTTTGAATACATACTTTTTTAATTGCCTCTATGAAATTCTAAGCCATTCAAAGGAAAATCAGATCTCGTTCCAAAGCTTTAAGTAAAAAATTACTAAGCGTAAGTACTAGTCTAATTAAGTTATTTATTCCCGTGTGGAGGAACAACTGATGAAGTTAGCTCTAAACGCAGTAAACTTTAACTGCGGAAATTGCTTGGCTTGAGCTTAACATGCTAGTTAAGAAACTAGCAACTCTTTAACCAAAATAGCTTAGATTATTTTGTTTTAAATTATATAAATTGAGTTAATAGCTATATTTTGTGTACTCGTGCGAACCCGGGGCGGGCAGCTAGTATAATATATAGCCTATGATACTCAGTGAT
This sequence comes from Falcaria lacertinaria, assembly GCA_951449985.1. Classification (NCBI taxonomy): domain Eukaryota; kingdom Metazoa; phylum Arthropoda; class Insecta; order Lepidoptera; family Drepanidae; genus Falcaria; species Falcaria lacertinaria. Next base: position 8,869,206 of record OX602117.1, read on the forward strand.
AATGTAGCTTTCTTACGGTGAAAGTTTTTTTGAAATCGCGAAGAAGAAATTTTAAAGGCGCGACACAGTTTTAAACTTGTGCGACTGTCACCGCTTCAACTGTATTTATCAATGAAATGCATATTTAAATGGATAAACCGACAAAATACCTATGGCTATTCATACTATACGGATTCACGTGATGATTTGACGGCCATTAGTCGTCTGAGTGTGTATCACCACCTATTAACAAACCGACAAAGTCCAGTACTATCGCAAATTATTATTGCCGAGCGGATTAGACATACCCACAATTTAATGCTTAGGATCAATGTTATCTTGTTTTGTCGTAAAATAGGCCCACCCAAACTGCATCGCGTGAACTATATGGAAAGGTTATAACAGATCCTAATTTTTTTACACTAACAACAATTACAAAGCTTGTATCGTGGTACGGTTTCAGACCTCCGTTTTTTTTTATAAACAGGATAAATATAATACAAGCCAAAAACATCCCCACGAACCTTCATCACATCAATGTGACAAACTATAAGTATGTCCTTAATTTAATTTCGGGTAAAGAATTGAAATTGCGTCGGGAATGAAAATAAAATTATAATCAGTTTTTTTAATGCAAGATGAGAGCAATGCCAAGTGCCGGTTTCGTCCGAGTGCTAATTTAGACGCAATATTATGTAAAACAACGCTAAATGCTTGCAAAATACTTCTAATAAGTACGAAGCTAACAAAACTAACTAAAGAAAACTACACACGATGCGGGAATGACACCAAACTGCCAGCTCTGAGCGAACCGTACTTGTTTTGGAATTCCACAACCTATATAAACCTTCAAATTATTTAAAGGTTCTGTAGAATTTGTTTAAAACCACTTATTTTATAATTAAAGTTGTTATTTAAGCAAATACTTCGGGGCCGGTAAGAAGATTATACGGCACAAATTCCAACAACATACATTTATTTCATTTGTACAAACATTGTAATGATACGTTGAAGTCAGCCTACTAGCATATTCAGCACGCATCTAAACAAATACACGAAACAAGACTTAAATACCCATTCATAATTCTCGGAAAACATGTGTTTATTTGTCTACTTAGTGTATATTTTGTATTAATAAAAAATTAATTGAGATGCTCGTGAAATATCACGTCTTACTGATCATCATCATCGAAAAGTGGGTACACTTATTACATTATGGTGCGAAAATATTCTATGCGAAGCGGCAAGCAAATGTACTACCAACATGACAGTAAGCTGACACTAGCCTATAGACGCTTGCTATAGCAACAATACTTATCTAACCTAATTAAAGAGAACCCACTGTGTTTTTCATTAGCTCTAAAAACCTAACTGCAAAAACTCAAATCAACGTAATGTATTTGACTGAAATTTTCTGTATTCAAGTCTACGGTCCTTTTCGAATGGGCTACTATAAAAAAAAGCTACAGTATTGTGTAAGTAGTAGTTAGTCGAGTACTTCCCTAGAGAGCTAGTTATCCTCACGTCATCCTCCTTCCTCCCGTTTGAAGTAAGCTAGTATAGCACTATATCACTCTTGTATAGTACACAATTTCCTCCGTCTCATCAATCTCTCCATACATGCCGTAAAACAAATACTAACAGAACCCTAACAACGGTCCGCTGTACTTTTTAAGCCCCCGTCCCGACGTGGATGGGTTGAAACAACCCACGGCCCTGCATTGTTAGCTCAATGCTCGCGATACGGGGACAAGCCTATTTGTTTATATTGCCTTGTTAATCTTCACTGCACACTCGTCGTTACATGCTCTGTAAAATATACCGCGCAAATATGTCTCCTTTTTGATTGTAGCCTTGGCGTATGTATTTATAATTACGTATATTATACATATAACATCTATACGAGCTATGTTACACTAAAATAGCAAATTAGGACAACGATCGTGTTCCGCTCCCGGAGTGCGGCCTAGTCGTACATTGATAGCAATTAAATAATAGAAAAAAACTACAAATATTTTACACAATACTGATAATATAGCGTTTTGTTGACGAAAGTTTTTTTTTTTAATCTGTCCATTAGTTTTTGAGTTTATTCTTTACAATCAAAAATACAAATCTTCTCTCTATAAAACATTAGTACTAAAAACTAGGACTTTTATTCGTATCAAAGTGACATCCGAAAACATTGTATAGGATTTCTGGATAAAGGAATATACAAAAAACAAAATAATTTAAGCAACACTGAACTTGCGTTCAGTGTTGCTTAAATTTCTCTTCTCTACTATACTTGCGTATAGTAGAGAAGAGAAAAACAATTTTAGCAATGGCAGTTTATACGAGCTTGAACTTCAATACGAATCAAGAATCGTGAACTCTCGGGTGGAAGGAGTCATTGCAAAAGCAGCTCTCATTATGCAAATGATGAGATCTTCTATCCATACCCATTAGACGTTGAATAATTTGTAATTTGCTAACAGTGTCTTCTTCAATTTGTCTTAAGACCGTCATCATATGCGCAGTTTTTTACTCTTAGGGTTGTACATATTTATTATTCGTTTTTTTTTATACCACAGGTGGTAAGCGGTCATCGTATCCTATAGCCGCTAGCAATACCAGGGATATCACTAACGCGTTGCCATTTGCCAACCATGTTGTTGATGGGGATTCACTGCTAGCATTACTACAGCGCAGCTTATCCTCGTAGAGCACTGGCAACTTTACTCACCGCAGAAACACAACACTTCATCAAAGTAGTATTATTCACTGCGGTCTTCTGTTAGGTGGAGGTACAGCCCCAGTCGGGCAGCTCCAAATTTAATAGGGAAAGCCCACGGGAGATACCAAATCACCCTACCTCTAAAAAATACAATAATAATGTAGACCTACCGAATACCTATACACAAAAAAAAACATAAAAATCGGTCAAGCAATTTCGGAGGAGTTTTGTTATAAGCACTGTGACACGAGAATTGTGTATATTTAGTCCAAGTGGCCGATCTAAAAACTGCACTAGGTAGGTTTTTACTTTTCCCGCGAAACTGTAGTATTCGCGCGGGATATGAATTTAAAATTAGTTTAACCCTAGTAACTAGAGCTAATCATTACCGGAAAGAGATAAGTGGAAAATCCCTTGCTTGGTAATTTGGTGCAATTCACCGTCATTGATTTAACAGTTATTGTTTTATGCCAGTTTACAACAGACCGTTATAATATCGATAAGGATCATAATAAACATTGAGGGATGGCCTGATGTATCAACATTCGATCTTTGATTATATACTCATTCGATTAGATTAAGTCTGTGTAAAACATTTATGTACTCTTCGAAATAATAGTTTTCCATGGAGATACTCATCGCTGACAGATTATTTTAAAGTATTTTTTTTATAATTGAGGCAAAAGATACTAGAAGTTGTTTGCAAGAATCTGTCCGATGGAAAACAAGGCACTGGAAACACATTGGTACCATATGGTCGAAATAATCGAAGCGTGGAGCTCTAAGAACTCCGTCTATTTTCAGACACCGTAGGCCTAGTGGTTAGTAAGTCACTAAAGCGAGTTGTGGTGGTAAGCACGTATAATAATTTGTATTTGCCTTCAGTATGGTTATCTAAATATATAAACTGACGGACTGACTGACATAGTGATCGATAAACGCACAGCCCAAACCGTTGGACGGAATGGGCTGAAATTTGGCACGCTGGTAGATGTTATGACGTAGGCATCTGCTATGAAAGGATTTTGATTAATTCTACCCCAAGGGGTTAAAATAGGGGTTGCAAGTTTGTATGAAAATCCGTCGTTTTTTAAGTTAAACGCATGCAAATTGGTATTTGGCCTTTCAGTTAGAAATAAATAACTACGTAATTCAGGATTTTTGGAAATTCCACACCTAAGGGCGTAAAATAGGGGATGATAGTTTTGTATGAAAATCCGTCTTATTTGAAGATTAAAGCATGAAAATTGGTATTTGGCCTTTCTATCATTTTGAATTTTAGATATAGGTTGTTAACATGTTAACATGTTGTTGACTTATTTACCACGCGAACGAAGCCGCGGGAAAAAGCTAGTATACTATGTATTTATATTTACGTGCTAAAAATATCCATGTAGAATTTTTCATTAGTTGTCAGACACAAGCCATGCTTCTAAGAGCTATGGCGCTGTGTGATTGTTTCAAACGTCATATTTTTTTTCGGCATTGTTACATTACTAAATTTGATGATCGACTTTCAAAAACTGTTTTAATGAATTTGAAAGTAGACAAGCCAAGATTCAAAGCTTTTTAAATTCCTGTGGATGCTCTATCGGAAGGACCCAGTATTTCAAATAACTTCAAATGTTGCAACGTACGGTTTGTTGTCATATTATGACCTTATCTTCATGATTGATAGAAAAAGTAATTATTTGCCATTTCCAAATAAATTATTATCCACGGGATTCACATTTCAAGATTAGATAAACAATATTTATTGTAGCACATGGAAATATCTTTTATTAAAAAAAGGTAACGATTTGGTACAGACCGTAGTTATTTTATAGGTCGGTGTACGCTTGATTAATTAATCTAATTAGATGCATGTATGATATTTAAAGAAAATACAATCCGAACCAAGATACCATTATAAATGAAACGACGCCAGCACCAACCTTTCGAATCACTCGCGTTATAAGTAAAAAAATAAAATTTATAAGCCCCGACTGACATCACCGATTTATCCTCAAAACTATTTCCTACTCCATCAACGGACCCATAACCATCTATGTAAGTATAGACTATTCATTGAGACCATTACAATGAGCCCAAACACGATATATTTGCTGCAAGTTAGTGAGGAGTTGAGAGAGCTGGTGTCCAAACGGCTAGTTAGATTTTCTTCAACTATAACTAAGAACACTCGATCAAGTCACCTTTCAAACAAAAAAAAAAAATCAACATAGGTTCATTCGTTTATGAGTTACGATGGCACGGACAGACACACAGATACACCGATACACACTACAAAATTATAACACACGTAGTTTTTGCATCGGGGGTTAAAAAAATAATATCTGCCAATTCGGGCGGGGTTGGGCTCGCAAACCGAGAATTCCGTACTAAGAATAAAACTAGATTCAATGAAAAACTTAACTCTGCGGTTCGATCCCTAGACACGGCTATTTCGCCAACCGCAAATAATAAGTATGTAGTAGTAAATACTTATTAATTAGTCTTGAAAAGCAGATACGCCCACATACCCTTATTTTGTAAAATATAGCAATAGAAGGTCTATGTAGTAGTAGATTTCGATTTTAGATGAAACAAAAAAAAAACACTAGTAGTCTGCTTCTGGGACAGTCGGGTAATTAAATGATATTTAATACTTTAAAACCAATCGGTGTTCTATGCAATCGTTTGTCTCATGATCCCTGTATTCAGGTTAATCTGTACGATTATTATCGCATGAAAATGTCATATCAGTTCGTGATAAGATCGCGATTCGACTACGTTTCCGACCAGTAGCCTATGGATTGCGTCAGTACATGTTAATGCATATTCGCGTTGTATACAGAGCGCGCGTGTTCAGTGTATGTGCCAGAGTTGACACAAGTGTCAACTAACGGAGTCATCACAATGGATAAGGCAAGTTTTTTTTTAAAAACAAATTTTGATAATTGCAAAATCTGCAATTTTACTTTAATAAACAACTTAGCTATATAGAATTTTACAAATATCTTTGTTATTTGTACAATTCTAAATCGATTACTAAATGTGAGACAACAAATCAAAATTAAAATTATATTAAGGCTACAATAAACTCTGTAATTTAAAATGTTCGGAGTGTTAATACAAACATATGACATATTTTTAGGCTAGCTTTACACATTTATGATGGTATCATTGAAAATGACACTCTTAATACGTTATAATAGTGTCATATTTTGATAGTCGCCTATGTTGGTAAGTAATTAAAACCACACACTTGTGCAAAGAACACCAAATAACTTGAATATTGATTTTATTACAAAACCAACGTACACATTTTGTATCGGTATTTAAAAGACAGAGAATTGACAGTAAGAATGAATGACACTAAAAAGAATGAGTGAATGTATAACAAATAGTTAGCTGATCTACCTCGGCATCCAACGTGAAGAAAAAAGAAATATAAAAACTTCCTAAGATAACAGACTGACCATTGTTGAAAACACATTTCCTAACTTCTAAGCCCATTTTTACAAATTTCATCATTATCACTATGTTCTTTTACCAAACCCTGTTGGGAACGGTTCTAGATCAAACCCAAAGTGACTGGTTACACTATCACTAGACAATGCGATTGCCATCTGGCCTATACAATCAATTTAAAGAGAAAATCTGTTACCTGGTTTAAACTTTCATCTCCTGATAGGCATCTAAGAATTGCCAATGATACCTACTTATTTGACAACCGGTATAGTGTTCTCCGAGGTACAGGGGGAACTCGATGGCTATTTAGAGATTGAATTTAAAAAAATCTTTCTTAGCAGATCTTCACTCTCTACAAAGAACATAATATGCGCGGAAGCACTCCCTCATCCTTAAAATAAATATAGGTATCGATTCTGTTGTTCAAAATTACTAAACTTAACTAATTTGACAAGTCTAAAAGTCTTACTATCCCTTTCTCATGCGCGAGGTTAAATAAGGATGGCAATTTTTTTAGACCTATCAAATTAGTTAAGTTTAATAATTTTGAATAACAGAATTGGCACCATTGACACAATAATGACCAATGCTTTCCTAAATGACATAATGTACAAGTAAAATTCATGTATTAATTTAAAAGCAGAATCAGTAATAAAAAACATAAAAAATATAGATTCGGTTACTCTGGAGCTAAATTGCTGTAACTTAAACTTTGAGTTTTTATTGATTGATAGAGCATGACCTTTTTGAGCAAAACCACTGATCTGGGATCAGATAATATTGAATTAATGATCCTAGTGTTTGAAAATGATCCCACTACTACTTCCACAAATGCTAAATGAATTATGATTTAAATCAAATCCAATCAATCAATAATTGCACCATTATTATTACGTCTAGTGTAAAAGGATAATTAGTTTTTAATCAAGACAAGATATTAATGATAAAATTAGTGTGTTAAAACCACAAACGCTTGTTGAAACTTTATTGTTCTAACACTGGCAATGAATTTACGTTATCTATCAGTCACTAATGATATTAAAATTAATCTGCTAATTAGTCATCGATAAGGATAATTCGAAATTAAATACTGTATGTATGTGTACAAACTTGTATTTCAAATATTCGCACTTCACGAGGAAATCGATTTCATTATTATTTCCACATTTTGAGTAATGGTCTTTTGTTTCCATAATCATAAATGCAATGCGTACGCGGCGTATTACTGGCGTAGGTACATAATCTTACGGTCGTTATTGCATACTCTCTGGTACATAAACTACGTAACTTAAAGTAGCGAGCACGATACTTCTCAATTCAATAAAACTACGATTATCTTTTGCCGTTCTTTTTTCCTACGTACCTACATGATATAGACAAAACACTAAATTCATTAATTTAAAAAAATCCAATTATGAGCATGTTTGTACTTACATTCTTGAACAGAATGCACGTTCACACACACTTAATTTGTATCAACCAAAGTTTTGACTTAGACGTGGCCAGACCACAAACCAGGATACAGTTTTAATATGGTGCTATTTAATCATACAGAACTAACTATTTTAGGGAAAGCCTACCCGTCCTCTAGAACCATATCTAGAACTGTTTTTATTACATCCTCAGTAGAGTTTCATATAAGTACAAGTTCAGAGTAGATAACAAATACTACTAAGAGTAAGTCTCGTTCGCTCGTCGTACCAAACACTACAAATTTGTGTAGTCAAGCAATACATATTTTGGGTTAAGCGTAGGGTCTTTTCTTCTCAAATTATCGTCGACATTTTTTCTTCTTCTTCCTAACTATGGCAATCCTCCTAAAGGACAATTTTTGAGCTGCATAATATTCTGTTATCCCTACGTACTTCCTCTTTCTCAACCTCAAACACAAAGCAAGAACTTGGTCGTTAGAACTCCGAATGTGAAACAAACTTATGCATAAATAATATTTGAATACCAGGAAGTCGAACGAAAACTTGGCGACTCCATTCAGGCTCTCGTCACAATACGGGCGCAATTTACATTTAAATGAGAACGATTATTCCCTTGTTTGAAGGGATTAAGTTGTCGAGCACTTCCTAATTTTCGCGGCCGCAAGAAGTTTGTCTAATTACTTTATTGGCGATTACAACTCTATGACACCCGCCTTGTAGTCACGCACTTCTTCTTCTTCCTAACTATGGCAATCACTCCTCTTTAGGATCTATTTTACCAGTGACGAGTGTTAGAGAATTTTCAAGTTTCTCAATTTTTCGAGGTTTTTCATTAAAATGCCCAGTGTCATGTATTCTAATGCTTATTGGAATTTCTGGAGACAATCCACAGCAGCAGATCGTAATATCCTTTAGGTCTGAGGTAACATATTGACCAAAATGATAAATCAGTTAACCCAAAAATCATATAATAGCATTATTTCCAATGTTCCTAAAATCAGTCATGAATTGAAACTACTGAACATAACGACACCAAAAATACACATTAAAGATCACTATAACACGAGACACTGGAAAAATTCTCAACCGCTCCGCCTGATTCTATTCACCAATCACCACGTTCACCATACATATACACGTAGTAAGTGTTACCACAGTTTAAAATCTTTTTTAGTATGGTTTCTCACAAATTATGGTAAAGATTTGATGATTTTACAGGAAATTCATTTCAGTGCAAGGTATCATATAGTAAAATAGGAAATTATGGTCTATAGAAGAATAACTACTTATTTTACTGAATTCCTTGTTATTATGTTCTTCTTCTTCCTAAGTATGGCAATCAATCCCTTCAGGGACTATTTTTGCCAGTGTCGAGTGTCAGATAATTTTAAGTTTCAAAATTTCTCCTCTTCTTCATCTCAGGTTTTAAACTCAAAGTTATTAATACCCACATGTAATAAACTCCTTTGATTTTCACTTTGATGGCTGTCAACTGAAAGAAAGTTGCCATTATGTTTACGCTGAGAAATTGTGAATGTTGAGTAACTTAATTTAGTAAATTAACAAAAACATCTAACAATTAGCCAATGCTATATCAGGGGTGGTACATGGTGGATTTATCAAATTCAATAATGTAACAGATCTATTAAAGTGCGGTCGGATTTGATATTATTGATGGAGTGTATTCCAAGCGTTCTTTTCCTCACTCACTTTCTGTATGGTATATGTATCTTTCCTTATTGTATTTCCGAGTACTACTCAAAAATTACTGGACCGATATGAATGCGGTTTTCACTGATCGAATGGTTGAGGTCCAATTAAAAACTGCAATACTTTTTATCCCGGGATATCACGGGATTGGTACTATTTATTTGATTGCCATAAATTACAACACGGTTTTATCTACATTTAATTCTAATTTCCATTTCAATATCTTTCCCGGACTATTAAATGAATGAAGTGGTATTTTTTTTGTTTGATGGATCGATAAGATTTCGCTATTATAAAACTACATAGCTAGCACAAGTTATATTCTATCTTAACACTATGTCTTATTTTACGCGGGTGAAATAACGAACGGGAGAACTAGTAGATTGTAGCTTCATTAACTTTAGGTAACTTCAAAGTTCACATTTGTAGCGTTGTGATCAGTCCATATGCGATATAATGGAGAATCAATACTAAAGAAAATAACACTACTTTGATGTAGTGGTGTGTTTCTGTGATAAGTAAGGTTGCCAGTGCTCCACGAGGATACGCTGGACTTGGATTAAGGCTGCTAGCACAGTGACTCCTAATCAACAGCAGGGTTGGCAACTCGTTAGTGATACACTGGTATTGCTAGCGGCTATAGGCAACGGTGACTGCTTACCATCAGGTAGGCTGTATGCTTGAGTGCCACCTTAGGTTTAGCACTATGTTAGTTATATTATCATGGTGACATATTAAATACTTACGTTTTTTGCTGCAGGAGGAAAATGGCAAGCCGCCAGTTGAAATCACTTCAGATAGTGTACCCGACCGTGCGTCATGGGACAGACCCTTGGAGTTTATTCTGGCTTGTATTGGCTACGCAGTTGGTCTTGGGAACGTATGGAGGTTTCCGTACCTGTGTTATAGGAATGGTGGAGGTAAGTTGTTACTTTAAATGAGCTATGAAAATTAGATCTAATGAGTATTATAAATTTAACCTAAATTGCTAGGGATAACTGCTTAATATTTTTTCAGGCGCCTTTCTCATTCCCTTCTTCCTCATGTTGATACTCATTGGGCTTCCTCTCTTCTACCTCGAGTTGTACATTGGTCAGTTCACTGGCGTCGGTCCCCTACAAGCCTTCAGCGCCATATCTCCTTTCTTCACTGGTCTTGGCTACTGTACACTCGTGGTCATAAGCATCATTTCTATCTACTACATGATCATCGTTGCGTGGACACTTTTCTACACAATTGTCTCCATCAGTGGCAATCTTGGCTGGGGGTCGTGTGACAACGATTTTAATAATGACTGTGAGTATACATACATTTTATATCGTCTGATGTTTAACGGTTACCGTAGCCATGGACACTTGCAACAACAGGGTAAGGGACTAGGTACTTGCGCGTTGCCAAGCCCTAATATGCCAGCACAGCGTGTTCTTTTGACACAAGTTTTACAACGAGCGTACGCGATCATACCGTTCCATCAAAAAGAATTTTGATATTTATCTCTATAACTTGCGACACATCGAGGACACAATTTATAAAATCTATTAATAACAATTTGAAGTTAACGTACATGTTGTTGTATACATACAAAATAAAGCTAAATCTCAACCGATTTAAATGTAATACCACCTTTCTAACTAGTCGTCAGTATGATGGTAAACCTGAAGATTACACACACACAAACAAATAACTAAATCTTACAGGACTATCGCTCGTTACTGTAACGCTTGAACCTGTTTCGAGTAGACAGATAATATAATTTGAAAGAGGAAAAAGAAAAATTAATTTGAATTATTTTCATACTGTTTTTTTAGATATACTCTAAAATTGTATTCGGCGACGAATAGTCGCAAAATAAATAAGAAATAATATAAACAACATTTTTTAAAGTAAGCCCGGCGCTCACGCCCTACATTAGGCCCCTTTCATTACCTAACATTGAAATATATTTAATCTATAATCACATCACCAAAAAAATACAGGCTAGTAATATCAAGATTTTATTGAGTAGTAAGAATCTTCTAGAATTCGCGACATGTACATGACACATCCATCTACAAAGGAAAGTTTATTCGTGACTTGTACTTAAACTAGCGCCTTAAAAGGCATCAAGATGCTCAATACGTCTTATCACATTTGAGTCTAGGTTGAACATTACAAAGGGTCAATGACACTTTAACAACACCTTTTACCATATTATTATAATATTCAAAGCGCTTTCAACGCTATGCTAGCGCGGGACGTAGAAAGCTTTAGTCAATTTAGGATCAAACTCAACTTAATTTTGTAGTAACTTTCTAGAAAAATAATAATATTTATTCCTTCAGTTTGTTACAGCGGCGCTTATGATAAAGCGTGTCGAGAGAATAATACGGGGAATTTCACCGATCTTACTTACTATATGAGGCAGTGTATGAGTATCGGAGACATCTGCGTCAGCAGTACCTTCCAACCTTACGATGGCGAGAGCTGCTTGAACGGCACAGATGTCATTCCGTGGTACACTAATGTCACGAGGATATTGGCCTCTGAACAATACTACAAGTAAGATTATCTGTCTTGTTACCAATTAGTTGCGCACGGAGTAATATTAGGTCCTTACATATGAAATTGGCGTTTTTCGTACTGGCCACTTTAATCACGAATTTCTCCTCTTTGGTAAGGAATTCCAAATTCAAATTTGTACAGCTATAGACTCATGTATTTGGGCTTCGATGATCGTCATTCATTTGTTTTTTTTCTTCTGTTTTTTTCTGTTTGCGTCACTCATTTTACAAAATGGAAAACCTTAAATATCGCATTATTTACGAGTACGAGTTCCGCCGTGGCACTAGTGCTGCGGAAACAACTCGAAGGGTGAATGATGTGTATGGCGGTCGTGTTGCAAAAGAAAACACAGTTCGTTTTTAGTTCCAACGTTTTCGTTCTGGAAATTTCGACCTGCAGAACAAGCCCCGTGGACGGCCTGAGACTCAAGTTGATAATGAAGAGTTGAAGGCTATTGTGGAAGCGGATCCATCGCAAACCACGTCCGAGTTAGCTGCAGGCTGCAATGTTAGTGATAAAACTGTTTTAATTCACTTGAAGCAAATTGGGAAGATTAAAAAGCTTGAAAGGTGGGTACCTCACGAATTGACTGAAACAAACCGGCAAACGCGCGTCGACTGCTGCGTTACATTACTAAACCGGCACAATAATGAAGGTATTTTAAACCGAATCATTACCTGTGATGAAAAATGGGTTCTTTACGATAATCGGAAGCGCTCAGCGCAATGGTTAGATCCTGGCCAGCCAGCCAAATCCTGCCCCAAGCGAAAATTAACCCCAAAAAAGTTACTTGTAAGCGTTTGGTGGACTAGTGCCGGTATTGTTCATTACAGTTTTTTCAAATCTGGCCAGACTATTACGGCTGATGTCTATTGTCAGGAATTGCAAACCATGATGGAAAAGCTAGCGGCTAAACAACCTAGGCTGGTCAATCGCTCCACGCCACTGCTGCTTCACGACAACGCTAGACCACACACTGCGCTACAGACGGCTACTAAATTAGAAGAGCTTCAATTGGAAAGTCTAAGACATCCTCCGTACTCCCCGGACCTTGCTCCAACAGATTACCATTTTTTTCGAAATTTGGATAACTTCTTGCAAGGGAAAAAATTCAACTCCGATGGGGCAGTCCAAATCGCCTTCAAAGATTTTATTGATTCCCGTCCGACTGGTTTTTTTAGTAAAGGGATCAATGAACTACCTATGAGATGGCAAAAGTGCATAGAAAATAATGGTTCATACTTTGATTAATTAAATATATTATATTAAAAAATATTCGACTTTTTGTTCCTCCCATACAAAACGCCAATTTCATATGTAAGGACCTAATATTTAGATATGCTTCTCCCATTCATGAAGTTTATAAAGACAAGTATTACAATTGGCCCGCTGCTTAACGGTTGACGGGCTGACGGACTGACGCTTGCGTCACTGACCCTGCAAAAATCTGTTCACACATATATAAGCGTAAAAACCTAAGTGTCCACTTGAATGATAAGATCTTTATTTTATTTTATGTGCAAACAAATTATCACAATACAAATGCATAGTATCCATAATTATGTAACCTTGGATATTCTAAGCAGTTTTCAGATAATATCAAATACCACTCAAGAATTTCACGATGCGTTATCCATTCTATCATATCTGTTTTAATTACACCTAATCTTTGGATCTGACCTCCACAATCAGCCAACACTCGCAATTTTGTTAAAAGTGTCAAATTATAAATTGATCGATATTATCTGATAATTGTTGATAACGATTACGTGAATGTGTTCAAGAAACTGACAGTAATTTTCTTGAAAGTATATTTTATTTATAAATACTGTGTTTTTATATACCACTAACGTGGCACACAAGCATACGGCCCACCTGATGGTAAGTAGGGACCGTAGCCTATAGCCGCTAGCAATACCAGTGATATTACTAACGAGTTGCCGACCCTGTTGCTGATAAGGCGTCACTGTGCATTTGTTCATTGAAATTCTAGCGCCCCGCCGTGGTGAACATTTGTAATTTTATAAATATCATCTGGATCTACTGAACCTGACTAACATCGACTTCATTTTATTAGCTTTTTACAAACTTTTATTTAGTCTCACACACTAGTGTGTGTAATCAAATCAAAGTTTAATTTGAGTCACTTCCCAGTGTCCGATTGTGTTTGGTTCCCGTCACAATACAGTATCACTTACTGATATGCCGCCATTTTTAATTTTATATGGCTGTTGTCACAAAATGGAGATTTATCATTCACAGAGTAACCCCTATGATATGGGTAACAAATAAAAGTGCTTGGCGACAGACGGTAAGCAAAGTGACACCATTCTAAATCTATAATGGCACCGCTGCTAGATGGCGATTTATAATTTCAATAACCCCTATGATATCATAGCCCTTTATTTGTTACAGCGAGCGCGTGCTCGGTCGGGGAGACGCTACCTGGGAGGACTGGGGTACCATACAATGGCATCTCGTCGGATGCCTGTTTTTGTCCTGGCTCGTCGCCTTCTTCTGCGTCATTAAGGTACGAACACAATTTTGGCTGTAAACCTACACCCATATCCATATACTAGCTTTTCCCCCGCGACTTCACCCGCTTAGCAATATAGAATTATAGCCCATGTTACTTAATACTATAGTAATATTACAGTGAAATTATTTCGGTGAAAGAATGTTTAAAATCTGACCAGTAATTTTTGAGTCTATACATTACAAAAATACAATTCTTTCCTTTTTATAATATTAGTGTAGAATGTCAAAATTAAAATAATTTATTCAGTTTAGGCCCTAATAAGGCACTTATGAACGTCAAAATGACCACTATAATGACTAATTAATTAATAATGTAGATACAAAAATGAATCCACATTTACCTTGGTTACGTCATCACCTTTTATCATATTCATCACGCGTGAACGGCTAGACCGATTTCGCTAATTATCTTTTTTGTGTTTGTTTTTGTCAGGAGTAGATTCTTATGATATGCAAAATTACGACGTGTCCGCTGGTCTAGTGGTTAGTACCTATACCTGACACACATACATGAAAAAAAAAACGCGAATATATTTTTTTCGGGATAAACTAAAGGTTATTTTTTCTAAAAGCTAAGCAGGACAATGGTGTCAATTCTGTTGTTCAAAATGACTATACTTAACTCATTTGACAGGTGTGAAAACCTTGCTATCCCTTTCTCGTGTGCGGGGTTAAATAAGGATGGCAATAATTTTAGACCTGTCAAATTATTTTAGTTTAACGATTTCGTACAATAGAATTGGCATCAATGTCTGTCAGGACAACTTCTTCTTCTATTTAAGAGTTTTGCTCTTGTCGGTGCAGCCGATTTATTTCCCTCCACTTCTGCCTGTCCAGTGCTACTTCTTTGACCTCCCTATACGACGTGACGGCTATCTTATCCCCAGTATTGCTATATTTGTTTTATTTTTAATTACACCAAGTCAATTCCACATGTATTTGGTTTTGGCATGATGCAACTAATTTAAACTAAAATTGCACTGCATGTGAAATATTTTGTCAACATTATCATGGCACCGACGGATTTTCACAACTGCTGCTGAACCAAACACCTTAAAGAAATACTGAGGTGAAACTTGCCCCGAAATGTGTACGCCCATTTATGCATCATATTTCTATTTAATAAATATTTCCCTCCTTGCCCCACTGCAAATATGTTGTCTACCCGTTATTAGACTTTTTCAGGCATTTTAAAAAAAAACTCTCTGTAAGAAACATCCTCGTACTTTAAGGAATATTCTAAAAATAGGATTAGCGAAATCGGTTTAGCTGCTCTCGAAATTTGCGCTTAGCAACAAATTCAGCGATTCATTTTTATATTATAGAAGATAAGAAACTCAATGTCAAAATGTCCGTACTAACTCTCTTTCCATATAGGGTGTCCAATCAGCTGGCAAGGTGGTGTACTTCACCGCCCTGTTCCCTTACGTCATGTTGACTATACTCCTGATCCGAGGAGTCACCTTGGAAGGAGCTGGTGACGGCATAATGTTCTACTTGCGGCCAGATTGGAACAAACTGCT
This sequence comes from Falcaria lacertinaria, assembly GCA_951449985.1. Classification (NCBI taxonomy): domain Eukaryota; kingdom Metazoa; phylum Arthropoda; class Insecta; order Lepidoptera; family Drepanidae; genus Falcaria; species Falcaria lacertinaria. The sequence goes on from OX602117.1 coordinate 8,885,099, forward strand.
CGACGCTCAAGTTTGGGGAGATGCTGCTTCTCAGGTTATAAGATTTTTTATACCAAGACTAGCGACCCTTAACTATAATTTAAACACCTACAAAACACAAATGAATTATACATAAAAACCTTCATCTTGAATCACTATCTATTAAAAAACTGCATCAAAATCGGTTTTCGGCGTAGTTTTAAAGATTTAAACACATAGGGACCGACACACAGCGGGAAGTCACATTCTTTTATACTATGCAGTTAACAAGCAAGCGTATGACCCGCCTGATGGAAAACGGTCACCGTAGCCTATAGAAGCTATGCAATAACAGAGACATTACTAATGCGTCGCAGACCCTTATTGTATGTATGTTCACTGCCAGCAATGCACATCCTCTTGGAGCTTGGAAAGCCTGCTTACTGAAGAAATGCAACATTACAAAATGATGTTATTTGTCTGCAGTTTTTTTAAGTGTTCATGCTTAATGTCTACTTAAGGCTTTGTTCCGTAATAGAATTGTAACGATACAATCATCAATGAGTAACGATGAATGAGAAGAGGTATAAAATACAATGAGATCTCTACATCTTTATGAGGAAGCTGATTCAGCATTTAGGTTCGTTCCCTTAGCTCAGCAAAGCGATTCGTCTCAACTATAAAGTTTTGGCAACACATGATTGAGTTTCCTGATGTTGCAAGCATACAAAGTAACCGCTTACAACCGGGTCATGTGTTATTTTGTATCATTTGTGCTAATAATGCGTTTGCGATGAGAATTACTTTGAGTTGTAGAATATAGTACGTAGTATATTATCTACTCTGAGGAATGGGACATGTATTTTTGTTCATCATATCATATATTTTTACTGCATATTTTAAAGTATAATCTGTTAATTATCGCGACTATGAGCAAAATAGGGGGCACATTTTTATGTATTATAATTATCTCTATTTTATGTATTATAAAAATCTCGGTCTCGGGTCTACACCCGAGACCGAGATTTTTTTAATAAATAAAAACCGATATTAATAAATAAAAACAAGAAAGCCTACGCTTTCTTGTTTTTATTTGTCCCATTTTATTAAAACTCAGTTAATGTATTTTTCAGCGTTTCGCCCCTTAAAAAAACCCGAGGTCTGTACCCAAGTAGTAAAGAAACAAATTTGTCCGCTCAATTAATTTAACGATTCACGGAAAGATCGGACGTAACTTATACTGCTAGTAACGTAACACGAAAAAAAAAAACTATATACTTTTAAATGGCAAATTAACAGAATTATGTAGTTAATATTACAAAATAAAATACTCGCAAACTTGTACGTTTTCGTTATAGTTACTACACATTTAAAAATATTTCGAGAGTGTTTTCCATCATGGGATTTTAGAAATTTGTGTATAAACATTTTGTATCTTGCCTAACAGTTAAGTAGGGTTGTAGGGTCGGCAACGCGCGAGTGATACCCCTGGTGTTGCAAGCGTTCATAGGCTACGGTAACCGCTTACCATCAGGTGAGCCGTATGCTTGTTTGCCACCTTAGGGGTATAAAAAAAAAAGTAGACTTGATTTGCCGTCCAAAAATCATGATGATTCTAATACACATAATTCAAGCAATGTCTAAACCAATCAATAGCTTAACTAAGTGCTGATCACAACCATTAGCATTCCAGAATTCTGTAATAGTTTATTATAGTGAGATACGATTAGGGGTAGGTATTTAATTATCTTGCGAAAGGGATTTCCATATCGCCGCATGGCTATTGAGATTATTACCGCAACGTACAGACAAATGGAACGCATAAATGTGCGTTATTTCAACTCAAAACAAGAATAAATTATTACATTAGTGGTCTGAAACTATAAAAATAAATTCGTACATTCTGAAATATGTCTTAAATTAGAGCCAGGACACAATCTAAATTCCCGAACTTTTAAATGACCTAACTTTTAATATCTTTTGAATATCGAAAGTGCTTGCGTAAAACCTGCCCGCTTTAAATAATCGCAGCTTTATTAATTATTTTAAGGTAAAGATTGCCAAGAATTTGCTTACTTCAATCTATTAATGAGTTCAATTTGGGATCAATTACGTTTTACAGTAGGGCGCGTAAACTTGATTCTATTAGTTAGGTACTAAAACCTAGGAGTATTTTTGTGATTATATAAGCTGTGTTAAATGGTGCTATTTAAAAAGTGATTTATATGTACATGTATGACCAATACAGTACTAACATAGTCCATTTAGAAAAGCAATATGACTAGATTAGATGCTAGGCTAAAATGTCTTTGATATGGTTAAGTTGCTAACAGGCTATTAGCTTAAGAGCTTACTAGAGTCCTATTAGTTAACACAATTAAGTTTCACTAGTGAATCACTTACACGTCCTATTTGAAATGTATGTGGTGACAAATACATTATGTGAGACCGCTGGTCTAGTGGTTAGTATGCCTGACTGCTACGCGAGGGGTCGCGGGTTCGATTCCCGCCGAGGCAAGCATTTATGTGACAAATATGTTTGCCTTGCGTCTGTGTGTTTGGTATGTATCTACAAAAAAGTATATAAGTATTATATCAGCTACTGGTTCCCATAGTACAAGCTTTGCTTAGTTTGAGGCCAGATGGCGCTGTGTGATAATGTCCACACATTATTATTATTATTACTTACACGTACTTTTTGAAATGTATATGAGAGTGGTGACTAATACATTATGTAATAGTCCAAAGAGGTTCTATTATAGGGTCCATAGGCATAAGGTAACACACCATCAGATGGGCCGTATTAGTGGTATACAAAAAGGTAATTTTGGTGATTAAATTCAAAAATCCTTTAGTACTGCTTGCAATATTATCTTTCGACTTCGTATTAAAAAACGTAACTCTCAAACTTTTCATACGATTTTAGTACCTTTTTTCGCCGGTGCAGCGCTGTTCATTTTCTCATACAGAAATAGTCGAAAGCGATACGAATCCGTATTCGAAAGTTCTTCTCGCTAAAGCTTTAGAATTCATATGATTATGCTACAAATGTCTTTGTCTTTGATTACGTCCTCAAGGCTTATGAAATTGCCATGGTAATTTAAACTCTAATCTTTTATCAACAGATATTCTATTCCTTCGGAGTTGCGTGCGGGTCGCTCGTCACGCTTGCCTCTTACAACAACTTCCGCAACAATTGTCATTTCGACGCAGTGTTCGTCAGTTTTGCCAACTTCTTGACATCGGTGTACGCTGGGTTTGCTATATTCTCAGTACTTGGGTTCCAAGCTAACCAGATGGGCGTCAGTGTTGAAAGTAAGTATTATTAATTTATTTTTTTATCTTATTATTATTATTTTATACCACTAATGTGCACACAAGTATACGGCCCGCCTGATGGTAATCAGTCACCATAGCCTATACCAGTGATATCACTCACAGGTTGCCAACCATTTTGTTTATGAGGACTCACTGTGCTAGCAGCATTACTACTAGCCCAGAGTATCCTCGTGGCGCACTGGCAACGCCCTACCTCTCTTTTTAAAAGCTCATGGTGTGATTAATCACTGCAATTAAGCTTAGAAAAACTCATTGGTACAGGCCGGGATTTGAACCTGGGCCCATCAGATGACAGGCCGTTGCTCCAACCACAAGGCCACCACGGCTTAAATTATTTACGGGTAATAATTGAATTTACTCTGAATCGGCGCGGCGGGCGTGCATGAAAATATTGTTATAATGTAAAAGAATCAAGAGAAGAAAATAACGCTATATTATCTTTGCCTACCCCGTAAGGGACACGATATGTACCTATATATTTATGTTTTAATTATTTATTCATATCATTACACCAAGTCCCGTTGGGCGTAGTGTTATTTATCACTTATATCTTTTTTAACGTACATATTTTGTAAAGAGGGCTCAAATTCTTCTATTACAATCATCTTACAGATGTTTTATAACTTTTGTATAACATGGTTTAACATCGAAATAGTAAACGCGGGACCTTGCACTATAGAGATACCCTGTATAGAAGACACTCACCACATCGAATTTCTTAGGCACTAATTTAATTTTATAACATTTAGGTCACTTCAAGTCTAGACGGGGGAAAGCTGCTGTTTCCGCCGTTCCATCAATATCACAACGATTATGATGTGCGGGCGAGATAAGACTATAAATACCGATACATATCTTTTCAATATATCTGTCGCGCTTATAGTGACGTAGTGACTTTGATATCTCGCGTCTAGAAATTGTTTTTCCTTAATTACAATAACTGTAGTATTGCATTAATAAAAAATAAACTAAAATATTTACCCAACTAGCTTTTGGCCGCTACTTCGTCCGCATTGAATAATGTTGTGTAGCATGGTAAGCTCAGAAAGTTATAATAGTACCAAGAAAATGTTATTTATTTAACTTGGCATTACATAATTATCAAGTTATTAAAATATTTGAATGTGTAGGACCTATTTTTCAATTAACTACTCCGTTAAATCACGTAAAAGTAATTATCTATGCACAAAATCGAGTATCGTTAATTATAATTAAATAATTACCTAATCCATAGTATAAAACAGTCGCTTCCCGTTGTCTGTACGCTTAGATCTTTTAAACTATGGATCGGATTTTAATGCTGTTTTCTCTAATGGGCGGAGTGAAATCTGAGGAAAGCATTTTTTAATTTATTTCATTTAGATGTTGTGTAAACCCTTGCGAAGCCGAGGTGGGTCGCTAGTAATGAAATAACTACTTGATTATTATAATAAATTTACCAACGTCACACAATAAATACCACACGATATTTGTGTTTGAGAGTGGGGAGCTTTGCACCCCAACACTCACCGGGGCTTCGCCCCTGGACCCCACCGGGACAACGCTTCTTCCAACTCCAATTAACAATAAAAATATTCTGATCAATATTTGCATAGACAGACATCAGTAATATTATCAATCGACTCGAGTTCTTTTAAAATTGCAACACCACACAATAATTAACACGATATTTGTGTATAAGAGTGGGGGTTTCGCCCCCAACCCCTACCGGGGCTTCGCCCCTAAGGCCCACGGAGGCTGCGCGTCTTCCAGCTTTATATATTTGGATTTCATCAATCACATCTAAATCTGGTATCGATGGAGGTTTGTGATTAAATTTTTATACGTCATACTTGTAATTGCATATCATGAGTTTTGTTATGATCGCTAGGATTTTCTATGATCCATATATATATATATTTAACTCATAACTCAAATTTAAATAATTTCTTTGTAAAGTCTAATGAAAGAATTATTTTGATGTAATGTAATGACTGATAATGTCAAACGTAACCGAAATAATCCCACCAACGATCTAGGTTTGGCATGTTATGAAACAGTTACTTCATCTCAGAATTGTTACTTATTTTGTGTATGATATACCTACATGGTGATTTAATTTATTAAATAAACAAGTCGTGAATGTTGACGATTAACTCAAGTTGATTAATCAAAACGGATTGCTGAACACAGCCGCGAGCAAAGCACACAAGTTGCGAACTCGAAACTACGGCTCGCTAAAGTGCGTTTACTTTATTTTCAAACGACGGTTAAATATTAATTAATTGTAAAATAAGTAAAAATAAAATTTACATAAAACACGTAGACATTCATAAGTGCCTAAACTGAATTAACGATTTAAAAATATTTTTTAAAACATTTGTGAAAAATATAATTACCTATGTTCATCAGATTTACTATTTAAAATACTTATTTGCGGTCTAGAATGTGAGGTGTATAAGACACTATGAAATTGGGTTTAAAAGCATTCTATCTACCCCGAATAGTACTCAGCATGCAAATATTTTACTTAACTTTAACATAGACGGAAAGAATTTTGTAAAAATCAAGTACAGTGGAATATTTTGTTATTCCAAAGGGACGTGACGCAGTGGATGGAAAGTAAAATTCGCTATCTGGCGTGTTTCAATCGCAATCTTCTTTGTATTCTCCCTGAAGGTTACAATTTCAAGTCACTTTAAAACAAAATTCGCATATGTAGATACTCGATCGTACAGTGTCTGCACCAGGTAGCGATGTATCGGATCAGTTACAACAACGGACTTGCGCACAATCCCCTGTTGATTTCAATGTTACGAATGCATACGTTTGTTTGTGTTTTGGTTGCAACATAATGGATTGATTAAACTGTAAATATTTGAACGGTTGCTACGAAAGGCTCATAGGGGCTCAGACCGATACGACCTGATAAGGAATAAAAAACTTACCTCTGCTACGTAATGTATTACACTGCCCGATACGTTTTTTATTAATGTTGATTCATTTGTGTATGTAGCGGTCTCACCGCTTTGTTGCCAATATTTCGCGATAATCCCTTAGCGAAAGAAGAGAGTACATATTATTATGTCGTAACAACCATAGGTGTCATTTTTTTTTATTCAATACCTTGCTACACATTGTTTACTTTTGATAAAATAATTACGTTCATTTCTCCTATGAGGCATAATATTTATTGCGTAAAACCTCTGAGTAGATAATATACTACGTACAGTAATACTGTACAGTACCGGTAGCATCTTTAGACTAAGAGCCTACGTATTCGAAACGTAACTTCGTTATTTCAAAATACTTATATCCTTCCATTCTACATACATTACATAACATACCAGTTAAATAAATCCATCATATACACACATAGTGTGATCTTACGCCCCTTTATAATAAAACAATGTGTAATACTAACTGTAATGTATTTCTAATTTAAACAGCAACTTCTAAAAATGGAATAATTATAGCACGTCCTGATTTATGTAAAGATCTGTGAATGGCACAGGATAATCTTCTGATAACTATACAACTAGTTTCTAGCTAAGCTTTCTATCTAGTCTAATATTATAAAAAGAGAAGATTTGTAATTTTATCTGTAATTAATAAACACAAAAACCACTGGACCGATTTTAACATTCTTTCACTAACATAATTACTTGCTATCACCGAGTTACCTAAGCTATATATTTCTACGCGGGCGAAGTCACAGTGTAAAAGCTAGTTAGAAATTAATAAATAAAACTTCTTTAAGTACTCCACTAGTGCCCTTTTTATTTCAAGCGCATACGCTTGAAATAAACACATATGTATGAGTAGCCGCTTATCAGTACAATTGCAAAACATACATTTTGAATGGCCCCATTTTCCCTAGCTCGCCACAACAGAATTCAGCCGTAATTACTTTTGTATCTATTAATTACTTTTCGTGTATCGATAACAGTTTTATTGGCAACGTGGACATCATAACGGTGGCATAACAAGATAACATGACATGATAATGTATTGCAATATTGACAAACCTCTTGAACCTCTTTCAAATTATTAGCACACGTGCTGGTGCTTTTCATGTTTTTGCTATCGTAACATTTTGTGTTATCTTATGTATTTTTTTAAAGTCGTTCTCATACCAACTAATATTATAAATACGATTGTAACTCTGTTTGTTATTTTGTTTGCTACCTTTCCAGTACGAAGCGGCTGAACTGATCGTAATAAAATTTGACAAAAAAGATTATATCCTAGGATAGGACATAGACTACTTTTGTCTTTAAGCAAATGCAAGTCGCGGGTATCAGCCAGTATTATCATAAATAATAGTAATAAGGAGAGACAAATTGATTTCCTGGTTCATGTGGGAAAAAAAAACTACCTGTTAGTGTAAGTCACGCAGATAAGCATCGACAAACAGACGGATAGACAGACAACAATCTTAAAAAAGCTTTCAAATACGAGTAAACCATTACAGCTTAAGAAAAAACCTTTGTGTAAAAATCATAGATATAATTAGGTCAGTGCAGATAAACAAAACTTTTTTTTTATCTTGTGGTGTTTATTTTGATTACCCTCAAGCTGCTTACGCTCATTGAGTTATTAATTCAGGTCAGCGGCGTAAGTTCATACCAACTCAGGGTTATCAATACTGAAATTGTCTCGAATAGGTACCTTAAACCGAGGAACGATCCTACACAATGTTACTGTAAAGGCCTGAACTTCGTAAAACCCGAAAAACCTAACCTAACCTAACCTAACCTAACCTACTAACACTAAAAGATTTCGGAATTTTACCATTAAGAGTTGCAAAATCTTAGAAGTAGTCCATAGTTCGGGATTTTTAAGTAACAGATACAAGTTATGATTTTAAGCCTAAAAATCTTTTTACCAGATGTAGCAGGAGATGGTCCGGGTCTAGCATTCGTGGCATACCCAGAAGCTCTTCTCCAGATGCCAATATCACAGATGTGGTCGATACTCTTCTTCTTGATGCTGTTCATCCTTGGCCTTGGGAGCCAGTTCGCTGGCATCGAGTCTATAAACACTGCCATTGTAGATCAGTGGCCGCAACTTCGGAAAAGATATTGGATGGTAAGTTCGAACTTCAAAAGTTTTTATCGTCAATTATTTTATCACGTGGCCATTAACCATACGGCCTGCCTCACGGTGAGCGGTTACCGTAGCCTATAGATGCTAGCAACTCCAGGGGTATCTCTCGCACGTTGGTGACCCTGCCAAAACATGTTCACACCCTTCTTGAAGAACCCCATGTTTTATTCCTTTGGAAACACCACGACAGGGAGCTCATTTTAACATTTTTACATCCAAATCAAATCACACGAAGTATGCGTTCACATGATTTGGTTTGATTTACACTCTTTTAAGAGAGGTAGGGCGATTTGGGATCTTCCGTGGGTTTTCCCATTTAAATTGGTGCCGCCCGACTGGGGACTTTACCTCCACCTTACAGAAGACCGTAGTGAAATAACACTACATGATGTAGTGTTGTGTTTCTGCGGTAAGTAAGGTTTGCCAGTGCTCCACGATGATACGCTGGGTTAGAAGTAATGCTGCTAGCACAGTGAGTCCTCATCAACAACATGGTTGGCAACCCGTTAGTGATACCCCTGGTATTGCTAGGGGCTATAGGCTACGGTGACTGCTTACCATCAGGTGGGCCGTATGCTTGTGTGCCACCTTAGTGGTATAAAAAAAAAACTGTACGTTTGTTATAAATTCTTATCCAAATTCCAGGTAACCGCATTTACGTGCTTCACATGTTTCATCCTCGGGCTGCCGATGTGTTTCAGTGGAGGGGTCTACTTGTTTACACTCCTCGATTGGAACACAGCTTCATGGGCCATATTGCTCATAGGTATGGCTGAGGTGAGTGCACTAAGATACAACGAGTTCTTATTTCTACGTGTTTGTAGTTTTGAAAATGGTAAGAAATAGGTCTTTGTTTAAGGAGGTGCACTTCACATTCTTAAAGAATAGTCCAAAAACTTTTTTCTGAGTGTCGAAATTGTCATACGAATTTTTAGTTCCACTTTTCGTCGCCAGAAATAGTCGAATACGTGCGAAAGTGGTTCTTGTTAAAGCTACAGAAAAGAACTGGCAGAAAACATAATTATTCAGTTTATAGGTATTTTAATTTCTTTTTATATTTTAATCCAATTGTATAAAAACCTTATAGCAATTATTATATGAAAATAGCTTCAGCCCGCGACTTCGACCGCATTTAGTTTAAAATCCCAGAGAAATCTATTTTTATCATTCTCGCGGGGTAAAAAAGTCCCGGGATAAAAAAAAATCGTATATGTTAATCCAGGTTAAAAACTTTACGTGTACCAAATTTCATACAAATTCTTTGAGCCGTTTTTACGTAATTGAGCAAAAGTCATACATGCATTCTTACAAACTTTCACTTTTATAATATTAAAGTAGGGTAGTAGGATGTGTTAACTGTAGGTAATATTTTACATACATACAACAACTAAATCATTTAAAATCCCTGGTCGTGAGTCTAATCTTGTTAGGTTACTGCAATCGATGCTTTAGAGTTTTACTTATGTCTCCAGTGTATAGCAGTAACATGGAGCTATGGCATCGACAAAGTGATGCAAGACCTCGCTTCAATGGACATGAAACTAAACAAGGTGCTCAGATTCTACTGGAGAGCGACGTGGACGGTCCTAGGCCCTGTTGCCAGCTTTGTAAGTATTCACTTCATCGTTTATTTTTGTTACAATTTCATTTATAACTATTAAAATTATAACAAGCCAACCCGGTTAGGGCACAGCAAAATAGAGAGGCGCTACTTACTTAACTCACTGACAAATATTTTATTTTTAAAATGGTGCCAAAACTGTTCGTCAAAATGACTAAACTTAACTAATTTGACAGGTCTTACTAATAATCACCTTGGCTTCACCATTTCAACTTAAACCTTAACATAATCAATTAAATGTTCTTTTTTATTTAATCACAGTACTTTGTTTGCGACCAATATTAAAATAGCAAATTTTGTTCGGCTGTACTTTTATAAATATGTTTCTTTTCTTTTTAAAGGGTATTCTATTTTACGTGTTCTGGGACTGGACGCCCCCTGCATACGAAGGCTACGAATTCCCACTGTTCGCCGATATACTGGGCTGGGCTGTTGGTCTATCAACGCTTGTTCTATTCCCTGTAGGCGTAGGATGGGCTTTATTCCATGGATATGTAAGTACATAATTATTTTACGGATATGTAAGTATAGTAGAGAGGTATTGCAAGCATCCATAGGCAACGGCGACAGCTTACCATCAGGTGGGCCGTAAACTTGTTTGCCACTTTACTAGTATAAAAAAAATTCTTCTTCCCTCGAATTCGTCCACGTTGAGCTTAGAATTCCACAGGAACCTAACATATTCCCGATGTTAATCCAGGTTATAAAGTATACGTGTGCCCATCCTATTATCAATCAAACTATATGTTTCTGTGATATTTATTACACACTACATGATAAACTACATCCACAAACCTATTTAGTTTTCTTGGTTTGGCATGTAGCGTATTTATTACAAAACTTAAGAAATGTAACATTTTTCTGTTTTTAAATTCACTTAAAAGTTTACGGCGAAGTTTTTCACTAAATCTCATAAGTTTGATATCTTGCAATGCCAGAAAACTTGCGATTTATGTGACAATTGTCAAATGTATCTATCTCACTTTGAAGATTTTGTTGGTCATAAAAGGAGAAATAAAATCGGTAGGCTTAGACTCAATTATAATATAGCAAAGTAAACAGTAGTGTGAACATAACAACTATTTCTCGAACACAATGTTGACGGATAACTGTTAGCAATTTAATATAATTAATGAGGCCTAGGTCTAAAAATATCACCATGTGGATGATAACAATAATAAAGTTTATTTGTCATAAAACAACAAGAATATGACTCTCAAACTAAGCCTGTGTTGTGAGGATGAAATGACATCATATGCTCTTGAAGCTCGCTCTGATAGAGGCAGGGTGACGTCAAGGTGACAGGGTGTCGCCGCTACGACCAGTAGGTCTATTCTGTAAGATTTTGACAATCACACTGTCGTCATATTGACGTGAGAGTAACTACAAAGTTGGTGAATTTGGTTATAACAAAAGCATTTTGTCTGTTGCTGTTCTAAAATGACATCATGATAAATAAAAGATACGGCTCTGTGATTCATCTTAGGTTTTCTCCAGAAAAAGATTTTTTTTAACCTTTATAATAATATTTTTTTCTTTGTTTTCTTTATTTTTTAGAGAGGCAAAGACCTTTTCACTCCAACAGCGGCTTGGAAACCGGCCCTCAAAACATTGGAGGCACCAAGATCTGACTCCATAGTGACGATGGACTCCGCACACCAAGGCCCTTATGATAACATTGGGTACATCATGTAATGGCTTCTCTTTTACATTAACACAATCTAGTCAAGTGATATGAGATTCCGTTATTTTTAAGTGTAGCTAGTGCTATGTAATAGTAATGCTATATACAATGTGCCAGTAACTTTGACCATTGAATGGAAAATAGACATATTTCATCTCGTTCTAGTTGTTGACAAATATACGGAGTGAAACTGAGTGGTGAGTCAAAGTATTTTCTTCTTTCTAGAAATATAATACTTAAGGCAAGCATATATTTTAGTGTGCCGCATACAAATTGGCATGATAGTTGTACTGATAGTTAGCATGTTATATAATGTGATTGAGTTTAGCTAATTTTAACATGTACTTAAATATTATTTAAGTAAAATTACATAATATTTCAGTGAATTAACTGTACGAACATTATTTTAAAATGTACATAATGACATCTTGTCGAGTATCTTTCAGGGTAGTAGCATTTGGCTCTAGAGTATTTAACACCAATTCACTCTAGATTTGCACACATTTCTCTTCATCTAACAACCGATTTATTTATGCCTTTCATTTGTAAATCGAATAAATTTTAATTGTTATTGATAAAATTGAAATGTAATTAATAAATTAAGTTGGTATAGTTCAGTTTCGTTACGAAGCTTTCACAACCAGATGTGTGACCAGAGCCAAGTGAATATAATTAAATTCACATAAAAGTACAATGGTGTGCTATACAAGGGATACCAAGCGATAAAATGAATCGCAAACCAATTCAAACGAGTCCTATGTGGGTTGACAAGTTCAATTTGAGCGCAGACAATATTTCATTATCCGTCTGTTGTGTGCGATTTATATTGTATAGCTTGTAATGGAATTAATGGATCATTTTTTGTATTGTTGTGTGTATGTTTTGGTTCCTTTGGACCTGAAAATATATCGAAAGGATGCCGAGAAAAATGTTTAATACCATCCTTTTTAAGTAACTTATTTTTTTACACATATTCATTTATTTATTAAAAATATTTTATTTTTAGGATTATTAAGAAAAGTAATAAACTTCTTAATAAAATATTCAGTGTTTAATTTTCTGTTGTAAATTACCGCCTGTGTTGTGGGAAGTATTTCCGCATAGAACAAAATGCTATATTTATGTGGTTAGTACGCAGGTTGTCCTGGTTGGGACCATTGCAGCCGAGACTATACTGAATTTCTGGTGATTATTAAAAATCTTTTTTTTGGCATAATAATACTTATGTGTTGGCCCCCACTTATCCCTACAAAGGTATGATTACATACATGGTATGGTGCATCACAATGTTAATTATAAAGAAACACAGGATTCCCTTAAGGAACTTCAACTGCTCATACAATGGTAGGTGTAGGTAGGTCGATGACCTTTGGTTTTTGTGGCTGTATGTTCAACATGCCGTAAATTATCCACAGCTTAAATGGTACCAACTGGGTCACACTGAGATTTAAGATACATATATAAAATCAATGTTTTATCACAATTAATTAGATATATGACATTTTACGACTACTTGATAGACACAATCGGTTCAAGACAAACATTTTTATAAAAGTCACATCTAAAAATATGACTAATATAAAACTAAGAAAGACACCTGCTTTTTTTAAGGATTTTGTTCGTTATCGCTGTTCAAAAAATATGATAATAATGGAGGTAGTTTTTATTATCTATTATATCATTTATTAAAACATAATAAATATAATAAAACATTTTAAATCATAAAATAGTCCAGTAATAGTTTCCCAACATCAGACGAATGCAGTAAAGCTGTGGAACAACTTTTTCCAATAACCCGGCGCCGTTGAGGTGACTTAACAAAGTGACGCTTAAATTTGACAGTAGTGTCTACTACCCTTTGAGCTTGAGCCTTCGGTTACTGCTGCTGTTAATGATATAAGTTTTGGCTTTACTAATATTACAACTAGGGCTTGGTAACGTTACCTACAATATAAATGCAACAAACTTGAATTAGGTAACTTTACAAATCTTGACTGAGTAAATCTAATATATAAAATTCTCGTGTCACAGTTTTCGTTGCCATACTCCTCCGAAACGGCTTGACCGATTTTGATGAAATTTTTTGTGCTTATCCGGTATCTATGAGAATCGGCCAACATCTATTTTGCATCCCCATAAATGCAAAAAAAAATGTACAAACGAGCGAAGCCGGGGCAGGCAGCTAGTAGCTTATATAAGAGATTTTCAAGACAATGCAGTAAGGTACTTTCAATCAGAAAAGGAAAATTGTTGTGACAGGTTTTCGGTACGAAGTTCATTTTTTCAGTTTGATTATTTTGGGATTAATAGTATCCTTTATCTTTAACATAGCCTAGCAACATTTACAGCGTGCCAGATGTTTAGTGTGAAATTTAATTGGTATTTAGTTTTGATCTACAGTCGATATATTATTTACAGTTATGTAATGAAATTATGAATGTAACATTAATATTTTTGTGCTTTTTGTAATGTTATTACATTATTTAATATTTTTAGTGTGTTATTTCATACCTGCCACATCAATACTTTCACAACACCTTGAGAAACTTCATGCCGTAGAGCTTCATGCAATAAAATACTGTCATTCAAACAAAAGTGTCGCGAACAAAGTTTTTCAAACTATTCCGACGAAAACGTGAGTAGGCACTCAAGATGACAAACAAATGCTCTCACAAACTTTATAAATAATATTATATGTGTAGCATAAAAAGAGATGCTTGAAGTGGAATCAAATCGCGAAGTATTATTAAAAACTACGTTTTAACCGCGGCTTAGTCCGCATGGTTCGAAAGATAAAACAATTTCTTTCCGAATGAAAGGTACACTACGTCCTTTTTTAAGCCCCTGACAACATAAGTCAAAAGTTCATACTAACACACATTTACATTTATGATATGTTCAATGTATATGTACTTAGGATATCAGGAACTCAACGTAGTTATTCTGTTAACTCTAATAAAGTTTCGTTTGAGTATTCGACGATACGATGAATGCCTTAAGTAAAACGCTCTGCCTACACATAAGTCAAAATTTGCGTTTTCCGAGATTCCACCACTAATTGAATTAAGTGCGAAAGCAGAAAGGTGGCGTCAAACGGACAACTTCATAAGCCTGTGACACTGATTAACATTGCAGACTTATCACACTGGATTGCAAATTGGATAGCAACTAAAGCAGTAAAACAATGCGAGTAGCACAGAGAACTCGTTCATTGCACCAAGCGAAAACTTCCACTGCCGTACTTCCCAATAAGTCTGTCTGGAAGGAATGTATGAGTGAACTTGCTACGTTAAGCCTGCTTTACTGTTGCAATAAATGCACTGGAGCTGACTTCACTTCGCCACGTTATCGTAATCGGTGCTGGTAGCAAGAACTTATTTTGACAACGTATTCGAAAACGTTACTCTCAAAATGATTCGCGTACGCATTTTTAATTCCACATTTCACCAACGCAGCTCTGTTCATTTACCCATATAAAACGCGGCTTAAGCGGTGAAAGAATTTTTAAAATCGGTTTAGCGGTTTCGGAGCCTATTAAACACAAAAATACAAATATTTCCTCTTTATAATATTAGTGTATAGATGAATTTCTGCAAAGTAAAACCTGATTATATTTATGAATAGGGAAATATTTGAGTATAGGCTTAGCGTTCCATTGTTCACCTGGCGGTGAACAATGGAATTGGCACTTTAGTCGTGTGGTCAAAAAGAATATCATGCGCCTTCGGATTTAACTAAGTTAGGTATCCCCTCACAACATTGATTTAAAATATACATAGATCGGTGCCTCACAATTTTATTTTCACTGAAAACCCCTTGATGAGATAAATCAGTTTCGAAATACTCTTTGTCAGAAAACCCTGATTTATGCCGAAAAATATTATTATCTCCAAGACATCAAGAGCTGCTAAACTGACTTCCATCAAACAAATCCCATTTAAATTGAGGGAAATTAATGTGAATTTAATCACAGCACTGTTAAATCCACGGGGTCTCCGTTTTATCGCATTATTATCTATCTTCTCGTTCTTGACTTTAAACTCGGGAGGATTTCATGACGGATGCAAATCCTTTTGCTAGAGATGGCCCGGTCCGTAGTGAATCAAATTGAAGATGGCTCTTGGAGATGGAGTCTATCATTTTTGTTGTTTATGTTTGTACAAGGCGTAATCATATGACAGCTTACTGGTTTATAAATAAAATGTATGATTGTTATGTGAAAAAAGAAAGAGCACTGTATCTTGCCGGTTCTTCTCAGGTGGCTTTTTCTGTAACGGATTTTAAGAAGACATTTAATAAGAGCCTAAATTTGTTTTATTATGAAAAAAATGTGTACCTATTTTAAAAACTTGCCTGAAACAAAACGACAAGTCTTACTTTGATTAAATCTTTTCAGATCGTTCAGTATTTTAAACGGAATAACGGATCCGTCAGTCACTCTTTCATCACTTATAACGACCCTATTTATTTGATCACTGATGCACACTTTATGCGGACACTGAGTCAGATTTGTATTCTTTCATTATTGATTGCTATCTTTCTCTTTCGTCTGTAAGAAAAGTTTGATCTTGGTATTAATAACGTTATGATTGCTTTCAACTTTTAATTAAATGCTTTCTCGCGGATTGCGTTGAAGCCGATGAAATGGTCAAGTTATTTGTAATACAAGAAGACATTTGGTAATTTTAAAAAATGTTGTTATAATATTTATTCTGGCGCGTTGAATTGTCCAAGAATGACTTTTAATATATTATGAGGAACGCGCTTATGCTTAAAAAACCGTCAACTCAAACACAATATTCAATCAAAATCAGTCTAGCCGTTGAAGGGAAATTCAGTAAAATATGCAATACGATAAAAAATGAATAAAATATGAAACCAATCCCGACAATTACTTGAATACATTATTTTTTTGTACTGGAAAAGGACTGAAATTGAATGCACCATATTAGGCATAAAGAAAATGAACCATGTTTTGAAACCCACCTTCTATCGTATCACATTAAGCACATTATGACTCTAAAAGTTAAAACTAATTAAAAGTATACACAACACAATAAAAAATGCTACAAAACTTCTACTAAATGGCTGCAGAAATTACAGCACAGAATATGCAACGTGCATTTCTGTTGAAAAAAGATTGCTAAAAGCAATCTGTGAGTCAAAGTTGTGTAACAACTTAACGCCTACGTCGGCGAATGGCGCACCTGCTGGGAAACTTACTCTGTACTTCAACACTAGTGGCGTACTACGGATGTGTCTGAACAGTTTGACAATATTCTAAGGTCGGCAATGCGCGAGTGATACTTGCAAGTGCTTGCCATCAGGCGCCATGCTTGATTGCCACCTGATTGGTATAAAAATGTTATTATTGTGGGTATAGTACATAGACAGACAAATAATACAGATGGATTAAAGGACGATAAACGCGCTTATCGTTGTAAAAACGAATAAGTCAAAATGTATTTATAGTACAGATCAATGATATTATATGTGTTTTTATTTATATTATGTTAATATGATTGGTATAGATATATAAAGATAGTACTGAGAATTATTATTATATAGATTGGGCTGGAAAAAAGAAAACGGAATAAATTTGCATCAGTTCAACGCTAGGGAAAATGGATGATGAGTTGTAGTAAAAATAATACTCAAAGGATATCACGGGAAGTAACCATATACAATACATTATATTATATCGAAGTAAACAATAAACACATGATACATACAGACCGTGATATTAGATAAAACAAATTTATGTGCAAAATCTTCCAGTAAAAATGCAGGCGGTGCGACTCCTCCGATATTAAGACAATTTGTTAAGAACTAACTCACCGCCAAGCAGCGTTGTCTAGTGAGAGTATTAATTTAAGTTTTGTGCTTACATTAAGCCAACTGCGCTTTGTTTACATTCGCTTAACGTGAGCCCTGTAGGTAGTTACCTATAATATAGAAATGAATCACTGAATGTGTTGCTATGCGCAAATCTCGAGAACAGCTGAACCGATTTTGTATTTTTTTTAAGTCCTTGAAGTACGAGGATGGTACTAACTTTTTTTTTTTTTTTAAATGCTTGAAAAAGTCTATAAACGGCAAGACTAAATATTTGACAAATGTCTACCCATGCGAAGCCAGGGCGGGCCGTTAGTAAATATATAGAAGTTATGAACTGTCAAATACGGAATGTAACTTTTGGCCAATACACGAATTTCTTGCCAGTTCTTCTTAGGTGGCTTTAAGTGTTACAAGATTGTACTTTATTAAAGAGCATTGAAGTTGCATAAGAAGTAATTTAATGCAATCGGTTTAAAATATAATTAATTCTATTTTGTAATTTCCTCCAACATAATTGCCGATATCGGATCATCTAGAGCAAATTATCAACGACATAAATGAGTTTTGGCCAATGATGTATAATAATATATGAAAACACATATAATATCAGTCGATTTGGCAATCAAGCAATCAAACTCCAAATAAACTTTTTTCTAACATCATCACAAAAATCGTCATTTGTTTTCGGAACAAACCATTACAATTCCTCACAATACCCTTTTAAAACTTTAAAAATAAACGGTCAATTTGCATTTAAATTGTGCGAGCACCGAGGCCTTTACATTTGGTATAAAGCCCCTCTCTCCGGGGCACCGTTAATCGTTCAGCACCTTGTTTTATTTAATTACTGACTCCGCCAATAACCGATCCTCAATTTTATTCGGACTGTAATTTTGACAGCCATTCATGTGGCCTTTTCAGATGAACGTTGTATTCAGTTCCATAAATACATTTTATTGATAATACATATTTCCCATTTATAACCTACTTGTCTGTCTAACTACTACTTGAAGCTGTCCCGACAGACGATGTCCAGTCTCAGCTTATGAATTCATATGTCAATACACAATAGAAAAAAGAACCTTTAGTTTATGCCGAAATAAAAAATATGATCTGGTTTTTGCGCATTTTTTTCGTTTCATAAGAACCTTCTCCTGACGATAACAAACAACTCTCCAACACAAAAAACAAGAATTAGCGAAATCGGTCTAGCCGTTCACACGTGACGTGATGCCGTAACCAAGGGATATAAGGATTCATTTTTATATATTTAACCTATATTAGATATTTAAAAATGATTATGAAGTCTGCGATTTGCCATTGATATTGTTCAGTAACTATAGAAGCTGTTTTGATATCACTCTAAATATTTTAACTATTAGCTTTAATTTATCTATATCAATAAATATTTATAAAGAAATTCTTGTTTGTTTGTTGGATAAAAATCTACACCTATCCCTGAGTACCATAATATAGGCTATATTTAATTTTAAAATGATGTGAAATGTAGTATATTTTTAGAATCTCTGTAATTTATTTTAGTTGGTCCATTTTACGACGTAGCACGGATGAACTTATATAAAAATTCAAGTAACGTTGATCAAATTTAAAATGTTCATTCCAGCAAAGAATTCCGCTTCAAGAATTACACCGCTACACGCTTTACAACACTCCCGTGAAGTGATATTTCTCTCAAAAATTGCACATTACATTTTAAATGTGGCGAACGTACTGACAATATATTTTTTATGAATATAACCTCACTTTATTTTTAATGTGTTAACCTTTTACTCATTTTAGTTACTAGTGTCTTCAAAATTTAATTTAAACATTGATTTATTTATAAACTGCGAAAGTTAAGTTCTTTTAAGTACTTATTGATGCATAATTATAAAACAAGCTACTTTCTATTCCATTCAAAAAACCTTATTCTGTAAATAGTAAAATATCGGGCTAATTACTAAAAACTAATTAAATAAAACTACAGTGGTAAGAACCCGTCAAAATGAAATTTAAACCATACCCACGAAAATTTAAAGCAATAAAATAGTAAATTGTAATAGTAAAGTTTTTTTTTTATAAATCACTACATTTCTCATCACATATTATATAGAAAAACCCGGAACTTATCGTCCTACCCTTTTGCATTAACGTAGCTCAACAAGTCCACTCTTATCCATAAAGTTCATACAATGAAATGAATTCAGGAACCATGTAATATAAAATGAATAATGGATAAGTTAGCTGATTAAGAAATATAAGTGATACAAACCCAAAGCTTTTTATATAAGGTTGCATCTTTCATTAAACTTTAAGCCGATAGATCCCGAAGGAATCTATTGGGGTCGAATGATTCAGCTACGTTGTAATGGAGGTGGTAATTTGTAAAAAAATATATACATTAACATCATTATTATCATATATTTAACCGACTTCATAAAAGGAGGAGGATCCCAATTCGATTGTAATTTTGTTTTCGTATATTTGTTACTCGATTAATCCGCCAATTATTAATCGAATTTGATGATTATTTTTTTGTTTGGTTGGTCATACTTCCAAAGGTGGTTCCATTTTATATTTTAAAAGAAAATAGGTTCAATACTTTAGTTTTTAAATAATTATATTTGCATAGTTAGTAAAATAGAAATCACGTGACCGAGCGTCAACATGACAAACTCTTTTTGCGTTTCCAATTAGCGATAACGTATAAAAATAGTTTGATTATGCTTCTGACATGACGCATTCATAGATATCATCATTGTCTTTTAATTTAAGCAGCATGAAGAAAGCAGGTTTGTGCAGTTGGCTAAGATGGCTGTTAAATATTTTTTTGAGTCTTAATATTATTCTCTTTCATGCACTAAAAACTTATAATTAAAGATAATCAAACTTACGGCACCCAAACAGCTTTATCGATGTGCAATGATATCAAGGGTATCAGTAGTGCGTTGTCAATGTCAGTAGATTTTCGCATCATTTGGTACGAACATGAACATGTCTCCTTAATGCTGGCACAGCAAACCTTCGAGCTCTGCTTCTGCCCGGCTTTTAATTGTCACCTCAAATTGCTTAGTACATCTTGGGTTCGGGCAGTAGCACAGTGCTGCAGATAAAGTCAGACTTCCAGTCTCATTTAACTTGGTACCCTGGCGACCGGCCATTCATTCCAACTGTCACATTTATACCGAACATAATTCAATTATGACGAGACTTTTAATTTGAAAGATTTCAATCTCCATCTTCTCATTGTCTTTTGATATCCCTTTTTTTGTTATTATACTAGTGACCAGCGCAGGTTTTAGACGGGTGATTCTCAGGTCGGATTTTCTGTACTATAATTTACACCAATCACTCCATCTAATAGTGAAAACCGCGTTAAAATCCTCATACTTATTGACCAGATGACTAAGGCTGTAAGGTGGTTCAGATTCATAAACTAAAATTTATTTTATCTTTTAAGATGAATCAGTCTGTAGTTTAATGAATAAGTTTAGAATACTCGTTCGCTTCTCGGCTTCTCGCACATACATTATGTATGTAACAAGTCACCGTCGCTTGTAAGCGCCGTATTTATCAACGGCGAACGTCGATGTAATGCAATTTGTGAACTGTTTGTACGCTAACAGCAGTTACAGTTTGAGGCAGAGTTAAATGATGTGTTTCAAAGTATTTCGCTTTGTTAATTAAGGCAGCTTTAAGTGAAAACTCTTTATTAATTGATAATACTGAGATATATTGAGCGCCGAAGTAATTACTCCCATCTTTGAGAAATGTCTCTCAAACATTAAATTACTGTTTTAAATTGGGCTAGTGTAGTGTAGCTAGTCTAGGCACTTGCAACAATTAATTTAACACTATATAGATCTTTTAGTGTTATTTCAAACGCAATTGACAAGTATTATGAAGTGTGTAGGTGTATGTGTTAAGGTGCGATAGTGTAAATCTGTGAGCTACAAACAATGGATATAAACGTGTGGGGCGAGCGAGGTGATCATGCTCGCCACCGCAAAGGGAAGATCTTCCAGCCAGGCGGGTGTTGTGCCTGGGGAACCGCGGCTCCGATTGTTCTAGCCAGAAACTTGTATATATATTGAATTGCGTAGAAAACTTCGCTTGCGCGTGGCAGGATTGTGACGAGTTATCAGAGTTGTCAGACGTCGAATGTTATGTCATTTAGAAGATTTCCAAAGATTATGTAGTGCTGAGGTCGCTACATGCGCATATTATATTTTACTCTTACTACTATATTCTTAAATAAAGATTACACAATACCTAGTTCCTAATGGATACTGCTAATAAGAGCGAGATTCCAGCGAAATAAACTCTCCCATGAATCATTATGAACATACATAGTCAAGTGTTCTCACAATAGCGCCGTTGTAACTAACCCCTAAGTGAGTAGACTAAGCCAAAAGTCTCATTTATCAGATGAAAGGTCAACTCTCGGGGGTCATGCGGAGTGACAAGTGACGTGTGAGCTATGCTTACTGAGACTGGATAAGGGGAGATTATGAGTTAATTTAGAATGATTCATATACTTAAATACTAGCTGACACACACACATTCATCAACTCGGCATTAAAAATCAGAACATAAGAACATGTGCCGCCATCTATTATCGAATGGCAGAACCTTAACAAAAGAAAAAATACGAGACCTATTAGACTATTATGTTTTATGCCAGGATATAATACGCCTTATGTTCCTATATTTTGTATCCTACTTCGCGAGTCAGATCCATATAGGTTGCTGGAACTTGTACGTAGTATATTATCTAGCTACAAGCTGGAATCAATTAATCGGATTCTCGCGATCCAGCCGTAGAAAATAAAGTTTAGATTAACGTTATTCTATGCAAATATTTTTATTGTGAAGATGCGTTCGAAAAAATTACGAATAGTCTAAAGTCTGCGTTGGGTCTAGGAGCATAAAATTTTGTACCGAAGTTTATTAATAATTTAAATGTTTTAAAAATAAGGTGTTTTTTATTCATCCCTAAAGAGGTTTAGAAATTTATATACGCAGTTAAAACCACAGGGCCCCGCTAGTAATAATATAAAATCATAGCAAGTTTTATATATTTTTCAATTAGGCTAGTTTTTATTTCCTTTAGTTTTAGATTGTATTATTATTAACAATGTCCCATAGCAAGTATTAAAATAAAAAGGAAGATGAGTCTGGCCACGTAACAATCTGGAAACGGAAATGATAACGTAACATTTTGGGCGCCAAGAGTCCAAGATGGCAGGCTACATTAATCACGTGACCGGGGGGTGGATGACGCTCGCGGGAAGTGCCCTGGATTGATAGGCAACTACGCCCAGAAGTTAATTTGGCAACACATATATATGTTTATATATTTATATAATTCACTAGCTTTTTCCCCGTGGTATTTCGCCCATTCTAAGGAAAATATTTTTTTATACCACTATAGCGATGAAAAACTATACGGCGTACCTGATGTTAAGCTATGCGTCAGTGATATAGTTCCATACTTCATGGACCACCACAAACAAACAAAATGTCCTTCTTTATTAAATGAGTATCGATAATAATATAAACGCAATATTCGAGTTACGATCTATCGAGATACATCAATTACTTTCTTAAAGAAAAGCAATAAATGCTATTTTTTTAATACCAATAATGTGGCAAACATAACATACACTCACTTTACACAAAGAAACCATAAAATAATAATTGAACTATACTTGCACTTTCAATAACATTATTTTTTTATTTAATACAGCAATGTTTGCCGTCTCTACAAGGTGGTCAAAACAAATGCCATTGCCAATAATGTTGATTTATTAAAACGGCTCAGCAAAGGGTCTAATCAAAAAGAAACAGCATCTGTCAGGGCTATTAAACGGTAAAAGCTTTAATATCAAAGCACATTACGCTGAGGTTATTGCAATAAAGCGTGGGACACACAGGCCAGAAATTAAACGTGCTTTCCCCACTCAAAATGAAGTTGTCCGTTTTAGTCAGTGGCTTGATTTGAGCGGTAGATATTGGTTTATAAGCCTGTTCTCTTGTCCAAATATACTATATAAACTAAAAATTGATTACTGTAAAAGAGGCAAAAGAGGTGAAATGGTGTTCTATACTGCTTTATCTATCAGCGTACTATTTATTCATTATATCTGCCAACCCCGTAATCGACTTGCCGTGATGATGTGTATGAACGCAATCAGTAAAAAATATTTTAATATCTGTCTCGTATTATTTATCGTTTAAACACCCAATTAAAGACCATACCTATTCTGCTTCTTTTAAATTAATTAATATCTCTTCATATATTTTGCCTGCCGTTTCTGTTTAGGTACCTACTCTTTAGCTTTCACAAAGTCAATAGACTTTGTGTCAATTTGATCTAGAATGCTAGGTATTGACCTTTCACGGTTTCTTTTTCACTCACATACAATATAATTGTGAGAAATGAATACAACATAATGAATTATATGTATTTGCTCTGAGCTGATTTGAAGTGGTTTGTAGTTATATTTTGGAAAAATAATTCAAAGTTAAAATTTGTTCAAAGTTCTAGAGTCGTGTGTCACTTCATTCACGCACGTCACATCGAACGGCACGTGAACACTGACCGATTAAACATTAAACCTCAATTTATCTGAGCGCAGGTGATTTTAGCCCTTAACTCATCGCAATAAGAATTAATCCGGATATCAATACGGCCGAACCAAAGGGCGAGTAATAAACGTTGTGTGGATAGAAATTATTGCCGGAAAATATATTGCGTGCTGCGAAAATTATTACTATGTCGCGAGTTTAGTGTAGCTTTTATTTAACTTTGAATACAATAAATTAAGTTTTTAATATAAATGGTAGAAATAATACGCACGTAAAACGGTTTGTTTGCAATATTCAACGTATATTTCGTTGAGAATCTAGGCATGAATATTGGCCAGTAATAGTTTTAGAAGACGGAAAAATTAAAGTTGAAATAAATTTGACTCATATTAAGTACAATTTGACCAACTGACAGATATACAATTTACACAAGAATTCACGAATACATGTGATATATCGTATGTAAACAATATCATTTTTTATTTGGATCCAAGTTGTAAGCGCTCATAGTATTTTTGTAACATAACTTTTGACAGGAAAACAATAACTTTTACAAATTACAAATTTAAAATATGAATCCGAAACATAAAACGTACTGAAGTATAAATATACTAGCGGCCCGCCCCGGCTTCGCACGGGTAGACATTAGTTTCGGAGCAAAGACATTTATCAAATATTTTGTCTACCCGTGCGAAGCCGGAGCGGGCAGCTAGTATAATATATAGCCTATGTTACTCAGTGATAATTTAGCTTTCTAACAGTGAAAGAATTTTTGAAATCAGTCAAGTAGTTTCGGAGCCTATTC
The DNA here is from genome assembly GCA_951449985.1 of Falcaria lacertinaria. Classification (NCBI taxonomy): domain Eukaryota; kingdom Metazoa; phylum Arthropoda; class Insecta; order Lepidoptera; family Drepanidae; genus Falcaria; species Falcaria lacertinaria. The sequence continues at coordinate 8,910,023 of OX602117.1, forward strand.
AATACAAACCCACAAAAATACAAATCTTTCCTCTTTATAATATTAGTGTAGATCAGTATTTATAAGACCTGAAAAAAAAATACATTTATTCTTAATACATTGACAGCTAAAATCCTCAACAAAAGTGAGTAGCCTAAGTAATCCACTGAAACTTTAAAAGTTGAAAATTTTTACACGTTAGAATAAAAGCTTACTTTGGCATTCTCTATTTCATGACAGCGATATGCGAAGTGGGAATGGCAACAGCTATTTTATAAGATTTTCAGATAATTATTTAAATATTATCTCTCTGCAAAAAAAATATATTCTTTTTGGGATGGCGTCTAAACCGTTGCATTAAATGTACTACATTATTATTGTTTAGCTAAATAATTAAAACAATCTAAAATCTAACCGTAGCCTCCATACATCACTGTGTTCGCGTCTGAAGGGCACTGTAGCTAGCGTATTAGTAGTAATCTAATAACAATCGTTAAATTTGGCGAAGTGGGTTTTCCCGTGGGTTTTCCCATTAATATTGAAGCCGCCCACCCGACTGGGGACTGTACCCCAAGCTTACAGAAGACCGCAGTGAAATAACACTACTTTGATGTAGTGCTGTGTTTCTAGTGCCAGTGCTCCATGAGGGTACGCTGGGCTAGTAATAATGCTGCTAGCGCAGTGACTCCTCATCAACAACAGGGTATTGCTAGCGGCTATAGGCTACGGTGATTGCTTATCATCAGGTGGGCCGTATGCTTGTGTGCCACTACAGTGGTATAAAAAATCTTTAAATATGCTTGTATATTGTAAATAATATTGTCATCAGTATAAATATACCTATAATATAATTATGAGCAACATGTCCAAATTAACAGCGCATTTCCGTTACATTATCACACCAATCGCTGTTGCAACCTCATAGAATACCACGTTAAAATACCATCAATCTGTTGAACATCAAATGCGATTACAAAAAAGTTATGGCAAGTCACAGTCTTTTTGTGCGTATTGTTGTAAAAATACAGTGTTGTCATTATAGATTACATGATTAAATGCTTAGGTACGCACATAATTGTTACTTCACTCCGTAGGTGAGCTTCTGCTGAATCATCTCGATCAATCAAGTCATGTGGGGGGCGGCATAGGGTGAGCACGCGGTATCTATTGCAAGGACCTCACGCGTCAAGATTGGAGTCACCCGACTGGGGACTGTACCTGCATCTTGCAGAACGCTGCCAGTCAACAACATTACTTTGGTGTGGTTGGGTTTCAACGGTGCGCCTATGTGCCACCTTAGTGGTATAAGAGAAATGTATATATTAGTAAGTGTGACGAGTTTTATTAAGCAGGCGGCTTATTTATTGTATCTTTGTGTCACAAGTTGTTCTAATATTATTTAACTTTAAGTTATCTACAAAGGTACGACAATAAACGCACAATAATAAAAAGCCGATATAAAAATAAATAATTACTAAATTCGTCTAATCAAAATATAAGCTTTTATTGATTTTTTAAAGGTTAATTTCGCTTTTATTCTCGTTTTTAATGATTGTATAAACATGCAACGCGATAGTTTAAAAGTAAACATAAGCAAATAGTATATTAAAATCCGTATTCTATAAATTAATTTGAAATAATCCTATTTTTCAAACGACTGATGGAGACAGTACAGCCGTTGCGTGCCGGCCTTGCCTTCAATTCACGATTCGCTTGTAGCTGCGAAGGCTTCAAATATCTTCTGTTACACACCAGCCACGAGTCACGACATCTTGTAGGCTTTTGTCATGTCAATACTCAATAGTTGCCGTATAACATAAACTAGCGCGTTTATACAGATAGTAAGACTAACTATCTGTGCCGGGAGCAGGAACATTTTTCGACTACGTAAGCTAAAACGTAACTCGCGAAATGTCAAAATTGTCATACTAATTTTTAGTTCCACTTTCACCGCCGCAGCGCTGTTCATTTTTCAATACAAAATAGTCGAAGGCGATACGAAAATTATTCATGCTTGCACTGCTGAATTTTTCTACCGACGGAAGTTTCATTCTGAAAGGGTTTTCTAAGGAGAGGGCAGAGATATATCAACGTTCAAAACTTTTACCCTACACGCCGAAGATAGTTAGGCTCCCTAAATGACTGGTGGTGAGTCCACCACTAGGATTCGGTTACTCTCTATAATGTAACCTTATGGTACAACTTATGTCCTCAAAGATTGAAATTTAAAACCTGCGCATGTAACATGCGCAGATTTTAAAACATGGGCACTATCAAATATGTATTTTATTTGAGTTTTTTTATTGTTATTTTTAACTATACTCCCCCAACTTTTGAGAATCCCTAGAGCTTATGTTCGCAATAATCAGTTTAGTAAGTAACCGACAGAATAGATAAGCAAACGCACTTTCCAACGCATCCTCATACAGATTAAAATCATATCCTGTATCTCTACCCACAATATTTTTGTGTTGGTTTATTAAACACTGTATAAATGTCGGCAAATAAATATTGTTACCTATTTACAAGGGTGGAGAAGCATTCCCATTAACGGTTATTATCAGATACACAGTTTGATGCGATAATCCTTACAGAATCGAAGCGATTATACGCTGACAATAGCCATTATTTGTTTCCTTCGGAATGTTTCTGGTCTGAGTTATTGCTTGCATTGAATACGAATATTATATTTTAGAAGTACATTTAGTGTTTTTCGATATTCGATCTTAAGTTAAGATGACAAGAGTTTGCCGTCAGTAGTGTTAATAATATATCTTTACTACCCCTAGTTGGTTATGTAAGAAGTTAACACATAAGATTTGAAATGTTAGATAAATAAACTGTTTCGCGAAATTCATAATATCTCAGAGTAGATAATATACTACGTACAACTACTATTATAAATTCGAAAGTAACTCTCTTTATTTGTTTCTTTGCTACCTTTTCAGGACTAAACGGCTGAACGGATCGTAATAAAATTTTACAAAGAGGTACATTACCCGGTTATGTACGAAGATTTTTTTTCCTTGTACATTGCCGGTAATGTAACTTGGTAATGTACGAGGAACAAGCGGAGATAGATTATATCCAGGGTAAGGACATAGGCTCTCTTTTGTCTATAAGCAAATGCAGACGAAGTCGAGGGTAACAGCTAGTGAACACTCATTTTTAAGCCCATAGAAAAATAAGCAATCGTCATTTGGCTTTTAAGGGTCGCCACGTAAACAACAATAAATCATGTTTTATTTCCAATCGGCTCAAATCCGTCTATAATGGAGAGTCAGCGCCATTATAAAAATGAAATACTGTGGGGATTGTATCAAACGCGTACGGGACTTAAAACTTTAATTTAAGCCTCTCAAATACAGGCACTGGTTATATATTATGTTTTGAGTTTTATATGTACCTACCTAATATGTTATGTTATACTTGAATGAATACATTAATAAGTAATACTAGCTTGTTCCATGACTTCGCCCACCTAGACATTGGATAACATAGCTTTACGATAAATATAGCTTCACTAAGGATAGTATATAGGATAGCTTCCGTTATGGATTACATAATTATCTTTTAATCGCTTCTGTATTTCCAGATAATTATTATAATGCTTGGACATTATATGCCACCTGGCCCCAAACTAAGCAAAGCTTGCACTATTAGAACCAGCATGCTTATATTTTTTTGTAAATACGTTTTTCTCATACATCTACATGCCAAATACCCAAATTAAATGTTTAACACAGATTTTTTACCTCGGCGGGAAGCGAGCCCGCGACCTCAGCGTAGCAGTCAGGTATACTAACCACTAGACAAGCGGTCTCGTCAGATATCACCAAACAAATTCATCTCTAGTCCCTTCGAGCAAAATTAGCGCGTGGATCTGTATAAAATTCACATCGTGAATAAAAAACGGAGAACAGTGTAACAAAAGGGAATAAAACATCAAGCATATTTGTTTTCAAAGGCCTTTGGTGGTAGAAGAAGCAAAAGAGGTTTATTTATACCCTAAGGTGACATACGAGCATACAAACCACCTGATGGTAAGCAGTCACCGTAGCTTATAGCCGCTAGCAATACTTGCGGTATCACTAACGCGTTGACAACCATGTTGTTGATGAGGACTCGCTGAGCTAGGAGCATTACTAATAGCGCAGCGTACCCACGTGGAGCACTGGCAACTTTACTTACCACAGAGTCAACACTTCATCAAAGTAGTGTTATTTGACTGTTGTCTTCTGTAAGGCGGAGGTACAGTCCCCAACCAGGTGGCTCCAATTTTAATGAGAAAACCCACGGCATAACCCAATTCATCCTAGAGTCGTGCAAGACAAGAGTGAAATGGCAATCTGTACTTTTTAATTGAACAACAACTCCAGATTAGTTCTCGTCCCTTTTCATCCATTAACGGGGATGTAAAAGCATGGTGTAATGTCCGTCATAATCCCTGAACATCAAACATTGAGCCGATGGCCTAATGGGGTTTATATCTGTTGTTTGGGGTTCGATACAACACGGTGATTGGATATACTGTTATGATTGAAAGAGGTAACGTTATTGTTCGTAATACATTCACGTTATTTGAGTTGGAACACGTGTCGGTCATTCGGGTTTAAATGCTAAGGGATTAATAAGGCTACTATATTTGGAGCCTCTAAGGGAATGTAATCGATGACAATAGAAAGTTACTTTATTGACACAAAACATTAAACTATTTACAATAACATATCTTAACCTACCTACTTATAGATAAAAGATCTGACCCAAACTGGAATCATGCGGTAGCGTGCCAACAATGCTGGCAGCATTGCCACGCTGGATAACAATACTGATTCTCTGAGCGAGATATGTTCCAGCACGCCTGTCACGGGAGGCCTCAACCAGCCGACGTGAGACCTCCTTGAAAAGCTGGAGAGCATCCGGGCCCCAGGGAACCAGAGTTTCAACCGCAAATGCAGAAAATATGTGCCCTGGACCAAGACATGCATATTTCCGGCGCTTGAGGCACTCCATAGAAAGCAAAAGGTATAAGAAAATACAAGTTTAATATTGCGTCTGACGTGTGGAACAGTTATAGATTATTATTGAAACAAAATGACTAATGAACTAATAACAAACAATCTTAGTTAAACAATATATAAGTTAATGTTTAGTAACGTAACTTTTTTTTTATAACACTATCTTAGCACACAAGCATACGGCCCACCTGATGATAAGCAGTTACCGTAGCCTATAGCCACTAGCAATACCAGGGGTATCACTAAAGAGTTGCCAACCATGTTGTTGATGAGGAGTGCTGTACTAGCAGCATTACTACTAGCCCAGCGTATCCTCGTGGTGCACTGGCAACCTTACTTTCTGCAGAAACACAAGACTACATCAAAGTAGTGTCATATAACTGCGGTCTTCTGAAAGGTGGAGGTACAGTCCCCAGTCGGGCGGCATTAATGGGAAAACCCACGGGAGATCCCAATTCGCCTTACCTCTCTTTTTAGCTCATGGTGTGATTAATCACTGTACTTAAGCTTAGAAAAACTCATTGGTAGAAGCCGGGATTTGGACCTGAGCCCATCAAATGACAGGCCGTTGCTTCAACCCCAAGGCCACCACGGCTATTCATTTCTTCTTTAATATTATTTAAGAAACGTATTTGCTGTAGCCACATTCAAAGGATCGATCCTTTGAAAGCATGGTGACTCACAATACATTGAATGGTGTAAATAGAATCAATTGAATTATTATTAAAACAGATATGACACAACCAGTTCGTATTGCAAATAAATTTTAATCGGATTTTACGCAGATTTAATAGTTCAAATAATATCAGAACACGTTATTTATCACGTTCAACATAAATGCGGTTGAAACCAAAATAATATTCATTTTATAGAGTACAATAAATCGGAATCTAGAATTCGTAATCCTATGTTGATATGCTCAAATTTGAGATCAACGTGCAATATTTTGTAATTGAACATTGCGTGACAAAGAGATTACTATTCTGAACGATACGAAAGAGACGTTAAAAATATTTTTTCCTACATTTCTCCCACATTAATTTGTATGTAAGGGTCACAATATAAACATAAATGCCAATTTTACAATATTGTAATAATCATAGACATGATAAGGATCAATTCAAAAATGTGCTTTCATACATGAAAACAAGAAAATAATGACCACTTTTTGAGCTTAAAGACATTCCGGCCATCCAGGCTAATAAATATTTCAAAAGCATTCGAGCAATCGACGATTTTTAAGCTGTACGAGTTAAGCCAATACCGTAGTAGTATTACAAAAAAGGTTGTACTCATAAGATGATTAAGTAATTTTAGCAGGGATAACAGCTGCATTGTTGGAGATATAACGCAAATGAACTAAAAACTTTATAAACTTATACAAGCTTTGTGAAATAATACCCCTACATAATGTAGACGAAGGCTTACGGACTCAGTCCAGACGTGGCCGCAAAGTTTTACCCTTGTGTGTGCTGTGCTTTACTTAGTTTGCAACGAAATATCCAGTCTACAATCCTTATTCACTAGCTTACGCCCGCAAATAATAATAAAACATATTTCAATGTCATCACAGATCTTAATTACTTAATCCATCTTTAAATATTCTATTTCCAACTGATTAATAGTACTTATATTAATTTTTAACCCCCGGCGCAGAACTAGGGGTGTAAGAAGTTTAAATTTTCGGACCAAATACTATTTATAATTTAATGCAAAACATATTAGTTTTCGAGATTATTTTATGTTATTTGAATGTTATATTATTCTTCAACAATAACTACACCTTTTAAACTCTGAAACGCTCATAATATTTTCTACCAAGTTTTTCTCAGCACACGTAGTCATTTTAATTAAAATGCATAATTAAATTGAGGTCATTTCCATAAACGTAGTTGAGAATTTCGTTCGCAACTGCGGTCGGTTGGTTATTTGTAGGTACAATGAGGCTTCGCGGTGTTATGCAAACAGAGGTTATGAATTATATGTATTACAGATATGAATAGCACAACCATTATAGGCTTCTAGAATTTATTCAATCATAAAATAAACTAAACCCTTTTTAACCTTGTACCTTTTTTGTACACCACTAAGTTGGCAATCAAGCATACGGCCCACCTGATGGTAAGCGGTCACCGTAGCCTATGGACACTTGCAACAGCAGGGGTAACACTCGCACGTTGCCAACCTTCAAAAATCTCTTCACAGCCTTCTTGAAGAACCCCATGCTGTACTTCTTTGGGAAAACCTTTTAATCACTAACTAGCATATAACACAAATATACCCTAAGTATAAAAAACCCACAAACTTATATTTGAGGAGGCTGTTTAGAGTCTCCCCTTTGACACACGCTGAAAAAATCATGTTTATTGTCTATACAAATTATAATCGCATTTCTATGAAGAACTAGCTAATAGTCGCGCTTCGATATGTCTTTGTTTTTAAATATAATAAATCTCAATTACAAATAGGTACTAATACACATGCTACAAGCACAAGTGACTTTCAAGATATCCCTCAGTCTTTCTGGCAACAACACTGAGGAGACCGTTGTCTATGTCCCTAGTATATGCTGGGCTAAAAATATCCCACACCACTATCACCCTCTCTGTCACACCTGAACAAAAAGAAAGAGCAGTCAATCAAATCGTACCAGTACCGGCATCACCTAAAAAAATTCATTCGCAACAATCTAATCTGACACTGAAAAAGTTGATTCAGAAAATTTCCGACTCGCCCAATTTGTTGTGGCAGTTAACTCGATCTGTTGGGCGGAATTTATTGCAGAGCCGACTTAAAACAAGGCGGGAGTTCCTTGTTTTATCTTGCTTGTAATATATTATTTACGGCGGAAAAAAATATGGCGATCCGTCTTCGCAAGGCGTTGAGGTGTCACGAACTTTTTACATTTATACCTACTTTTAATGTAAGTTGTGAAAATTGTACACCTCTAGTATTAGTATTAGATATATCTTCGAAATGAGGTGAACTATCTTATTTGAATACGGTAAATCATCGTTTAGCAGTACCATGACACATTATTTTAATACGTAATACATCATTTTATGGTAATTTTATGTTTAAATGAATTTGCAAATTACCAGGATGAAAAATATCCGACTGCCCTGCAGAAGAATGCACATAACATGGTAATTATCTTCAGACTTTCCAATTGTCCTGACCTCTAGATTTGCCGTCTCTCAAATGTTAACTTATGTAAACGAATATTTTTTCATCCGCTATTACAATACAATTACCGGCGTAGCTTCGTAGCGTCGTTGAACATGCTACGGTGGCTACGACACGCTACAACTACTACGATTATTGAAAATCGCTAAATAAAAATCTTATTGAAGAATATTTTGCCCTTCTTTATGCTAGATATAGGTAGCGACTTTTTTATAGTAACTATTTCTTGTGTAACTCCTGTTTTGTGTATTTTATGATAAAAACACTCATGATTTAATTTTATATTAGTAACTAGTAACTTAGCAAAAAGCCAAACGTAGCTTTATACTGTCACATTTTGTAATCGTTATGTGTCATAGCATTTATATATAGCCAAAGCATAGATAGTAATCACTTAGTAAAATATAAACTACTATAACAAACTCCCACTTAAATATTCATACAAAATTGACAATTGAAATTTACGGGAATTTATAATCCAACTTTAAATTTAATCTTTGGAAACATTGTTCTACTAACGATTATGAAAACGGAGCATTCGTGTCTAAAGGTCATAGAGTCAGTTTGTTGTATGGAGGCTATATTACGGCAACACTGCTGTTTGCTTAGCTCCTGTAATTATTTTAAATCAATAACAATTTCGTCCGCGTCACGCGAGCTTTGCGTGTTGTCGCGACGCTCAAGATCCATCGCTTTTGTGTTAATAACCCATCGTGAATTAGAAGACTATTCAAACTATAGTACCTAGATGAAATACATTCTTGCTAATCAAGTTACCCAACCCCTGGGATGTACCCAAACTCAAAATAATAATAATGCTTAATAATAATGCTTAGACATTATCACACAGCGCCATCTGGCCCCAAATAAGCAAAGCTTGTACTATGGGAACCAGTAGCTGATATAATACTTATATACTTTTTTTTTGTAAATACATACCAAACACCCAAACGCAAAGCAAACATATTTGTCACATAAATGTTTGCCCTGGCGGGAATCGAACCCGCGACCTCTAGCGTAGCAGTCAGGTGTACTAACCACTAGACCAGCGGTCTCGTCAAAATCATCTTTATTTGTTCACACTTTACAAAAAACTACTTTCAAATCGTCAGAATCTACCGCTGGAGTCGGATGGGCGTTTTTTGCTGAGAAGATTCTGTCATAAAGCAATTGTTCTTTTATTTTACTATTTTTTTTCGATAAGACGGCTTATTTTTGTTTTTATCATTAGAAGCCCAAATATTATAGGAGCCTTTCGACTAGGCTTTACAAATATTGACCGTCCCTTATGAACAAAAAATACTGAGAACATTCACTGTGGGTCCTATGCTAACTAAACGTTTCATTATTTTATATTTCCTCACAAATCCAAAATGGCCGATCACCAGCTAAGCGTCTACGCTCTTCAACTATCTGGTAAATCCGGTACTTCGACAGACTAGTAAGCTTTTCATCTAATTCAGTTTAAAAACTACTCCACGGACTTCAAACAGCTCAAAATTACCATTGTGTCACGAGCTAAGATCACAAAGTGCTCAATACTAAGCCCGCCTCGCAGCAAAGTTTCGACTGTATAGTTTGCAACTAGAACTTGAGCAACACGGATCCTATTTGTTGCGGGCGGCTCGTGCTTTTAATATTCTATTTTTGAACACGACAATCTAATTTACCGGTTGAATATTCTATCGGTAAATTAATTAATTTACATAATTATTTTTCCATAACTAATTATTAACATCCAAATTATTTTTTCGATTTACAACACGATACCTTTGGTAGAGTAGATAGGCTGATATTGCCATTATAATTAGTTTTTTTATGCCACTATTTTTACAATTACACTAAATTTCCAAATATAGTACCTTAAAACAAAACAGAACATTATCATTTTCAATTTACATATTCTCTCAGTATATTATAAACTGTAATTGCTAGATCAAAATAAAACTGAAATATTTTTCTCTTTTTGGAACAATTAACTTTGGTAGTACAGATAGATAATCCAATACCTCCACAGATTTTTAAATGTAATGTCAGGGAATTATTTAATCGTTTTCTTAAAAGAAGTTTTCTTTTGGAATATGCATTTATAGTAAGTATGTTTTTGATAAGAAGGAGGTGAGTAACATAAACGTCCTGTGTGGTACACCAGTAATTAAATCTTTCTAAGTCTTTCATATGCATTTATGCTCATGCTGCAATCCATAAGGCTATAATTATTTTTCCACGCCACGATGTTTAAATTGCAAATAATTATAAGTCCGATAATGCGCCAACAATAAATTCTTGTCGTTGATATTAATATAGGACGTATTGAGAGAATAATGTTCTTATAACCACGCTTAAGCAATTATTATCGTAATCAATCCATTTGGCCATACAAATAACAAATTTAATTCAAAATCGTGGATATAAATTTAAACTTTGCAAAATTATGCATTATGCAATTACCTTTTTTATTTTAAGAATATGGTAGGCAAGGGAACGGATGGCCTGATGGTAAACGGTCACCACACTCTGTAGCTTCACAAACCCGAGTCATCTTTTTGCGTCATAGCACATCAATACACATCCCAACCATTTAAAAAAAACTATGGTAGCTACATTAATTACTTTAATGCCAGCACAGTGTTTCCTCTAGAAGTGTTGAAACCCCTACACGCCGTGGAAACACAACTGAACACTACACCAGATTACTGTAGTACTTATTTCACTGTAATCTTCTATAAGGTGAAGGTACAGTCCCTATAATTGAAATTCCCTTTAAAACTAAATTCCATTATTCACAATGATCCTTCACTTAGCGTGCACAGACCACGTTCTTTGACATTTTGATCACTATCACAAAATGAGATGTAACTTGTTTGCTTTTCATAAAGAAAGAAATACAGTACGAACGATCGCTTAATCAAACAGTTCCTTGCCTTGCGTACACGCCAACTTTACAATGGGCGATGTTGTCACTAACAATCATTTCAATACAACTATACTTTTAGTCCCTAACAATAGTATAGTTTGTTTGGTGTAATTTATACAGCTGCATGTATCATGTATTTACCACTAATTCGTAGATATAGACTGTATAAAAATGAAATATGTTTCTTTATGGAACAAGATAACTGTGCAAGTATAGATGGATTACTGTCCGGGAATTTCTTAATCATTTTCTAAAAAGAGGCTTGAGTACACTATATTCACTAATTCAAGTCAAGCCTTTTTTTATTACGCTATAGAATTATTTCGAAGTCTTTCAAAATTGTAAATTGTTGGGTAGCGTGAGAGGTGGAGGTTAAAATAAGGTTTTTTTTAAAAAAAACTGTCGTGCTATAATTAGAGCCATATCATTTTATAAAAAAAAGTAGTTATTTATCGAATAAAGATCACTGAAAAACAACCTCGCTCTGCTCTGATTATATTATGATTGTGATATTACTGATGATGAGCATTCATCGTAGTCTACTAAAGGTATCATTCTGGTGTTATAAACAACTATCTGTTTTCACCCGCGTGGTTTAAAAAAACGTAATTATGTAAAAAGAGCACTCTGACTGAGCTAATTGAGACGGTATACAAATTCCAACCCCTGATTCACCCCCTTAAGGATTATTTTCTGAGACAAAGGATAGCCTATCTCGTTCCCGAGGTAAAAATCTATCTCATTGCCAAATTTCATTATGATACGTTCAGCCGTGAAAAGGTAGCTAACAAACAGACAGAGTTACTTTCACATTTACGATATTAGTATCGAGTATGGATTAATAAGGAATCTAAATTTATAGCTCACTAGTAAATAGCCTTACAAACGTCACAAGACCTACCAATAAATCCGCGTTTACTGCCATCAAACTCAATCAGGCCAACGCCTTCGATACAGCCGGTAAAACTAAGTGAATCTGGTATTAAAACAGGGAAACAAGTCCAATTTCTGAGAATAAATTCCAGCCATCTCAGAGGCAATAACAAACAATATCTCTTCCAATACGTCGCCTCCGGTAGCTTTTTGTAAGCTAAAGGAAACGCTAGGAGTGGAACACATATTTATAATAACACTTAAACAAAATAAAATAAGAATGTATAGGTAAGTAATTCAAATACCGGTATTAGGATAGATTCTGTTGTACAAAATCACTATACTAAATTAATTTGACAGGACCAAAAGTATTGTCATCCTTATTTTGCCCCACACATGAGAAAGGGATAGCAAGACTTTTGGTCCTGTCAACTAAGTTATGTTTAGTGATTTGTACAACAGAGTCGACACAATTGTCTAATTAAAAGACAAACTCTTACAAATATTACAAAAACATGATTTAAAAAACCAAAAGCAGCTAAGTAAATGCTTAATAAATTCAAGAGCTTTCACAATTATGATGTCATAATTATGAGGTCTCAACACTGATTGATCCAAGCATAGAACACTGACTTCTCTGTAGCATTTCAGGCTTCATAAAACAATCCCATTATCAGATTGAACAATCATAGTGCTCCTTGTCATCATAAACACACGATGATAAAGTACTAATTATTAGGATATTGAGACTTACATTGAAAGCTAACAGTAGTGATGTTTTGAACAATGATAAGTAATTTTAATAACAAAAAATCAAACTTAAGCTTTATGGTTTTTTTTATACCACTAAGGTGGCACACAAGCATACGGCCCATCTGATGGTAAGCAGTCACCGTAGCCTATAGCCGCTAGCAATAACAGGGGTATCAATAACGGGTTGCCAACCATGTTCTTGATGAGGACTCACTGTGCGAGCAGCATTACTACTAGCTCAGCGTATCCTCGTGGAGCACTGGCAACCTTACTTACCGCAGAAACACAACAAGTAGTGTTATTTTATTGCGGTCTAACCTACCTACTTATAAATAAAAGATCTGACCCAAACCAGAATGACACGGGAGGCTGCCAAGAATTCTGGCAGCATTCCCACGGATAGCAATGCTGATTATCTGACTATAAATTTAATTAAATGTTAATTAAAATTTAAAAAAATAAAACGCAAATTTATTAAAAAATAAAAAACTGATACGACTCCATGGCCTCCCAAGGCCACATAGTAACGCAACACGGAATATGTTTTCCAATCCAATACGCTCCACGCACACCTCCATAATATTTCGCCAGCAACAGAACAATGGAGTTCCTTTCAATCCATTGATACCGCAGCTACTGAGCTGATAACATATCCCATTCCATTCCCGTAAAACACCGCGGCTTTGTTCAAACATATTTATGTTTTATTAACACGAGCCTCGGGCATAATTTGCATTGATTCGATTGGATGCTTGAGTTTGATAAACTGGCAAAAGATATGAATATATCATATAGGGAACTTGTTCGGTTTTATATAGCTACTGAAAAACACGATGATTAATATTGTAACAGATTAAAACTTCTTGACGCGGTGCTATCATTAATATGCTGGATTTATTAATTTCAATTAACAAAATAATTTCCATTTGCGGTAAGGAAAAATATTTATTAATTTGAAAATTGCAACATTAGAATGTCCTTTTGGAAATATTAATTAATGTTAACCTTAAACAACACAATTAAATAAAAAGAAACAACATACGCACAAAAACTACTTTCGTGTAGTGTTGTGTTTCTGCGTTAAGTAAAGTTGCCAGTACTCCACGAGGATACGCTAATAGTAGTAATACTGCTAGCACATGCTAGCACAGTGACTCCTCACCAACAACATGGTTGGCAACGCGTTAGTGATACCCCCGGTATTGCTAGTGGCTGTAGGCTACGGTGACCCTACCATTAGGTGAGCCATGCGCTTGTGTGCCAACTTAATGGTATAAAAAAACAACTGCAAACTACATACGTACACAATGAAGTCATGTTAACTATGCAATGTACGTAAGTAAATAGATAAAGATTTAAGAACATAATGTAATTTATTATTAATGTATGTAAATCAGTGGTTTCACTTTCGGTACCTACATATAATATAGAAATGTTACGCTGATGTTAGAAATACTGCTATCAAGAATCGCTTTGGCAACCTATCACTGCTACAGAGCAAATCACGAACAAATTGTGGCTTCAAAATTCACTTCGATTCTCTTCGAATGTTCATGGAATTTTCGGAATTATGTGCTATGGAATTGGCAGGCTATTTGAATTTCCAAGAGAGACCGACCGCGCTTCGTCAATGATGATGGAAATGGAATTATTCAGTAAAATAGGAAACAGCCTTAGTATAGGGGTAATCTTGATACTTTTTCAAACAATATTGAGATGTATTGTTCTTAAATCTGCATGCAACAAATTAAAATTGAATTGTACTTATGATTTATTTGATAAAATAAAAAAACCTATGGTACATAAAATCTTGTTTTCACAGCAATATTCTTGCGTTTTCATTTCTAAATCCCGTATACCTTAAAACAGGTTTGCACTAAATGAGATAAAGGACTAAGAATTTTAAGGACAGTCTCACCAGCACGTCTGCAGTAATTCAGCCTTATCTTTCTAGTTAGTAAATTTATTTGTTGGAGCTTCCTCTGTGATGGCCGCTGTTACAGCACGATATTACCTTATTGTTCTGGAAATGTTTCGTTGTATACCTTATCTATCTTCTATCTATCCATAAATACTGTAAATCAGTCGTGTCTGTTCAAATCGGATATTTAAAAAAATGCTGGATAGGGTAATTATGAGGTCCTTAAATCCGATTTTATGGTTATTGAAATTCTTGTCTGTTTGTCCGAGTATCACTCAAAAACTACAGGACCGATTCGAATGCGGTTTTCATTGACCGAATGGTTGAGGTGCAAAAAGGTGGAGTTATTAAAACTCAAAAAAACTGAGATGCATATTTTAACAACTTGATATACCTATAACTTACTTACTTACTACGCTGGCTCAGCGACCCGAAGTGGATCTTGGCCATCGACATTAAAGTGCGCCATTCCTTCCTTCTTTGTGCCAAATGAGACCAGTCGGGCACTCCCAGCTCTTTCAGGTCTTTGGCAACCTCATCCTTCCAGCGGTATCTTGGGCGACCCACTGGACGTCGTCCAGATGTTTGGCCAAGATACGCTCTTTTGGCAGCTCGATCATCACCTATTCTCTCTACGTGCCCCAGCGAAGTCGGGCAGCTTTTATTTCCCCAATGATATTCGGCTCGGACACCATCTGCTCTATCTCTCGGTTGAACCTTTGCCTCCACTCCCCGTCATCGCCTCTTGTTGGTCCCAGTATCTTTCGTAGGATTTTCCGTTCTGCGACTAAGAGTTTGGTTTTCCTCCCTCAAGGTTATTGTCAAAGTTTCACACCCATACATTAAAATCGGTGTGATAATCGTTTTGTAGATGCGAATTTTTGTAGTTCTATTTATCAACTTGGATACCAGTAATTTGTGAAGGGCTGCAGTACATCTTAGGGCATTAACTATACGGATGTTGATCTCTTCCTCCCTTTGGTTAGTGTCAGTGACCGTACCTCCAAGATACTTAAATTTACTGACGCCTTGGTAAGCCGTGCCTTTTACAACAAGATCTTTTCTCATTGCTTTGTCATCTTTATATCTTTTCATATGGAGGTATTTTGTCTTCTCCCGACTGATTCTGAGACCAAGATTTTTCCCTTCCTCTTCTAGCACCGCTGCCATGTCTGTCACTTCTTTCTCGCACTGTCCCAGTATGGCAAGGTCGTCAGCGTACCCAATAATTTTGTGCCTTCCGTTCAACTCTACTCCCCCATCTGTCATTAAAACTTTTCGGACAATGTATTCGAGAACAAGATTAAACAGTATAGGCGATGGGGCGTCTCCTTGCTTTAGTCCGGTCACTACTTCGAACTCCTCGGTTAGTTCTCCGCCGACTCTAACTAGCATTTTGCTGGTGCTCGTGGCGACTTTAATCATTCTGACGAGTTTTGCTGGTACTTGGAAAGATGATAGGATCCTATAGAGCGTCTCCCGGTCAATACTATCGTATGCCTTCGTGAAGTCAACGAAGAGACAGTGAACGCTTTGGGCGAACTCCCATCGTTTCTCCATTATTTGTTTCAGAAGAAACATTAGATCCACTGTACTCCTGTTTTTGCGAAATCCGCACTGATAGTCGCCGAGTAGTTTTTCTGCGTACGGTTCTAGACGGGCGAGAAGAACGTACGAGAGCACCTTGTATGCGGTCGGAAATAGTTCAATCCCCCTGTAGTTAGCACACATCTTCCTGCACCCTTTCTTATGTATTGGACAGATAATCCCTGTGTTCCATCGCATTGGCTGTTGTTCTTCCGACCACACTTTACAAATTATTTCAAACAGTCGGAATTGCAGTGCTTTTCCCCCATATTTCCACAGCTCTCCCGGTATGCTGTCAATTCCTGGAGACTTATGGTTCTTAAGTCGCATGATGGCCTTGCGCACTTCTTCAAAGGTAGGGGATTCCTCATGTTCATTGTCTAGGCTGGTGCTCAGGTTTTGGAGTATTTCGGTGGTCACCGGTGGGCAGTTGAGTATTTCCTGGAAGTACCGACACCACATCGATTTTTGTTCTTCGGGGTCCGAGACAAGATTTCCGTCTCCATCTGCAAGAAGCTGAGTAGCGGGTTGGTAAGCTTTTCTAGCTGTTCGGATTTCTTGGTAGAACTTTCGTGATTCGTTGGCTCTTATCAACGTTTCGACACATCTAAGGATTCCATTCATATGTTCCCTTTTAGCGGTTCTTACCAGTCTCCTGAATTTTTCTCTTGCTTCCTTGTAGATTTCATCCCATTCACTATTCTGCTCGGCCAGTATTTTAAGTTCCCTCTTTCTGTCCATTGCCTCTTCACATTCCTCAGTCCACCATTTTCTTCTTTTATGACGTTTCTTTTTTCCCAGTAATCGGATTCCTACGTCTTTAACTATATGTTCCGTTTCCTCCCAGACTTTGTCTATATCTTCCGAGTTTACTAATGCCGCGAATCTATTATTTAATTCAATATTGAATGCAAGTAAAGTTGTTTCGTCTTTAAGGGCATCGGTATTTACGGACGGTTCTCTGTGACACTTGTGCTTGCTATTTACTATCTTGATCTTTAACTTTACCTTAACGCCCACTAAGTAATGATCGCTGTCGCAATTGGCTCCACGATGTGACTTTACATCCTGGATCGAGCTCTTGTGCCTTTCATCTATTAGCCCGTGGTCAATTTGGTTTACCGTTCTACCATCATGTGATTTCCAAGTCCCTTTATGGATATCTTTGTGAGGGAACATCGTGCTCTTAATCACCAACAGCTTGGAGGATGCAAATGATATTAGTCGTATCCTGTTATCATTCGATTTTGCGTGCTTACTATGTTGCCCAATTGTTGGCCGGTATACTTCTTCACATTCAACTTTGGCATTAAAATCTCCTAGCACTATTTTAGTGTCGAAGCTGGGGATTTGGTCGTTTGCCGCTTCAAGGTCTTCGTAGAAGCGATCCTTTACGTCATCATCGGCCTGTTCTGTCGGGGCGTAGGCTTTAAGTATTGAAATATTATTAAATTTACTTTTAAGCCGTAATATACATATTCTTTCCGATACTGGGGTAAATTTGAGAACGCTGCCTACTGCTTTTTTGTTCACAAAAAATCCAGTGCCGTATTCATGTCTTTCGTAGTCAGAGCCACTATAAAAGAGTAGTGTCCCGTCTTCCACAATACATTCTCCTTGACCTGGTCATCTGACTTCTTGTAAAGCTGCGATATGGATGTTGTATCGTTGCAGTTCTCTGTTTACTTGGTACAGCGCTCCCGGCCTATACAAACTGAGTACATTCCATGTTGCTAATCGGAGGTCCAAGTTTCTATGCCATAGGTCGTTGTTTATAGGATCTGATCGTTTACTTTTCTCTGTCGATTTCGTAACAAAAAAAGTTTTTCCGTGGGAGGGCTGTTAACCCTCCGCACAACCCCCTAAATGCTGGAGGACCACACCCTACTTTGGTCAGCGAGTCCATCGGACTTAGCCAGATAGCATAGGTAGGCTGTACTACCGACCTTTCCCCTATCCGCCACCCAGGGGACGCTCCTCTACGCCGTGAGGGCCAGCGCGAGGTGATATACCTATAAAGCCAATTTAAATAAATGACGGACATTTATTTGGTAATATTGTAAGTTGATGAGCATAACACGCTTACGCTACATAATTCGATGCAGGCGAAGTCGCGGACAAATTTAATAACGATTACCTTGATTTGCGGTCCTTAAGCTCTACTACAAGACTTTAGCGAAACCAACGCGATAAAAAAAGAGTTGGGTATACAAAGTTGCAATGCAACCGTACTTAGTTCGCAATGTAGTCACGATGTGTTATTGCAGCGCAAATTCATTTTCAATCTTTATTTAAATTCGTATGGAACTCGGCTTTGATATAAATTGATAAATTACTGAAAGACCAAATACAAAAATTCATGCCCTATACTTCAAAAATAACGGATTTTCTTATAAACTTTTATCCCCAATTTTACCCCCTTAAGAGTGGAATTTCCAAAAATCCTTCCTTAGTGGATGCCTACGTCATAAAAGGTACGTCCTGTCAAAATTTCAAGTCTGTAACCCCAGCCGTTTAAGCTTAAATATTATATTATACTAGCGGCCCGCCCCGGCTTCGCACGGGTAGACATTTATATCAAATATTTTGTCTACCCGAGCGAAGCCGGGGCGGGAAGCTAGTTTAATATATAGCCTATGTTACTCAGTGATGATGTAGCTTTCTAACGGTGAAAGAATTTTCGAAATCGGTCTAGTAGTTTCGGAGCCTATTCAATACATACAAAAATACAAATCTTTCCTATTTATAATATTAGTATATATTAAGTTTAAAATTGTCAGTCAGTCGACTGGCTTATTAAATATATACAGATTTCAACCTACTTTTAAATTATTTCAACAGTCATAGCTTAATTTAGTGATCTCGACTCTATGTCATAATAAAAGCATTTGTCACACCTGCAAACTTATATTAACAGAATACACGTATAAAGTAACTATCACCAACAGTTGAGTAAAGTTCGCAACAATATGCGGCAGCCATGTTGGAATTGAATTAAGCGTACACATATTTAAGGCACGAATTTACATTATAATGAGGTGTTTGGTAGCCTTTTGAACTAAAATTAAGTCTTTTTTTATACCACTAAGATGGCACACAAGCGTACGGCCCAACTAATGGTAAGCAGTTACCGTAGCCTATAGCCGCTAGCAATACCATATATACCGGGTATTATTAACGCGTTACCAACCGTCAAACCCTGTTGTTTATGGACATACTATGACTGTGTTCCTTTGTAAGGTTTAAATTTTAGTGGGAAAACCCACGGGAGATCCCATTTTGCCCTACCTCTCTTTTTAAGTTCATAGTGCTAGTGGTGCTATTTATCAATTTACTTAAGCTTAGAAAAACTCATCGGTACAAGCCGCCAGGATTTGAACCTGGGCCCATCAGATGATAGGCCGTTGCTTCAACCACAAGGCTATCACGGCCTAAAAAGCATACGACCACGATACTTTAGATTTGTTTAGAAGTGCTAAGCCCACTGTTGATCGAATCTCTTGTACAAGGCTTGTAGAACAAAGAATAGTACCTACCGTATTTCATTTAACATAAGGCTCAATAATAAAAGCAATAACAAAAGTTCAGTGTCGTGTCACAGAGTTCATTATAATGAAGTGAAGTCATAAAACACTCCTTCATACAAGCGGTTACTATATGAAATAAAAAGGCAGAATTACGAGTTAGCGCTTTCGTGTTTGACTTCAGGGACATTAAGGCACCGTCGGATGTAATGATCACATCAATGTCATTCCCCTTTTAGAAATTATTATAAGGGTGAGACATAATAAGCATGTCCCTACGAATTATTTACGCATGGTGTCGATTCTATTGTACAAAATCACTAAGCTAATTTGACAGGACTAAAAGCCTTGCTATCCCTTTCTCATGTGCGGGGTTAAATAAGGAATGTATTAAGACCTGTCAAATTAGTTAAGTTTAGTGACACAAAACTATTTACAAAAACATATCTTAACCTACCTACTTATAGATAAAAGATCTGACCCAAACCGGAATCATGCGGCAGTGTGCCAAGAATGCTGGCAGCCACGCTGGATAGCAATGCTGATTCTCTGAGCGAGATAAGTTCCAGGTCGCGATATGTTAAGTTTAGTGATTTAGTACAACAGAATCGAAACCAATACTAAAAAACTTATCACTCAAGCATGTATCCTTTCCTTTACAGTTATACTTGACGAGACAGCTGATCTAGTGGTTAGTATACCTAACTGCTACGCTAGAGGTCGCGGGTTCGAATGTCGCCGGTGTGAACATTTATGGTTCAAACATGCAAGCCTAGCTTCTGGGTGTGTAGTAAGTATTATACGTAAAATAATATTGTATGAGTCGTGGTTCTCATAATACAAGCTTTTCTTAGTTTGGGGCCGCGCTGCGTGATAATATCCAAACATTATTATTGTTATACAAATGACGCAACATCTAAAATCTGTCCTTGGCACATGACGATCTGTCTCATGATATATCCCACAATGTCGCAAATAACAACGTATGTCAAAAAAAGATACGCATTGCAGATACATTGGTATGACAGCACCTTAACGATTCAGCCATCGCCCAAATTTACTATTATTGCCACTTGTTTAATACCACAGTAAAACTCTATAGCTCCATCAGACAGTGGATAATGTTCATAAACTTTATTTTCAGCATATAAACAATATATTGTCAATATATATTTTTGTTATACAAATTATTATTATAAAATATATCCAGTGAAACATAAGCCGGCGAATTTTATGAGTAATTTCATTTACTTTACGCGAGTTTCATTTTCATATGTTCACGTTCTCCATCGAGTTGTTTATGAACGCTACAAAAAATAACGTATAATAAATAACTAAAAAATTCATATGTTTATTAATATTGAAGCTTTTTGTCCACGTCGAAGTAATTTGAATCGCATTATTCGTTGGACATAATTAACCTCTTCCAGAATATTTCTAGGCTTTGAACTAGCATAATTTTTGTCATAACATAATGTTTTCTCATCGTAAGTACAATGTTCTACTTGAGTCAAAACAAAATCAAGCCAATTGCGGGCAATACTTCGCTCTAACCAATCTCTTTTCAATCGACCCAGATTGGAGCCAAAACTGCCCCTAGGGTGTAGTAGACATGTCCGATGTATAACATTCATAACACAAGAAGTTTTGATTTATTTCATCGGATTGCCCCGTTTAGGTTATAAAGGGTTTAAGAGCGTAAAGACAGAAGTAGCATTATTTCAGTTAATGGGTAGAGGTATATTTTGATACACTTTTATACTTTTTCCCGTTGACAGTACATTCCTAGAGTCACAAGTACGTGGTTCTAAGACCGTATTTATAGAATGAGGAATTATTTTAATATTCAGAATTAAGGTCACAGCTAATTAGAGCTACCCGGCTCCCGATCCGCATCGAGGTCGTATGGTTAGTATTCTTTATATGAACTAGTATGGATGTGCGCTCAGTACATCAACTCCGTAGCGTCACCGGATCGCCTCGGGCGTATGCCGTCCACGCGCGGCCGACGAGTTGACCACTCGGTGACAACTCGCTGGTAGCTTGCCTTCCGTAGCTGTGCTTTGCCAACGCACACGTCACGAGTCAACCACGTGCCGCTTACTGGTTTCGGTTAGGCGTTCACTGGTGAACCACCTGCTGACAACGAGTGGACGTCGAGCGACGAGATGACGCGGGTCGGGTACCGGATAGCTCTAATGAGGTGTGACCTTTATACCTACCCCAATATGCGTCGTATCTAATGGAGTTGTCAGATATAACGTTTAGTCAATTACTTAGATTCAGACGTTACTCTCACTAACTGTTATATCAATAAATTTACGTGAATAATTCCAAATATTTTCAGATATTAGGCTGTATCAAGCTACGATGAAATGTAACATATTATGTACGTCGGCGACTAAGCGAGTACTTAATAATGGTAGTTGGAACTTGTTGGAGCGAGATATGTTACGGCAACAATAACGTAAAATATCCAGGAAATATTTATAAATAATTCCAAATGGCACTGTACAACATACTTAAGGGAATAGAGTCGCCTAATGTACTTGGCCTGAATTCTAGTACTTCTAGCAAACTACTTCAAACTACCAGGGGAGAGAACTTCACAAGTTAAAGAAGTATCGAAGGTGCAAATTGTTTGGAGTGAAAAGTTAAAGGCGTTAAAGAAATCTTCAGACATAATATTAACATGGGTTTAGTGTTACAAGCTTTTTTTTAGTTTCACCTATCCGGTGTGTAATCAAATCTTGCAAGTCTTGCAAAAAATTGAGCAGAAATTTAGGCAAGATAACCTAAATGCCGCCATTTTTAATCCAATATACGGATGTCACAAAAAATATTTTAAACATTTCCACACCTACGATATTGGTATCACATGAAAAGGCTTGATGACCAAATAAAAGCGTGTATTAAAAACCACATTTTTAACCAACTTTGTTTATCAGACAGACAGACAGAGAAGAGATACTTTTCGAGTATACGTGTGAGTATGTAATGGTTAAATTAAATGAATTGTTCTTAGTGCAATATTTAAAGAAGTTAAATAAAACACAACCTTATCAATATGAGTCACCCATTTTCGCATATCATAGCACATTTTTTTCATACGTTAGCACTTTCTTGACACGTTAACTATCTAGCACTGTATTTATATGGGGTTACATTAAAATAGGTTCGCTTTGCTAGAGCTACCACTACCTGTATTTAATTATTAAAAAGAGAAATAGCTTAAAAAATCGTAGTAACTGTTAATAAAAAAACACAAAACCATTGTAGTATCTGTGCTACTCGAGCACAACCACTCGGCCAATATAGCTTGGCAAATCAACTAAAAAAATAAGATGACAAAAATACACTCTCTTATGCTGATTTATTAGACGCCACCCGTCTAATATATATAATATAAATAAAATAAAGGATAATTTTATTTATTCTACCTTTGAAATGAGAAAGAGGCAAATATTTTTTTTGAGCCTTCAGCTTTTGCGCCCGAGTCACGTAGTTACGGTCGGCCTGAAATACATAATGCTTGGGTGTTGGTTAGTCAGCCAAACGTTTTCTATTTAGACTTATTTTTATCTGTTAAATACTGCATAAATATCTGGAGAATTGTTTTGTTAAGAAGACATGATTAAATATTTGTTGGAAAGATACGTTTGCCTTTTGTAAGAAACCGCGTTTTCTAGATATGATCAAATCTCTTTCTCAAACCCATCAGAATCTAAGCGCTCAAGTGCCGACTGAAGAAGCAAGTCCATAGTATGTGATACTACACGATTTTTTTTATTGAAATCCCCTTTTGAAATTGCAACATAGAAAACATTTTGGTACAAGTGTGTGCGAATTATTATTATGATACCAAAAATCGGCCAAGAGCGAGTAAAAAAAACTAGGTTAATTGACAAACTTAACTTTGCGGCTCGATCCCTGGGGACACGGCTATTACACCAACTGCAATTAATAAGTTTGTCACAATTGGTTGGCACTATCCCTGTATGCATTGCACAATGTTAACTTTCGGGTAAGACTATTTAATAATATTGATTACATCTCACGATATACATTTTTTTGTAACTTTGGTATTAAAACCCCTAAACAAAATCTATGAGTATTCTTTTTGAAGCAAAACAGAGGAAAAATTCAAATAAAGTAACCTGCGTGCTTGCGTGCCACCATTAAGTCATATAAATGCAATCGTGAAACCATTCCACGTTTTATTCGTGAAGATCACCAAAATTCCCGTCGATTGACTTTTAAAAATATGCCAAGAATTGTTTCAGAAACTTTTTGAAGTGTTTGATAAAAGTTGGCAGCATTTTCATGCCAAATACATATTCAAATGCTTTCAGTGAGTAAGTGACCTGAACTCTTTACATTCGTTCCTAAAAATACAAAGTTATGTTTTTTCCAAGGAATTTCTACATTACTTCATGTTGTAGAGAATGTTGTATAGAGTAAAGGCATGATGCTGTGAGTAACTGAAATTAAAATATGGTAAAGGAATACTTTTCAATTCAATTGAATTGAATTGAAAAGTATGTGCATTCAATTTAATTGAATTGAAAAGTATTCGTATCGAATAAATTATGAAATAATCAAACTACTATAAACAGAAGTAGCCTTAGCAATAAAACTTTATACTACGTATTCCTATCTCTTTTGACTATTTTTATATGAAAAAATGAACAGCGCTGCGCCGGTGAAAATTTGAACTATAAATTCGCATGAAAATTTTAACAATTTAAGAATACGTTTTCGAATACGTAGTCGAATGTTGTTCTTGCTACCAGTACAAAACTCCTATTTACACTTTTCTAAGAACGATAAGCAAAAAAACACATTTGCAAAACTTTCCAATATCATAAGATATTTAGTCCTAATTAATTCAAATTCTGTTAATATGTTTTCTTTAACAATTTAAGTATAACGAATGGTGTTCTTGCTACCAGTACAGAACTCCTATTAACACTTTTCTAAGAACGATAAGCAAAAAAACACATTTGTAAAACTTTCCAATATCATAAGATATTTAGTCCTAATTAATTCAAATTCTGTTCATATGTTTTATGTAATTCTGTTCCCTCAAACTTTCAACATAGCGCTTGAATACAAAACAATGTAGTATGCCACGGAACAATAAAATTGCTGTCTCATACAACGTAATCTCGTCTCGTTACGTAATTTAATAAGTAAATATTGTATGTATATATCAAAGTAGCGCTGGAAATGAAAAGGCACCACGAGTCACACGACGCGACCTCAAAATATAAAACCGATATCAGACATAGAGTGCTTTTGGAACGAATCCAAAGATACTCTACTCTCGGAGATGAGAAATTATGGAAAAAATTACGTGCTTTCTTATTACCTTAGATTTTAGATAAAACATAATGATCGTCTACAATTTGGCATTATGTATCGATGATATAAGAAATATAAGTCAGGTTTATCGTTAAAATATATCTGTGCGACATAACTAGATATATTCTGGCAAAAAAAAAATAGAGTTTAAAGGGGCGCCACTTTGCCGTTCGTATGGCAACCCGCTACAGCTCGTATAGAGCATCAACCGTCTTGATTGGTTTGTTCGTCATAACATGGATTCCATTTTGTGAAGGTTGCCAGTAGCCAAAAAATTTGTTCCGTTTGTAGCCTTTTTTTGCCAAGCTATACAAGACAAAAAAGTTACGTTATGCATTTTGATGTTTCCAAGTATCAAAACGAAAGTTCAGGTATATCCTTAAATATACCGCAAAATTCTAAGAAACTGATGACTACATCAATAATAGCGTAAGTTACCAGAACCTGTTCTCAGATGTACCAATAAATTTATTAATGTGTATTTTCTAATGTAACTCTGAAACGCATATAATTATGTGCATAATACCTATTTGTCGCGGAATTTATGGCGTGATCACGATAAATCACCGCCCAGAGTTGAATCCTTGTCAGATCCACAAGGAATGCTCATAAAGGAGAACTGTCAGGCTCGGATGATTGTACATTGGCTTCAATTGCCTGGAAGTGGTAATAAGTCACTTCCATTCAATAAATTATCAACATTTTAGCTAGTCCTCATTGTAACAATCAAGGTTGGCAATGTGCGAGTGATATATCTAGTGCTGCAAGCGTCCATAGCCTATGGTTACTTCTTAAGATTACCTGGGCCGTATGCTTGTTAGCCATCTTAGTGGCATCAAAAAAAATAAGAAGTATCTTTTATTTGAAAATTGGTAATCCCGTGGTTAATATTTAATTCAATTCTATTAAAATACTCTATACATTTAAGAAAAAAGAATGATAATAATACTGAGATTATCACATCTTTCGTTAAACATTAATTTCTTTAAATGCATCATGTGATTATACATATTACTTATATAAACAAGTATATAAGCAAAGAATGTATGTAGGTTTTTTGTTTGCATTATTTATGAATATTGGATGTCCACTTGGTTACCACTACCTGACACTTCATTTTTATTATCTGTGGAGATACGCCGCTAATTTCAGTTCAATCATAGTACCCCCAAGCCCAAATATACGTTAAAGATATTAGTGTGGTATGCGTACAGTCTACCTAACCTATGTGAATTGAGACGACGAATTTAATAGTCCGTGATAGTTATACGAACCGTGACATCAACAGATACACGGAGGACTACCAGAGGTCTATTACCGTTGTGTTTAAGGGAGCTTGGGGAGATAGTGACAGATTTGTTATGTCACCTATATCACCGTCCCTTTTTAACATTTTTTTACCGGAATCGTAATAAATATTAGTGCCTCAGAGTAGATAATATATTGCGTTGAGCGTCATCTTCTAACGACTACAAGCTGAGATAATTTCCCAATAATTGTCATGGAGAAAAATATCTTTCATCATTTACATGCCAATAATTATGATACATTATCATGGGAAATCGCGAGAAACTTTTAATTGTTAATAATTTAAATCCTTCGTTAATCTTTTATCATCTTCATTTGTAATCTTATTATAACGCAATGGTATATATAAGATTAAATTTTAGATGAACATAAAAAGGGACCAAATTAATTTCATGGCACATATGGAGAACCTAGAGCCCCGCGATGTTATTTTTCAAAATCTGGACACCCCATTTCACCCGTCAGATTTTTGGTAAAATATATTAAAGCTCCTATCCTAGTTTGCAATTAAATCTATTAAGCCTCTACATCTTGATCAAGTAACAAACAAACATCTGCAATTATTATGCGAGTAGAATACACCAATAATACCATACACAAAACAGTTCAAATAATTCAAAACATATTATTATCCACGAAACTAATTCTGCACGCTACACAATCAAAAGCGTAAAAAGAAATTGTCTGTACGTATTCCCTAGCAACAGATTTGATATATTTCCTTTGTCATTTGGAAAAATTTAATGGTTCTTTAAACAAAACTCGAATAGAATGTAATTAAATTGGCCGTCCTGAGGGAAATCGGTACAGTGCGGTCAAGACTTCCCTTAAAAAGAAATGTGATTTCCCATTCCAGTTGTTCTTTTTCCGTCTCCTAATATTGCCAAGTATTTCTTTAGTTATGAAGGAAATTGATTTTCTTCGACGGAAATTGAAATAAGAGAGCATTGGTTGTTGATTTCATTACGACTTTGTCGGTGATTTGTTCGCCGCTTGGCGACGTGGACACCCTTTTTATTGACTGTGGCTCGTTTACTTACATTCTTATTTTGCTGAAGGACTATTTTGCCAGTACATCATATTTTTTTTCTTTTTCGGATTGAAATTTATCAAAACTATGTTGTGTTATACATACATACAATATCATCACGTGGTAGGCAGAGCTTAGAGAGGAGCGTCATTTCACTCTGAATTACACACCTCTTTTGCTTCTTTTACATTCATCACTCTTTTCATACATGCCCGCCGATTCAGAGTACTTTATACCTTTCCATCATTGAGTACTTTGGTAATTTGATCTAGAAAGTTGCACCTTGGCCTTCCACGACTTCTTCTTCCTATTTTTTTTACATTGGATATCTATTTTGCTAATCGTTGTTTTGTACTTGTCTGAAAATGTAAAGAATATTCAAACTTCTGTAACGGTTCATTTCAAATGACGAATAATGATAAGTATTTTTTTACCATGGCCAATCGTAGGCAGTCCGAAAAAACATAATGCGTGCTTTAAAATTCTATTCGTTTCGCTTCTGTTCAAAATGTAATTTAATACCAATAACACCTCCAATCGCCCATAATCCGTCGGATAAAAACGATGTCGTTATATTTAAAACGATACTGCATAAAGCTCGTTAGATTTGGCACCCGCACAATGCTGGGCTAATGGAAAATTGGCCAGATTGCCACACAGTGCGACCGCATGTTTATGTAATCGGATGTGAGACACGCCCCATGGAATGACTACTAATGGATGTATCAATCCATGGGTAACAAATAGCAAAATGATAAAACCAACTTGCTAGCTTTTATTTTGGTCTTTGTAAATAGTTGTCTAGAAGAATTTTGTTAAACATTTTATATTGTCATATCATGATTGATTGATAAAAGACGGAGCACAAAAATGACGTCAGTACCTTTGCAACCGTCGTGCTCCCGTTTTAATATAATCATGGCCGGCATGATATCTTACTTACTAACGTTACTGAGACGTTAATTTATTTTGACGTCATTTTAATGATAGAATATATCTAATATTCTTTATATTTTAGAAGTAAGATTCACACTACAATAATTATTTACATGTCTGCACCATTTTTTGGCACAAAACATAATTTTCCGTTATATACATGAGTTTAAGGAATATGGACATAAACTACCACATGCTTTTTACTCTCAGGCCTATTTGAGATGCTGAGTGCGGAAGTAATATAATTTATAAATCTGTACACCCGTTGTTGGTGGAAGAACGGGCGGTACATTCACAGTACAATTACAATCTGGCAAAAAAGAGTAGAATATAAATAGGGGTGCCACTGTGCCGTTCGTATGGCAGCCCGCTGCAGCTCGTGTAGAGCATCAAAAGCCTTGATTGGTATGTTTACAGTCTCGTTTATAGTAAACTTCATAACGTAGATTCAATTTTGTAAAGATTGCCAGTAAGCTGAAATTCAGTGCCGTTTCTAGACTATTTGTGTTGGTATTAAAGAATAAGGATCTACCGTGGCATGAAGCATGGAAGCTTTCGAAGCCCATGCAAAACAAATTTAAGTACCTAGTAAACTCAGAAACACGTAAACTCAGGAAAAAAAACCACGAGTTCAAAGTTACTGACAAAAATTACTTCTTAGAAATAAACTGATTCCAAGTAACACTTTAAATTTTATTAATAAGCTGGTACTTTGAGCATATACCGCCTTTTCATATTAGGTCCTTACATATGAAATGGGCGTTTTTCGTACTGGCCACTTTAATCACGAATTTCTCCTCTTTGGTAAGGAATTCCAAATTCAAATTTGTACAGCTATAGACTCATGTATTTGTGCTTCGATGATCGTCATTCATTTGTTTTTTTTCTTCTGTTTTTTTCTGTTTGCGTCACTCATTTTACAAAATGGAAAACCTTAAATATCGCATTATTTACGAGTACGAGTTCCGCCGTGGCACTAGTGCTGCGGAAACAACTCGAAGGGTGAATGATGTGTATGGCGGTCGTGTTGCAAAAGAAAACACAGTTCGTTTTTGGTTCCAACGTTTTCGTTCTGGAAATTTCGACCTGCAGAACAAGCCCCGTGGACGGCCTGAGACTCAAGTTGATAATGAAGAGTTGAAGGCTATTGTGGAAGCGGATCCATCGCAAACCACGTCCGAGTTAGCTGCAGGCTGCAATGTTAGTGATAAAACTGTTTTAATTCACTTGAAGCAAATTGGGAAGATTAAAAAGCTTGAAAGGTGGGTACCTCACGAATTGACTGAAACAAACCGGCAAACGCGCGTCGACTGCTGCGTTACATTACTAAACCGGCACAATAATGAAGGTATTTTAAACCGAATCATTACCTTTGATGAAAAATGGGTTCTTTACGATAATCGGAAGCGCTCAGCGCAATGGTTAGATCCTGGCCAGCCAGCCAAATCCTGCCCCAAGCGAAAATTAACCCCAAAAAAGTTACTTGTAAGCGTTTGGTGGACTAGTGCCGGTATTGTTCATTACAGTTTTTTCAAATCTAGCCAGACTATTACGGCTGATGTCTATTGTCAGGAATTGCAAACCATGATGGAAAAGCTAGCGGCTAAACAACCTAGGCTGGCTCCACGCCACTGCTGCTTCACGACAACGCTAGACCACACACTGCGCTACAGACGGCTACTAAATTAGAAGAGCTTCAATTGGAAAGTCTAAGACATCCTCCGTACTCCCCGGACCTTGCTCCAACAGATTACCATTTTTTTCGAAATTTGGATAACTTCTTGCAAGGGAAAAAATTCAACTCCGATGGGGCAGTCCAAATCGCCTTCAAAGATTTTATTGATTCCCGTCCGACTGTTTTTTTTTAGTAAAGGGATCAATGAACTACCTATGAGATGGCAAAAGTGCATAGAAAATAATGGTTCATACTTTGATTAATTAAATATATTATATTAAAAAATATTCGACTTTTTGTTCCTCCCATACAAAACGCCAATTTCATATGTAAGGACCTAATATTTTGAAAATACAGACTTTTTTAATATCCAGCTTTGAATGGCCAGCTTTAGGTTGCGTGGAGGCATTGTGTTTAGATAAAGTAAGGAAATTCACTTTTGCCCTTGACGCATGTTCCCGTGTTATGCTAATAGCCTGTCTTACCTCCGTCGGGAGAGAGTTTTTAGCATTTGACCGTTGCATAATAAGCAATGTTCGAGGTTTAACGCTGAAAGGTACGTTAGTGGTTTATATAAGTACGGGTTTATAAATTACAGATAATGCAAGGCTAATATTATAAAAAGGAAAGTTTTGTATTTTTGTGGGTATGTTTGCATTGAATAGGCTCCGAGACTACTGGACGGATTTCAGAAATTATTTCACCGTTCAAAAGCTACATTATCACTGAGTAACACATGCTATATATTATAGTGATACGCGGGCGAAGTCGCGGGAAAATGCTTGTTATTTATATTGGATTAGGGGTATTCGTAAAATCAAATAGTATATTTTGAACGTATAAATAAGTTCTAGTACAAAACTTTTTTTTTGTATAAGTCTTGCTTAAAGAAGAAAAAGGTTTACAATTCTTTAAAAGACCGGTAAAATATCATCCATAGCCATATTCGGACATCCTTTCGCTTGCCTTTCGGCTGATCCGAGCTCTGGGCGATATTGGTTGAAGCTATGTGGATTTTATCACCCGCATGTTTTCTTAGGATGAGATAAAACTACACATATCAATGCGAAAATGTTTCATTTTGAACGATGCTATCAAAAGAGTGATAGTGAATATTGATGGTTGAATAAAGAGTTGACCGAAGCTCATAACAGTCGTCGTAAAAATAAAAAGGATGTGAAAGTTAAATGTGCTTGGTCTATGCTCTCTGCTAACCCAAAAGGGTCTTGGTCGTGACATCTACGTATGTAGGTAGGTACTTAGCAAAGTTTAGAAGTCTAGCGGCTGAATAATCAAACTAAATTCAATGTTTGTAAGTCCTCTTATCGGTTTGAAGCGTCGTCAAATTTCAATTTCACATGTAAAATTATAGGAGATCACTCAAAATTAACGTAGCATCAGATTTAACTTGCATTTCAATTTTCGGCCCTAGTTAATTTGGAATAACCCGATCGCAATCCTACGTATGCCCGAAAGTTTGCAATTTTAGTGATAATCCTGAAATACAGATACTATACTCGTAAATCTTTTAAGATATCTTCTGAATAATAATTCCAATATTCTTATTTCCTAAAACCAAACAAGACAACGAATGTACGATATGAATATTTAATAATCTTGAAAGTAACTCAGGTTTGAATGTTCTTTTATGGCTCAAGAGTATCCAAATATGGCAAAATATTCCCGGAACAGCTTGCGCAATTAATTGTTTAAAAAGCGACAGGGGGACGGACACTTATAAAATTACAAGATTATGCCGCGAAGGAGCGAGCCTACAAACTTTCCTCCGCTCTTAGATAATTATGATTTGACTCGGGAGCGCTTTAAAAATAATAAATTCAAGTGACATTCTAAGGGAATCGTATAATAAATGCTCGAAATTTTACCGTTAAATTGTATGTGAAAACTCATGTCTTAAACACTTATACTGTAGATTCTGAGTTCACAGAGTGCTAAATACTATTGGTTGATACTCTGGGGCCCGGATGCTCCTCAGCTTTTTAAAGTCTCACGTTGGCTGGTTGAGGCCTCCCGTGACAGGCGTGCTGGAACATATCTCGCTCAGAGAATCGCCAATGCGATTCAGCGTGGGAATGGCACGCTATCGCGTGATTCTGGTTTGGGTCAGACATTTTATCTATACCTAAGTAGGTAGGTTACGTTCTGTTTTTTTTGTAAATTGCAATCTGTTTTATGTGAATAGATATTCTGAATATAAAATATTAGTTTTTTTTTTTAAATAAAACCTTATAAATATAATGTTGCAGGAGTTTTCTTGTAATACTCTGACAAGTTACAGTATATTATTAGATAATTTTGACGGTTCGTCGGAAACTGTAATCGTAATTACCTACATACCAAAAATCAACATAGATATATAGAATAAATATTTGAATGATTAAAAAGTTTAATCTGTTTAATTATTTTTCTTCTTAGTCGTTTCTTCATGACTGAAGGTCATGTCTGTTAGGAGGTTGTTTACCACCCTTCTCCACTGACAACGCTCTTCGGCCTAACGTACGGCAGAGCTGATGAAGAGAGGAGAGAGAATCTGGTCCGACCACGTCGGACCAGATTCTCTCTCCGGTCGCCGGTCCGGACGCCGGTCGTTGGAGAACCCACGTGGTAACACTATTCAAATTATTTCATTGTGGATAAATACTTGAGCAAAGATAAAATAATTTGCATTAAAACCAACTCTAAATTCAGAGTAACTAATTTTAATTAGTCTGCGCTCATAATTCAAGATGGCTGCCATTGTTACAAATACGTGCTGCAGTTAAACTTATTAGCGTTATTAACTAATTTATTCTGTGAAACGAGGATCTGGCTGTGAGGGGGTTTTATAAATTACAATTGTGATAAACCAGTATTTGTAGGAATGGTCGATGCTTAAATAACCAAGGGCATAGTTTAATTAAGTTACATGATCCCTAAACTGTTGGTGTTTCTTAATCAATAAATAAACTGTGATTTTAATTCGCAGAAATATATTTCTGATTAGCAAGATCTATATCGTTTAATAAAAATAAGGTATATCTCGCTGGCTTCTGTGATACCTACTTAAAGGTTTATACAAATAACATGTACAGGTACTTCATCCAAATGTACATACATACATATCATCACGCCAAGCCCCTCACGGGGTAGGCAGAGAGTATAGAGCGCCATTTCACTTTTAACTTACACACCTCTTTTGCTTCTTTTACAATCATCAATCCTGTCATAAATGCACGCCGATTCCGAGTATTCTTTACCTTTCCATCATTGAGTAGTTTGGTAATTAGATCTAGAAAGTCAGACATCCTCAAGTAAGAAATGTAAAAGTTTATATAATTGTTACTAACTTAAACTGTAAATTTTGATAAAATTCTGTAAAAATACTATGTATGTATATCGAGAGTTTGTTGCAAAGTTTTTATTTTTATGAAGAAACATGTCCGTAATCTTTGATTACTGAATATTATGCGAAGTCAAAAACTTTTATACGAAACATTTAGTGATCCGAAGAAAATGATCATTTGGTCTAATTAGTCTCATTAAAACTGTTTGAAAAAAAAGCAATTTCATAGTAAAATATATTTACAAAATGGCGTTGCAAAATACAATGCAATGATATTCACGCTAGTAATAACGCTGTTGTGTGTCAATTAGTCCTAGATATTGTTAACTGTCTCTTTAGGATACAAGAAAGGTGGTTTAGTAGCGAACAGCGCTGCAGTATTGTCTTCAAATTATGCGTATTTAAACAGGCATTGTGCTACTCAAACTTTGGTGCAAATAAAGCCCACATATGAAATAGGGGCTTCAAGTAATTTTGAATACAAATCTTATGCACATACATTTGCTTCTAGACCATTATAAGTTTGACTAACGTGCGCTTTCTCTGATTATCACTGAATGAAACGAATACTTTTTCGGATATAAATATCACATCTTGATGGTGCTGTTAATTTTTTTTTTTATATTAATAAGTTACACGTTGGGGGGCAAGCATACGGTCTACCTCTCTTCACTACATGGTAAACGGTTACCATAGCCTATGTATGCTTGTAAAACCACGAGTACAGTGTCCAGTGCCAACTTAGTCATCAGTATACATATAGGTAATCATAAGAAGCGAAATATAACTTCACACTTATAAAGTAAAGAATCTATTGGTAAAGTTATTATTGTGTACCAAATTTTAAAAAATTGCAGTAACTTTGAGAACAATTTTATTCTAATATTATTTCTCATATAAGACTAAAGCAATAAAATGTGGCAAAAAGTTTGAGAAACGCGTCTTATAAATAAACCATGTCATCTAATGCGACGCGAGAGATGATTATGAAAATGAAAAGCGTATTTGCATAGGTTGGTTCAATTATCAAATTAATTTTAGATGACAAATTGAATAAAAAACCTTATATTGGTCCTACAAGAGCTTTTGTATTCTGTAGTTTTTCTTGCTCATAGTGACAGTCTATTTGAGATTACAAACTTAAAAGTGCTTATGACAGAGGCGTTGAGACGTTGTATATTGCTTACAACTTTCATTTTGATCGCCCTGTCTTTTATTTTAAGCTTTTTTTGCTAGAAATTCCTATCTTGCCACATGTGGCTTGAAGTTCTATCTGAGAATAATAATAATATAGTACCAATTTCTTTAAAAAAATACTACAAAAGGACTATATAAAGAAGCTAATATTTTTGTTAAAATACACATACATACAGCAATTCAGACGTCTTTTAAAACAATAAGTTTTATTATTTCCAACGGCCAGTAATGATAAGAGTATGTTTTGGTCCTTAATGCTAATATTTTATGGCTAATTAAAAAAATCGGCCTTAGTCCCATTCCATTCTATATTCAAATTTGTAATATACTTTTAAAAATAATTAAATGGAGTATTTTCTTTTGTTGAGGTTGTTAAAATGTGATCTCTAGTCGGTGTAATTGATGCAACATTCTATTACACAGAAGTGTCCAAGGAAAATAAAACATTTGGTAATCGCAACTGTTCCTCCGACAATTTAATTTTATGCCGATGAGGAAATAGTATATTATACAAATAAATATTAAATTTAAATCTCCCTAAACAAATCATTCACAACCGCTACTCGACTTTGAGTAACGGTAGCTACCGGTCACAGTGCATATAACTTGAACCCGAAATGCGAATTTCACCGTATCGGGAGGACGGGTAGTGTAGCCTTGCAATTTGTCTACGACACTGGTCTGTATCGTGTAGGGCTACCATACATTTTGAGAAAGTGAGATTTGTGAATGTCTTATAGAAAAAAATGGTGTCGATTCTGTTGTACAAAATCACTAAGCTGAACTAATTTGACAGGACTAAAACTATTGCCATCCTTATTTAACCCCGTACATGAGAACGAAATAGCAATACTTTTGGTCCTGTCTAATTTGTTTAGTTTAATGATATCGTGCGCGAGAATTGGCACCGTTATCTTACAATGCAAATGATTTTTCTAACTGGAAAAAAATTAAATCGATATCAGAGGTAGAAAAGAGCTTTTATCCCAAGTAATTTTGGAATAGACTTCGAATACTATACTAAGTTACCGGTTTACATTACCTAAAGTTGTGATGGATAGATAAAAATATATGATTATCATTATTTAAGTTCTTTTTATATTATAATTATTTATTAAAAACACAAGGAGAAAGAAAACACTAACGTAGGTATATAATTGATATTCAACCTAAATGTCACACTTAGCTTACTTTGCTGAAATCGAGCGTCTAAATAAAACACTTATTCCACATTGATGAAGTCGAGACCTACTTTATTAGACGGGGGCGATAGAAGCTTCAAATTGAACTCATAAGGTCTAAATTACCACGTGCCGTGTGAGTGAAGTAGCGCGGACAGCGGACGGATGGCCTCCCCTTGTAATTTGTCTGCAACGGTCACGACACGGCTTATAAATATGCTCGCGATGGACGAAGAGGTTGTAAGGGTGGCCATGGTGTTAGGTAAGTAAGGATATATGCATGACGAATGAATGTTAAAGAAGCGGTGCAATTACTTCGCGAATTTTTTATGTAGTATATTATCTACTTTGAGGCGTTATGATGTAAGAATGTCACTCTATAATGTACATCAAAAGAAATCTACAGGTTATTAAGTTGTAAAATTTGGTTTTATGTTTATGATACAATATAGTAGGTTGTGATTTGAAGTCAAGAACCGCCCTTTAATTTGATTAAAATATTGGTATGTTGGTTTGTTTTATGTACCACTAAAGATGGAAAGATGCATAACAGACATTATTGCTTTCGATTTCCACCAATAGAGGGCGCTGCTATGTTAATAGTAGATTGTTAGCACGCGGTGTAGAGTCTCCGTTGCTGTGATATACACAGAGGCCCCTGTTGGTGAAAGGTAACCGTGGCCTATGGACGCATGCAACTAGTATCACTCGCGCGTTGATGTCCCTAATAATAAGAGAGAACAACATGATTGACTGTATTATTAGACGGGCGAAATTCAGGGGTAAAGGAAGTATTCACATAATTATGTTATTTCATACATCTATGCGTTCACATAATTGTTTTAGTTTATTTGATTATTTTTCATCTTTATCCTAAACTTATTAGCTTAATCCATCTCTATATCAATTAATATCCTTAGTCAAGTACATATTTATTTATCAATGTTTTTACTTGGATAAACGGTGTCTGTTCACATTTACTGCAATAGAGTGAAATTACCAACATACTTGCTTTAAAAGCAATAGAGTGAAATTACCAACATACTTGCTTTAGTACTTTGAAAACTTAGACAAGTATTAAACACGTGTCTTACATAGTTATCTTGGTGTGTACCAGCAATTTCCTACTTCTCACAGCATGATACTATTTCATTATAATCCTAAAATGGAGGCATGTATTATTCATACCTCGTACGCACTTGGTGACTGCACTGAAACTTCTTCAAGATACTTAAGTGTTCTATGTACATAATACTAAAACACAGCATAAATTAAGGTAGTAATCCCCTTGTCTACATTTGAATAAAGATGTTGAGTCGTAAACTAAATGTCTTAGAAAGTAGTTTTTTTTAATATTTCTTAACGATGCAAACTTAAATTGCAAGATGCAAGTTTCTTCACAGATATACTTGTTTCGTCGTAGTGGAACGAAAGTGTATCTTACTTTTTTAATATACCATTGACAAATAGTATTATTAGTAGAATTAGAAGTATTAGACTGCTTATTAGCTATCATTGTGGCAAAAAATATCCGTGACTATTACAGTCACCCTACTCATACATTATTTACAAGGTGATGAAATAAAGGAAATAAGGAAGAAAATTAACTCTTTGTTATAACACGCGCATACGAAAACAAAGCTTGTGGTTTTTAAACAAGCTTCCTTTTGCTACAAATTACATTTATTATTCTCATAAGGTAACGTAGGACTAATTTATTTTTAAGAGCCCTTGAAAGTTACAAAATAAAAAGGGACATAAACAAATAATAATACGAATGAGTTCAATAATATTATTGATAAATAGATCTGCTATTTTACTTAGGTTACGCTAATTCACAGTAAAAAGTTGTGTTATTTACTTAATTTTAAGTCCGAGAGAGTGCATCATAACACAAGGTAGAAAGTATAGAGCGTCATTTCAATCTCAACCCTAAGGTCATGGGGTCCAGAGACTATTAAAGGATAGCTTTTAATAGTAAAGGCGTCCCAAGTCATACGGTAACTAGAAGGCTGGAACATAATTTAGCCAACATAATCAGCATTGCCATACAATGGGGCAATGCTGCCAGCCTCCTTGGCACCCAGCCTCGTGGCAAAAATTTGGCAAAAGATTTTTTTTATTTTATTTCTAGTTTTAATGTTTTTTCATTGTATGTTTCCTTATCTATCTTCTATACTATAAAAATGAATCACTGAATGTGTTGCTAAGCGCCAATCTCGAGAGCAGCTAAATCGATTTCACTAATTATTTTTTTTAGAATATTCCTTGTTGTATGAAGATGGTTCTTACGGAGAGAAAAAATAAAAAAAAATGCCTGAAGTAGTCTAAGAACGGGTAGGCAAAATATTTGATAAATGTCTACCCGTGCGGAGCCGGGTCGGGCCGCTAGTATTTAATAACAGTAAACTTCAGTGCCTCTCTAAAGAATAACGATCGTGGCTTGCATATCTCATCATCATAAGGTGAACCTTCTTCTACATTCATCAATCTCTTCATACACGTACATGCTCTTGGTACCGATATATTTTGGCTTTCAATTAGGATAATTAACGCTACTAGGTACTATTTGGTATGTATGTTTGAACAAAAGTTCCCGATTTCTGGTTTAATGGACAAGTTTCATATTATTTGATGAGGAACTAAATTTCACCGCTAAGAGGACTTATAAAGTGCAGAGTCGATACAGCCGATCCGTTAGTGTATATCAGAACATGGATTCTCCATTCTAAAGTTAGCTTATACTCCGATAGAACTACACCGCAAGCGCAGGGCTACACCGCTCGTAGGTAATAGCTTAGATGAGTAACTACGAGTATGTAATTTGCCTCAAAAGTTGGTTGAAAAATCAATAGATATTTACTAAAACGTTCTAAAAACTCTTTATGTCCATATATAAAATAAAACTAAAGTGTCTATTAGATTTTCTAATGCGCATTTGGAGCTTAATAAAAGAAAAAGTCCTTAATACCTTTGCTAAAAATTTTGTTCAATGTAACAAAGATACTTGTAGCTTCAATCGGACTTTCTTTGGGAAGATAAAAAGGTTTGTGGGAAGGAATGAAACACCAAAATAAGTATATTTAGGACGCAAAGGCTTTAGAACATTTCAGAAAGATTTTTTGTACTAATTAAAAGAAAATAAAATTATTATGGTAAGAGAACAAAATTTACTATCCTTGAATTCCACGATTCATTTTTCGAGGGAGTGTAATATGTAAAAACATTGTACCATGTTACATATGACATTCTACTTAAAGCGGTCGGTATAGAAAAAGACAATCTCAAGAAAGTTCGTTTCCAAATACGTATCCAATACGTACTTTCATAAATTCGACTTGACTAATTTATTCAAAGGTCGGCCCGCCAAATTACAATTTACACCTTTTGGATGTGACATAAAATAATTTTCAAAGAACTGAAAGCTTTTCTAAGAACTTCTAAGTATTATGAAATTGAGAGGTAATATTTCAACTTCCAATCGCGCCAACCGGTCGACAAAGGATCTTGAACGGTTTGTTCGTAAATGAATGTGCGGAGATAGTACAGTCACGGCCATTAATTCCAATTGATTCTTAAGGAACTGAAGTTTTTATCTACTAAAAGAAAGTCTTTAAAGTATCTGAAAAGATTAATAAAAGTGCTATACAACGGGCAACTACAATATTCGACCCAATCTGCTTCATACAATAGATATTTGTATCTGCTTATAAAACCTACTACATTATACCATTAGCTAACAATAATGGTATCAATTATTACATTTAAAGACGTGGTGGCATTGTGGTTGTAGCAAGGGCCTATCATTTTATGGGCCCAGGTTCTAATCCTAGCCTGTACTAATGAGTTTTTCTAAGCTTAAGTACAGTGATTAATCACACCATGAGCTAAACAAGAAAAGTAGGGCGAATTAGGATCTCCTGTGGTTTTTCCCTTTAATATTGAGCCGCCCGACTAGGGACTGTGCCTCCACCTTACAGAAGATCGCTGTGAAAAAACACTACTGTGATGTAGTGTTGTGTTTCTGCGGTAAGTAAGGTTGCCCGTGCTCCACGAGGATATGCTGGGCTAGTAGTAATGCTGCTAGCACAGTGACTGCTCATCAACAAAAGGGTTGGCAACCCGTTAGTGATATACCTGGTATTGTTCGGTAACTGCTTACCATCAGGTGGACCATATGCTTGTGTGCTACCATGGTAGTATAAAAAAACACTTCTGTAGGAAAGGCACTATTGAAATTCCTGGACATGAGGAATTTGACGCCATGACTAATGTTATGTGCGCAGTGCAATGTCGCGTAGATTTACTACAGCATACATCACAACACAGATGTTACTACAACTGATTCTGTAAGCGTAATGCAGAGAGGAATCATTGTTCCAGTATATAGTATAGTATAGATATTAGATAGATAACTCTTTATTGCACACCTTAAAACTATAGTACAGATAACGGCCTTATCACTAGATGTGATCTCTTCCGTATGTGATATATACGGTCAATGCTACCAGCACAGCGCATCCTCGGGTATCTCTTAAAGATTTTACTCATCGTATAAATACAAAATTACATCATAGTATCAGCAGAGTATTAGTTGACTGCGGTTTCTGTGTAAGTTCAATTCAATGGATTATCGCTTAGCACCATCAGAGATCAGATATATGTTCTGTTTGAGCAATCCGTACGACGTACGGGCGTAAGCTGTATTACCTCCAAAAGCTTCAAATTCTACTTTTTTGGACCACAGTGACGTTAACAGTACGAGATGATTTAAAGTGATGTGAAAAATCCTCTATAATTAGTACATCAAATTGTCTTTGTATACATACCTACGATTACACATTTTTACTGGTATTACGTCCGAAACGACATGGCCCTACTCGTCATTTAAAATATATTTAAAAAATATAATTTGAATATACCCGGCTACTGGACAGGCACTCAAATGTTCGTTAAAAGCTACAGCATTTTAGCGCTCAAGCTTGGGAATTGTACACTAATTGGGTATCCAATTTATTTGCCCTGTAATTTGGAGTTACGTGACAACTCATATGTTTTCATCATTAAGGTCTCGCAACACGAATTGGGAAGTGCATCGTTCGTCTTGCCACCCCGTGCTGGTATTTTCTCTAGGCGGAAAATGAGATTGTGTGTTTACAATTTGTAGATCTTTCTAATTCTACCATGCTTTTTTAAAATGTATATCATGTTCGGAATCTTTATGTATATAAAAAATCTTAATTAGTTTTTATGTAGGTACTTCTTATTCTAAAGTTCCCATGGAAATGGAAAATATATCTTTATTTACATCACTAATAACTAATATCAGACTGAGTAACAGCGAAGCGTTTAGTTGGTTTATTACACAAAGCATTAAGAAAAATAAATAGGATGATTTAATTGTACAAGATTAAAATAGATAATAATAATATAACATTATTAAATATCAATGTAATTTATAAGATTCATGAACAAGTGTTATTGTAAGCACAACAACTTCCATTTAATTTCCACAGGGACAAACAAAGCTACCCCAATAATTAACGACAGAATCCAGGGAAATAAATTAAACGCACACAAGTTTTGTTTCGCGTGTAGCATTTGAATAGCGATGCGTTGAACCCATATATAAAACACATGTCGCTTTATATTCAGCATTTTGTAGTCAGTGCCGGTAGCAGAAACATTGTCGACAACGTTTTCGTATCGCCTTCGACTATTTTTGTATTGAAAAATGAACAGCGCTGCGGCGGTGAAAAGTGGAACTAAAAATTAGTATGACAATTTTGACATTTCGCAAGTTATGTTTTCCAATACGGTGTCGACAATGTTCCTGCTAGCGGCACTGAAATACTATATAGGCGATCCCAGGCGACCTTTGTATGAGTCAACTGATGATATTCATAAAAAAACATGTGTTGGCAACTCAGGCGCACCAATGGAGTTTATAACTTTACCGACAACAAACTGCTTTGCCGACAGCGCAAACGTACGCTTTTAAAATAAAAATCGTACTTATGTTAAATTAATGATCTTAGCATCTTCGTTTTTAATACAAAAAATACCTTTTTTCCAAACCAGTGATAAAATGGACCTTCATTAGTGCCCTTTAGATTT
This sequence comes from Falcaria lacertinaria, assembly GCA_951449985.1. NCBI lineage: Eukaryota > Metazoa > Arthropoda > Insecta > Lepidoptera > Drepanidae > Falcaria > Falcaria lacertinaria. The sequence goes on from OX602117.1 coordinate 8,951,932, forward strand.
TTAAAAGAGCCTATGAACTGAATATCGGTTATGAAATTATATTTAAAAAGACGAATGATGAATGAATTTGATACTTCATTTTTAACACTGTACCTCTTAATACCACGCAGTCTTTTCCGACACGTTATAAAGTTATGATCTAGCCACACGATTTTCGTAGGACCAGCGTAAAAATCTTTTCACATTATCCGAGCTAAGGGGTTTAGGTTTTATTCACAAAAATCTCGCTCTTAGAGTGACCACAAGACCAGTCATGTAGTAATAAGCCGACAATAAAAAACCTGAACAGATGTCAAACTCCCACTAAAATCTAAATTCTACGAACACTACTGGCGGAAAGAATCAAATATTTTACGCACACTAGACCAACTCTTTAATATGAAAGGAAATAAAGCATTTCCCATTCCGCATTACTTTCAGATGACGTCACAGCGTGTAGACATTATGCACACATTGTTTAGTTAAGGTACGTGTACACGAGCCGTAATTTAGGAGGCGTACATAATGTATTCACGTAATGCGTCTTGGTCGACAATGTACAGAGAATAGGTATAATGTGTTTGTTTGTGTGCATAGGGCGTGCGGTGTAGTGCAATCCATGTGGACTATAGGATTATACTTGGCTTTAGTAGATAGGCGAGATAAGGTTGGCAGTACAGTTTTAAGTATGACCACAAGTTATATGCGGTGAGAGCAATAAGGTGCGAAGGTTTACAGACTAGGCATCAACTAGGTTCTTAATATATGCAAATTAAAAACATTATTTTAGTAAAATCAAGAAAGAAAATAAGGCATATGAAACATATTTTAAAATAAAAGAATATACATAAATTACATATGTAGGTAACTGAAGCACATAGGAATAACGAATTTTTTGTTGTGACATATTTCATCAAAATGTTGTAGTTCATATTGAACCCCTCCACGAATCTTACTCGCGTCGCTTCCACTAGTGCCACTGCTACCCATCCGCTATTAAACGAAAGATTTTAGCTAAATGCTCTGGAATTTCTCACCTCGCTATTAATGGGGATTACATAGCAGTGTACACCCGCCTCAAGAGATCACGCGATATAAGCCTGGTACATACAATAGTATCGCGCCGAAACTTTTCAGGCGAGGATTTGCGAGGATTGTACATTTATCCGTTTTTCACGGCTGCCGCCTTCAGCGAGATAAAACGTCGTAAGGTAAGCTTTAATATTTATCGTTTTCTCTTAGCGGATAGATATTTTACGGTTTGAATAAGGGGCGTATCAGATGACACAACTTCGGCTCTCGGAGAATTCTCAGAATAAAATCTATAATTATTTCTAACGCACTGTCACAATCCTAAATACATAGTTACATTCCATTTCACTCTGTTAAGGTCATCATTTGTGTTAAAATCATCTTTAGACCTAAATTTCAATAACATTAATATCATAACTTTACAAAGAAGTAGATACGTTAAATTCTTCAGAATCTACCGCTGGATTCGGAAGGCCGTTTCCAAGATGAATCCCTCTTCTCTCACTCTATCTCAGCAATTACTCTTATTGAAATTTGTACATTTGACTTCAAAATATCACAAATATATATGAAAAGAATATCAACGCATAAAATATAAGCAATACAAACTACATAAGTTCAGTAGTGCGAGCATGAATAATTTGCGACAACGTTTTCGTACCGCCTTCGACTATTTTTGTATTGAAAAATAAACAGCGCTGCGGCGGTGAAAAGTGGAACTAAAAATTAATATTAGCTTTAATATTTTGATATTTCGCGAGTTACGTTTGCGAATACGTAGGCGAAAAATGACCATGCTACCGGCACTGTATGTTAGGAAGTTTCGCCATTCGCTAGGACCATTTTAGGTAGGTATTAAATTGTTTAATATTTATCATACTACAAAATCCAATCCACATGGATACATAAACTATAACAGATAAATTTCCTATTCAGTAGTACTAACCCGGCCGATCGTATTAGGCGTCCAGTCGCTCGGAAACGTGTGTTTTCCATGCCGCCAGTAAACTGGGATTCCGTATTCATGTCAGTGCTTCTTTAAGGCTTTGCTCCTATTCTACAATTCTATCTGGTGCTAACTGAAATCTAGTTTAGACTACGATGCTTAGGTGTGACATTTATTGAAAAGGAGAAACTTTCACGGAAAGAGGGAAGTATCTTTAACATATTTTTCTTCTACCACTAAGGTGGCACACAAGCATACGGCCCACCTGATGGTAAGTCACCGTAGCCTATAGCCGCTAGAAATACCTGGGGTATCACTAACGGGTTGCCAACCATGTTTGTTGATGAGGACGCACTGCGCAGCATAACTACTAGCCCAGCGTATGCTCGTGGAGCACTGGTAACCTTTACTTACCGCAGAAACACAAACACTACATCAAGTAGTGTTATTTCACTGCGGTCTTCTGTAAGGTGGAGGTACAAGTATTAACTAATATTTTACTTCTCAAAACTCTTTTAAAGAGAGGTAACCCTACCTCTCTTTAAAAATTTCACCCGATATGGGATCTCTTTTCGGTTTTCTCATTAAAATTGAAACCACCCAGCTAGGGACTGTTCCTGACAAAGACCGCAGTCAAATAACACTACTTTGATGTAGTGTTGTGTTTCTGCGGTGGGTAAGGTTCTTGTACAAATCGGGAAATGTAAAAAGAATTAATTTTACTTTCTACAAAACCAGAAATCATATAATTTAATAGCTGTTTTCCCCTTGACATCGCTCGCGTATCAATATAATATATAGCATATGTTACTCAGTGATAATGTAGCTTTCTAACGGCAAAAGAATTTTTAAAATCGGTCCAGTAGTTTCGGAGCCGATTCAATACAAACAAACAAATCAAATATTTCCTCTTTATAATATTAGTGTAGATTTAATTATAAAAAATAACGTTCTAGATGCATATTAAAGGTTAATCTCAACTTTACGTTCACTATTTTTGTATGTTTTTCTTTTTCCTTGGGAGCCTTACAAATATGCTCCCTATTTTTATTATAATCTATACAAAAGTAAGGTTACTGTCTTAAATTATATTCAACATAAACTAATAAAATATATTATTAGGTATATTAAGTGTAAGTAAAGCCAGGATGAATAAAGTTATTACAATACTAATTTCCTTCTGAATCAATTCCCAATATATTCACAGTGAAAAGTTAGAGTATCAGATTTCCTGCCGTATAAAAGTTGGGAAAGTAAGCGTTTGTGACAAGGGTCCCGTATCCAAATCGTAAACTTATTGAGGGTACAATGGCCGCTAAATTGAATATGTATATAGGTACATAGTTTGTTTTACACTGAGGAAGGAATGGAGATTATTATTGCTAATGTAATGGAATCATAGGTACAGATTGAGTAATGGATTCAACAATAATATTAGAATAAAAGTATAGATAGAACTAAGTTTACGAAAAAGGGTGCATATATTATTGCAGGAAATTGACACCCAGTCTAATAGTCTTCATTTAGTGTCAGGAAAAAAAATCAGCTTTAGATTTTGAACACGCTTTAATTACCTTCATCTTGATGAGTGAATGTATGTATGTATCAAAGTAATGGCGTTTTTCAACGCCATTTGCACCAACTTTTCGTCTTCTGATAATTGTGAGAATTTGCACACGTCTTAAGTACCGATGACCGTCACAGTAATTTCATAACATTGTCTTATTATCCTGTCCAGGATTATAAGACAATAACTACGTTTTTTTAATGTACTTTTTTCAATAGCCAACAAGTTCCTTCAATTGATATTTGACACAAAAGCGACATCACTTGATGCTGCTGGCGATAATTTCACGCGGTGTTATCGTCAAAAGTGCACTGATGAAATTAAAAAAATAAAATAAAAGGTCATTTATTCAGCTTAGACCCTTATAAGGCACTTATGAAGGTCTACTTTATCTCCGGTTCGGAAAAGTCACCTGAAAAGAACCGGCAAGAAAGTCAGTGCCCTGTCTTTTTGCCAGTTAATACCAATATAAAATAAACATGTTTTCACACAAAACGCTTTTAGACTTCAACAACAATCAAAGTGAAGGCTACCAGGTTGGTTTTGTCACTATGTCAAAAACCTTCGTAAATACGTTTACCAACTTTTTTGCAGGTTGAAAACACGCTCGTAAGATCCACGACAACGAGTACCAACTTCATATCCAGTTTATTTACACGCCATAAATTGATTGGGAAAACAAAGTTATACGCAATAGAACAACAAATCAAAATGTTAATTTAAAATAGTCAGATCCGGTAAGATATCCATTAGTATTTATAATAAATAATAATAATAACAATAATAATGCTTGGACATTATCACACAGCGCCAACTGGCCCCAAACTAAGCAAAGCTTGTACTATGGGAACCAGTAGCTGATATAATACTTATATACTTTTTTTTCGTAAATACATACTTATAATACATACCAAACGCCCAGACGCAAGACAAACATATTTGTCACAGAAATGTTTGCCCGGCGGGAATCGAATCCGCGACCTCTAGCGTAGCAGTCAGGTGTACTAACCACTAGACCAGCGGTCTCGTCAATTATTTTTTTATCATTTATTTATCAGCATGAACTATGGATGTACCAGTTGAGATAAATAAATATTTAACCACATTATCTCCAAGTATTTCCCACGGGCGGGACCGACTATGTTAAAAGTAAATTTAACTTTTGCACATGAGCGCGGGCTGGAGTTATTTTAATAGAAAAAACTTCAGTACAAGTGGGCTGCAAACAAAACCGAGAATGTAGTTTTCTGAGTCATTAGTCACACAAGGATGTGGCCATACACACGGCTGGGCCGAATGGCTCAGATAGTTCAGTCAGTTAAGATTATGTTGATAAATGGTTGTTTTTGCGCTTGGATATTATTACGAGGATACTAAGAAACTTACTCATTTGTGTTCATGTGCAGCATGCGGGAAAAACAAAACTTTTTACGACTATGGAAGTCATGATGACCTCAAGTCAGATGTGTAGCGTGAAGCTTTTGAGCTCCTTATTTTTATTAAGGCTCTTTTACACCCTTGTCTCACTCTCTATAACTCCAGTATCCTTATGTGTTGAGTTGTAAATTCACTCGTAATATTTACATACAAGGGGTCGTCAATATATTATGGCGTTATGCACTCATTCTCTGGTAACTGTTTTTGTGTTAGCCGTATGTCACAAACGGCGGGCATAAATGATGGCACGGCGTGGCGCACTCAGCGCGAAGACATTACTCCAACACACTCCACCGAACTTATGCAAGTCGACACACTCATATGTAACTCGACGCGACACTTGACACTCGCACCTGAGAGCCACTGACACTAGCCAACGCTATATTCATAACACGCAATAATTTCATAAGAACATGTAGATCGATACACAATAATTCCCAAGATTTTTTTACATATAGCGTTAAGCATAGCACAAAGCATCTTCCGTCAATGCTACGCATCAAGCCTAAGTGCTACGAACTCGTAGCAGATAGTTAAAAGGCTACAAACCACGTAGCGCGTCAAGAACTCAATAGATTTTTTATTCAATAACCCCCGTATGCGTAGGTTTACCTAGGCTAGGGCATCGCAAGCCAACTTACAATGTTGTGCTCATTTGGTTGGCAAATTCCAAACAATTTGCTTTGGAATTTGCCAACCAAATGAGCATTTTGGATTTGGTGCTTCAGAGTAATAGAAACGAAAATCAAGTCTAGGCGAAGCTACCGCTGGAGGGTAACTTTTTTGCTAGCGAAAATAAAATCATGAAACATGTAGCAACAAAAACTGAAAACATTCTTTCGTTTGTTAAGCAATTATTCTTTATTTGGCAGTTTAGTTCTTAAATTGACGGCTAAAAAGCTATTTATTTAGAAGATTTTTCAACAACAATTTCTAAACACTTATTGCATCATAGCATGTTACATTAGGCATGTATCTCCATCATATTTGGGACATTATTAACGCGAAACTAAGTAACAACGTTACGACGTCTTTTATGAAAGGTGACGGTAGGTGGCAGGGTGCTCTTCTCATGTCGACTCCGCTGTTGTATATGATTGTATACAACTTTTGGTTATTTCTTAATATAATATTCTCTTCTGAATATGCATCAGGTGTTTCATCATCACAATCTATATTTTAAATGCGAAAGTAACTCCGTTCGTTTGTTTGTTTGCTATCTTTCCTTTCCTTCAGGGCTATACGGCTGAACGGATTGTAATAAAATTTGTCAAGGAGATCAATTATATCTTGGGGAAGGACATAGGCAACTTTTATCTTTAAACAATGACCAAGTCGCAGATAAAAGCTAGTTGGAAATAATCTTCAGGACATCTCACACATTACCACTGACCCTAAACTAAGCTCAAACTCAAAATAATTTTTGTTTGTCTCGACTTTTCAATTAAATATTTTCTACACATTTCGTTGATTGGTTGAGCACAATATAAATTAATATACAACTGCTCAATAAAACCAGGAATGTATATTCCTGTCTTTATGCCTATGGATAAGGCTTTAACTTACTCAGGGATGTTTTCGTTTGTCAACTGGAAGAAGTTTTCAAATCAGGTAAGTAGGTCCAGAGATTATCTCAAGCAAGCAAATCTTACTTCTTTGTAAATATTTGCGATTTGAAAATATGGATTCGACGCTCAGGGACAATGACAACAGTTAGCTTGTTCCCTAAGACAGTATATTAGCTACTGAGCTATCAAGGTTTCTCTACGCACGGTTGCAAAAATTCTGACGTATTTTTAACGTAGTACTTAAAAATGGCGAATTTAATTGTATAGATCTAAAATGATGTCAAAATATTCGCAACTGTCATAGGGAATAAGCCCCGGTAGATATTCTGAACTATACAATTCCCTAAGACCATTTCATCCCATTCTGACGTCATTCTGATGTAGAAGTTAAAAATTGTGTTTTTTTTTTTAAAAACGTCAGAATTTCCAAGGGAATAAGGTCCAGTATCCTAAAGTACATAAACCAGAATCTGCATTTCTATTTCTGATATGCATGTTACACACTGATAGCCATTGTAACAAACATGCCGTTGTCAAAGTTTCACCCATTCGAGAGCGTGCAAAACTCGCGAACTATTAAGTTTTACAATCGCAATGCACAATGAGACCGTTACGGCGACGTAACGGGAACGGAACGATCTGTTTACGTTGTCGTTAACGAACACGTGTCGAGTCGGGGTCGTAAAACGTACCTTGTATAGATTTGGAGGTGCTTCCGAGTTGGAGGTGCAAGCATCGATCGAGTGGATGTGGCAAATTTTAAACAAATTTATTTAATTTCATATAATTCTAAGTTATTATAGGTACGAAAATACATGAATCAAATTGATTTTCTTCTTATATAATAAAATAATTAAAGTTTTCTTTTTGAAATAAAAATAAAAATTTCATAAATCATTATTTCCGAATTCTAACCTCAAGCACTCACCACATGAACTTAACACTAAGCTATAATAAAATTACCACATCCAAAAATGAGTTACTCCATAACATGTGCACACTAAACCAGAATAGCGTTACCACATCCAATCATTCGTTTATCCATTTCATGTGCCCGGGATTGGAACGTCGAGCAGTTTTTTACGCCCCCTTTACGACCCCCTCTGATACAGTCTGATCATCGAGTCAGCAGTAACACGTAACTCCATACATTGGTGATTACACTTTTATGTGATAACCGTCAATGTGCAAAATGGTCACCATTGTGTTTTATGAGTGCTGATTTCGTGGGCTGATATGCAGCTATGTTATATTCCGTGTGAAAATTTCTATGTTATAAAAAATCAATGAATATAGCGCATCCTTCCTGATTGTTGATAGCTGTGATCGCTGTACCAATGCGTTATCTTTTGAGCAAGAATATTAAGACAACTTAGAAATATTTTTATAATTACACGCGTACGTGGCTGGGGTAGGTCGCTAGTTACTTATAAATTCCACCTACAAGTAATAAGGGTGTCGATTACCTCGTTCAAAATCACTAATCTAAACTAATTTGACAGTACTAAAAGTCTTACTATCCCTTTCTCATGTGCGGTGTTAAATGAGGATTAGCTTGTACCTCTCATAACCCTATCTAACAATTCATAAAGCGATTAACCTCTCAACCTGAAAGATAGAAATCTCAATACAAAGACGATACTATTAAAAGCGTCAATACCGGTTAACCGTCGCACCGGCCGTTAACCGGTATTAACTGCCGGTTAACCTGTAGTTACGGCGGTCACCCTTGTTCGCTGTTTACGAGTCTGTCGGCCAATAAGATATGTGATACGGGGGACAAAGTATATTGTTATTAACTACTAGCGGCCCGCCCCGACTTCGCACGGGTAGACATTTCTCAAATATTTTGTCTACCCGTGCGAAGCCGGGGAGGGCAGCTATTATAATATATAGCCTATGCTACTCAGTGATAATGTAGCTTTCTAACGGTGAAAGAATTTTTGAAATCGGTTCAGTAGTTTCGGAGCCTGTTCAACACAAACATACAAAATTACAAATCTTTCCTCTTTATTATATTAGTATAGATTTGCGATAACGGTTTCGTATAAAGATCTCAGGTTCAGATAACAGAATGAAACGACACAGATGTCGTTTGGAAAACTAATAACACAGAAGATACTATCTTTTGTCTAAGGTATATATATGTGTGATCCCGCTTTGGGAAAATAGAGTAGATATTGACAACAGAACGATCAAAAATATGAACCGTAATTAGTAATACAGCCTCTTAAATTATTAGTTAATTGACAGCCAAAGGAATGGGAATTAACTTATGAATAATATACAACATTCTCACTACGTATAGAAAACAGACGATTATTAATTAAATAGACGCGTTAATTAATAATCCAAGGTTGTTCGTAGGATGCCTCGCAAAGGAGAGGCAGGGCGCAATGGGATGTCCCATGGGTTTTCCTATTGTTATTGTAGCCACCCGGCTGGGGATACTTCTACCTTACAGATGACCACAGTCAAATAACACTACTTTGATGTAGTGTTGTGTTTCTGCGGTAAATAAGGTTGCCAGTGCTCCACGAAGATATGCTGCGCTACTAATACTGCTAGCACAGTGAGTCCTCATCAACAAAGGGGTTGGCAGCGCATTAGTGATATCCCTGGTATTGCTGGCGTCTATAACAGTGAATGCTTACCATCAGATGGGCCGTATGCTTGTGTGCCACCATAGTAGTACAAAAAAACATACTGGAAAACCATGCCTCATAGTTGCGGCTTATCATACAATAACGCCCTAATCAGCTGAATCAGTGTTCTTCGAACATAACGAGCAATTGTTTTCTCTAGAGGACGAAGGCGCTAATAAATTTATAATGACAAAGTTCCATGTGATATACTTATACATCTACGTTCATAAGTACCTACAAAGTAGTAACCTTCTAGTAACTGAATATACCTGAAACACGATTCTAGCATCATACCTATAAGACATAAGACAAAATACCGCTAATACTTATACTATGAGTATACGAGAAGATTATATTTAAAAATAACTGGTTTTTATTATTATTATTAATTGATTAAATAATTCCAGAGATAACACTATATAAACAAACAAACAATTTATTATATGATATTAATTATAAATTAGTAAAGATAACTATATAAAAGTAGTTGTAAACTGTCGTTAAAATATCATAACATATAACAATTGCTGCCGACAAACAACGTCTTCGTTATAGTTATTAAACAATTTTATTACTTCAGTGCCGGTAGCAGGAACATTGTCGACAACGTATTCGAAAACGTAACTCGCGTAAATGTCAAAATTGTCATACTAATTTTTAGTTCCACTTTTCACCGCCGCAGCGCTGTTCATTTTTCAATACAAAAATAGTCGAAGGCTATACGAAAACGTTGTCGACAATGTTCCTGCTACCGGCACAGAGATGCGTGTTTTCCCATTCTGGAGTTATTACTACATCAAAATTGGATCAGGTATTGTTAGTGTTATTGATAGTGAATAATGTTATGTTTTTTACGTTTGCAACTATAATTATGACACACGCAAATTGCATCACGCTGAAAATTAGTAACACACATTTCATTACGCCGAGGCCCTTTCGGTATAGGCAGAGTAATTGTAGAGCGCTATTTTTTTAATTGCACACCTCAAGAACTAACTGATGAACAGTAAGGTCAAATGGCTAACGAATACATAATTTTACACATACATAAGCTCATGATGTGATTAATCACTGTACTTAAGCTTAGGAAAAGTCATTGGTATAGTTCGGGGTTCGAACCTAGGCCCATCAGATGACAACGTTCCTTCAGCCACAAGGCCACCACGGCTGTATATTCATATTATTTTGGTAACAATTTTCATAGCTTATAACATCCAGAGCAAATGATTCCGACGTACATTTTAGACGGTACATAATGGTAACCAAAGTTAACTTGCGTACAAAATAAATGTTCGCAGACAATGCAATGTTTTCCTCCTTTGTTTCGTTATCTCGAAACCTTTTAATATAGTACAGGCACTTAATATAAATTGCTATTTCAATTTCAAGGTATTCGAATAATATTAAAATACACATCCTTTTGTTTTCAAGCGATTTCGAAATCCGGAACAGAGCGTATATCGTTAAATTCAATTAAGTCGCTAAAATTGGTCCAAGTTATACGCTTATTAGATAACATTTTTCATGTATAATTTTTGTAATATGTTAAAAAGCTTCATACATAGTAAAGTTTTTAAGCTATTGCATTTTATCGCGGGCCTTGAGCGTGGGGACCGAATCCAGAAATTCCGTAACGAAAAAACCTAACACCCCCCACTCCGACCGGCACAGTGGTGATACTTTTTAGTTCCATCTATCGATAAATACCAGGACCTTTAATGAGTTTTTGAAATATCACGCTTGTCTCTTTAGTTCAGCAACCCGCCTTTAGGTGGCATTGGTTGTGTTGGAAAACTACCGTAATCAGCTGATTGTGAGAAAGTATATAGGTATATAAAAAAATACTGCATTAATAAAATAAATAAATAGTTATAATTGCATAAGTTGATAAAAAATGCTATGCAATAGCTTTACCGCGGCAGTCTCCGAGTGCCACACCAAATTTTTTTAAAACACTATCTCCGAGTTATATAGTATCTATATCGTTATCCAATTACTATGCATTTTTTTTCTTATACCGCTAAAGTGGCACACATGCATACGGCCCACCTGATGGTAAGCAGCCACCGTAGCCTGTTAGCCGGTAGCAATACCGAGATATCACTAACGAGTTGCCGACCCTGTTGTTGATGAGGACTCACTGCTAAGAGCATTACTACTAGTGCAACGTATCCTCGTATAGCACACTATACTTTAGCTTAGAAAAACTCATATAAAATATAAAACACTTTTTCTCTCTATATCTAGTCCAAACACTTTTTATCTAGTCTTAGTAGGGGAGCCGAAGCGGGGATTTTGGGATTTACACGAGCGCGTCAGATTAACATAAGGGGGGTACCCTGCACCATGATGAGTACCTCCGCCATATATGAGCCCTCCATATAGGTCCGCGCGTCTAGGGCACCTTTTTTTAGTTTTCAAACCATCAGTTTAAGAAATATCCTCTCTATCACCGTCAGATTATAGTGTCAGCATGACTAGGACATCAAGCTGAACCATCTGTAAAAAAATCTGACGCGCTCGAGTTTTCAAAATCGCTTTTTTTGTTTTTTTGCATATTGTATTTTCAAAAAATCATCACGAGCTTGCGTCACGTCCGAATCGTCAGTCTTTCGCATAGTAGCTTTTGTCGGGTTCGCTTAACACCCCCTCTGAAAATCTGACGCGCTCGAGTATGTCCATGTGGCTGTTTCATCTAAAAATTTTTTTTAAACTTGCAGGTAGGCGGTCTCCCCACCGGCTTAGGGGGGAATACATCATATAACCTTATTTTCTACCTACTATCTAACCTTCAAAAATAGATCCCCATGACGCTCGAGTGAATCCCCATTTAGCATCGTGGGCTCCCCGACTATCTAATGTTGTCCGTTCCGCTACTTACTTATACTGCCATACACGTGCGAAATTATTACCAGCGCTCCAAGATAATGTTTAGCTTGTAACTTAGACCATGTGTTAATACGCAGCAACGTTACTCGCGTGCCAGCCAAACATAAATCGAACCCCGTTAAATCAGGCTGGCGATTCTCACGGGGATTTAGTTTCCCTTTAAACTTTCTTAAGATATATAATTACCAATTAAATTTTAACGATATAATTAATTTGGTGATTTACATCAAGAACTTTTTTATATACTAAGTTGGCCAGCAAGCATACGGCCTACATGATGGTAAGCGATGACCGTAGTGTATAGATACTTGCACTTCCAAAGGTGTCATTAGTGAGTTGCGAATCTTATTATTCTGAATCACTATGCTAGGTGCATATGTTGTTTTCATAACTGCCAGCACAGCGTATTCTCGAAATGCTTTGGTAATCTTACTCATACCAGGAACACAAACTACATCAGAGTAGTGTTGTTAGACTGCGATCTCGTCTAAGCTGAAGGTAAATTCCCGTGGCAGTTGGTTCAAAATTTTCTTTAAATAATAATAATAATAATGCTTTTACATTATCACACAGCGCCATCTGGCCCCAAACTAAGCAAAGCTTGTACTATGGACAAAATAGCTGATAGAATACTTATATTTATTTTTTTGTAAATACATACTACATTCCAAACACACAGATGCAAACATATTTGTCACATAAATGTTTGCCCCGGCTTGAATTGAATCCGCGACCACCTCTAGCGTAGCAGTCAGGTATACTAACCACTAGATCAACGCATTTTTAATTGAAAAGGAACAGGCTCTATCCTTACTAAAGAAAGTTCATATCCAAATCCGACATTATGTGACATATTTTAACTTTTTATAAAATTTTCTTGCTTTACTATACTTTAAAAGGAACCCGACGTGATGTATGTATGTAGTACATACTATGTTCTACACTAACAGTTTCAAAACCGTCAATATCGTTTCAAAGTGTAATTATCCTGGATTAATCATCTGAGGACGCTCGTAAGGTGTACGAAACATTCCACGTATTTAATACTCATAACAAAATTATTAGTAAAATATATAATTATATTAGTTTCAGAAACTTCATCATCATTCATATTAAAATTACCGCTACTCTTTGTTTGCTGTTAAAATAATATTATCCTACTAAAATCTGATTCTGAAATATTACACCCACCGCGCAACTCACACGTAGAGAGTATAAACACTTTTGATGAGTTCAAAAATATTAATCGTATGCATAAAGTTGTTCAGGTTTCAGGAAATCTGAATAACATCATTAACGCGACGGCAGAGCAATCAAAACGTAAAAAGTTGATTTATATTTCGAATGTAATGCCCAATTGGTACACGCAATTCATTTTACTTGAACCAACATAGCCAATGTGTATGTTAAAATTTTATAGAGGTATTTTTTGTTTGACGCAAAGGGACAAGGAAAGGCTGAAGCATTTGAAATGTGGCGCTGGAGGAGAATGGAGAGAATGAGTTGGACAGAAATGGCAACAACAAATGACGATTTGAAGAAAGTAGGAGAAAAAAGAACGATTATAAGTACGATTGAAATTAGGAAGGCAACATGATTGGCCATTTGCTACGACATGACGCATTTATACGAAATATCATAGAGGGAATTATCGAAGGAAAGCGTGGCAGAGGAAGGCCAAGGATAAGTTACCTGCAACAGAAAGAGACGAAGGTTAACGTTATGTCGTACCAACAGGTCAAAGAGATGGCTAACCATAGAACGGCTTGGCGATTGCTCCACCGACAAGAGCCTAGCTCTTAAATAGATGATGATGATGTTTTTTGTTTGTAAGTTTGGGATAATATCTCGAAGTACCCATTTAAATAATATTTAAGTAATGAAAAGCTACTATATTCCTAATAGCAGATACTGTATTTTATCTTATTCTATTTCTAGTCTAGAAGTCATTGAAAAATCTAGTAACAAAGTAAGAAGGGAGATGGTAAATCTTTCACCTTTTTATGTAACAAAACAAAATTATATCATTTTCTGTATCAATAATAAAATGCCGTGATAGGTTTCGATCTTATGTTCTAATAACACTAACGTCAATAAAATAATAATCTGAAAGAATGGCTACGTTCGTGTTGAACCACGCATAGTGTATGGAAAGTAAATCAAATATTGCCACATGAAATATCCCGAGTATTTTTATAACCCAGAGCTTGACTTATGTTCCTGTGTCCCCTAGATGGGGCCTCTGCCCCATCTAGGGGACATGGGATGGCGGAGCACTGTGGAAGCCCTCTGGCTTCCACAGTGCTCCGCCATCCCGCTCGGTCTTGAGCTTCGCGCTTCAGATCGCCCTAAGTCTTTCCTATGTTCTTCGCCTCTGCGATGATCGTCCGACGCCAGGTCTGCTTAGGGCGGCCACGTTTACGTTTTCCTTGGGGATTCCAGTCAAGGGCTTGCCTCGGTATATGATCAGGGTCCCTTCGGAGCGTATGGCCGATCCAGGCATATGATCCATAACCCAGGGCAGTACACAATTAATATTTTAAGCACAGGAAAATACAAAATTATTTCTGCACTTGAGTCTACACATTTTAAATGGAGGTTGTATCAACCTCTTACAAATTCACGACAAATGCTTATATTTTTATATTATTGGTTGTACCAGATTTAATTATAATATACTACTAATAGAAATACTTCAGAAAAACTACTATTGAAAGTGGTACTGGGAGCTAATTATATTTTGTATAATAATTTGTTAATCATCCTCCTTCAATAGACTATAATTCACGAGGTAATTTAGTATAACAGCATTACTTCAGGTTAGTGCAGTAACTGTATAAATGGAATTTTATTTCGTATTTACCGAGGTAATTTATAGGGCCTCCGTTAGGCTCCTGCAGGAAATTCACTTAATATTTATTCTCGGAAGATGTATCTGCTAGGGAGCGGAATAATTTATATTTAATTAGGAAATATAACTTTACAGTGTGAGGGAAGATGAAATGTTGTGTACCGTTTGCTTATAAATGGTGGGAAATTAATTTCAATTATTTATCTGTGCGTGATTATAGCGTATAAAATATGTTGATGGGCTGATATTTCCGGCGTTGAGACGCACTATCTAGACTAGACTACCACTTTAAGTTAAGTTCAAGTTAGGTTAGCTAACCCAACCTAAGATAAACTTTTTGTCGTCGAGGAGGAAATCTTCAAAAGGTGCCGGCTTTAGAGGAGCAGACGGGGTTTGTGAGATTTTTACTCACTAAAACCCCCCTAGTGGCCATCCTCCGTGCATCTAGGAAGGCTCCGGGATCTCTAGTGGAACGCATCGGTAACACCTGTGGTCAGCGCGAGATTAAGTATCAATATTTTTATTAAAACCAAATTGTTATATTGTCAAAAACTCGCTTGCAAAATCACATTTGCCGATGAGAGCCATGAGATTATGGTTTCAAAATTTCAAGAACGAGTGAACTCAGAAACAAACCTATGACATGACACGTGAAGTGAGTGTGATGACTTTTGAAGTGATTACCTTGATTGTGGAAAGGAGAACCAAATGAGACGCCACTTTCGTCGAAAATGAGTTTTATATGTAGTTTGATAGAGTTTTAGATTCTCTATCGATCTGTCTAGTTTAGAAGCCAATCGGAGCTCACAACATTTCAAAATAAACTATTAATAAATAAAAATGATATAATTATACTATTGAAAGAACAACTTTGGTGCCATAGTAATAAAGCTCAGACGGACAAGTGTTAGCCGGCACTTTCAGATTTGGACTAAATCTCTATGAAATATTGATGATGTCCTTTTGAACTTTGAGCAGCTCTGCTGAACAATTGACTAAATTGCGTTTCATTTGTTTTTCCTTTCCACCATCGACCTGATTTAGAGTAGTGCTAAAGGTAATGTAACGTTTTCTCATTAATTTAAAACAATTCTAAATTGCTACCCTTTGAATATTACAATCAATGTCAAAAACACCGATCATCGATCGAGCGCTTATTACGAGCGATTGATCGCTTGTTAAGCTGGAGTTGTTTATGGTAAATCGTTTACAAACGCTTATTTAAGCAAGCACGGCTGACTTCCGCGTTTTATGCGCGATATAGGCAATTATTGAATATTGCGTCGTAAATTTTTCCTTATTAAAAATGTCGGTAGACCTTTAATACGAATTGTTGTTTTCATATTTTCGTTGGTTCGTTCCTGATTTTTGTAAAGAAATATCATCAAGGACTTTCTGCTTGAGGAGGTTGGTTATTGTTGTGTAATATGTGAATTTGTAGTTTTAATTAATGAAATCAAACGTGTTTAACTTGAAGATATTTTTATTGTGAGTAAAAATGACAGAACATTTATTGACTTAATGAAATCAAAATGAGAACAACTTTTAGTAATGTGCCAGTACGCGCACATACTGCTGCGCACAAAGAAATCTAAAATTATAGAATAGTAACATAGATAGTAAACTAACTTAAATAATAAGTTGTGGTTTTTAAAATTAATTAACTCGAAGGACCGTTTGGTAACAAAACTAGCTTATTTATAGGGCGGTGATATTCACCTGATGCGCCTTTTAAAAGAACAGATCGCACTAAGCCATCTTTGGAACTCTCGATAGTTCTTATAACTTTAGCCAATGGCCAACTTGAAGGTGGAGTGTTTTCATCTTTGATCAAAACAATATCCCCTATCTTTAAGTTACTAACTCTTCCTAACCACTTGGCCTTAATTGTAACTCTGATAAATATTGTTTATAAAACTGTTTCCAGAACATTTGCTTATATCGAGTAATTCTTTGATATAGTGACAGCCTTTTCTCCGATATATGACATATGTTTGGCTCTGGTATATCAACAATAGGAGTCCCTATAAGGAAATGAGCAGGGGTTAAGCAACTAAGATCATTATGCCCATCATGTAACGGACATAATGGACGACTATTGAGAATTCCCTCAATCTGAATAAGTACTGTATTTAACAATTCATAAGTAAGCTTAGTGTTACATAGTTGGCGTTTTAACAATGATTTAACAGATTTTATGCCAGCTTCATATATGCCACCCATATGGCTAGCTAAAGGTACAGTAAAACTCCACTGTATTTTGTTAGTGGAACAAAAGTTTACAATGTCGCTATAATGCGTTTCATTTTTGAACATTTTATATAATTCATTTAGTTCGTTATGAGCTCCCTTAAAATTAGAAGCATTGTCAGAATATATATTACTACATATACCACGCCTCGATATAAACCATTTTAAGGCGTTGATAAAGGATTGAGTTGACAAATCACCAACTAACTCTAAATGAATAGCACGCGACGCAAGACAAATAATTAAACAAATATATCCTTTAGTGTAAATACAATTGCGTTGCATATTATTTCGAATGGCAATAGATCCACTGAAATCAATGCCGACTTGAGTAAACGCACGCACCAGAGACACCCTTGGACTCGGCAGAGCAGTCATTTGTTGCTCGCATGTTAGCGCTCTAAACCGAATGCATCTCACACACCGATGAATAACCTTCTTTACCTCTAGTCTACCTCTTATAGGCCAGTATCTCAGTCTAACATTGGCAAGAGTGTTTTGTATTCCTGAATGTAGTAATCGGTAATGGTACTGTTCTATAATGAGCGTAGTTATGTGTGTTTGATTAGGTAAGATAATAGGATGTGCGTGGTTAACTATAATAACTATGTTCTCATACCTGCTGCAGAGAATGTCCAATGCCTTCATATAATTTTCATCGGTAATAAGTAACGAACATATTAGGTCCTTACATATGAAATTGGCGTTTTTCGTACTGGCCACTTTAATCACGAATTTCTCCTCTTTGGTAAGGAATTCCAAATTCAAATTTGTACAGCTATAGACTCATGTATTTGTGCTTCGATGATCGTTATTCATTTGTTTTTTGTGTCTGTTTTTTTCTGTTTGCGTCACTCATTTTACAAAATGGAAAACCTTAAATATCGCATTATTTACGAGTACGAGTTCCGCCGTGGCACTAGTGCTGCGGAAACAACTCGAAGGGTGAAGGATGTGTATGGCGGTCGTGTTGCAAAAGAAAACACAGTTCGTTTTTGGTTCCAACGTTTTCGTTCTGGAAATTTCGACCTGCAGAACAAGCCCCGTGGACGGCCTGAGACTCAAGTTGATAATGAAGAGTTGAAGGCTATTGTGGAAGCGGATCCATCGCAAACCACGTCCGAGTTAGCTGCAGGCTGCAATGTTAGTGATAAAACTGTTTTAATTCACTTGAAGCAAATTGGGAAGATTAAAAAGCTTGAAAGGTAGGTACCTCACGAATTGACTGAAACAAACCGGCAAACGCGCGTCGACTGCTGCGTTACATTACTAAACCGGCACAATAATGAAGGTATTTTAAACCGAATCATTACCTGTGATGAAAAATGGGTTCTTTACGATAATCGGAAGCGCTCAGCGCAATGGTTAGATCCTGGCCAGCCAGCCAAATCCTGCCCCAAGCGAAAATTAACCCCAAAAAAGTTACTTGTAAGCGTTTGGTGGACTAGTGCCGGTATTGTTCATTACAGTTTTTTCAAATCTGGCCAGACTATTACGGCTGATGTCTATTGTCAGGAATTGCAAACCATGATGGAAAAGCTAGCGGCTAAACAACCTAGGCTGGTCAATCGCTCCACGCCACTGCTGCTTCACGACAACGCTAGACCACACACTGCGCTACAGACGGCTACTAAATTAGAAGAGCTTCAATTGGAAAGTCTAAGACATCCTCCGTACTCCCCGGACCTTGCTCCAACAGATTACCATTTTTTTCGAAATTTGGATAACTTCTTGCAAGGGAAAAAATTCAACTCCGATGGGGCAGTCCAAATCGCCTTCAAAGATTTTATTGATTCCCGTCCGACTGGTTTTTTTAGTAAAGGGATCAATGAACTACCTATGAGATGGCAAAAGTGCATAGAAAATAATGGTTCATACTTTGATTAATTAAATATATTATATTAAAAAATATTCGACTTTTTGTTCCTCCCATACAAAACGCCAATTTCATATGTAAGGACCTAATATTAGTGCAGCTGCTTCTCCTTTGAGAGAGGACTTTAAATATTGAAGTTTCTGTATTGCCGGTAAATTGCTATCTACAATTACTGAAATAAAGAGGTTTTTAAAGTATGGCCATTCCTTGAGGTTACCATCGAAGGAAGGTAAGTCTAGTTTTGATAGATTAATATGTTGCTGCAGGTTTCCATTGTAGGTGTGCGCTGTAGCTGTAGATGTATATGTAGTTGTAGGCAGCCGGGAGTCGAGGATCCGTAGGTGTGCCTTCGTTGTGTAGTACATATCCTCAACATCGCTTCGGTCTTGCTCGTTTTTCAATATATTTGAGTCGTCTTCTTCTTCCATTTCCAAAAGAGTTTGAAATTGATAGTATTTTTCCATTAATTTATCTAAATCAGTAAGACGTGCAGAAACTTCAGTAGTATCAATGTCTTCTTTTTGAGAAAAATTGGAAATCCGTGTAATACGACCTTTTGTTGCATTTCGTTGCGCAAATATAGTTTTTGTAGAAATCGACATACCCAAATAATATTATCTTCGACTGCGCTGTGATCCGGCTCGAAAGACCAAAATGTTGTATAATATGTGAATTTGTAGTTTTAATTATTGAAATCAAACGTGTTTAACTTGAAGATATTTTTATTGTGAGTAAAAATGACAGAACATTTATTGACTTAATGAAATCAAAATTAGAACAACTTTTTCTAAAGTGCCAGTACGCGCCCAGTTATTAGAATTTAATTGACGCATACTTTTTTGGTTTGATTTATTTTATTGCGTTAAAAGTAGAAATAGAACGATCCAGTGCCCTAGTTTCTTAAAACGACTGAGTAAGACGGGTATAATAATTCTGATAGCTGATGTTGACCAAAGTCTAAATTGTATTACTATTTACTTTTTCCAGAATATATGTTTCCCTTTTCATGAAAACCAAAAATATGCACAAACAAAAATAAATTTTTTTCGTTTCTAACAATTTAGTTTAATATGTTTTTCCAAAATGGAAAAATATCTTATTATATAAAATACTCAACGAAAAATGCACATAGTGATAAGGTCCTTTTCAACAACAAGACACAATATAATATCAGCCTTGAGTAAATCGAAAAGGCAGACTACAGAGAAGTGGGTGTCGGGTCATCATTTGCATTAAGAGGACCGTCCACGGCCGCAGATTAATGGCATCGGGTGCCTGTGGAAAAAGTGTAAGGGAACGGTATTCATCTGTCGTTTGATATTACAT
The DNA here is from genome assembly GCA_951449985.1 of Falcaria lacertinaria. Lineage (NCBI taxonomy): Eukaryota > Metazoa > Arthropoda > Insecta > Lepidoptera > Drepanidae > Falcaria > Falcaria lacertinaria. The sequence continues at coordinate 8,972,298 of OX602117.1, forward strand.
AAATGTATGGAATTCCATTTCCTTCTACACATGAGGGGATATTTCTATACATCTATATCCATAGTATACCATTACATAAATACATTATATATCAATAGCCGTGGTGGCCTTGTAGTTGAAGCAACGGCCTGTCATCTGATGGGCCCAGGTTTGAATCCCGGCCTGTACCAATGAGTTTTTCTAAGCTTAAGTACAGTGATTAATCACACCATGAGCTTTTAAAAAGAGAGGCAGGGTGATTTGGGATTTCCCGTGGGTTATACCATTTAAATTGGAGCCGCCAGACTGGGGACTGTACATCCGCCTTACAGAAGAGCGCAGAGAAATAACACTACTAGATGTAGGGTTGTGTTTCTGCGGTAAGTAGGTTTGTCAGTGCTCCACGAGGATACGCTGGGCTAGTAGTATTGCTGCTAGCACAGTGAGTCCACATCAACAACATGGTTGGCACCCCGTTAGTGATACCCTGGTATTGCTAGCGGCTATAGGCTACGGTGACTGCTTACCATCAGGTGGGCCGTATGCTTGTGTGCCACCTTAGCGGGATAAAAAAAAAGAGAGATATTTAAAACTTTATGCACAATTTCATACTAAAGCATTCACAGCCACACATCAGCAGACAGACATACATAGCAAGTGTGCAAACGATAAAATATCTTTAAAAATGGGAAGATAACAATTTTCGAAAAAACAAATACATACAAATGTTATAAAAAAAAAAAAAACTCTAAAACTATGGAACTGATGAAAAAATATTTTAATAATGAACAACTACATTCGTGATATTACTATGCGGACAGAGTTACGGGCAAAAGCTATGCAATATGATCTAATATGTATGTGTATACGCTTATCATCACTAGTTTTTTTTTTTCTGAAAGAGCACATATCATTATATCTGACAACTTAGAGCCTGAACGTACCTGTAAAATATATATTTTCATATACTATATCATGTAATATGTATAAACGTTTTATATATACATATTATAAGTTGCTTTATAATGTAAGACATAAATATGATATTCATTTGTTTTGAAGAACCTAATCACGCGAGAATATTTTAATGCATGTTTAACATGTCAAATAAAAAAATAATATTTATTATTCTACATGTTGAATGTGTAGTGTCAAAAATCCCTCCAATTTTTTACGACGAAATCAGCTGAAAAGCCTCATAAGTAAAGTCCTTGCATCGAAAAAATACAAAACAGTTCAATTCCCTAAAACGTAGATACCACGTTTTCAGTTCACTCCGGATATTACAGAGGTCTCCGGCTACGGCGTGTATGCAAAACGAATCGTATTGGCTATACTTAGTCTAATGGAAAACTCGTAAACAATGCTCTAAGCTTGATTGGGGATTCCGTAAATAATTCGAAAAGGAAACGAAACGAAATTTTTCGGCTATTCTATTTGAAAAGGCGGTTTAACATCTGTTGTTGCTTTCACAACTACTAACCTAGTATTAAATGGACCAAATTCACGTAAAAAGTGCCCGGAGCGTGGGCTCCAAAATCATTATAAGTGATATTGGTCGAATAATGACACGCCAGTCAAATCTGATGCCACATAACTTTTGCGTAGCCTCCTATTAAATTGTACATGCAAAATTGTATTTGACGAATCAAATATTTACGTGGGCCTTTCAATATCGTTGCAGTATTCGACCGTATATCAATTACTAGTACTAGTTTTATATTAAAAAAATATAAAACTCATACATAATATTAAGTCTTATATCATTACCACACTGCCTAATTTCGCTTGCAACAATTTATCGGCTTGAGAACGAAGACTGGCGCCCGATTGTATTGTAATAATATTTTGTAGTATTTTCGCTCCGGACACTTTAGACCGCAAACCGAAATCTATTCATTAATTGGTCAATGACCGCAGCGTATCAGAGATCTGATGAAAAATCACTGTAACAAATAGGCCTTTTACTGCCAGCATAGAGGAACATCATCCCATCAAATATTTACAAAACACCATTACATATATCATTTATTTCGTCCTTCCAAAAACTATGAGTGACATAAAAACATGGCCTTTTAGCGTCAGTAATATCTGTGCGTTTTTCATAGAAATCTCCAGGGAGAAAAAGTGAGGATGACCCCAAATGGAATCCATTAATCTGGAGAAGCCACTGTCACTTGCGGGAGTTGACGGGAGTTATCTCTCCGCTGACACCGATGTTACGCCTTTTTCTTTATATTTGATTCCCCTATTCTTAGCTCTGCTGTCATGGGAATAAGTGTTTGTGCGAGTACGATTTCAAATAAAAGTTTAGTTAGCATATTATTTATCGTAGAATTCGTACCGCTCAATCGCTGTCACTATGACATCTAGGGTGGCTAATCCCATTTTTATTATAGTAACGAAACTCGATACTTCGTTAGCAATTATACGTTTAGTTCCATCACTATATCTACTGTTAATGATTCAATTAAGTGTGTCTTTAGATAAAAAAATGTTATCCGAAAATTATTTTCGTTTTGTTTTCTGAATTGATATCAATATATTATACCATAAAATTAAATACTACCTAATTATCTACGTTTGTGCTTAAAGTGTAGGAAATTATTTTCTTAAATACTAGTTTAAAAGAAACTTTTTATAAGAAATAATGTAAACCTCGGACCACAACATGGATATCAGTGCCGGTAGCAGGAACATTGTCGACAACGTTTTCGTATCGCTTTCGACTATTTTTGTATTGGAAAATGAACAGCGCTGCGGCGGTGAAAAGTGGAACTAAAAATTTGTATGACAATTTTGACAATTCGCGAGTAACGTTTTCGAATACGTTGTCGACAATGTCCTGCTACCGGCACAGAGTAACAACCACGCTACAGGGTGTCGTGAAACAAGAAGGTAACGTAAGGCGCCTTGCACAAAGTTATTATGCCTCATGCGGAAATTCAGTTGCTATTTTCACAACAGCACATAATGCTATAGAGTTCGTTACAAATACATTACAAAAACATTACAAATAATTTTAATTAAAATATATTTTAGTTAAATCTGCCAAGACGTCTAATAAAACAACAACAATGGAACTTAATTAAAAACCCATAATACGATTGATGTAAAACGAAAATCCATTACTTTGAAGTCACTTAATTAAATGAAAATGTATAGGAGAATTGTTATCGAGGGGTTTTATATACTAGAGCCTACGTCAGAGGCCCTATAAAGTATTACAATGGATGTTCCCAAAGACTCATCTGCATACGAAGTTCGTTAAGTTTAATTAGAAGGCCCTATGGATACTTATAATATCTTTGTTACATTTTACTTTGTCAAAAGGCTCTTGTATGGGGTTAGTATAGAGACGGCGCTATAGGCAATTATGGTCAACTTAGGGGTATAAAACGCACCCGTCTAATGATATGGCTTTAATAATTAACTTTAGCTTAACTATTTTAGAAAATAGAATACAACATATATTATAATTTGCTTTGTCCGCTTAAATGAGTGTGATACGGTCGAACGGCCTGCGCCCAGGTGTGAGCTCAGGCGTGGTTTCTTCCGACACGTGTTTCAGGACTTCCACGTCCCATCATCAGGGTGCCGCTGCGTTGGTCGAGCAGCGTGATGTCACATCGTTCGACCGTATCACACTCATTTAAGCGGACAAAGCAAATTGTAATATATTTTGTATTCTGTAAATATGAATTTCCGCAAAGTAACACATGAATCAATTCAATATTTTAGAACAAACAAAATATGTGTGCCCTTCAAGTGTGAAATAACGCTCTTTACTTTTTGGAATGTACTTGGCGTGACTATATGTATGTACGTTTACTGACGTGTTATATTGTACTAGAGACTCCTTGATGAGTTACCGTGAAAACACTATACATACCCGAATAGTGTTGGATTGGCGCTAGATATAACTATGTGGCGAGTCACCTGATTTTTATACAAAGCGAATTTCCCGAACTTAATTTCGTTTTCGCACTAAAATTATTTAATTAACTGTAAATTACTCTCAGATTTTAACATTCACACAGACATTTAAAAATACAAATGCACTGCACAAGTGTATTTCCTAGCTTCGAATGCTAATGTACATATTCAATTTATGAGCCCTATTAAAGACATTGCATCGTCGAGTAGTTCGGTACAAATACGAAGCACGTACAGCTCTCGTGTCGGATTGTACGTGGAATATTAAAAGGCATCCCAACTGCAGATAGTTTGTGGAAAACTGCCTCTTAGCAGACACTGAAAAATAAAATCGTTCCGATATGCAAGTTGGTTAACTTTGGCAAATGATTCTGTAGCCTTAGCAAGAACAAATTTTGACTACTTATTCGAATCGCTTTCGACTATTTTTGTATGGGAAAATGAACAGCGCTGCGCCGGCGAAAAACGGAACTATAAATTCGTATGATTTTTTTTACACTTTGAGAGTAACATTTTCCAATACCTACTCGAAGTTGTTCTTTTGGTACAAAGAGACATACTGAGATATTTTGGTAATATTTGATGTTCTCGCGACGTCGGAAACCTATTATCGCTCTAAAAATAGTCACCTTTGAGTACTTCTACGAAACCTCCTCTCTATTTTCAGCAGTTCTTCATCTCGTAACATGTTAATTTGTTTATGCCCGCGAATTCAGCCACATAGAAAAAGTATTATGTATGTCACAGATACTTGACCAAAGTGAAAGTTGTTTTATAATCGGTTCAAAATTTACACATATAAGCTAAAAAACTATATACTCACTGTTTATATATGCATGTACGTAATTGAATGGAATACTAAAAGCATGAACGTCAACGGACAAACAGAAGTCAAAGCAGTTACGTTTTAAATGTTCGCTTCTTCAATTAGGTACCTATACTTTCTATTTAAATGATTTCTATAAAAATAGAATATACAAACTTTTATAATATCTTCTAATTAACTCCAAAACATGTAACTTTAATATTAATAGGGCGAGTGAGTAAACAAAACGTAATTAATAATGACATTTAGAAGGTTTGTTCATAAATTAAAATAGGTTCTCGATCCCGAGCGGGCCGAGCAGTAATTAAATGATGAACATTGATTAACGGACCCGGAGCTATAACCCTTTGAATTATATCCACGTATAAATAATATAATAAAGATGGAATGGGAGACGAGTGGCTTTGTAGTGACGGCTGTAAGTAACGGAATGCGCTTATAAAAACATTATTTATGAATTATTATTGTGATAGGTATAAAAGGTACAATGCAAAATCTGAATACAGAGTAAACTGTGATTCATGGAAGACTTTTAAAATTCGAATTGTCATATTTAACAAAATTAAATAAAAAATTAAATCAACTTTATTCGACTAGACTTTACAAATAAGTACTTTCAAATCATCATAACCTACCACCGGATTCGGAGGACTGTTTTGCTGAAAATAAGCTGGCATGAATCCAAGCATGTACCTACTCTTTAAAAAAATACATTTCAATTGTCTACCTACAAACAATATTTACAATGGCTTATGTGCCGAACTGCACTTCGCTAGTTTTTTCGTATTAATGTATGCGCAAGATAATAAACAATACATAATAATCTGTGGAAGGGGTTAAAATTTGATTGATGCCCTATCATGGTATGCCATATTCTCGTAAGTATGAATAAAACCACGCACCAAAAATGGGTTCTCAGCCTAATAAGAGAAACACAAATAACCATCTCATGCTTTGAAGTATTTGCGTTATTTTCATGGCGCATTACCCACTCAAACAGCACACGCCCACCACCTTTACGTGTTAAGTCGACTGAAATGTAAGTAATTTTTTGGTTAATACGTCCATACATTATGTATCCTTTTTTTTTATTAACCACGAGAAAATCTGTTTCAGTCTGCTTTGTTAGAATCTTTTTGCGACTGTGTTGCTGTATTTGTCTTGATATTTGATTGGAAGAAGGCCTAGAAGGCTACCTAATATTTAAGACAATAAATCTTTAAGGGTCTTTAAAATCATCGACGTGGGTTGCAGTAAAGGTGTAAGCGACAGACTCCTTAAAAAACTAAACTAACTAAATTATTGCCACAATTCATGAACATTATTAATTAAATACATATTTCGTCAATGCTTGTGGGTAATGTAAATCTTTAGCTAATATCCCTTAAAAAAGGTTTTTTCTTTCACAAGAATTAATTAGCTAATTGATTATCAAGTTCTCGCTCCGCATGCTAATGCCAATATCGAATATGTGGTCTAACGAACGCTGTGCATTGGTTTAATCCAATTCTACACGCTTTACAATTCACTCACTGTACGTATTTATTTATTCTGCGGTACAATCCAGCACTTGAATTAGCGCGCATTTATTTCCATGTTTTTTTTAATGCGAACAAAGTGAAGTTTGATAAAAATGTATTATGTTTTCGTAGGAGAAAAAAATGTGGCAATATTAACATATATTGAGTACAATAGATCTAGCTCCTACATATTACTAATCCAAATGACATGAAAACTCTAATGCTAAAGTTTACTCTAAAAATAACCGTAAAGGCCAAATGCCATTGAGCGTTGCCTGCTATTCAAGCGACGGAAGTTCGAATCCCACCGGTTTGATTAGTCACACCAGGAGCTTTACGGTGAAGGAAAATAGCGTGAGGAAACTGGCATACATCTGAGGAGAAAATCAAGGACGTAGGTAGTGCCTGAGAGAAGGCCACGGACTCACATTACGTGACGGGACAGAAATTTTCTTCGGTGAAAAGTGGGAGTTGTAACACCTCTTCCTACCTCTTCTTGAAATCCATTCCATGACAGATTGATTGAGATAAACACGAGAAATGTATTATGACACATGACATCAATGTGCTGCCAAACTCGATGTTTTATCCTTGAAGCGTATATCAAAGTATCAAGTACCAAAAACACCATTAACCGCAGGTAGCTAACGCGGCCAAGATTTGTTAGAAGGTAACTTAGTTATTTATTGGTATGGTATTGGCTAAACAATCGATATCGGGCTGTTTTTCCGTTCAGTAATCACGCGTGCCTTTATTCCCAACACGCAACACACAATTCTAACGGAAAATACATTTCAATTCTTTATTGAATCCCTCCTCCGGCTTCCCATAACTTAACTCTCCCGGGCTTTACCGGCCGCTCGAACACACGTATAAATCTATACAGCTGACGTCCTAGAAGCGTTCCAATGCCGACGACTTTAGCATTCTCGTTGGCTTAATCCTCTTTGCACCCAAAATCGTTCCCGAGCGCCTAAGCCCCCTTTTTTGTCGCCAAAACACGCCGAAATCACCCGCTGGAGAAATTTGTTCATTTTCTGTGATGCAAAGTGCTAGTTGCAGTTTTTAGACACACTGTATTTTTTTATTACACACTAAGCAATGCTTCTACTATGGGAATCAGCAGCTGAAAAAAACTTATATACTTTTCTTTTGTAAATACATACTTATATTACATAACAAACACCCAGACGCCCGGCAAACATGTTTGTCCCATGAATGTTTGCCTTAATAGGAATCGAACTCGCGACCCCTAGCGTAGCAGACCACTAGACCAGCGGTCTCGTCATTATTCTCGCGTAAGCCTTTCAATGCGAATGGTGAGTTCTCAGAGAGTTCTCAGAGAGTTCTAAGGAAATATAATCACATTTACTCGTATCTTTGACACAGAGGACGATATTCTGAAAGCATGACCTTTGTCTTCTGCGTTCATAGAAGGAACACTAACGCTGTATAGCCAATATACACAGCTCTTGCTTTAAGCGTGGTTGCTTCTAGCATAACATCGGTGCGCCGGAGAAACAATTCGATTTATTGTCTCTTTTTTAACGCAAATAAAATGAGTACAGCAACGCAGTCCCTCGTGTGAGGGGTCTGTATTATGATGGACTCATTAGTAGCGTCGAGTCTTTCGTCGTCAATTTGCACCGGGACACGGCAAACACGCGGATTTTCACTGATTGCGAATGTTTGACCATCACGCGGTAACGTTGGAAAGTAAAGATATGAAATTTATGGAACTTTAACAGTAGCATACTATGAATCATTAGCATGTCCCACTAATGTTATAAATTGCTAATGTGATGTCTGGTTGCTACCCAATTCACGACTCAACTGAGATTAACGGTTTTTCACAGACAGACATTGATCTGTGTTCATTCGCAGTGTCAAACACAAAGATAAAAATCCAAAATGGTTTAATTCAGCTTAATAGTAAGGCATTTATGAACGTCCACTTTAAGTCTCCAGTTTTTTTTTTATAACGTAAGCTCTTTAAATATAGTAATTGTGGTTGAAAAACAAAGTCAAGCCATTTTAGTAAGCTACTCTGATAGGTTATCCATCCTTCATTAATATCTTAAGCATTACTTTCTTTTTCTATCGATTCAAGATCTAAAGTACATAAAACGCTTATAAAAATTGTTCCATGTAATTTTTTTTTTTTGCTAACGCTAGTTACTAACGAACCGATTGGCAAACGGCAAATGTGAAGATTCGTTAATGCATGTAAAATGTTGACTGGATTCCGTCGCAATGTAAATATAAATATATGACTAGGAATACATATCATAATACTTAGCTGTTGACGTAGACAGAAGCAAAAGAGGGGCGCAAGTCAAGTGTGAAATGCCGCTCTATACTCTCTGCCTGATATATAGGCATATGTGCATATCAGATAGTCTTATTTCAAATATACTTTAACTTCTGTACACAACTTAAGTACTAACATTCTTCCTCCGCTAATCTATCTCTTATGTTCGTACCCTTAGGTATAGAATATCTTTGTCTCACTTTTTTTTTATTATTTTAATTTTATGTAGGTATATTCTTATGAAGTTTATTTTCTGACTGAGTACTATTGTAATTGTTAAATATGTCGACGGTACACTACCAGCCACTGTTCGAATCCATATTTTCTCGAGTCCATTCATCGGGTGTCTGGAAGAGATCGCTACCATGCGGTAAGACCGCCAATTGTATAATACAATATAATAATGTTTCCAATCATACATTGTATATGTATACTCTCGCTGTGCAATAAAGTGTATCTATCAATGTTTACTTTCGTTTCCTTCTAACAGAACTAACAAAATGTATTAAATTGATGTTTCCGTATGTTCTTAACCTCTTAGTATGTTATGAAATCTTATAGAAGTTTTCAAAATGTGTAACTCCTTCACTTTGTTCAGGCCAACTCCCAGCAAAACAAAGATATTTATGACTGGTTAGATTGAAACGAATCATATATAATACCTGCTGGCACACATGGCTGGTGATATGAACCGTCAAATTTACAGGTAAACGTTAATCGATGTATGGCCGGGAAGCGATATTGGCGCCTGGCCAAGCCTCAATTCAGTTCCAATCACATTCGTCATACGTACGTCGTACATGGTACATGCTCCCACGGAATAAAGAGCCTACATAAATATACTTACCAATTTACCTATTCGAGAATTTTAATTAGCTTTACAACACTAATTAGAATCTCGGCATAGTCTTTAGAGCTTATTGGTCCAGATGTTGTTGGCATTTCTGATGTGAAAAATCACTAAACTAAACTAATTTGACAGGAATACAAGTATTGCCATCCTTATTTAACATCGCACGTGGTAAAGGGATAGCAAGACTTTTAGTCCTGTCAAATTAGTTTAGTGATTTGGTACAACAGAATTAGCACTATTGTGCAAAATATTCACTAACACTCATGTACACTTTGTTTTGTATTAATAGTTGGAATTGCGCTGCATTTTTACATCGTGCCTATTTATCAAAAAAAAAACAGCGTTGCTTTCGCATTAATAATATTAAGTGTGGATTGTCAATCCATATATGTCAATTCTGGCAAATATCTGCCCAATTGGTATGCACTAAAACTGAAAACTGTGACACAAAAAGTATCGCTTTCAGTATCGAATCATGCACTTTGAAATAATTTAACAGCCACGTGCCGCCGACCAATTAGTTAAATTATCGCTTTAAAATATGCAATATACCACTTACAGCATTAATTGCTGGTCTCATAATTAATTAAAATACCTACGATACGTTTGTGTTTTCATTATTAATTTGTCATATTATTATAATGTCATATCATTGTCATTATGTATATCAAAATTATCACTTAAGTTCCCTTAAAGCCTACTCTCAGAATAAGGACGCTCGAAGCTCGTAGCTTAGTCCATATTCTAAAGGGTTATAATAAAAATGCAACTGGTCGCTGTCTGTATATGGAAGACATAATTATGAGAAAACCTATCATTGGGAGCCTTTATAAATTCATTAGAACCCAAAACCATGATTGTTATAGTTTTTGTTTTTTTTTGTCTGTGCACAGTAATCTCAGAAACGACAAAGCCGATTGGGATACGCTTTTTACTAATGTATTTTGGTAGGCTTCACTCAATATTATTTTGGTTAATTTTAATCAGATCATTAACAAAAAGTTATGTAAGTTGTAAAATCATACAATGGCGCTTCATTAGCCTTATAAGTCCATACGTACGAAGTCGCGGGCACAGCTAGTATATAATTTGTAAAATGTATATCACTAGCTCCCTTCCCTGTGAACTTCACGAGCAATAAGTGGTTTTTGAACTGCTCTGTATTATGTCTTTTAGACTATTTCATTCTTCAATCAAAAATTCTCAATTGATGTCAGGGAAAAATCTGGAGCAGATAGGCAACTAAAAAGCCTTTCGATGACTGAAATCGTTTCAATGAATGAAGAACAAAGCACACAAAGGAAGTTATTAATTTCTTTGATTCAAGTTTCGCTTCATCTCGCACTAGCTCTTAAGCTATGTCTAATTCAAGGCCCCTTCCTTTCAATATAAACCTCAGTTTTTCGGAAAGCTTTTTAATCAAGCCTTGTGTCCCAAACTAGTATCATTCCAGGTACTAGTAAATACGCCTCTTTGCAATGGCTACTTGTATGGGATCCAATCTGTGTAAAGATGCTCCAATACCCTGGGGTGAGGAACAATTGAGGCTTTACGTAAAATCAAAACAGCCCAATAACAAGGCAAGCCTACTGTACAAACCATACAGTTCAAGATTAAAGGCCAAGTAGCCATCTGAAACACAGACTGAAACGAAATAAAAATAAGAAGCATTCACTCGAAAACAATTCAATTACACATCTATAGAGCTCCGAGCCGAGTACACTTCAACTGACAAAATACAGAGAGAAATGAAGACGGATTACAGCTTACAAAAACAAGCGAACGAAAAGAAATGTTAGAAAGAACACGCAATGAAAATTGAGGGCAAAAAGGGGACTTCGAAGCATTGTTCAAGCGTGAGGGAGCTGAAATTGACAGCCCCATTTCAGTGCAGTTATAATTAAGGCGCTGTCGAAGGTACAGGTGCGAGTATTTTCTACACTTTGATTGAGAATTTGAAATAGAGAGATTGTCCGCTATATCTCAGAGTAGATAATATACTACGTAGAAGCAATATACACAAAACAACAATAGCGACACAGTTTTAAACTTCTGCGACTGTCACCGTTTCCTATGTATTTTGTTCAAAGGGTTACGCCAAATAACATTATTATTTTTATTAAATATCATAGGTAGATTACTACTGACCTAACAGCAGAATATTTGGAACTTGCTTGGTATGTACTTCTTCTGAATACGTGTTAATTTGCGAATAAATATTATTAAGTAAATCCTGCGTGTACTGAGGTTTATATTGTTCTGTTAAAATTAAATATTTATTAGAACATACTGACTGTTACCCGCGACTTCGTCTGCATTTGTTTAAAGACAAAGAAATAATAAAAATATAGCCTATGTCCTTCTACAGGATATAATCTATGTCCTTGTCAAATTTTATTAAGATCCGTTCAGCCGCTTAGACCTGAAAAGGTAGCAAACAAACAGACTTACTTTCGCATTTATAATATTAGTATGGATTTTCTAACATAAAACCTTAACCCTTCATTTGTTATATAGTAGCATAATTTAATAATACTCATCTAGCTATATGTCGGTCATTTCTCAAGAAAACCACAAGCTAAGTGTTAGAAGACGCAAGTAGTTTTCTAGCGTGAAATTGCACCGCGCGCACCCCGGGGAACGCGGTCGTGACGTCCCGACGTCGCTCGTAACGTTATTCATTTCACGGAGTCCTGTGAGGTCGCCGCCCTAATGTGATGGCCGAGGGGAGAAGCTACTGTTGCAGGTGTACACCTAATTGTAGGAATCGATTTTCATATAGGCCTCCGGTGTGGAAATTTTATGACGAAATTAAAAGCGTAACGCTTGAGCGGGCTACACAGTTACACACGTTCAGTTTTAACAGCACAGTTTTAACTGTTCAGTCGAACTGTGCAGTTATAACTGCAGTTATAACTAGTGTCTACACACGTTCAGTTTAGAACTGCACAGTTGTCAGTTTTTCCTACACACCTTCAGTTTTAACTGCACAGTGCGACTGTACAGTTAAAACTGAACGTGTTTAGCACGCTTTACACTGCCAGCAAAGAAGTGAGTTGTCGGTAAAGCAGTAAAGTTGAAGTGTCGCTGTCGGTAAAGCAGTCAGTTGTCGGTAAAGCAGTTAGCTCCAGTCATGTGTTGGAGCTGACGCGCACCCACTTCTTTTTCTACAAATTATAGCTACTACATGTGCCTTCCTAAGATGTATTAAGAATGTTTACAGAACAATCATAGTATCAATTTTAAAAAGCTTTAGTGCTACGTGCTTTTATCTTTAAATTATTGTATAATTCAAATTCCATAAGTCTTTTCGTTTCCCGAATTAAGGACAGTCACTGCACTTTTTGCACGAGTGATTGTTACTACATGACTGTGTGTATACATAACACCTAATAAAATACTCAAAAACGATTAACAAGTTACCAAACAGCGTGATGACTTACAATGAAGTGCTTTGTTGAGATTTGAGGAGTACGCTTGTTACGCTAACAACCTAACTCGACGATAGTCCAAATGTTTCAGGAGAGATTGTTAACAAACTCAAATATTATATCATCCGATTCAAACGTGTAACGGGCCCCTTCTATTCGATTGTAAGGTATTCAGCTAAGCCAATTAATGCAGTTACAGCCCGGTTACTGTGCCGTGCGCTAACGAACAGAAGATAATTGAACAGAAAGGACATAGGCCAGTGTAGTCTGTCTTATATTTCAACTTACATGATAATTATGATGTGTTTACAAGCAAACATTAACTTCTGATAAAACAACTTTTGATTAATGTAGAAGTAGCAAAAGACGTGTGCTAGAATAGGGAATATGATGGCACTCTAAATTCTCCATCTACCGAATGGAACATGGCGTGTGCCGCGTGTGGACATGTATGTATGAATGTAATTAAACACTTAATTAGAAGACGATTCGTGGCCTATATCCCAAACAGTGTTTCGATGGGGATACCCATGTAGCTTAATAAAAGATTAGCCACTTATGCTACGAATATTTTACTTAGAAAACCAGTTAGAATTCCTTTTCAGAATTTCTATGAAAGTTTCTGAACCGGTAACGTTGCAAAAGATTAAGTATTAACTGTGTGTTAAGTAGTACCTGTTCTGTGCTATGATATTTGAAAAACTGCACACTTGTTTGTTAGGAAATCTTTTTTTTTATAAATTAAACGTAATCTGTACCTAAATCCAATTTGTAAATAAAACGGACACAAACTCGTCCGAAAGCTTATTGTGAGCGCAAAATAATTCTACGCGACAACGCGACAATACAGTGCTTACGTTTTGCCGAGCGGAAAATTTACAACGAAATGTAATTACCGTAATCTTTAGAATAGCTGAGAGAATGCCAGCGATGTACGTAATATATACTTGCCGAATTATGACGTAGGCAGATGATCCCAATGAGACTTAGATGGTAACACCGAAGATGCGGTCAAGACCCTTTAGTATTTTTACTACGTCACTTGTATACATATAATAATTTACTATAGTGCTTTGTTTACAAGGGTTGCTTTTTACCTTTTAAGGTACGGAACCCTAAAAAGAGTAGGTTCTATGTTTATAAGTTCAATTTTTTTATACTAGCTTTTCCCGCGACTACGTCCGCGTTGAGCTCAGAGGAACCTATTTTTTCCCGGGATACAAATATTTAAAAGGCTTCCTATGTGTTAATCCAGATTATAAATTATCTGTGTTCAAAATTTCATCCAAATCCGTTGAGTAGTTTTTGCGTGAAAGAGTAACAAACATCCATCCATCCATCCATACTCACAAACTTTCGCATTTATAATATTAGTAGGATTCATCACACTTCTTAACATGCATAGAGAATACTGCAACTGCAACTCTACTAAAGTTGATGTGACAACTTATCAAAAACTGAGTCTCATGCTGCAACGGGAGTCAATTTGTCAAATCTGAAAAAGTAGCACAAAATATGGGCTTCGCGAAATAGAATCTACACGAATTCACTCCAACCGAAATGTTCTTTCAGAAGTCCCGCAGATTTGCATCCGTGCTGCTAATTTAAAACAAGGAAGCGCCATTAAAAGCATACCTTTCCATATCGTGTAAACCACTTGCAAATTTATTCAGGACACTCATTCCACCACTCATCAAATAATATCACAGTAACACTTGCATTGACCAATTTTCATCTCTACACTGTTGCGTCAGAGTGCTATTTGGTTTGGTAAATATTTCAATTTGAGTATTATTCTAGCAATTTGCATTGCACTGGTCGTTATTGGGCGGACTGAGTGGTAGAGTCCTATGGATTTTGAGTAATCACATATTTAGAAGTATAGTACTGCATTGGAAATGAAAATACCTACCTATACATGCTTATATTATTACTAGCTTCTAACCGCGACTACGTCCGCATTGAGCTTAGAATCTCAGAGGAACCTAATTTTTTGCCCGGGATGAAAACATTTTCCCGGGATAAAAATCACATTCCCAGGATAAAAAAAGCTATCCTATGTGTTAATCCAGGTTATAAATTATCTGTGTTCCAAATTTCATCCAAATCCGTTGAGTAGTTTTTTGCGTGAAAGAGTAACCATCCATCCATTCATCTACCATCCACTCACAAACTTTCGCATTTATAATATTAGTTTGATTAGTAGGATTTAATTACATACCGTACACGACTCTCTAAGCCGTGTACGGCTAAGTCCATGTCTATGTCTTCTTCTCTTATCAATTTGTAGTTTGCTATTAATTTCGTTGATGGAGCGTAGCGTTCAAACCGTTACTGCTCGGCTCCCTTATTCTCAGGTTTTTATTAGATTTTCCTTTCAAGCCAGACAAGAAGAGTAAAATATTTTTATATAATTAAATAAAAGGAAAGTGAACAACAGGAAAATTGCTAATGGGATGGTCCTTGATGTTGTAAGTAAACACGCTCTGGCCAATATTCTAATGAGCACGTTTACAGTTACTATAATGGCATACTAGGTATGGCGCCTTTAATATATAACAAAATACCACGGAGCATTAAAGTCTTAAATGTAAATCAATTTAAGGACCATCTTCGTCAATATCTAGCTGAGAAATGTTACTATAATATAAATGAATTTCAAAATTATTAAAAATATAGTCTGTATAGTTAGTTAACAATGCGATTGATAGTCCATACCTGCTTAATAGAATCTGCATCAAGGTGCCATATAGAGTACCACGCCACACCTGCCCTCTGTTCAACATCCCAAGATACCGAACTAATCTCGGCAAACAATCACCGGTCGCTAGAATGTCCAAGGAATATAATAATATTTCTAAGGACTCTGAAGACATAGATATATTTAATAGTACTCTAAGTAGTTTTAAAAAAAGTATTTATACCAAGTTACTCCAAACTTTGTGAATTATTTGTTATGTTTTAATTTTATGATTTGCCTGATCACATTTTACTATGTTTTATTACATCACATTTTATTAGTCTCCTTAGTTTCGATTTAGCTTTTGCCTTTTTTATATTAAATAACACGTATTAAGTGCACTATTTAACAAAGTAATTGTATTTTACGAACGCTGTGATTTCCTATAATTGAGGAAACTTATTGATTTTGTACTCCTGTCTAGCTATAAGACTTTCATTAAGTGTTTCTTGTTGGAAATCCATAATAAAATAAATAAATAAATAGAGCAATAGTTAAATAATAATTCACTAACAAGTACAGCATCCTCTAAATTTGTACGCCCCCGGGGTAAAGCATGTAGCCACTATGTAACTACCTAGCACCATTATTGTCACTCATGTCGAAACAAATAATAATTATATTCGAATGTAATTGAAGATCTTTTGAAGATGAACATTTTATATTCCTTGATAATATATCGCGTACGTCTTCATAATTTGACCACCGTCTTGATACCACCTAGCAATAAAAACGTAGGACGAAATTATAAATTATCCATTTATTTATACCCTTTCCGAAGCTTCAATAATCGTAAATAATTTAATTTCAATTGAATATCTTCGTTGCAAATTCTACGAACATGTTCGTTAAGAATTTATTAAAATCTTAAATATGCAAACATCTCATCTAGCTACTGATTAACTCTATGATTATGATTAACTCCGATTGGGGGAAATTCACGTAAATGTACCTTTGTGTAACAAAAAATTACTAAAAGAAATAATTATTAAAAGTCCTTTGCAAAATAGTTATATTCTCGTATAGTCGAAATTAAAATATAATCGTTTTACATTAATATTTTTTTCTATCTGAACATGTCAAGAAAAAATCTTTATCTTACTATACTTTGGTGATCAACCGTTAGAGTAATACGTCACCCGACAACCTAAGCCACATGTCAACACAATAATTGCTTACTATAGTTACGGCCCATAGCACATAGAGCCCCAACGGGGATGCAGATTTTAATATTAATAGTCAGTTAGCAGTTTTTCAAACTAATGCCACTTTGTTTCGTGGTCGTTATATGATGCGACGTGCATATAGAATTGCGTAACAATCACAAAGTATTGTGCTCAGTGCTAAATGGTGAATACGACTATTCCAGTTATACAAAAAAAACAAATTAGTGATATCCCTGGTATTGCTAGCGGGCACCGTAGCCTATAGCTACGGTGACTGCTTATAATCATAGTCCGTACGCTTATGTGCCACGTTAGTGGTATAAAAAACAATTAATATATATTGTTTTAGAGTGTACTATTCAGGGTAGTAGTATCTGTTCATACAAACTGTCAGGTAATATTACCAACCATATAAGTAATTAATTCGCGTCGTACAGTTAGTAAAACATTGCCTTCAAAAGGAAAGACACCCGATCACACAAAATAGTAAAAAAACTATAAGTTACGTTTGTTCGTTCGCAACCCGAACAGCTTTACTTTTTAAATAATGCCTATGTAGCTCGTTTCCCTGTTGCTAATAGTGCAACGATTAAATACAACCAGTGCCCGCGTTAGGAGGGGCGTGATGGGGCGACGTCCCAGGGCACCAAATTTGTGGCGACACCAGATAAAAAATCTAAAATAAAATAAAATAAATGAGCACCAAAACTTTCTACGTCCGTGCCGTTGGCGCCAGGTAACGCTAAAGGAAATATTAAATTCGTAATACAAGTTAACAGTGGTTCCTCAAAAAATGTATACACTGTACAAATGTATACTGACGGACATTGTTGTTTTCGGTTTTCATTCAAAGAGGGCGCTTTACAAATACAAATACACTTTATTGCCCACCACAAAGTAAAATAACATGTTTAACAGAAATAGGCAGATATAGAGTAGTGAGGACAACAGGCGGTCTTATCGCTGGAGTGGTCTCTTCCAGACAACCTTAGGGTACAGACAATGGTGAAAGGGAGACGAACGATAAAGCTTTATGTAAGAGTCTCCCCTATATCAAACTCGATGAGCAACCAAGAGAATACAACCACTATGAGCACAAACCAGTAAACCGGACCTACGCATATATTCAAGAAGTTTTATTTTACCACTACGCCCATCAAGATCTGCTGCTGACTGCTTCCACTTCCAGGAGACGAGGACCCAGTACGGTGTCATACATACTCTATAATGATTTCCTTAAGTGGGCGCCACTAAATTCATGGCCGGGGCGTCAGAGGCCCCAACGCCGGTACTGAATACAACATAAACAGTATATAAACACTGGTGGTGCCGCAATGAGCCATGGAGATTCTAGATCGGATAGCGTATCGCTAAAAGCGCACGAACCCTCTAACCGCGGTTTCGTGCTCGGCCGCGTTCACTTAATTATTGCTTTGTTTAACTTCATCTGACTAGCGTATTATGTGGTCAGCTCTACAACGTCTAGTCTTAACACTGGCTGGTTGATATTTAAAATTATTGAATTTAACCGAATTAAGAGCTTAGAGGCTGAATAAACAAACGACATTCAAATTTTAAATAATAGAGGTCTAACTATTGAGGCGTCGCTTGTAAAATCGGAAGCCACTCAAAATTAATGTGACATCCGATTTGACGGCGTTTCAGTATTCAGTCATAATACTCGGACGTTGTGAAAAAAATACCAATACTTGTACGTAGTATATTATCTACTCTGAGCCAATACTGATAATTGACTTCTTTTGTATGAGTCCGTTCCCATATTAAGAAAATATCAAATGATTTTAATTATGTTATTTTAGGGTAGTTATTACTTGAAGAAGGAGATATTGTAAACTTTCTTAAACTGCAATATTTTATATTAACGTATTTATTTTTCAACGACTTCTCTACTCCTGAGCTCGCTTTTTTTTAATGGTCTGTCACTCAAATAGAAAAGGTTTCCTAAATTATACTGTACGCTTAGTACGTTAAGTTATTGGATTGGCAGTGACATAAACCCGTGCGTGGCGCCTGACTGACGTCACTCTAGGTCTAGCTTCTAACTATTGTTTGAACGAGTTTAACAGTTCCGACATGCGATATCCCTTAGCTTTCTGCAGCGCTGTTGACTGGAGTAGCTATATCGGTATATTATAGAGCACTCTGTATACTGACAGGATAGGTAACTGAGAAGATACTTACGATACGCTTACGAGTTTTTTTATCGTTAACTTTCTATTCAAATCATTTTGGAATAATGGCCAGTTACATAACACAATCCAGGGTAGTAAAAAGTTAAACTTTAGGTAGTTTAAACGTCATTTTTTTATTAAATTATAACTATGGAGTAGTATAGAGGTCAATTTGGCATCATTAAATAAGTTATAGCTGTTTTCCCGCGACTTTGCCTGTGTAATTATATAATGTAAAGCCTGTATGTTACTCAGTGAAAATGGAGCTTTCTAAATTCTGACGGAAAAATATTTTTTGAAATCGGACCAGTTGTTCTAAGTTGATACGCTACACACACAAATACAAATATTTCCTCTAAGTATAAGTGTAGAGTGTAGTGTAGATTATTTTCGAATGATAGGTAATAGCCACAAAGCTTTCTGAGCTTTAAGATGAGAAATTATCTTTTCGTCATTGCATGGATATAAAGGACTATATAATATAAATTCATTCAAACTCAACACAACTTACAATATCAAATCGACCGATTTTCCTACCTTTGCGTAACAAAACGTTTTTGGTTAACTGTTCCATGTTTTCCTAATCCGTCGTTTTAAGTCATAAAACATACTAAAATATTTTACGAAGTTTACGTTCTCAAGATCTAAAATCGTACGATTCCCCGGACAGCACTGATAAAGACTGCACTAGACCATATTCCCATTTCCAGGCAGACGTGCCAACCGGCGAGTGACAACGGCGGATATTGAAACCATACACTTTGCGTGCACCGTGCACGCTCAGACGGCTGTATTCAGCTTGATGTTTTTATCGACACACCTACTTGATCACAATGTTATGAGTTAGCATGGAATTACATTTTATATTTTACACTGATAAATGGCTAGAAACGAAGAAAAAAAATGCAGAGCATTGAGTTCAGAGAGAGAGAAGGGCCGACGAAACTATTAAATTAAATAGTGGAATATGAAATAGGTATCCGCCGAAATGTTTTAGGGTTGTCAACGCGCAAGTTATACCCCTCTGGTGTTGCAAGTGACTGTGGTAACTGCTTACCACAAGCGGGCTGCATAATTGCTGGCCACCTTAAATAGTTGGGTTGTGAGATAATATATTTTATCAATTATCATAATGGTATATTTGGGGTCGGTAACGAGCGAGCGAGTGATGCCCCTGAAAAGCTACATAGCTACGGAAACCAACCAACATGTGGACCACATTTGCAGCCTAAAACAATCTACTTTAAGATTTTATTATTGGTCTTTAAAAGTATATCGCAACCCCAAAATGATAAAACAAAGCTATATAGATAAGTCGCACGTAACAAACCGAATGATCCCACAGAAATAGGGTGTAAAGTGAATAAGAAAAGCGGATATTATTTGATCGTGTGATATATCACGCGGGATTGGGGGCCGGAAAACAAACTCACTGCGATATCCAATGAAAAATCAATCCATCAAACCCAATAAAAGAACCAAGAGCCAGTTATTACGTTTTATAGATAGCCAGCCACATATAGTTCTGTTATTTGAAACATTAGGTACCCAGAATTATCGACGGCGTGTAGAGATTGTTGGATCAATCAGACAGGATTTAGTTCTTAGAATTATAATATAATTTAAGCTAATTGTCAATAATACAATAGCGTTGCTTACAAATTATCAAATACTTGTTTTCCCCCGCTGCTTCGGCCTGATAAACTCACATTCGGAATTCGAATATTAGTATGGATGACTGCCATGTTATATTTAGAATATTAGGTATGTATTCAGTTACCTACTATTTTGAGCTGATTTCTAATCGTTTAAAAAAAAACTTGTTATAAATTTATTCCTCAACCTCTTCAGACGTTTGAAAGCGTATTTTTAGCAACAATTTTAAAATTTTTGTTTACAGTTTTTTTAGTAATGCGTACAAGTAAATAAAACGTTTAATCCATAAACTTACATGAGTGACATCTAAACGTTTCTGCTGTCAATAGCCGACAGCCGGTCGACTGTCAATGTCATAATAAGTATTAGTACTGACTGATCGTATGTCTGCGTACGGTATTTTATTTTGTTTTGTTGTCGCTCTCACTCTCAACTGAAGATTTTAATTTTTTAAAGCTCTTCGCAACTGTTAGTTAAAACAGTTCAGTTTCTGTAAAACAATTAACCTTCTTTTTCGGACTTATGAATTTAATTTTACGAAGTAAGTTCTTCAAATCTATTGAGTTGAAATTTTCTATTTAAGTAAATTTAGATCTGTACAGCTAAGCAAAATGGTTAGCTTTCTTATTTAGGTAGAAATTTATAAAAAGTATTCGTAACTTTTATTCTGACGCCAAATTGTTATTTGGTTAAAGATTCCCTCATAATACAAAGGACAATGTCATCTATGCAAGGAGTGGTTGCTGAAAGTATAAGCAACAAACTGAAGACAATATTGGGAGCTAAACATTTGGATGTGATCAATGAATCATATATGCACAATGTTCCCAAAGGGGCAGAGACACATTTCAAAGTAGTGGTTGTGTCGGATAAGTTTGAAGGTCTGCCTTTAATCAAGGTAGGAAATACCCCTGGTGTTGTAAGCATCCAGTAATTTGTTTGTGACTTAAGTGGTAGAAAGAATTGCTTAGTATCAGGTGGAATATATGCTGTTTTGAACTTTAGTGACAAAAGGAGTAATTTGTAGTGACTGTGATTTTTTGCACCAAAAATTCAGCATTGTCAGTATATATATTTTTTATATTGCAGAGGCATAGACTAGTGAATGATATCCTCAAAGAAGAACTTCAAACTGGAGTCCATGCTCTATCAATAGTTGCCAAAACACCCCAACAGTGGGAGGCTAGTGACAAGGTGGTGGAAAGCAGTCCTTCATGCCGAGGGGGTTTTGGTAAATGAATTCATGAAGATAATTAGATAAAATACAAATTATAAAAGTATACTTAGAAAATAAATTATTTTCCTATTTTTGTTTTTAATACTGGTATTTTTCTTATATTTTTATGGTATTTATTTGTTCACTTTTCATTCTTATTTATATTATGTATTATGTATGATGAGGCATCTGGTTGATTGATAATAATACTTTGATTAATTCAGAAGATATTTTTCCTGTGATCAATGGGCACCTTTGATTACTTCATTTTATTTGAGATTAATCAACATGATCCAAATGTAAAAAATATATACATTTGTATGCCATGCCTACTATCATAAGTGATATTTAATTATGATGATAATTAATTTAATTGCATGTAAGTTATGATTTTTAAGATAATACAAGTATATTTTAATAATGTCATGATATTAGCTTTTCACAGGCAAAGCATATATTTATACAGCACTTCTGTGTGGTCAAGAAGACTGACCTGCAATGACCTGGGCACAACTTGCACACTCTATTTGCTAGTGCTCTAAGTCAGGCAGGGGAAGTCAAGTCAAGAGGGACATAATTATACCAATAAACCTGAGCCAAAGGTTATGTTTGCTATTATAAACCAACTTGCTATGACCGCGACTTCATTCTTGCGACACAGATTTTGTTCACAAACTCATAGTTAATAATATTATGTGTAACACTATTTATTTTTCAAAAATAAGAGGAGCTATGTTACGCGTTATACCGTTAGCTATCTGCCAGAAAGTCCAATTCCAAACGGTTCAGCTGTTTCGGGGATTAGCCAGAGCAAACAGACACAAAATAAGTTTTTTTGCGCGAAGTCTATGCATTTATGATGGACCGAATGATACACCAAGGTAGGCACGTGACGCCCTTACGTGGCGATCCCTTGAACTTCGCTATATCTGTATTCTACTGAACCCCAATTGTACAGAAAATAAAATAATCAATATTTTATTATTTAAATTTGTTTATTACTCAGTAATAACACATTTTTATCATATACATCAGAATCATTACATACACGATATACATCAATAGTGTTAATGTTGCATTCTCATAATCATACCGTCACAAACTACAGGTTTATAACCTGTCAGACTACTTGCCTATTGCCTACGAATAGGCTTTTCATATTAATTTTAATGACAAGGGTTTTAAATATGTCTTCTCTCACATGATTTGTGGTTTTCTACATGATTTGATATAATATTCGAATGAATGGTAACATTAGATAAGAAAATAGTCTAATACCGATTTAATATCATTATTAATTGCTCTTAATAATTCAGCTTATGCAATTAAAGACTTACGGAATGCTTGCTCAGTCTGCCCTATTATGATTACAATAGTTAAGCTTAGTATTTACCGATTTATAATACCAAATACCTAAAAGTGTACTTATATAGCCCTTCTATATACGATTAATAGTTTTTATTAGGTAGATAAGCAGGATTGTATAATTTATCAATACACCATGCGGAATATTAAAATGACTTGCCTATATTAACACTCGAACTACAAATACAATGAGAAAGAGTGATGGCGCGTGTCATTTGAGTTTAGTATTAGAGAATAATAAATGATCTTCGGGTCTACACTCAATTGGCCGGAGCTAAAACAAGAACAATCACATGGTGTGAGGCGTCACGAAGATTCGTAAGCCGATAAATTGCTGCAAGCCAAATTAAACTGTGCGTCCATGAGAATTCAAATTTCGTAGTGTTAGATTTTCTTAAAATACTAGAATGTACTAGACCAGTCCATATGTAATTAGGTCGGTGACTATAAGCCTAAAATGTTAATATCCGTATATAAACTGTAGTCCATTGTTATATCGACACATGTGACATTAACACGAAACACGTTCTCTCACACAATCACACCGTTTCAAAAACGGTGTTAGTTGTATCAGAGATTGAAGTTGTCCAGCCGCAGCTTCCCTTCATTCTCTGTCAAGTAGAGTAAATCGGCCATGGTTTGCTCGCATATAGCTTCCTCCGCCTTTTCTGACATCTATAAAAAAAAACCAATTAAGTTTATTTCTTAAGTAAATTAAGTACACAAGCTAAGATATTTGATAAAACAGTTATTTAACATTTTTTCACATTTTCACACTTCACACACTTTTCCCTTGCCTACCTTAAAAAACAAAATGTCTGAACAAAAATATTCTTTTAAAATTATGCGAGTAAATTGCAAATTTATTCAGTCTTTCGCCCCCGTAATTTCAGGGGACTTATATCGATTGAAATGAGACGATAATCAGATGCAAATATCATTACGCGTCGGTAGCGACGGGCAAATCCAATTATCAGCACTCAATAGAATTATTGTACTTTCATCTAAGATAAGGAGTACTATATCGATATATCATATTGATCCAAGCACCCAGACGGCATACCCAGATAGGCAAACCTGTTTGTCACATAAATATATGCCCCGGGAATCGAACCCGCGACCCCTAGAGTAGCAGTCAAGCATACTAACCACAAGTCAACTCATCGAAGTCAAGGTTAACTTACCGGCCGGTACTTGAATTCGCTCGAGGGTGCAAACTTGAAGTTAGGTCCAAAGTTAACGCTGACAGTGACATTCTTATGCAAAGAAACCGTCGGGTAGTAACACCCCTGGTAGATGTCCGCGAATGCCTCCCCCTGACACTCGCCGTTCTTGAAGAAGTATATCTTACTGCCCGGCAAAGGCTTGAGGTTGTTCAGAGATTCCTGTATTTTGTCCTTGTCTTCGTAGTACAAGTGGCTCTTGAATTTTACTAAAGGCTGAAAGAGACAAATAGTTAGGCAGGTTCATTAATTACCGCATAGGAATGTATGTTATATACGGAAGTGATCTTGATTAGATGAAAATAACATCATCCATTTTGGTCCAAATCTTAAAGTGCCGGCCAACGCATTCTTTTGTATATTCTGTTAGAGCTTGCCTCTCATAACATTTATTACTACGGCACCAAAACTATAGGACCTTTGTAGTTGATTTTATTTGAGTTCGAAAATCTGAATTTTCATACATTTTGTTGAAAATAGGAATTTATAATAACCAAAACAAATTAAATGTCCTGTAATGTCCAACTTTGGTGACATAGGAATAAATGCTCAGACGGACAAGCTCTAACAGAATATACAAAAAAAATGCGTTGGCTGCCACTTTCAGATTTGGGCCAAATCTCTATAAAACATGGATGATGTCATTTACTAGTTAAAGAAAATTGCGCATACATTGCTAATAAAATTACTCATGGCGGTAAAATAAAAGCCCTGCGTGTTTGCCCACAGGTAAAGTACACCATTAGGTTCTTCAAGGGTGTGAAGAAATTTAGGCTGGTTACAAAAGTCTATAGGCTATGGTAACTGCATCAAGTGGGCTGTAAGCTTAATACATAAAGAACGCTATGCAATATGGTAACAGCTCAAAATCAAAATCAATAATCATTTATTCAGTTTAGGCCCTAATAAGGCACTTATGAAGGTCTAAATTACCACCGGTTCGGAAAAAAAGCCACCTGAGAAGAACCGGCAAGAAACTCAGTGCTCTGTCTTTTTTTTCATGTAACAATGCTACGCCGAATAAAAAGATTGATGAATGTCAAAATAAGCCAAAAAAGTGTGCAAGTCAAGAAAATGGCGCTCTATACTCTCCGCCTACCCCGCGGAGACCAGGCGTGTGATAATGTATGTGACAGTTATTGCCATTCATCACTTCATGTCAATCATTGAAAATCTCATAATAAAAATTAAAAAAAAGTATTTCGATGTTATATAATAGTAACTGACCCTATCTTTATAAGTGCTGGGTGTATACTTGGTGGTGGCGCTGTCCGGCAACACCACCAGGAAGCCGAGGGTGTCTCCCTCGCCGTAGCCGCTGCTGTAGTGCTTGCCGCGAGATTCGTGGAACCTGGAAACACGTAATAACAACTCCTTTATTTACTGTACTAATTGGTTCCCAAAAGTGAGTGACTTCCAGATGTACTTTCAAATAGCCCTGACTCTATTAGAGCCCTTATAATTAGATCATTGGTCAGTCTGTCATATTTTCTCAGCACTAATTATTAGGAAGATATCGCTTACCTGTTTGTAATAGAAGTGACTAGAGCCTAGAATTTCAGATAGCAATGACTCTCGTGCTTGAAAATAACACAGAAGTGCTGTTGTTGTGAAGCTGTAAATGAGATGTTTTTGTATCCGCTACGCCAGCTGTAGCTGAACTTGTCGTAGCCGAGCGGCGTCTGCGGGTAGTAGGCACCTGGTGCCTTTGCGGCTACGCCAGCTGTAGCTGAACTTGTCGTAGCCGAGCGGCGTCTGCGGGTAATAGGTACCTGGTGCCTTTGCGGCTACGCCAGCTGTAGCTGAACTTGTCGTAGCCGAGCGGCGTCTGCGGGTAATAGGTACCTGGTGCCTTTGCGGCTACGCCAGCTGTAGCCGAACTTGTCGTAGCCGAGCGGCGCCTGCAGGTTGGCGTAGCGCCGGCCCCAGCCCAGCCTGGCCGCCGCGCCCTCGGGCAACTCCTCCACGCTCGCCTCCCAGTACCACGCGCCGAGAGACACGCCTGCCAACACATCTTCACTTTACACTTACCATCTAACAAAACGCTGATCCATCAAGTGGTTTAAGATACAGATCATGAACAAAAACTGTGCATTCATACTTTCGGATAATATAAAATCCTTCTTCAGGGGCCAACAGATTAAAAAGAGAACCCTGCGTTGAAACGCCGCAGTGGCCGAGTCAGTATGTGTATGTGTAGTACCGCGCGTGGCGCGCACGCCGCAGTAGCCGTTTCAGTGTGTGTGTGTAGTACCGTGCGTGGCGCGCACGCCGCAGTAGCCGGGTCAGTGTGTGTAGTACCGTGCGTGGCGCGCACGCCGCAGTAGCCGGGTCAGTGTGTGTAGTACCGTGCGTGGCGCGCACGCCGCAGTAGCCGGGTCAGTGTGTGTAGTACCGTGCGTGGCGCGCACGCCGCAGTAGCCGGGTCAGTGTGTGTAGTACCGTGCGTGGCGCGCACGCCGCAGTAGCCGGGTCAGTGTGTGTAGTACCGTGCGTGGCGCGCACGCCGCAGCAGCCGGGTCAGTGTGTGTAGTACCGTGCGTGGCGCGCACGCCGCAGTAGCCGGGTCAGTGTGTGTAGTACCGTGCGTGGCGCGCACGCCGCAGCAGCCGGGTCAGTGTGTGTAGTACCGTGCGTGGCGCGCACGCCGCAGTAGCCGGGTCAGTGTGTGTAGTACCGTGCGTGGCGCGCACGCCGCAGTAGCCGGGTCAGTGTGTGTAGTACCGTGCGTGGCGCGCACGCCGCAGTAGCCGGGTCAGTGTGTGTAGTACCGTGCGTGGCGCGCACGCCGCAGCAGCCGGGTCAGTGTGTGTAGTACCGTGCGTGGCGCGCACGCCGCAGCAGCCGGGTCAGTGTGTGTAGTACCGTGCGTGGCGCGCACGCCGCAGCAGCAGGGTCAGTGTGTGTAGTACCGTGCGTGGCGCGCACGCCGCAGTAGCCGGGTCAGTGTGTGTAGTACCGTGCGTGGCGCGCACGCCGCAGTAGCCGGGTCAGTGTGTGTAGTACCGTGCGTGGCGCGCACGCCGCAGTAGCCGCGGTCGCCGGTGGCGGCCAGGCGGTCCTCGGCGACGCGCAGCTGCGGCGCGCGGTCGTGCAGCGCCAGCAACACGCCGCCCGGGCACATGCAGCGGTACAGCCAGCCCGGGATCGGCTTGCCGCTCCACTCGTTGCTCTCGTCGAATTCCTAAACAACGCACTCATCATTCAATACAGCCCCACACTTGTGATATGCACGTGTGCACTCATTAGTAAGCTCTAAGGGTGGACACACCTATACACTCTATACCTACAGGACTTCAGTCATTCATTGTGCACCAAAACACTCATGAATCAACTCTGCTTTTTTAGTACTAAGATAGAAAACAGGCGTACGACACACCTGATGGTAAGCGATCGCCTGTAACCGCTTGCAATACCAGGGTATCACTAACGCCGGTTGATGGCATTCACTTCACTGTACTAGGAAGAATAAGGGACAAGGAGATTAATCCTCTGTAGTGCTATGGAAACCATACTCAGCGCCGAAACACAACACTCACAAAGAAGTAGTGTTATTTGGCTGCGAACTTCTTTAAGGAGTATCCCGGCATATCTGTATCCGGCGCATCAATGTAGTTACCTGTCGGCACGGTGCGTGAGGGTCTGGCTCGGCGAGGATGTATCTATACCCATCCTTATTGTAGGGGTGCTCGGTAGGGTAGCCATGCGAGGGCAGCTTCAGCGCCGCGAGGTCGGCAGTGCGTCCCTTCTTGCCGACCGGCGCGCCGGTGTCGGCCGCGCCGCCCACAGCCGGCCGCCGCTTGCCCTGCCTACCCTTGACGTTGCCTGCTAGCGGTACTACAAGAAACCAAACATACGTATCTTCAAACACATACTATCCCGCCAAGTCCCTTTAGGGCAGGCAGGGAGAAGTAGTATAGAGCGTGTATATCTCAATAAGCAAAGTATTTTAAAGTAAATATCGAGTTCTAGAATGGTATTCAAGCAGACGCTTTATATGAATAAAAAATAATTAAAACAAAAAACGTTCATGATGTCGCAGAATGACATTAACTAAGTAAGTTAATGTCATTCTGCGACATCATTAACGTATCGACTATCAGACTATTTTTGTATTGAAAAACTAACAGCGCTGCGGCGGTGAAAAGTGGAACTAAAAATTTGTACGACAATTTTGACATTTCGCGAGTTACGTTTCCGAATACGTAGTCGAAAAATGTTCTTTTATCGGCACTGTACTACTACTAGCCTTTTGTCGGAGACATATTCATAACCACGCTATTAACTCCGGCACTAAGGTTTACAAAAACAAGACCAAACAAAGTGTCACTATCGCGTCTTCATAATAGCTATCGATCGAATAAGAATGGCTGAAGGACTTTACCTTTACTTAGAGCGTGTCGACGGACTGACAGTTTTCTGTAAGGTTAAATCTAGGTATGCAAAATTAAGAGTGCATCCACGCGCTTACAATACGCGTGTGATTTGTCAATTCATGAAGGATTAAAAACGTGTCTACTTCGAAACAACGTAACAGTTCTTCCAATGCAAAATTACACGCCCCTCTATATAATTTCACGTGAAGTAGTGTCTTTAGTCACGTTTGAACCTACATAGAATAGAATGCGGTGAAGGCTCGCACAACTTTAGCTTAGACCTTAGAAGCTTTAACAAAATGCTATATTATTGTGCACGTAGGGAGGCGGTAAAAACTACTTTGTACCACATAGTATACTTAATAGCCAACCAAGCCGTTTGGTGCCGGTTTGCTTTCGCAATCGTCACCCGATTACCGCGAAGCCGTCTGATTTTAGCAGCCTATGCATGTTTATTTATTTATTTATTTATTTCTTGGGACAAAATCAATTATGTTATACATTATATATAGAAGCGATTTAAATCAATTATAGTAAACATATAACCAACACCAATAGCAATTGTCACACGTTTTTGTTATGTATATATGTTGCGATTCGAACACGATTAGTACCATCAATTTTATTGTTGTAATTTGTTTATGAACATCGCTAGTCTATTGTGTTACCGAGCATTTATTGACCGACTAGTAATTATTAGGTAGGTACGTAACTGCTGGATGAAGAGATGTAAAGTGCCGCTCTACGGCTTCTTTACTCTATAACTACATCGTAAGAGATGTCTTCTCCGTTATTAACGGAACCCTATTACTAAGACTTCACTGTCCGTCCGTCCGTCCGTCGGTCTGTTAGCGGGCTGTAACTCATGATCCATAATAGGTAGACAGTTAAAATTTTCACAGAATGTGTATTTGTTTCCGCTATAAAAATAAAAAATCTAGTACGGAACCCTCGGTCAATACGGAACGAACGGTCAGTACGGAACTAGGCCAATTTTTTTTATTTGATCTGAGACTACATATAAAAATAACTGTAAATAAGAAAGAAAGGTTTGCTAATGTGACGCCGAGGTTACAGAGGCAGTAAAAAAAAACAAGAACACATTTCAAAATTACTTTCAATTTGTTGATTATTACGTAATGATGATCAATTGTGATATCATAAAAGAACGAGCTTTGTATCATCTAGAGTTCAAAACCTCTATTAAAATGATAAAGATTAATAATATTACACTGTATTGAATGCATGTACATAAAGTACACACTATCTAGAACACTTAAATGTAACGTAACAACATGTCTAAAAAGTTTAAATGAGGAAAACGTAGGTTAGAAACAATTGTGTCGTATAATAATTCGAGGAAAACCACATTCATAAAACCGATCTATTATTACATATAATGGATAGCAACAAGACCTTCAAACAATGGGAACAATAAGGTACATTTATTTGTAGACTAAAAGTATTTAATTTCGAGATAAGCTATCACAATAGACGTGACGGTATAAATTACATAATTTTATTGTATACTAGCTGTCCCGACAGACCCAAGAGAATACAACCGCTACGCTACGACAGACGTTGTCCTGTCTTGCTACGAATTCATATGACAAATAAACCATAGAACAAAGGTCCTTTAGTTTATCCCGAAATTAAAAATAATCTGATTCTTTTTTCAAATTTTATTTTCAATTGAACCTTCTACTGACAATAACAAACAAAAAAAAATTAAGTAGCGAAATAGGCCTAGCTATTTACGTGTGATGCCGTGGCCAAGGAAAATAGGGATTCATTTTTATAGATAGAGTTATATTATTATAGAACGACGCAGACAACAATTTATTCATGGCCGAAGGATGCGTTGGTTCAGCGTAGCAGTAAGTAAAAACTAAATGGAGGAACACTTACAATCCATGTGTATACTATTAACTCCGATAACCGAACCGAATGACTGACAAAAAAAATATGTTATGTACTTAAAGTAAGTAGAGATAAGATAATAGACATCGAGTCAACGGCAACGGTGCAAGCAGAATAGTCTTATTACAATTAGAACTACAAATACGGATGCTATCAAACAATCCGTAACCGAATTTGTTAAAAATAGCTTTACATACATACACATAATACACGTACCTAATACGTACGCAGCTAACAATGTTTCATTAAGTAAACATTTGTCCAAGGCGAATTACGATTCTGATAACAGATAGGCATGCGAACTAATTACGTATTCACCATGTATATAGATTTCTTAAAAATACATAAATGAAAAGAAAAAAAGGAGAAAGACTCACCAGCCATACAGTTCAAGGTAATTCAGAAGTGAACCATTTAATTCTAAAATCAATATAAGAGAAATCGCACGGCTTACGCGACGCTGCCTGTGTATAGACTTATCGGCAAACATACCCACACATGCCCACACTAACGCACATTAGTGTTCATAGAACGCGCGCGTGTGTATGTGTGTGTAGCGAGTGTTTACATACACCGATGCATACAGAACGGAGAACAATGACATTATTCACTACATGTAGTCTAGAGTGATGTATATGCACTGCGGATAGTTTTCAATGTGTTAGTTTTTTCAGAGTTTTGGCACCAACCCAATGGGTTTGTGTCAGTAGTTATGGTGTTGTATGGCACTTGAGATGTCTAAGTTGATCATAAATACTATCTACATTCTATAGTTTAACGATAGTCGTCACTCGTCGAAGCAATCTGTCTATTTTTATCTTTAACGGTATTGTTCTAATTTATTTAAATTAGATTTTTTATACCACTAAGGTGGCAGCTTATAGCTAGTAATACCAGGGGTAATACTAACGAGCTGCCAACCATGTTATGGTGAGGACTCACTATTCTAACAGCACTGGCAACCGCAGTAGCCCAAAACTACGTCAACATCAAAGTAGTGTTATTTAGTAGAAATGGTTTAGGTGCCTCACTTGAATTACAGTTACAATTATATCAGCTAAATCGATCTCTAGATAGAAACTGCTTTTTTTATAGACCGACCGACGTAGTTGGCAGGCCAGTGTCTGCCAGCCTGATGTTAAGCAGTCACCGTAGCCTATAGACTTAACGCTCGAAAAAGTAACTGTGATACGTTGCCTGCTGGCATCACCAGGGGAATTACTGACTCTACTACGGGTAAGATCTACGTAGTAAAAGCCTATTGTCTTTAAACTAATTAACAAAACATAGGGTCTAGGGCCTAGACTCTAGGCTTATGTGGCAAACAAGCTTACGGCCCACCTGATGATAAGCGGTCATCGTAGCTTATCCGTACCCGAAGGGTAAGCAACGGAATCCTATTACTAAAACTTCAATGTCCGTACGTCTGTCTGTCAGTGGGGAGTACTGTACCTCTACCTCATGATCCCTAATAAGTAGCCAGTTGAAATTTCACAAATATGTATTATATATCATTGATAGTATCTGTTGCCGCTATATCAACAAATAATAAAAATGAAGCGATTTAAAACGTGTTAAAACTGTGTCTTCAGTAAGTAAAAAACACGTCAGTTGTTTAAAACCCAAAATACTTCTAGCATGCATCAATAATTCAATACACACACACACACACAGGGCACAGGCGCATCGCACTTGGGGCCGCATATTTACATAATAATGGCTCACGACCATTACCATACATCGGATCTTCAAGTTGGAAGTCCCAACTTGGGAGTGAGAAAAACTTAAACAATCAATACTTCTAAATTCATTGCATAGTTGTGTTTCAGTGCCGGTAGCAGGAACATTGTCGACAACGTTTTCGTATCGCCTTCGACTATTTTTGTATTGAAAAATGAGCAGCGCTGCGGCGGTGAAAAGTAGAACTGAAAATTAGTATGACAATTTTAACATTTCGCGAGTTACGTTTTCGAATACGTTGACGACAATTTTCCTGCTACCGGCACTGGGGTAAGTGAGCATCCACGCCTCCTCTAGAATGTGGTGCGTGCTGGCAGTAAAGAGACCAATTCTTTACATATCACTACATAGTATAAAACAAAGTCGCTTCCCGCTGTCTGCCTGTCCCTATGTAGATCTTAAAAACTACGGAACGGATTTTGTTGCGGCTTTTTTTTATTACATAGAATGATTCAAAAGGAAGGCTTATATGACTGTAAGTGTTTGTGTGTGTAATTCATTTGCTTTGTAGGTATTTAACTTATATGGCTAATAGTCCCAAGCATGAAATTTAGTAATTTATTCCAATGGATTACTTCCAGACGAAACGTTTGACGAAATTTTTGCAGGGTCGGAAACGGGCGCGATAACAGGTGTGGCAAACATTCATAAGCTACAATGACCGCTTACCATCAAGTGTATGGTAAGCTTGTTCACCACCATAGAGCTATAAAAATAGATATCCTTAGTTTTCCACTTACTTGTGGCTATACCCATATCGGTAACCTTAAGCTGTCCCTGTTTGATCATAGCTTCGTAGTTGGGCTTGATGGCGGTCAGTTCCATGTTGTATAACCCAAACATAGGCCCTTGAGTTGCGTCTTCCTCATAAGTAAATAGCACTTGGATGTCTTTTATAAGCGCACGCTGCACCGTTGCATACCAAGATTGAGTTACTCTGCAATAATTGAATTATCAATTCAAGTTGTCTGGTTTTAGTAGCAAGCAGTCTTGCCAATTTTTTCAACAATAAAAATCCCCAAAAGCATACAACTGCTACGAAAAATCCCTTACTTTTTGTGAAATGTGAGTGAAATCAAATGACAGCTTTTAATTTCTTTATGATCAGATTTTTAGTTTTTTTTCCAAATAAAAACCTTCTTGTTTGGGCAAACACATAATCCTTTTCTGCTGTCATTAATAAAAAATAAATCTAGATTTTACTGCTTTCCATGCCAGTTAGAAGGGGTTTTTGGCGGGAATAGACCCAGTGGTTGTAAAAGCTTGTCGCCATAAACTTAAAAAAGAAGAAGAGATAAGAATTTTGTCTCGGAAATTTTGTTATAGTGATCTTAAGTGTGTATTTTATGTGTCTCATTATGAGCAGTAAAGTGTCATTTAGTGACTATAGGAAGATCGGAACTAAAACATATATTATGGCTTCTGGGTGAGATGATTTATCATAATGGTTAACATACTAGCTCTTCTAGCGTAGCAGTTGTATTCTCTTGGCTAGCTCTGACCAAAAGGCCTGATGATTTAATACTGCCCTGGATTGTCTCCAGAAACTCCAATGAGCATTAGAATGAGAAATTTAGCAAGCAGATTTTATTTTGACAAAGCCAACCTAAGTAAGAAAGGATTTTCCAAACTTCAACCCAAAGGGGATCCTAAGTTTGTATGGAGAAACAAGATTCTATTTGATGTTTTTATTCAAAACTTCTGTAATTAAATAACTAAATGTGTGTGTGTGTCTCAACTTCAAACTTCAACCCCTAAAGTTGTGAAATGGGTCAATATATTAACCCAAATTTTAAGCAAATTAAGAATGGTTGGGCAAATTGAGATTACCCGTGAGTTTTCCATTCAAATTGGAGCCGACTGGGGACTGTACCTCCACCTTACAGAAGACTGCAGTCAAATAACACTACTATGTGTAGTGTTGTTTCTACGGTTGCCAGTGCTCCACAAGGATACGCTGCACGAGTAATGATGTTATGGGCTATGTGGACTTCCCAACAGGTCGGCCGTAAGTTTGTGTGCCACTTTATGTAATGTTTAGCAAAACTGTGGGCAAAAGCTAGTAATTTAATATGTATATACCTTCTGGGCATAGTGGTCATGGCTTCCCAATAGTGGTCTATGTAAGGTATGATCTCCCGATCTTTGCTGAATAGCAACTTGTTGCTTCCATCCTTCACACTCTCCTGCTTCAGGTTTGCTATTGCTGTGAGACACATTTGTGGAAATGCTAGAAATAAAGACATGCGATAAATTCAATGAAATAATCTATCTTTCTAGAGCAAATTACCTAAGTACTCAATGATGGTAAGGTAAAGAGACTCAACAAATTTTTGAACTGTTTCTAATGAAGTAAAGGAAGGCATATAATCATTATACTTACGAGCTTGGTTCTTCTTGAATGTCTCCAAGCCAGTTGGAGAGCAATTCTTGCAAATGAAAAGGTAATTCATCATAAAGGGGACCAATTTACCCAACTGGTACCCAATACATGATTCATGGAACCATCTATTGCAAGAGGCACACAATAACTCTGCTATGTTCAAGTTTCGATCTTTACCGCTAAAAAAACAACAAGGTTAAAACATTGATCACATTCGAGATTGAGATGCTTGCCAATAAAATACACACTCACTTACCAGTAACAAGTACCCTGAGATTCATTCGACTTGCTCGCTTTATTTTTCTCCGCACTATCCACCGGCTTTTGAGATTCCATATTTTGTTGTTTGAGAAATATACGGGCAATGGAAGAGGCAAGGTCTCAGTTGCCAAAGTCCCAGCTTTTACGCGGTATATCAGTACAAACTATACTATAGTACCAAAGTTATAATTGATAAATGTTAAAGTGCCTAAGAAAAATGTTCAGATCCACTGGCTTATCTTAGTCTATTTATTTATTTATCGTAAATATATACACCGCGAATAAAACCGAAGCAAGCGAACTAACGCAAAGTAGTTTGGTTATAATATTACTAAATATGAAATGTAAGCTACAACATTAATATTGTAAATTGTAATCTGTGTCTTTACCTATACTGAAACAAAATTACACAAGAAAGAAAGAGAACGTACGATTTATGGTAGCGCCAGGTGGCGGACATTTTAACTTTGGCGGATAGTTTTCGTTCTGAAACAAAAGCAATCAATTTCCTCAACGGAAGTGTTCTAATATATAGACTTATTACCTATTTACTACAAATACTCAAAAGTTCCTACTCTATATCCATATCCATAAAAAAGCCCATTAAGTGACAAATACAAACTTATAGGGTATCACAGCTAAACCAGGCAATAGTAATGTTTATAAAATTACGTTGCCATATCCATAAATAATATGAATCAATCATCTGTCACGTCAAAAAGAACGAACAAAAACAAACAAAAATTCAAATTTGTTGAGCAACCGGGCGCATTGAAAAGTAAAGTATTTTATACGAAGCAACTGACATTTATTGAATCTATATTGCATTAATTTAATCACTCACTCTCAAATCAAGAGAATAAACGGTACAACTCAAATCCAAGACAAACTTAACTAAGTTAATATCATGGATTCTATAACAAGTACCGCAGATCTAAACGTGGAAGTGAAAACAGTTCAAGAAAATGTTCTCTTGGAGATAATAAAGGAACTTTGCAGT
Organism: Falcaria lacertinaria; assembly: GCA_951449985.1. Lineage (NCBI taxonomy): Eukaryota > Metazoa > Arthropoda > Insecta > Lepidoptera > Drepanidae > Falcaria > Falcaria lacertinaria. The sequence continues at coordinate 9,008,392 of OX602117.1, forward strand.
GATGATAGTAAACTAACATCGAAACTGAAGGGAAAGGTCAATAGAATTATCGCTGACTGCGATTTGAGTCACCACACAAGCCTTCATAAACTGAGCACGGCAAATGAGAGCACATCAACAGTTTTGGGTATATATACAAGTCTTATATTATTTCCTTTTTTTACATTCACACAACAGATGCATAAGAGCATGCTGTGTGCCTTTCTGGCCAGTCAAAGAGCATTTGTGAGCTATAAGTCTCATTTGCTTTTTCTAAAATTCATACTGAGTACTTTGTTCATTTGATTTGTAAAAGGAACAAAAAGTTATATTTAAGAACAAAAAATTGCAGATTCAATACAATTATGAGTGATAGAGTGATAGTGATAAATTATATATATAAATTCCAGGATTTATGCACCAAACGGCTGCCGAACTGACCTTTGATGAGCAGTCTGATCTCAACCAGGCTATAATTCAAAAGATCAAAGCCAAGATACCAGCATTCACATTGGAACTTGAGAACCTCAAGCAGACAATAGTGAATGGTAAGAAATCTCGCAAGGAACAGATACAGGGTCTTAAAGAGAGTTTAGATGAGAAGCTGGATACTCTTGAACAGCAAGAGATAGAGAAGACAGAACTGATGATGGAGTGGCTCAACCACAGGCTGCAAGAAGTGACCATGTTCAGTGATAACTCCAGTGAGCTCTTGACCCTTAAGACTAAGATTTTGGATTTGAAGTCAAAGTAAGTTTGTTGATACTCATACAATATTTTCTGAAGGAGAAACTTCATTAAAGTTTAGGCTTTTTAATTAAAAAAACATATAAATTGGCTTATAATAATAATAAACAGCTGGCAGTGCATAATATTATCCCAGAGTAAATATACTGTGTGCTACTCTCAAATGGAATATGGTTAAATTCAAATTCATTTACAAATCAATTTTCTGTTAGACCACACCTTTACCTGCAACTCTGTTCATGTAGAAACATTAAATGTGTTTTAATCTGGAATCTGCTAATTTTCTGCTTTCCAAAAACACAACACAAATAACTAATGTAAGGCAATTGATTTTTATATTGCATTTGGAAATCTATAACCCCACCTGTCCCCTTCCAGCCCCATCAGAACCTTGTCACAGTGCATCCAATTATGTACAAAACTTTGTCCATTCCAGAATTCTTCACCTACAAATTCTCCAGAACATCTTCACTGAGACCAACCAGTCTATCAAGGCCTACAGTGAAATACACAAGGACTTGAAAGACTCTATCAAGGACACTGAGCAGAGGATCAAGAATTTCAGAGACATTATAGAGAGTGATTATAATTAATAACATTGCTTATGTACTTATTTTGAAGAAAATATTATTTTAATTAAGTTACCCTTCGCTGCATATGAAGGTGTAATGTGTAAGATAAAGGCAGTACATATACATTGAAAATGGGAATGTGCTTTTTTATACATATCCTTTAACTTTTTATGCCCTTAGCCTAGTCCCTCTCTCCCAAAGAGACTGATGATATATTATGTTAAAGGACAAACCATGTTGATGGATATGTATGTATTTTATATTTAAATTGTCTCTAATGGATAAAGATGAAAATAAATACATACACTTACATTCTATATGTTAAATATATGAAACACTTTTGAATATGCATCCAAGTTAGATAACCATTATGGTTTCGATGGATTGAATTTAAATTGTATGAATATAGTGCATTTTTACTGTATTTTATGTAATGTTTTGTGATAAAATATTAGGTCCTTACATATGAAATTGGCGTTTTTCGTACTGGCCACTTTAATCACGAATTTCTCCTCTTTGGTTAGGAATTCCAAATTCAAATTTGTACAGCTATAGACTCATGTATTTGTGCTTCGATGATCGTCATTCATTTGTTTTTTTCTTCTGTTTTTTTCTGTTTGCGTCACTCATTTTACAAAATGGAAAACCTTAAATATCGCATTATTTACGAGTACGAGTTCCGCCGTGGCACTAGTGCTGCGGAAACAACTCGAAGGGTGAATGATGTGTATGGCGGTCGTGTTGCAAAAGAAAACACAGTTCGTTTTTGGTTCCAACGTTTTCGTTCTGGAAATTTCGACCTGCAGAACAAGCCCCGTGGACGGCCTGAGACTCAAGTTGATAATGAAGAGTTGAAGGCTATTGTGGAAGCGGATCCATCGCAAACCACGTCCGAGTTAGCTGCAGGCTGCAATGTTAGTGATAAAACTGTTTTAATTCACTTGAAGCAAATTGGGAAGATTAAAAAGCTTGAAAGGTGGGTACCTCACGAATTGACTGAAACAAACCGGCAAACGCGCGTCGACTGCTGCGTTACATTACTAAACCGGCACAATAATGAAGGTATTTTAAACCGAATCATTACCTGTGATGAAAAATGGGTTCTTTACGATAATCGGAAGCGCTCAGCGCAATGGTTAGATCCTGGCCAGCCAGCCAAATCCTGCCCCAAGCGAAAATTAACCCCAAAAAAGTTACTTGTAAGCGTTTGGTGGACTAGTGCCGGTATTGTTCATTACAGTTTTTTCAAATCTGGCCAGACTATTACGGCTGATGTCTATTGTCAGGAATTGCAAACCATGATGGAAAAGCTAGCGGCTAAACAACCTAGGCTGGTCAATCGCTCCACGCCACTGCTGCTTCACGACAACGCTAGACCACACACTGCGCTACAGACGGCTACTAAATTAGAAGAGCTTCAATTGGAAAGTCTAAGACATCCTCCGTACTCCCCGGACCTTGCTCCAACAGATTACCATTTTTTTCGAAATTTGGATAACTTCTTGCAAGGGAAAAAATTCAACTCCGATGGGGCAGTCCAAATCGCCTTCAAAGATTTTATTGATTCCCGTCCGACTGGTTTTTTTAGTAAAGGGATCAATGAACTACCTATGAGATGGCAAAAGTGCATAGAAAATAATGGTTCATACTTTGATTAATTAAATATATTATATTAAAAAATATTCGACTTTTTGTTCCTCCCATACAAAACGCCAATTTCATATGTAAGGACCTAATATATATGCACTTTCTATATACTTTAGTTTTCAGTTCGTAGTTTAATTAGTACACATTTAAATATTTCAACATTGATAGTTAAACTCATATTTTACGTAGTATATTATCTACTCTGCGATATTATGTACAAGATCCCTATTAGTTAATAAACTATGACAGTATGTAATATATACTACTCGAAATTAATTATTTTGATTGAAAAGCAATATAAATATTTAGTAAAAATATATCATTATTGATATAATGAATAAGCATTTAATTAGAGAAACTCAAAGTGGTGGACAACTGGACAGAACTTTATTTTATTTTTATTTATGTTCACGAGTTCCCAAGTTGGCATTTTCAACCTGTAGCCTTAGCAAGAACAACTTTCGACTACGTATTCGTATCGCTTTCGATCATTTTGGTATGGAAAAATTAACAGCGCTGCGCCGGCTAAAAGAGGAACTAAAAATGTTTATGATAATTCTGTAATTTTTAGCGTTACGTTTTCATATACGCAGTCGAAAGATGTTCTTGCTACCAGTACTGATGTATGTATTAAATTTTATTGATCTCAGTATATATTTTGGCGCCTACAAAAATATGCGAGCATCTTAAAGCATGTGGACATACAGTCACACAAATGATACAAATCTTGTTCGATCTTTACTTTAAAATGTTTTAGCCACTAGAAAGGTTCGGTTTTGTGTTTTCCTATTTATTTAATTATAACTACATGAGGTAAGGTGTGCAAGTCTAGAGTGAAATGGCGCTCTATACTCCCTACCCCATGACCCATTAGCGTGATATGTATGTGTATGTATAATACCTTTAGTATATATATACACTACAGCAATAAATAATAGATAACGGAAGTACCAATGTTTACAGTGACAACCCATTCGTTGGGGTCACAGTTTAAGGTCAATAGTTCATTATTGTTGACCAACGGCATGTACGCACATCGCGATGCTTTGTTGTTCGTGTAAGCTGTGATTGCTACGATCTTTGTCCCGTCAAATGATTTACTGTACATTAAATAAATATTCAGTGTGATAAAGGATGTATCGTGACAAACAATGATACCAGAATATAAAACCGTTAACCTAAGAAGGGATATATAGAGGTGCGAATGCGAAAATCCGCTAGCATCTATTTTTATTTTTATTTTATTTATTTTTTAGGTACACAAACCAGAACACAGTCATACACAAACAGGTGAAAAGTTAAACAGTTATAAGCTGGACTGAGTCCCAAAAAAATGTGTACACAGTATGACAGGCAGGCAAAACTTATAAATAGAATACAAAATATATTATAATTTGCTTTGTCCGCTTAATGAGTGTGATACGGTCGAACGGCCTGCGCCCAGGTGAGCTCAGCCGTGGTTTCTTCCGACACGTGTTTCAGGACTTCCACGTCCCATCATCAGGGTGCCGCCGCGTTGGTCGAGCAGCGTGATGTCACATCGAGGTCTGGATGCTGGAGCAGCGCCGCAGCACGATGGTCGGACGCTGGAGCAGCGTCACAGGATGCTGGACCAGCGTCGCAGGATGCTGGAGCAGCTGGAGCAGCGTCACAGGATGCTGGAGCAGCGTCACAGCATGATGGTGGCGTGAGACGCCACGACAGCACGTAGACCCTTCTGTAACTAAAGCTGAGAAATGAGTGACTGTTTAGCGGTGCGTCCCGTCCTTTTATAGTAGTAGAGTGGTGGTGGAACTCGTATGTCGTGTCACATCGTATTTTATCGTGTAAACATACGTAATAGAGGGGAATGTGTAACGTCGGTTTGTTCATTCAACAATGATTCATTATTTATATGTTTGATTATTTCTAAACCCTCCAAAACACATAATTTTTGGCCTTTATTACAGGTGTGTAAAATATTAAATGTGTGACTATCGTTTAGGCTGTGTCCTGTCTCTAACAGATGTTTGGCGAAATTGGATTTTTCGGGATATTTGTTTTTATAGGCTGATATGTGTTCTTTATAACGAGTATTGAAGTTACGTCCTGTCTGTCCTACGTAAAAGCTATCGCATTCCTGACATGATAATTTATATACACCGGATTTTTGGCCGCGATCTATTTTTTCTTTAGCATTACAAATTTGACTTAAAAAACTGAATACAATCCACCCTAAAATAAAATTTAAACTAGAAATCGAACAAAATAAATCATTAAACTTTTTAGACCTCACGATCACCAGGGTAGAAAGTAAACATGAATTTAGTATCTATCGCAAACCGACATATACAGACCTTACTATACCATCTACGTCTAATCATCCATGGCAACATAAACTCGCGGCATATCGTTCTATGATACACAGATTGTTGACTGTTCCTATGGACAACGACAACTATAAAAAAGAATTAAACATCATATACCAAATTGCAAAGGCAAACGGATATAATAATAAATTAGTCAACAATCTCTTAAAGAAAAAACAAAACAATAATATCAGAAAATGTTTATATGCGATATCACCAAAGCGAGCTGAGCGATATACCGCGAGTTTGGCATATATAGGTCCAATCACGGAACAAATATCTAAAACACTACGTAAATATGATATACATGTTGCCTATAAGACGCGAAATAAACTAGGTCAAATTTGTAATGCTAAAGAAAAAATAGATCGCGGCCAAAAATCCGGTGTATATAAATTATCATGTCAGGAATGCGATAGCTTTTACGTAGGACAGACAGGACGTAACTTCAATACTCGTTATAAAGAACACATATCAGCCTATAAAAACAAATATCCCGAAAAATCCAATTTCGCCAAACATCTGTTAGAGACAGGACACAGCCTAAACGATAGTCACACATTTAATATTTTACACACCTGTAATAAAGGCCAAAAATTATGTGTTTTGGAGGGTTTAGAAATAATCAAACATATAAATAATGAATCATTGTTGAATGAACAAACCGACGTTACACATTCCCCTCTATTACGTATGTTTACACGATAAAATACGATGTGACACGACATACGAGTTCCACCACCACTCTACTACTATAAAAGGACGGGACGCACCGCTAAACAGTCACTCATTTCTCAGCTTTAGTTACAGAAGGGTCTACGTGCTGTCGTGGCGTCTCACGCCACCATCATGCTGTGACGCTGCTCCAGCATCCTGTGACGCTGCTCCAGCTGCTCCAGCATCCTGCGACGCTGGTCCAGCATCCTGTGACGCTGCTCCAGCGTCCGACCATCGTGCTGCGGCGCTGCTCCAGCATCCAGACCTCGATGTGACATCACGCTGCTCGACCAACGCGGCGGCACCCTGATGATGGGACGTGGAAGTCCTGAAACACGTGTCGGAAGAAACCACGGCTGAGCTCACCTGGGCGCAGGCCGTTCGACCGTATCACACTCATTAAGCGGACAAAGCAAATTATAATATATTTTGTATTCTATAAATATGAATTTCCGCAAAGTAAAACCTGAATCAATTCAATAAAACTTATAAAATAAATTGTACTAACGAATTATAACACGAAAACAGAAAAAAAGTGAAATATAATAAAGCTAAGTGGCCAGGGATTGAGGAGTGTTTTGAGGATTCAAGATCTTAAAAGCACGTTTTTTGTATAAGAGATAACGAGAATCGAAGACATCGAGATTACTATGGACTGAAACCAACTCATTGTATGTACGACACATCCGTACAATGGGGTTATAATAAGATGTATTATTAATATGAACATTAAGAGTAAAAGTTTCTGGATTACGAATTGTAATTTGTATTGATGTTTACCATGTTAAGTAAGGTAGGTGAATTTAGTTGATGGTGTAACAGTTTGTGTAGGTATAGAAGATCAGCTTGTTTGCGTCTTATGTATAGAGGAGATGTATTGAATTTGTGAAGTCGTTCTTCATAATTTGTCAGTTGTCTACCAAATCCATGTCTATAGCTCATAATCTTCATATATTTTTTCTGAACGGCTTCTATTTTCTATAACCTACGACTATTTTAAATCGTAATACATCTCTAATTCTCTATGGCCCGTGTAGCCTCTATGGGTCTCATTATCTCTTTCCATTTTTTAAAAAACCAAAATAGAATACTTGATCTTGTCGGTAGGAATAGATTCCTATTATATCGAAGCATGAATCCGTATTTTTTTGACTACAGAGTTACTTTACTTGTAATCTTTGATTATACTTGATTAGTAAGCAACAAGCGCATGCATTATTGCCAGGGATATCAGCGCGTTGCGAACCTTGTCCTGTAGGGAAGCATTGTGTTAGCAGCATTGGATAATTCCCAGAGTGCGAGTAGTAAACATCCTCGAGGCTCGAGCTCTGAAAACTTTACCACAGAAACAAAACTTTATCAGAGTGGGGCTATTCGACTGTGATCCATTGAAGTGGATATACCGTGAGGCGGTTCATCGGGCGGGTCATATGTATAATATAATATATATGTATAATAATGCATAAATGCGAAACTAACTCCGTTTGTTTGTTTGCTATCTTTTCAGGACTAAACGGCTGAACGGTTCGTAATGAAATTTGGCAAGAACATAGATTATATTTTGAGGAAGGACATAGGCTATCTTTATCAGGAACCAGGCGGGCGAAGCCGCGGTTAAAGGCTAGTTTTCCTATAAATCCCATTACGCCCCTAAAAATTATCCCTCGAATCAAGTTATTTTATAAACGGTTGTTCTACGAGGTCCTGTCCTATAAGCATCGTCGCATGGAATGCGCGTGGAGTAAAGCTCAGTATTTTTTTATTTATTTAGTTGTCTCCCAACAAGCGAGTCGGTGCGTCGTGTCGTTTGTTATTTTATTATTAGTGTTCCCGCCAACCGTTGGTTGAAGTTAGTTTGGAACATGCTTGAGTTATTCCATATGATATTTAGGTAAGTGGGTATTTTAACTATTTTTGTTTCTGCAGCCCGTCACCGGGAAGCAATCTCGCCGTTTGTGTGACAAACTAATTAACGAAATGGCTCGACAAACACTTTGTTTGTGTTAGAAATACTTCTACCTTGCTTGTGACCTGCGTTGATATATCAATTTGAAACGTTTTATATGAAGTCCTATCTACATTTTATTAAATGTTGCAATAAAGTAAGTAGGTAAAAACGTGAGCAATATAGAAAACAAAACAAAGTTCTGAAATCCACTACCGCCTTTAAAGTTAGTTAAAAACAAAATTATGAATTAAGTTAATTACCCAACATGGTTATTGTTGGTATGTTTATTAGGTCCTATAGATAACCTAACTAAACATTATAGTACCTTTGATTATATACTTGTCACATAAGTAGGTATATAACCGTATAGTAATAAAGTATAGTACGTTTCAACATAATTAAGGGATATATCCCACAATTATGTTGTAGCAACTTGTTGGTTTTAATTTTGATATTTGTAAATATGTACCTACTTGTGTCAGGAAGTGTTTTTTTAAACTTTGTTGTATGAATAAAAGACATAGCACCGAGTTTCTTGCCGGTTCTTCTCAAGAGGCTCTTTTTCCGAATCGGTGGTAATTTAGACCTTGCCTTGTTAGGGACTAAGCTGAATAAATTATTGTTTGATCATGATTTTTAAGGTACCTACGTTAGGTACGTATTTAATTTCCAAGGGTATTAACCAAGTGTATCTTTAAAAAGGTAATACCTATTATTCTCTCGAGTACCTATTGTTTATTTTTACACTAATGTACCTACTTACATACTGTACCTAATGTGTATAGTGTATGAGATTTCAATTTAGCTTTTATCGCTCACCGTCGTCACACTGCGTTTCCCTGTAGCAATCGTGGGTTGCACCATAGATAATACACTTAGGTACATAGGACATGTTGCACTAACAGAGGTACCCACCTAGTTATAGTAGGTAGTGGTAGATATAGGTACCTACTTAACTTTTGCTTTTTATCACACAAACAGGAAACCTACATTGTTACTAATTAGCTTCATTATCATAAAAACAATATTTTTATATGTTCTTACCTTTAACAAAACAGGAAAGAACAATAATTTTATTTATTTATTCTGATAATATAATTAGTTCACCCTTATGAGCCAATTACACTGATTAAGAGCAAACAATGCAAAAATAATAATGACAATAAATGCAGAATATTAAACAATTAATACTTTATATAAATAATAATAAAATTATTTTATCGGATCAAATTGAATGTATATAATCTGTGTATAATATTGTAGGGTGGTGTCTGTAACACTGCCTTTAATTGTCTTTATTAATCACAGCCATTCTTCATTAATGATTAACGCTCTGAAAGACGTGAGGTACAATTATGTCTAGGAACATAGTTAAATATGTTTATAGATATAGTAGGTCACCTGAATGTAAAAAAATCTTTTAGGATTTCGGGACCACGTTAATTATGCAATGTAAAGGTTCCGTAATTAAATTAATGAAATTAGCAACCCATATAGTTACGGCAAACCAATAATTTTTTGGAATGCAGGACGTAAAAGTGGGGCGAATGCGGCATAAATCAGTTAGTGAAGTAAACTAAAATCTAAAAGTTTTTCATCTATAACTCCGTAGTACCTAGCCAACTCTATACCTTAGAATCAGGTAATTGTTTTATAGCCGTTATACCGTCTGTAACTAACGCCTTGATTGCCTTACGAGGAGCTGGCTGGCTAGCAATTATGTCTCATGTAAGACTGGCCCAAGAAATTACAACACGCTACGCTAGAGTACGCACCTAGCTTTAGTTATTGTTCTGAGGTAGAACCATACTCGTGATGTCAGAAAAACATAAAAATAATTGTCGCGATTAAAATAGTAGTACAATGGTAAGATTTGCCATTAGCTCAGAGTAGATAATTATACAACGTCCATTAGTATTCCTCCAGTCAGGAAAATATTGTAAATGTGCTGGAATTAATTATTACAAGAATATAGGCACTACGCACTCAAGCGATTGCCATCGTATCGTTTTCTGCTTCCTTCCACGTCAAATAAGTAAAATATCTATTATGTAAACTGAATGCCTTTTGATTTTTGTATTCATGTACAGTCATAGTAAAACAGCTGATTTGGGGCTAAAAAATAATTAGGACGAATGCGGCTCAATTCGTTTTTTGTTCGGAATTAATACCTTACAATGTTATTGTTACATTTGAGTAGCTACCTACTTCTTAGATGTCTTTTGACGTCACTTAAGATTGAAATAGGCAAATGCGATATAGAAATGTCGATAGTAAAGTTATTGCTAAGAATAACACTTTTATCCAAACAAATACTAAGCTGTGTCGAAATGCTTGCACACCCGATTATTTTATCTGATAAGTAGCGCCTCGATAGCAGCATAGAATTCTTGTGTTAATGACTGATAAAATATACTTGCTAACATCCATACAACGGTTCATTCGTTGATCTTACGTATATAAAAAATAATATTTAAATCATTCTTTGTGTGGAATTAAAACAACGTAGGTTTTAAAATAAACAGACCACTGACAATTCAATAAATGCGATAAAGTTTAATTTATATCAAGACATAAAATGTCAATTTATACACTTTGTTCCTCGTACATTACCAGCAAATTACCTATATACAAGGAAAAATAACAACACTGAGAGAAGAGTACAGACCCAACCCAACCCAACATAATATCAATTAAAAGGATAATTAGTACCTACTACAAGGCTAGTAGCACGTCTAGTAGACGATTATATAGGTACAAAGGTCTAGTAGTATGTAGGACTCACAGATCACATAAAAAGGTAGATATGGAATTTTGCGAACAATTTGCTTAACCTGGCTGGTTTTCTAATTTATCATTTTTATTAAAAACAAATCAGAATTCCTCAATACTTGAACTAATAAGAGGTTTATCAATATTTTAAGAAATTCTCATATTTCTCTCGATAAGCCTTCGACGGCCATCTTTACCACCGCGCGCGCTCATTGGTCAAATTAAATAGCGCGCTTGCCCTGCTTCCTGTTACACACTTCCGTCCCTGTTCACGGAATTACTCATAGATTACAGGAAAGCATGAGGTCCCACATCAATATTTTTCATTCTCTTTTTCAGCCGAATTTCCGACTGGCTAGGCGTCCAATGGGCGCCGATGAACATCCCCATGGCGCGCCGCCTCCAGACCCTCGCAGCCACTGGCTGGATCTGCCTCATTCTCTTCGGGGAAGGCGTCGCGATCTTCCTCTTCATCAAGCTCTTATACTCCACCTACTGGTGGTTGGCCATTTTATATGCCGTGTGGATGCTGAACGATATTGATATCTGCCATCGAGGCGGGCGCAAGTGAGTATCAAATTAATATTAATTTAAATTTAATAATACATAAATTTCATTATTATGGGTTCTAGTAGTTGTTACCCGCGACTTCGTCTGCATTTGTTTAAAGATAAGTAACATATATTTCCTTCCCCAGAATATAATCCACCTTCTGATGTACATTTTATTTTATATTCCAAATCCATTCACATTTAACTAATTAATACAAAACTAAGCAAGAACGAAACTTTAAATAAAATAAACTAAAATCTACAAAACTTAAATAAAGTCTTTATTATTATTTATGCCAATGATGAACATGCAAGACCGCTGATATTCTCTTTAAAATAATTGTTATTTATTATATGATCAACTGAACAGGGAAACCTGTGTTTATTTTCGATATTTGCTTTGCAACATTTGGGTTCTTCTATATTCATCAATATCTTCACACATGCCCGCTGGTTTGGAGTACAACTTTCCAAAATCAAGTACTTTTACAAAAATAAAGTATCATGTCAAAAAAACTCACCATGTAATTGTAGAAACGAAGTGTTTATTAATAAGCAGATCTTCATTAGCCGATGCCAGTATAGTAGACTCATAAACCCTTTTTCATTTCAGAATTGAATGGGTTCGAAACTGGTCATGGTGGCGTTTCTATCGTGATTACTTCCCCATAAGACTGATCAAAACTGCCGAATTGGAACCTACAAGGAACTACCTGTTCGCTTGCTTCCCACATGGAGTGGTCTGTTCTGGAGCATTCGGAGCATTCGCAACTAATGCTCTGGACTTCTACAAAATATTTCCCGGATTCACATGTAACATGATCACCCTTGGAGGTCATTTCGTGGTACCGTTCTTTAGAGATCTAGTGCTTGCGCTCGGTGGCTGTGCGTCCTCGCAAGAAAGTCTGATGTATCTCTTGGATTCAAAGAGACATCAAGGCAAGTGTGTAGCGTTGATGGTCGGTGGAGCAGCTGAGGCCTTGGACTCCCATCCCGGGGAATATAAAGTCATCTTAAGCAGAAGAAAAGGATTTGTTCGTATTGCTATGAAAACTGGGTACGTATAATGTACTTATATCAAAAGTAATGTGCGGCTTCGGATACAATTAAATGGCGCGACCTAAGTGGGCAATGTAATTGTTGTAAGTTCTTTTTTTAAATGTAAATGCATACAAATCATATTGAATTGAATACAATACACAGACTCAATCTGCGACACTTGACGTAGCAATCAGTCTATTAAGTACTATACCACTAGATCACGGTGTTGTTGATAGATAAATCATCTTCATAATGAAAAAACCGTAACCCGAATGCGGAAAAAAATACCTACATAAAACCCGCGTCAAAAAATAACAATGAAATTGAATGGTTTACAACGTAAAATGTTAGCCGGGATATAATAATAATAAAAATTATTTATTTCAGACAAGTCCATAAAAAGTACACAATATGTTATAAACTTAAAGAGTTCTGACAGAAAATATGTTAACACATGACAAATTAAATCTTTAAATATTAGTACCTAAATAAAAACAAAACAATTCTAAATGTGAAAACTAAATAAACTAACTAGGAACGATAATGTATTGAGATCCAGAAATGTATGATACCTAAGTCATAACTGCTACCAATAGCTTTAATAATCTTATTATTACTGTCATTTACTCTATGCCACAGTGATGCTACATGACAGCAGCACAACTGTGTGCGAGCCTCATAATATAATCTATCTTTATATAATAAAATCTGATGAACAGTTTAGGTTCTACGGCGGAACATACGTAAATACAAACATACATACATAGGCTGCTAATATCCCTCCTTTAAGCTTCGCTCATACAACTACTGTTCCTTTGTGCAGTGTAAACTCTTAGACCTTCCCATACTCAGGCACAAATAAATAGTTGAGAAACATTTTCAGGGCATCTCTAGTGCCGGTGTTTTCATTCGGTGAGCCTGATGTGTTCCGGCCCCTGAACAACCCAGAAGACGGCCGCCTGAGGAAGTTCCAGGAGACAGTACGCAAGCTGACGGGCGTCTCTCCCATGTTCCCTATAGGCAGGGGCGTGTTCCAGTATTCGTTCGGGGTGGTCCCGCTACGGTCGCCTATCAGCACTGTCGGTAAGGGACATGACTGTTATAAAGCGGTTGAAAGTAATTCCTTTTTTTACCACTACGGTGCCAAACAAGCATACGGCCCACCTGATGGTAAGCGATCACCGTAGCATATGGATGCTTGCAATAACAGAAGTATCGTTCGCATGCTGCCGATCTTAAAATGTATGTTTATTTTAATTAAAATTAAAATCATCTTTATTTGACTTTACGTACTTTCAAATCGCCAGAATCTACCACCGGATTCGGTTTCAGTTAGACAATGGAACGTTTAAAATAATGATAAAACAAGTAATCAGCTGATAAAGCAAACCTTAGGGTCGGCAATACCCCTATGATTTCTATATTAAGTGGCTACCTTCCATTGAACACATTACATTTGTACCTCGGCACTCAACATTAATTCTTTGCCATTTGGCTGCATAGCACTAAAAACTACAAGAAATTAAAAACATTATATTTATTTTTTCCCGCAAAATTGATATATTATCTTGTCCCTGAGGTAATCTTTCCTTAAAAATATGTTTTATTGCGTTCCAGTTGGCTCCCCAATGGAAGTGAAGAAGAACCCAGACCCCACAGATGAAGAAGTGAATGCAGTACACGCGCAGTTCACTGAAAAGCTCAATGCCCTATTTGAGAGCGAAAAATCGAAATATTTGAAAAACTACGAGGGCGTACATCTCATCATTACTTAGGTTCGATATTTAAATCGATAAACATTACAATTATTACTATTTAGAACAAAAAAGATTCCGAATAAGTAGTTAGTTTGTAGTGTAGTAATCGAAATGTCACTGCAGACGTTTAAATATCGTTTAGTGGTGTACAGCGCATGCTTGTCGATTACTCGATAATTATTATATTGTTTTATTTTTGTTTTGTAAGATATCGTTGAATAGTGCGTTGTACATGAACTGCATTATGCTTTTAATCGCTGTCGTATTCTGTCCAAAAATTGCGTATGAGTGCAATATTTTATGCCATATCCCTGCACTATTTACACGGTTTATGGACGCGCCTGCATTGAGATTTTGTGTTTAGATATGTGATGTATTTAGATATTGTAGATATGTAGTCTTACTGTCTTATGAAAATTAAATTATGACCACGTCATAACCTCAACAATTACTCGATAATAGGTAATGTTAGGTCGATAATAATACAAAATATTCAACTGTAATATAGTGAAGACTGAAAACCCTGTCCCTTAGATATGAGAATCTGCGGATGTAGACGAGGATCTTTATGCTTAATAGGAACTCTTTCCGTTAGCTTTCAGAGTTTTAATCAAACAGGTAGTGCTACATATGAAACATTTTTTTTATATATAAGTCTTTCTAATCTTATGTAAATAAACCAAGTATAATATTGTGGTATAACTCAAGGAGATATGCATGCATGCAAAAGATTTTTAAACGTATATGGGGTAGCTGTTGAATATGTCATAAACGTTTTTGAAGATCGGATGCCTTAATAAACAAATATATGGTGTTTTAAGTACAATTATAAAGTTAGTATATTAAATATGTATAAATTAATATGAATAAATTTTCAGACTGATTTAAAAATATAGATATACACATAAACGGGTAGCGAATAAATCATTTTGTACTTTGTTGTAATATTATTTTTAATTTCATAATTAAGTACTTACCTATCCACGCTTTTATTATGTAAGGGCACGTATATTTAAACAAACCTTAGTTTTTAATTTTTATTTATTTTATATATTTACATTTTTATATACAACGTTTACATTTACGATTGCGCATCTTAGCACACTAGCGACTCATTTGAGCATAATTTAATATTTCCATAATAAACGGTCAATGGCATTAGTGTATTTTTTTTCGTAACTTTATATAGTATATACCTTAGTCCTGCTTATGGTAAATATGTACTCAGACTTACCCAAAGAATAATATAGGTATTAAATTAATTCCTCGGTATATCAGTTAAAAACAATGGCTGAATGCGTGCGTGAAATATCAGTTTAGAACTGAATAGGCTGTTTTTTTCTCGATATGAATGACATTATGGGTCTTATAAGCGAAAATAGTTTAAGACTCGTTTTTATTCAATGGATTTTGTATTGCGAAGCTGGGGCGGGTCGCTAGTACTTACATAAAACTTTACCTCGCACTGCCCGATTACTGCTTTAGCACACTGGGATACTAATACGAATCCTGATTATTTGAGGATCAGGAATTGTCACCATATTAAGGTGCAACTAATGCCATCTATCGTGGTTTTATAGAAGTTGCTTGCCTTCCTCACCGTTTCATCAATAAAGGTAGGTAATCAATAAAGTAGCATCAATCAATATACAATTTGAGCGGGAATGATACAGAGTATATCGGCATGATACTACGGTACTTATTGTATTTAGGTTGCATTCTAGGAATAAGCAATAGGTATCCATTATATTTATTATGGATACGAGTTATATAATGGCTTTAAACTGTAATTAAATACCGTAGTAACATGCGGGCGTCAGTCCAGATCCCGCCCATTGGACAGCCACTCGAAAAAGTTGGCTCGAGAACAAAATCACAGAAATAAATATCTTTATTTGGAGGATGGCAAAGATACTCCTAAGACAACTATTTCATATATCTTACCAGTATCGTACATACAAGGTATCAAAAGTAGAACTCAAATTAGGTGGACCTTAGATTGAAGGGACTAGAACAACAGATGCAATAAAATAAGGTCCTAGAGCAATAGATAAAATAAAATAAGTCAGTAATGATGATGTTCAAGAGCTCAGGAGACATAAAACAAAGGTTCAACAAAACTCAACAAGACCGTAGACATTACAAGACGGAATAATCTTTTGTATATTGGAAAACTGTGTATCGTAAACTTGGTTGCCAATAACATAATGCTACCGAACAGTTATTACAGTCTTTTAAGTGGTAATATGCCTTTATAAATTCAAAATACCTAAAACAACAAAAAAAAAACAAAGTCATCGCTATTCATTCAATACAATTTTTCTGAGAATAACCAATTGCGATGATAATAATCCTATAGAATGTGAAAGTCAATTCAGAGGTTTAGTCGGCATAGTAAGGCATTTGTCTTCTTTAACCATCTATATCACTTCAAGACAAGACAAACTATTACTTCGATAATCGAGTAATAGTTTGATCCCTAGAACGTATGTCTGATGAATATGGACCCAGAATCAATTATAAACCAGCTGATTGAACGGATCGATCATGGACTGACCATAGATAGAAGCCGTTAAGGCTGATAAGTCACAATCAAGATTGAAAACGGAAAAGTCTTTTGTAGGCGAGTTATTCTCACGCTTGCTTTGGGTGCGCCGCGGGCGCAGGCGGCGCAGGCTTGAAGCACTGGAGTAAGAACGCTGTGTACATTATGAACGCTATTGAAAGCGCTATCAACGCGTACATAAATACATTCAGCTCTGGTTGTCTAAATCGATTCTTTCGAAGCCACTCCAACACTTCATCTTCTGACATTAAATCACCTGTAAAAATCCAAAAATATTAACATCCACGAAATCTATGTAATCGAGCAAAAACGGTAAAACTTTCTTACCTCTATATATACTTGGGAATCTCTTCCTAAAGTATACTATAGCTGGTAGTTTAGTGACGCCCCATTTACGGGCGTATCGGGGATCTTGCATTTTTACGAATGTGATATCCAGATTGTCGGTTTCACTATCAATATTTTCTAACTTGTCCAAGACTGCTCGGCTTTCTGGAGATTTTTCATCTGTGAAAAAACCTTATTAACACCTGTAAAATTGGTTATCTTAATTCAAGAAACATAAAATTTGCACTCACAAAAATAGACAGCTAGGAATTCATTCTCTTCTAATAGTTTGTCTAACATTTTACGGTTGACCTCTTCAATTTCATTTTTGATCTCAAAAACATCTTGAGACGTCAACCATTGCAAGACTCTATCTACTTGATGCAAATCACCGTCATAGAGCATAGGCACTTGTTTGCGGAAATAAACCAATGATGGAATATTAACAACGTTGTATTGAGCTGCTGCTTCAGGACTTGCTATTTTGACGAAGTCTATACCAAATTGATCTACTTCTCCGTCTATCTGCTCTAAGGACTCAAGGATTTCTTCACATTCTTGACAGTCATCATCATCATCTGTAATGTTTATATAAAGAATGAGTTTGGTCTGTTTGGTCTATTAATGAATGAATATCGAGGAGATCGTACTTACAGAAAAAGACGACAAGTAAATGTGACTCTACAAGCAATCTTTCCAACATTCTGTCATTGACTGATTCAATCTCATCAGCCAATTCACGATTGTCATCGTCAATAAGCCACTCAAGAATTGATTCCTCATTTTGAAGGTCACCTTCAAATAGTAGAGGATTTCCATTCCTATCAACAGTGAAATACTTTAATTATACTCAAATTAACGTGTAGGTACGACGTTATTATATTATGTGAAGCTTTTTACCTAAAGTAGACCATTGCCGGGAATGTCTTTATAGAATAACGTTTGGCAAGTTGTGGGTCTTGTATTTTCACCATATGGATACCATATACATCACACTCGTCATCAACACTCTCTAGTCCTTCCAAAATTTGTTCACAAATGTGGCAATTTAATTTGTCTGCAAAATTTAATTTATTATTATGAAATCCCAATTGATTCAATGAAATCTATACCATGAAAGATTAAAACATCATTAACTTACAGAAATAAACTGCTAGATACTGAGTTTCTTCCACCATTTTCTCCAACATGACCCTAGTGATAAGTTCAATGCGATCTTCAGTTTTTTGCGTGATTAGCCACTGGAGTACTTCTTCCTCTTCTGCTAATGATCCCTCGTACACATTTGGTATGTTTGTCTCAAAGTATACTAAGACTGGGAAATCGGTCACTCCGTATGACTCAGCGATAGTAAAATCTTGAGTTTTGACAAATTTGATTCCATGTCTGTCGCAGTCGTCATCAATGTTTTCCAGTTCTTCGAGAATCCCAGCACACTGCTCGCAGTCAAGGCTATCTGGAACATCCACATCTATTCCCAATTAAGCTGTTTTGACAATTTGTGAGAACATACCATTGATTGAAAACACGTGACTAGTTGAACCATGTCTCGTCTACAAAACGAATTTCGAAATTCGAAATTCTGTAGCGTGTACTAAATGCAAAATACATTCCTTCCTAACTAAAACGGACAATCACAATCACAGTGCGTGAACGTGGGGTCATAATTGAAAACCATTTGCATATCGTTTTCAAGGCATGATTGAATTATCGGATTATTCAAAAGTGTCTGCGTGCTATAAGATGGTTGAATTTCTAAGGCCAAGTCCTACCACGTTTTCACAAAACAGCAAAAAATTTCGGCATACAGTGTGACGTAGCGGTATAAAATTTCGGACACAAAATACAAGTGATGTATGAAGCTAATATATTTGAAGGCAAGGTGAAAAACCAAATATAATTCGGTAGCAGCCCACTTTAACGTTGGTGGTCTGATGAGCTGTTTTCTAAATTGTTTGCGTACAAAAAACGCATTTGAAATCGTGGTGGGACCTCGCCATAAGGGAGATAATATATCATGCCATGTGCATGCAATATAATTTGTATACATAAAGGACAGGGGTAGGGTATCATATGCAAAGGAATGGATGCAAGTTGCATAGAATAATATGTTTTCTCCAATAAGAATACCCTCTGTTTCCTGCACTTCATCTTCGTCTTGTTCTTTCTTTTTGATCGCCTTTTTCATCGCTTTTGAATTGCAAATTTCACACATTGTTTTGTTCCCTAATAAAAAGCAATAACGTTATTTTGTTATATAGATACTTGGCTCTTTTTAATTTATATACATACATAGTATTATGTTAATTTATGTACACTTCCCTTGTTTGTTTTATATTTAATGTAAAGCGTAGTAAGCTTAGTGTCGTTAGTTGTGTCATTAATGTCTGTAGTATGTTATAGTGTGCAACGAAGTATATTTTTGCAACTTACAGAAGTACACGGCAAGCGATGTGGATTCCTCTATCAAATCCAATAAATCCTGACCTTCTAAAGCTTCTATAACGTCCCCAGCTGGATTTTTCTGGGTAAGTAACCAGCTTAGTAGTTGTTGTTCATCGTACAAGTCACCTGTCGAATCAATTTATTTAAAATTACTCAATCTTACAAAGATATTAAAGTGTATATTTTATTAATTCTTTACCAGCGTATATAACAGGATCCTTAGAGCCCATTTTGAAGAATAATACAGCAGGTAGAGCGAACACGCCGTATTCTTTGGCCATCTGTCTGTCATCAATCTTTACAAAGTTAATTCCAGCGCCGTCGGCATCGTCGTCTATGTGTTCGATCTCCGCCAGAACTCTAGGACACTGTTTGCAGTCATTACTGTCTAAAACATGTAATATGTGCAATACAATTGGTTTTAAAATATGAGTTTACGTAAAAAGTCTGATTCTTAATTTTTCAAAAATATTCTTAGATAAAAAAGGACACTCACAAAAGAATACAGCAACGTAATCCGATGTCTGTCTTATTTTGTGAAACATTTTCTTATTGACCTTCTCTATGTGATCTGTCAACTCCATGTTCTCAGGATTTGTGAGCCAGTCTAATATTTCCTCTTCGTCGTCAATATCACCATCGTAGTTTATGTATTTGCCTTTCCTAAAGTACGTGATTCCTGGTGGATTTCGGAAGCCGTACTTCTTTGCCATCAATTTATCGCTACACTTAACAATTTTGATGCCATATTCTGCTGCTTCATCGTCTATTAGTTCAACATGTCGTAACACTCTAGGACTCTCTGGATCATCTTCTCTATCTAAAAGTGTTAATTTCATCGTAATAGCAATAGCTCCATTTTTAACTTGTTTACCTTCATAAGAATAACAAAAAAGGTAAACTACTTACAGAAAACAACAGCCAAAAATTCCTTAGTTTCAATATACTTGAAAAGTTCATCTCTGTCGATATCCTCTATACTTTCGTCTTCTTTCTGCTTAACCATCCAGTCGAGAACTTCGGATTCGTCCAATAGATTTCCTAAAATATTTCTACAGTTATTCTCTTGCGATAATCCTAGCATAATTAAATGTTGTTTATAAAGAAACCACATCCATTTCATTATAGTTTAGAAACTCACCAGTTTACATCCAATAACTTGGCATGCGCGGATACAACTACGGCAATACCATGCTGACATCATTCATGTGAAAAATGAGTAATGACTTAATCTTTTATAGAAAAATGTATTTATTTAACAAAAAATTGTTCCAGCGCCGACTCAATAACAACGTAACAAATAAATAAATTATAAACATACATGCGAATTTACGGCCAAACATTTACATCTATCATATCGACATAAAATGTCACACAACGCCAGCACTGCTTGACCAAATGGCCTTAGACGACTTCAATCACAACCGAAGCTTTAGAAGCAATTCAATATTTATAATCTCCGTGATTGTGATTCTGGTGATTGTGAAATAACTAATGTTCAAGACTGCAATAGTGATCGAACTCGTGTAACGCGATCTGATCTCTATCTAATTATTCAAGGAGTGATATTTTTATTGCACTAATATCCGGCACTGAGCTAATGAAAATTGTAATCGAGTTAATAGTTAATGTAGACATAAAATAGGTATAGATAATATTTCTAAAAATATTTTAAGTAATAATAGTGAACCAAATGTAGTATTACAAAATAATGAGATTTCATGAAGACTAACTATATGAACATGAAATCCTTACAAAAAATATAAGTCTTTCAAGATGACACGGCAAAATACAATTAAAAATGCCTTTAAGTTATTACATCTCATCTCATTACATCTTTAATTTATCTAAATATTGGAATTAAATTACAATCAATATAAAGATTTGTACACCTGCTTATAATGTCACTATACATCCCAATATTTAGGCATCACGTGGTCTTAACCTTAAAGCACAAAACTTGAAGAGTGAGTATGATTCAGTGTATTCAGGGCTGCATTCGCATCTCTTACTATATTGCAGGCTTTACTACATAGAAGTGTCGATAGTGGGATCTGCGAGCACAGTCCATGTGCAACTTGTTACAACATTCAACCCTGTTAAGTGCTTGCAAGGATCAAGGGACACGAGGTTATTGAAAAACTAGCAATGTTAATGTGCCATGGCAGTTCGATGCGTCGTTAGATCCTAAAATTGTATTACACGGGTGAAACTAGAGAGGATAACATTCGTGTCCACTTGATGCACATTGCACAGCTTTGCATTAATATCAATTTCGATATTAGTGCAAGAGTTATTCTAACATATATATAGTTTACCACCACCAAATATTCTCAGAGTCGAATAAACCTTTTTTTCCTTTCAGCTTCTCAGGTTTAGCGAGCGCTTTATTTTTGCCCTTGGTGGGCTTCTCCGGCTGGGGCTTCGCCTTTTCCTTGTCGAGTTTCTTGGGCGGGACCTTGGTCGGCGTGGCTTTGGCTACTTTGGTCGGACTTTGGACTTTAGTGGGACAGCACTGGTAGGGTTCGTAAGTCATTTTTGGGACGGCTGGTTTCGCGCCCAATCCAATGTAGAAACAGCGATCGCCTGCAGTCAGTAAAAATCTGTTTTTATAAACCGTATAAACGGTAATCACAAGTAGACAGTTAACTGCGAGCTAATACTGTGCATATATTTATATAAATTTGTTTTGCGCCTATTTGTTATGCGCTATTAATTTTATTCTAATATGAATATGTTAGTAAATATAAGAATCGAAAACATTTATATTGGAAAGCGTTCGCGAATGACTGCAGGCGACAGCTAGAGTGACAGGACCCATGCGGGTTCCGTATTTCGACCATGCAGATGCGACTAGGGTACTTCCGTGCCTCCGTGCAGGGATCATCTCTCAGGGAATGCTAATCAATTACCTGTAAACATTTGTTTTATTCTACCGAAAAAACTATCATCTTCACCGTTGTGGACATCTTTGTTTGTTTTACGTTGGAGGTTGCTTCTACCTATTTTGGCCTTTGACCTTTTCCTTCCTTCTACATCTTCGGCGTCCCCTCCATCATTATCATCATCGTTTTCATCATCATCATCGTCATCATCATCGTCGTCGTCATTGTCATCGTCATCGTCGTCATCATCGCCACCCGCATTGTCATCGTCATCATCGTCTTCGTCATTGTCATCATCGTCTTCGTTATTGTCATCATCGTCTTCGTCTTTGTCATCATCGTCTACGTCATTGTCATCATCGTCATCGTCTTCGTCATTGTCATCATCGGCATCGTCTTCGTCATTGTCATCATCGTCATCTTTAAAATCATTTTTGGCTTTTTGTGAGCCGATATTTTTCAATGCTGCATCTTTATTTGGATTTTTAAAGCTGAGAATGTTTCTAATTTTTGGTGATTTAATACTCATGTCATCGTCATTTTCGGTATCAACATCATCGTCGACATCGTCATTGTTATCTATTTTCTTTGTTAATTTTTTGACATCATGATGTTTGTTCGCAGACACACCCGGATGAGCTACTTTAAGTTTTTCCATAGTTTTCCGTTCTGCAGGTTTTGGTTTTGTTGGGGTATTAGTATTAGTATCTGTACTAGTCCTTGAGAACCCCGAGGCTTTATTATCACCATCTGCATTGGTCTTCGATTTAAGTTTAGCTTTAGATATACGTCGCTGGCTATCTTCACCTGCAGGCATTAGTAACTGTCATGCAAAATGACATAGCTCAAACATCCAGCATTTAAGGCGTAAATTAACAGTTTTTCTTATAAAAATACAATCAAGAATGATGTCATGCACGTAAAATATATTGTAATTAAATATTTTTACTAGGTATAGTAATAATTTGACCTTAAATCTTTACAAAAACGTTTATTATATGGATGTGGATTCTTACTTTTTTGATCTACTAGCCACTGGAGAACCTTATTTTCGTGCTTTAAATCACCTATAAACAGGAGAAAAGTTTAAAGTTCACATTAATATGACTATTCATGTGCACTTAAATTAGAACATAGAGCCTTGATCTATTCAAAAGAGAAATCGAGCATATTCCTTACCGTCATACATAATTGGTACTCCAGTCTCATAATAGACCAGTGCTGGGAAACTGAAAATTCCGATGTCTGAGGCCAACTTAGAGTCCTTTGATTTGACGAATTGAATTCCATGTTTATCAGTATCATCGTCGATCGTCTCCAATTCTTCGAGAATTTCATCGCAAGTATCACAGTCTTCACTATCTGCAATACACACGTTTCTTTAATTTACAAGGCAAAACAAAATTATGTGTGTACATTTTTGTACAGGACATTAATTGCAACCCTTGCCATTTAATATAAATGAAAATATAGCCAAATATTTTTGTTCGAACTCAAAGTAAAGTCTCCTCACTTCACCGAACTTTAAAAATAGAAGATTTTAAGAATATATTTTCAAATTCTCAGAAAAAGACTCACATTCTTGTAATTTCTTGACATGCCGGATAATAAGAAATATTAATTGTAGCTAAGTACTTACAAAAGAACACAGCAAGATGTTCGACGTCGTCAATTAGATCTTTCAACGTTTTTCTGTCTACGCTTTCAATGACGTCAGGTTGAGTATCATGGAGCTCTAAAACCCATTTTAAGATAGCTTCCTCATGCATCAGATCGCCTTCGTAAATTGTCCTGAACTTATGTCTATAGAAAGCTAGGGCTGGTAAGGAAGGAAGATCGTATTCCTTATCAATTCCATCATCAGATGTTTTTACGAAATCAATGTCCTTTTCTTCACATTCGTCGTCAATGTTTTCCAACTCGCTAAGTATTTTTTGAGATTTCTTGTCGCCTTCCTTGTCTGTAAGTATATTATCATAGGTAGATGTAAATTACGATAAATGTATATAGATAAATTCTGTCATCACTTTAATGTAGAAAATCTTTTCACTGTAACAATAATCTGTTTAATAAATTAATACCGCTACTAATCTAAGCCTACGTAAGCTGGCAATTCCATCATTCGCGACTTGCCAACTTTATGTTTGTACGGTAGTTTCTTTGCACTTCATCGATTAAAACATTACACTTACAGAAGAACACAACAACGTGATCATTCTCCTCTAAAATCTTCTCCAGCATCCGCAAGTTTACTTCCTCAATTCTTCCGGGAATTTCCAGCGTGTTCTCATCTGTGAGCCAAGCCAACACCTCATCCTCATCCTCGATGTCACCTGTAATTGACGATCAACGCGTTAAGCATTTACCAGCAGTACTTTGTTTTGTTTCTTTATTCTCAATCGACATTGCAGTCTTTGTATTAAGTACTGCTAAGAGACTACAACGTACTAACTGTATTGATGGATAATGTCAACTCCAAAATAAAAAAAGAAATAATCGGATAAACCGAATTATATAATCACTTTTTTGTCCTTAATTATATTACCTTGCGTCAATTTCAATATATAAAGTAGCCATTTGCAATTAATTATCCTGCATGTAAGCTATCGACGATAAATAGTGATTCTACACCGATCGTTCGATCACGAATGATTTAGATCCATCTCGTGTGTCCATCAATACTTTTATCGTCAATACCAGAAAGTTGGTTTTTTTTTTATATGCAGGCAAACAAGCATACAGCCTGAGTGGTGGTGCCAGACTACATGTGTTTATAGCATGTGTGATATCATCGCGCCGTAAAATTCAAGATCCGAATACTTTAGTTCTTTTAACAACTGCTCACCCTTGTAAACTAATGGATCCTTATTTCTGAAGAACACAAGTGTCGGGAAGGTCTTAATACCGTACTTCTTGGCCAGGAGTAAGTCTTCAGTGGTGACGAAGATGATGCCGGTTTCGTCAAGCTCATCGTCAATATTTTCAAGCTCATCTAAAATATTGTCACATTCCTCACCCTCTTCGCAGTTCCCACCTAGAATGTGATAAAGAAAGAAATAAATTATATCTCTATTTGGATAAAGGAAACTAATTGATTGGTAAAAAAGTTAATCCATTCGCTTGTTTCAAACAATAACATGACATATTTATGTCAGTCTGTTTGTTATCATTTCCAGTCTAAGGAAGGAAATCGTTTACAAGATTAGGTCAGGGAGATTTCTTGAAATCCAGAGAAGGACAGAAGTTAAAATACTTTCAAATATAAGGTATACAGATCAATTCGCAGGCAGACACTAAATAGTATAAAGATCCCTAATTAACGTACTATGAATAATCAAATTAATCATTTGTATAATTATAATGTTGAATACTTACTGAAGTAAACCACAACATATTCGTGCTCCTCAATAAGATCAGCCAGAATTTCATCAGTAACTTCCTCAATAGTAGCGCTGTTTTTCTGTTCAATCAGCCATTCCAGTACTTCATCTTCGTTCATAAGGTCTCCTTCGTATATAGCTGGGATGTTTTCTTCAAAATAGACCAGTGTAGGTAGGTGGTCAATACCATATTCCTTAGCTTCAGCTTCGTTGTCCATACGCACGATGATAATGCCCTCTTTTTCCAATTCATCGTCGATATTCTCTAGTTCATTTAGGATCCTGATATCTTGTTTGTCTTCCTTGTCATCTGCGAATATAAATGTAGATTCCTTTATAAAAAAATGTGTTTACTTTTGCAATTACCAAAGTTAAATCCATTACATAAAGTGTACTTACAAAAGATGACGGCCAAATATGGAGTTGATTCAATAAGCTTGTCCATCATTTCATCAGTTACTTCGGGGATCTCGCTGTGTCGCTTTTGATGAAGAAGCCATCCTAACAGCTCTTCCTCTTTCATCAAGTCGCCTTCATAAATATGAGGAATACCTTTCTCAAACAATACCATGGTTGGAATGGTTTCGATGCCATACTCTTTGGCTTCTTTATCATCATCAATTTTAACGAAGGCAATGTCATTTTGATCACATTCGTCATCTATATTTTCCAATTCAGCCAAAACCTTCTGACTCTTCTTCTGGTCCTTGTCGTCTGTAATAAAAACGAAGAACTGTATTTCATTTATATGTCAGTTCTTGACAGTATAGTCTAAGCGAAATTATCAAATAAGTTACGGTCAAACTAATTTTGTAGCTGTGAAGTAATTCAGAAACTTGGCATTGTTTCAAAAGCAGTTGCCAATGTAAAGGCCACGGGAAAAAGTAATTTAAAAAATACTTACAGAACAGTACAGCAACGTATTGCATTTTGTCGATGATTAAGTCTAGCATTTCGTCTGTAATGTCTTCAATCTCGTCACTCTCGGCTTGATGCTTCAGCCAAACTAAGACTTTTTCTTCCTCTTCCAGGTTTCCTTCATAGTAAGTAGGTATACCCTTTTCAAAGTATAGCAGCGTTGGTACTTTTTCAATTCCATATTCTTTTGCTTCTTCGTCATTGTCGATCTTTACAAACGCAATACCAAGTTGATCACACTCGTCATCAATGTTTTCTAGTTCATTCAACACTTTCTGTGATTTCCGATCGTTATTATCATCTAGGAAAATAAAATACTCCATAAATACTTAAAAGAATCATGGTTTCATATTTAATGGACTTATTTTGGCTTTTTAGAAATGTATGTTACTAATAGTTAATGTACTTACAAAACAATACAGCGACAGTCTTCCCGTCTTTGATAAGCCGGTCTAACATTTCATCGGTGACATCTTCGATTTCATCTTTTTCCAATTGATCGATAAGCCACTCCAGGATTTCTTCTTCGTTCTCGAGCTCACCTGCAATATATGAACGGACATTAACACTGGTAGTTTTGACGATTGCATCCTGTTATTAATTTAAATTCCTAGACTTAGCAGGACGAACTCAACACCATTACCATTTTATAAATTATGATTGTTTTCTAAGGGTTGAATCATTGTGTGTATTTATGGTATAATAATAACATGTCGTACCGTCGTAAACATTAGGGATCTGCTTCTCGAAGTAGACGATGGACGGTACATTGTCGATGCCGAATGCCCTGGCGGCCTTTTGGTCGTCAATTTTGACGAATTGAATGCCGTGCCGGTCGCAGTCATCGTCTATCTTCTCCAGTTCAGCGAGGACTGTCATCGATTCTTCGTCACCGTGATCATCTGTAAGTATAAACACATTGCTAAGCAATTTATTTATTATTGATTAATAGTTTCGTACTGTTGCATGGTCAGCATCACTGGCTTTTACAGATCCTATAAAAAATAGTACAATATTTTTCTCTAGCGTGCGCCAGTTCAATTTTTTTATGAATTTGTTTCCAAGATCATTATGGACCAATATGATAAATACTAAAGCAAGAATAAATTGCGACTAAGTATTCGTATATCGCTTTGGATTTAATAAGGATTCATGTAATTGCGAATTATTTTTGCTTGGGCCACACATCCTATATATAGGGCACAGTAATTGTGACAGTGATAGGGCATTTGTTTATTTATATAATCAATTTTACACCTATTATTAGTAAAAGTAAAGTCAATACCTAATATTACTAAAAATGCGAGCCAAGATTTTTTATGCAGCGTTATTATGAGTCTCTTAATGTTTCTAGAAATATGCCGAAAAGCTGGGTTACGTCTATTCACCTCAGCTTAATTCAAGGGCAGGCGTCATTTGTTTTTTAGTGTACTCACAGAATACTACGACAAGGTTGTCCACGTTGCTGATGAGAGTGTTGAGAGTCTTGGCCGTGACATCCTCGATTACGTCTTCCTCGTCCCCAGTCGATTTGTTGGCGATCAGCCATTCCAGTACGTCCTCCTCTTTACTCAGTTCACCTGAATGTATACAACCGAATACATAACATCGAATACTCACGTGAAACGCAGGAATCGATACATGAATGTTGAAATATCTAGGCACAATATGAATGAAGTTCATAAAAATAAGCCAAGAACTCAAATGGACCAATATATAACAGTCATAAATTTCAAGGCCGAAAACAATCTGGAAGTCTTGAGCGCCAACTCATAAGATGTCTTTAAACCAGCTATTTATTTGTTCCAGTTTGCTATTTGTTCGACTGTGGTCTAAATATTATGTATACTTTTTATTGTACGTCTGAAAAGTTTGTATGGCTGAAAGTATATTTAGCCGACTCTGCGTCCGTTTAGGTTTCAATTATAGACAAAGGTGAAAGTAAATCACTCTAAATTTGACGTAAAGCAGCAACTACGATCAGAATCGCTATTTGCTTTCGCAATACAAACGTCAGCAAGCGTAAAAAATGAGTCACAAACCTTCATAGATAATTGGTATTTGATTCCTGTAGTACACCAGTCTTGGCAGATCTCCAAGACTGTACTCTTCAGCTAGCTCTTCGTCGTGGATCTTCACGAAGCCAATGCCGAGCTGGTCTGCCTCGTCGTCGATGTTTTCCAGCTCTTGGAGGGCTTTGGCACATTTCTTGCACTCGGGCTTATCTGTAATACGACAATAAGCCCTCAAATATCCATCAGATTAACCACCCGATACCATCCCTATCGCATGCTCCGGGAAGGATGCAGTGCAGTTAAGTGCAGCTAAATTAATTCGCTTTATATGTGTTAAGGAGACGGTGTGAGGACTAAGCCGTGTGTCGTGCAGTGTGCTTTTCTATTCGTTTGCTATATGTAACGACTGGATATAAAGCCAGTAATGTATAGTGTGTTAGTTAAGGTGCTCTATGGTATGTAAAGTAATACATTTTGCAGAAAACTCGTGACAATTTATGACAGTTACCTAATCCAAAGATGTTACCTACCTAATGTGTAAATCTTGTGTAATACTTTCTTTCGTCTACTCAATTTTGTAACAAATGCTGATTCTGTTAACATCATCTGTCTGTCGCAGTGAGTCGTGGTGCCATCATATATATTTGTTATTTGGGTCAAGGTCACGCTATTTGCGGAGTATGTACTGTAACTGACTGCATCATGATCTTGGACGTTTCCACCGATGATGCAGACAATGCTTCTAATATACACATTTAATGTCATTATGGAGAGAGAATTTGCTTTTGACGTAGCGACGTGACAGGTCGGTCCGTCAATCCGAGCTTGCTGGCGGGACGCAAATAGCTCTACCGAAATAGCTCGCCTCACGGCCCGATAATGCAAAGGCACTTTTGGTTCTAGTTTCTGCTTAGATCAGACATTATACATTGCTTCCTATTAAAACCGTTGTTCAGTTAGCTCTAGTTAGACAAAGCATTGCAGTCAATATTAATGAGTATATTATGTACACGGGCGACTTCAGAGAAGTAATTGCCTACACGGGTTAAAACAGTTCATTCTTTATTATTTGGCTCATTGGTTGATTTATTAGTCCATTATCAGTGAGTAACGTCGCTTTGATAACTTGCATATGAGCCAAATATATAATTACTCACAATCCACGATTGTGGGCTCGAATTACATACACTGTGATCATTTTATAGCATTTAACGTCTCCTGCCAATATGTAAATTGGCAAAATAAGCGGAAAGCACGTCTGAAATATTAAATTATACAAATACTATTCTAGGAAGCGAGAAGAGGACAGCCAACATATATAACTGAGCATGCCGTCAGCTGGGCTTAATTCTTACTTACTGTTTGACGGGCCGCAACTTTTGTGGTCAGGACCTACGTCAAAAACACTGTCAAAACACACTAACAATGTACAGACACAGTGTGTAACCATTGCTAGCTATAACGATGGTCACTTTCAAATGGAAAATATGTCTAACTGACAGAACTACAAAGTATGTGAATAGAGTTTAAATTTGGCAAATGTGACTGAGGGTTAGTTGAAAGATAATGACTCCAATTTACCACAATAGCTGATCTATGAAATCTACAGGAAACCACAAATCTTCACTTCAATACTTACAGAAGAGAACGGCTACATAGTCTGTGTCGTCGATGATTTTGGCTAAGATTTTCTGGTTTACTTCTTCTATCCGGTCAGGGAGGTCCATTGCTTCTAAACTCGTCAAGAAATCCAGGACGCTTTCTTCGTCCATGAGATCTCCTACAGTTGGAAGGTTAAGAAACGTTAAAGCAATCAAATAGAGAAGACGTCGAGAGTGTGTTTTTGTACAAAATTTAAAACAACTTTTACTGGTGTCAACAATACCACTGAATATTTAAAGATGATACATAAAATCATTTCATTGGATATTGTTATACAATCTACATACAAAAGTGACCAGAATGAAAAATGCTTTAATATTCTGGTCACTTTTGACCTAAAGAAATGCTTAAATTGTTTTCTCAAAAGAACATTGGGGAACCGATTACAATCCGTCGGTTTTGATGACCTCCGAATGGAATAAAACATTATTGTTGTTGTTATACTCCTCATAATCATCGTGTTCTTATTGATGATTATCAAAAAGTTGATGCCCAAAATTCATTTTGATTTTTTAATTTCTAATAAGAGTACATCGATAGGGACATCGAAGTAAGCTAATTTAAATAGTTCTTAGAACTACTAAGACAAATAGATTTGAGGTAAACAGTTCGGTTGATAAAATGCACAGTCTGACCTTCGTAAATGATCGGTTCCTTCTCACGGAAGTACGTGAGGGCGGGGAATTTCGTGATGCCATACTGTTTGGCGAGCCGCTTGTCGTTGATCTTCACGAAGTCCACTCCGAACGTGTCTGTGTCGTCATCTATCTTCTCGAGCTCCTCCAGCACTTTGTCACACGTGACGCAGCTTCTTGCATCTGATTTGGAGATACATATTCATTAAAACATATTTTGTCCATGACTAAGGTAAGGTATGGTGGGCTATTTTGCAAATATCGAGCTTCAATTTGTGCCTTTTATAAAGCTTTTTATAAAGTTATCTTCATCATGTATTCAGGCTTTCCTGACAAAGGCTACACACATGGGTAGTGGTGTGCATGCAGATATGTTCACAAAAATGAATCTATACATACTCAAAAGACCATATAATCAAGGTTTTCAACCCAGAACCTCAATTCCAGAAAGTTCTTCTGGATGTAATCGAAAAGTAGAATATTTAAATAAATCTTATAAATCCCCGTGAGTCTGAGATTTGAATACTGGCTGGGACACTTAGCTTCAGCGAATTGTTTCGCTTATCATAATAGCAATACAGATAATGATCTAATTATACATTTTAATCAACATGAGTATCTATGCAATCTAAGAAATTATTAAGTATTTACTTTCAATCCATAACTATTACTCACTTCACGAGCTGAATAAACCTTTTTTTTAATACATTCTAGGCTTACTTACACTTCAAACTTGTGTGAAAGTGCCAATAAAATGTTTTCATTTAGGTACATTTACTCCATTTCCACACGCATCCTAACCCAATCTTATGTCATCATCATTAAAAATCGTTGGAATTTTGATAAGAATAACTAAAGACAATTTAGCGAGGTCAGCATTCAGGGACATCGGATCTACAGTCGACAATTTTGATAAATTGGCATCAATCCATATCAAACTGCAAACTTTTAAATGTTTACTCCCTTACACAAAAAAATCCCCATATTTTATAGTCGGTTGTGGAGAATTGTTGATACAAGTGACGTGTAAAATAAACGCGTAAATTCAGTAAACCTGGTAGTCATCTCCGTATGCGTTTTAATTTACGAACTTGTCAACCAACGTTACTCAAACTCCATTCCATTTCCCTTAGATGAATTCCCTATCTGTAGTTTATATTAGGAACCTCAAGCCCTCAAGCTTATAAAAAGCTATTCAGTGACCAATGAAATTATAAATTGGGGTATTTAGAAATAAGTTTTAACTGTATAAATTACTGGTTCCTTTTAATTCGAATTTATATCACCATAACAGAAAATTTGCGATTTCATTCACTGTTTAATTTGAACAAACATTATTGTAAGCTTTCTTGTTGTCATTTTTTTTATACCAATATGGTGGCACACAAGCATACGGCACCTGATGGTAAGCAGTCAGCGTACCCTGTTGTTGATGAGGAGTCACTGTACTAGCGCAGCGTATCCTCGTGGAG
Organism: Falcaria lacertinaria; assembly: GCA_951449985.1. Classification (NCBI taxonomy): domain Eukaryota; kingdom Metazoa; phylum Arthropoda; class Insecta; order Lepidoptera; family Drepanidae; genus Falcaria; species Falcaria lacertinaria. The sequence continues at coordinate 9,040,776 of OX602117.1, forward strand.
CACTCGCAACCTTACTTAGCGCAGATACACAACACTACATCAAAGAAGTGTTATTACACTGCGGTCTTCTGTACGGCGGAGGTACAGTCCCCAGTCGGGTGGCTCCAATTTTGATGGGATACCCACGGGAGATCCCAATTCGCCCTACCGTTCTTTTTTAGCTAGTGGGGTGATTAATCACTATACCTAATCCTTGAAAAACTCATAAGTACATGCCAGGGTTCTGAGCCCATCAGATAACAGGTCGTCACTTCAACCACAAGGCGACCACGGCAATTATCGTAAGTTTAAAGGTAAATTAGGAGACGCACATTACACATTGATTTGGATATGACTTGAAATAGATGCAGTTGAGAGAGTCCCCAATCTAACGGACCTAAGGCCAGCGCGTCTAATTAAAACAATCGACGCATAGTTCCCAACTAACCCAAGGCAACTGCACAAATTAAAATGGCAACTAGATTCAGTCTCAGTAGTTACTTTGATGCAAAGACATGTATATTCCAGTCGTTTTCACAGTTCAGTTAAAATAGCTCTGGTATGGGTAGAGCAATTTTTACTATCTAATCAAAATTGATGATTGGTATCAGCAGCGATTATTTTACCCTGAAGTAATCGGAGCTCTTTGAAATATCAGTAGCATTTCATTTGCTTTTTATTTAGGTAATTTTATCACTGATTATTGCAAAGTGATGATCGTTTATAGGTTGACTATTGGTAAAAAAAATATTTTTATCTAATAATCTTCGGGGACCCTTGTGGGAAGGCCCACAAGGGTCCCCGAAGGGGTAGGCAAAGATGTTACAGCACCCACTTTACACCGAAGATAATTTGGTACCAACGTGACAGAAAGTGAGTCCATTGCCGTCTCTTGTGCACTACATACGTCCATGAATTTCTTCTCAGATGTATTCTGGTTTCCTTAAGATATTTTCCTTCACCGTAAAACTCGTGGTGCGATTAATCACTGCACTTAAGTTAGGAAAGCTCATTGGTACATTGTTTCTTTTCATCTTACTTCGGTTATTAAATTTTTGTAGTCGTTGTAACCGGCCGTTGATCCTCTACTAGACCTCGCTAAAGCTCGTCTCTAAGGCTAAAAAGCCCCTTGAGCCATTGTTTATCTGATGATATCGACCAAACATTTGTCAGTCACCTTGAAATTGTCGAAAGAAATAGACACACAATGATTGGCAACGCTTAGGTACATCCACATAAGTATAGTCATCCAGGTATCCAGAGGCATATCCTAGTTTTTTTTAATGCACACAGTATATCTTTCTTCGTAGGAGTTTTAGTGAATAGAAATCTTACATAACGAATTCTGCATCTGAGGAAGGTCAAATTCCTGTTATTTTTATTGTTATTGAGATTTCGTCTCGAAAGACAATAAGTATAGAATACTACTTCAATGTTTTTTAATACAATTCTCTTAATTAGAGTAAGTATATTTTCATTTTTGCACCAAGATGGCAGTCCAGCAGAATAATTAGATACATCATTTTTTATCTTTCCGTCAGATAATCTTAATGACGTTTAATCAAAACAACGTGAAAACGGAAATATACGTACTAGGTGATCTAGAAATATGCTATTGTTTACAAGATGATGCGAAAATGTTTGTTGCTAGAATATGAAGTGCATTCAGAACAGACGTGGGACGACGCGCAGGCACTCACGTAATAAATAAACTTTCAGTACCTATTTCACTGCCAAGTTTATGTACAATGTACGTACACCTACTGCGCTAAGAGTGAAGACACACCACTTGATTATTATGTGGTAAGGCTAGGGAACGTTTTCGTACATATGTGTCGTCAAATGTGTAGGAAATATTTAGGTCCACGAGCGTACGCGCAGACACAGATGCACATTCTCGGCTCACTCGTCATCCTCTCTCTTGGTTTAATGGAACAGTGAAACGGAAAACCGCTATAAAGACTGGAGGAAGGATCAGATGATGTCATACTATAATGATAAAGTGTACCTACCTAAATGTGTGATTTACTAAAAAAAGTACGTAAGAAGTAATTTACTGTAAAGCATTAAATTTAAGCACATTTTGTTGTATTCTATCGAAGTTTATATGGGTATATTAGGAGAATTGCTATTGTAGAATATTGTTTGTGATATATTACCGGTGCAGTAATACCCAACGTAGGTTTCCTTGTGATCTTGGTGCGACTATGAAAATGAGGGGAAAAATGAATCGCGCATTTTATTAACCAGAAGGAAGGTATAAAGTATCGCTATCAACTATCTGAATATGTTTAAAAGACTCGTGTCTAATAATTTAAGTATAATATAACCCAGAAGAAACCTGGGGTTGAACCTTCTAATTTTAAATTGAGGTATGCGTGTTTTGTTTGTTTGTAATTTATCGGGCACCGACCAGAAACCTAGCCTTGAGACTAGCTTATCAATATGCGAATGGTATCGGGCATTTTTTAGCACGCGAGCGGCCACTTCCAGTCCTATCCCGATTTAGGAAAGGTTCCCACGGGATCCGTGATTATTAGATACTAATTATAAGTGGTTTTTCCAGATACTAAGCTGTCAAAGTTTCAGACGGAATATGATATAAAACAAACCATATTCATAGTATATTATTATAATAACCAATGACCATTATTATCCAATAAATATGGATGGGTAAAGGGATTTTTATACCACTAAGGTAGCACACAAGCATACGGCCCATGTTAAGTAAGCAGTCGGATGGCCCACTGCTTACCATCAGGTGGTGGTCTGACTAAGAAAGCTTGCTGTAAAATAATGTCCTCGCTTCGTTCGTATAAACTTATTCCCAAAGACCCTGACGCTAGTTGAGACAACATTGCATCACATAATGCTAAAGAGAATATAAATCGTAGACGCCTAGCGAAAGCATCTCATCCGAAATGAATACGCAGTTTAACGTTTTTAAGTTTTATTATAATCAAGATGACGCGAGAAGTGACCCAGTTCACATATCTCGGTTATTTCCAGTGTGTTGAATTACTTACAATATTATGCTAGTAGGTTGGTATCTCCGTTAAGAACGCGGTGATGATACAAAACACTTGGCACTGCGGTGAGGACCCAACTTGTTATAATGAAATGTATCATGATTTTATTGATATCTTTTTTCTCTGTAGAATTTAGTGTCAATTTTCGCAAAGGGCAGATATTTCAAAAGATACAGAACACTTGAAGTATCTATGTCACAATACTACACACCAAAGCTTTTATCTCGCAAACGATTAATTCTTTGAACATTTTGAACCTGAAATTTAGGTGTATTATGGATTACATACATATCAAGTTTACGCCAAGTTCCTTTTGGGGTAGGCCATTTCATTCTTGAATCGCACGCATTTAGCTAGTTTTAAATTCATCCAGAGGTGTAGAGCTATCATTTGGCAAGGTGGTGCTGTGCACTGCACGCTTTGAAAAGAGGGGAGCGGCGAGCTCCCGAAGATAGAAAACTATGGCTTGCTTGCTCACAAAAAAAAATGTCTTTAATGTTTAAAATTTTTGACAATAACAGAACTCCAAAGTAAAGAGTCAAGCCTTTCAATACAAGCATCTTTGATAAACATGTTCTATTTTCTCTATGCACCGATGCCCTTCTCCACTTAGCTACACCACTTCATTCATCTATCTCTTCATACATGTCCGTTGGTTCTAATAATGTAGGTAAACTTGATATAATATACGATTTAAAATGGTACTAGGTTTATAAAACAGGGCCCCTACTTGCAAGGTGGAAATGATGGTTGCCATCGTTCATTGAAGTAGCTCTGGACAGGGACCAGACAAGTGGAGGGATATTTAGATCATCGACTACACCGACATGAGTATAACTCTTAAATTATAAGAAGTAATAGGAGAGGTAGGGCAAATTGGGATCTCCGGTGGGTTTTCCCATTGATATTGGAGCCGCCCGACTGGAGACTGTACCACCACCTTACTGTCGACCGCAATGAAATAACACTACTTTGATGTAGTGTTGTGTTTCTGTAGTAAGTAGTTGGCCAGTACTCCACGAGGATACGTTGGGCTAGTAGTAAAGCTGCTAGCTAGCACAGTGACTCCTCATCAACAACAGGGTTGGCAATTCGTTAGTGATATCCCTGGTATTGGTAGCAGCTATAAGCTACGGTGACTGCCTGCCATCAGGTAGACCGTATTTTACCTTAGTGGTATAAAAACTTGAAAAGAAATTATCCTATTACCATTCTCATTCTGGTCATCCAGACATCGAACAGTTATGCCGGATTACTGTTTTACATGATGTATCAAACAAATCCAAAACCATCATCTAAATATATCTATATTCCGCTGAATTAGCATGTTGCATTGGAGTAAACAATGTCTTGCTTGAATCATATTCGGTGAGTGTTCATTGGCTTGTAATTTAAAGCTCAGTAATAACTTACTATATTGTCTTGTCTTTAAGTTCTAGGGATTAATGTTTTTTTTAAAGCTACTCACATAGTTGGTTTTGTCGTCATAGCGTCTTCAGCACAAGACTAGCACAAGACTTTCTAGAAATTTGGCAGCCCTAGCTTGCTATTTGTAAACTAATAAATATTTTTCGTAGCCTCGTTTAAAAATAAAAAGCGTGACCAGTATCTATTGATATTTTTACAACGAAAGCTTGTCTCAAAGGTCGATGCTCTTTCGTTCATTATTTATTTCATAATAATATAACCTTTTAAATACCTATAATTAAATGCATTTATGTTCGTTGCACTAATATAGTTGTCATTAGAACCTCTTGTACACTGGAAAACCTAGAATCCTAGCGAGATGTTTGCCTACACTTAGTTTGTTGTTTAGTACTACCACCGTCTGATGGTTGACGCCAGACAGGAGTTTAAGAAACTCATTATGACAGGTAGTTTTGTAATCAGCATAAGGTTTCTTTACTCTACATTACATGAATAGAGTGCGGCGACCAATGCTATCTTGTAAAATGTATGTAGTCTTGTTAATAAAGCTATTCGATAAGATTTGGACAAAGAGAAATTATTGTTTTTTTAATATTGTTTTTTTCGTGTAATCGCGTGTCTGGGAAGTTCAGTAATTTTAAGTTGAGGGAAATAACATGTCTCGTGTGGCTACTTACAGGTAGCATACCTACAATGTTGCACGTGCTAACTATTCACTTGTAAGATACAATCAACTGACTTAACGATCTCCCAATAAGACGAAACAAATGTTTATTTTTATTTTTTATACCACTCAGGTGACACACAAGCATACGGCCCACCTGATGGTAAGCAGTCGCCGTAGCCTATAGCCGCTAGCAATACCAGGGATATCACTATCGGTTGCCAACCATGTTGTTGATGAGGACTCACTGTGCTAGCAGCATTACTACTAGCCCAGCGTATCCTTGTGGAGCACTGGCAACCTTACTTACCGCAGAAACACAACACTACATCAAGTAGTATTATTTCACTGCGGTCTTCTGTAATATTGAGGTACAGTCCTCAGCCGACTGGCTCCAATTTTCATCACGGGAATATCGAAATGGGAGATCCCATTTCGATTTTCGCCCTACCTCTCTTTAAGCTCATGGTGTCATTAATCACTGTACTTAAGCTTAGAAAAATTCATTGGTACCGGGATTTCAACCTGGGCCCATCAGATGACAGGCCGTTGCTTCAATCACAAGGTCACCACGGCATATATCAAAAGGCTAAAAATCCTATCCAGTATCATCAGCGTATCATGCGTTACCAGGATATAAAAACTTCTTTGACTTTGGGGTACATTGCATCTCTGACGCGCGCCCGACGTACACTATCGAGCTAACCGTTCATTTCTTTTAATATTAATGAATTCTTCTTAAAAGTAAATTGTCGCTGTTTTCATTAATCCAGAAATTAATGTAGATTTTCATGAATTTGGATGGATTCCAATACAAACAGTTGTATGAGAACATTTTCATGATTATGTCTTTCCCCAAACACTTACTAGGCAACCGAGCCTATATTTATAACTCGTATGATGGTTTTTATTCCGGAAACAAGATCAAGAGGCGCCGTCTAGATTGTTGGGCGATTTTATTGTATCTGAGTTGAGACTATTGTGATGGGTGAAACCAATGAATAGATCCAATTGGGCCATCTAGCTGGAAAAAAGTTATTGATAAAAAATTTACATGAGCCTTTGAGGAATAGTTCAATTTTCTTTAACAACTACACAGTTACTTAACTTAAGGGCGTCTAAAGCGTCTTGTTTACCTGTTTTGTTGACAGCGTGCCACGACTTCTAAATCTCAAAATAGCATTTTATGATGTAGGTACTTAATTTTATCGTTTGCTTGAAACTCAACATCCCAGTAAGTACGAGAATAGTGAGCTCGGGGCAATGTGGCATCACAAACATCTCTGATCTCTCGATGAACTGTTTGGGTATAGTCTAGTATAGCATTCTTCAAATGATCAAGAGCCGTTTAATCAAACATGGAACCAGTCATACGGGCTACCTACTGATGACAAATTGACAGTCTTCATAGGTACTGTTAGGTAGTCTATACATACCTACACAATTTACACTTCTGATCGAAAACGAAAATGTGATGCGTCAACAAACAGAACACATCGAGCGCACGACAGTTGGCGACAAAAGAAAATATTCGGAATTCCGATAGCACGTAATGGACGTCTATTTCAGAGGCACATACATGCGCCACAGTTTTAGCCGAGCTCGAGCGTAGGCGCCTGGCGACCTTGGCGGAGCAGCAGCGGTGGAACGGAGGAAAATGAGACACGCCGCCATTTTAGGCTGCGCTGGCGGCGGCTGCGGCCGGCTCAAGTTTTATTGTCTCCGCACGAGGTTGCATAACTCGCAAATCGCGGGCCGAGCGCTCGAAAATATCATGCACACAGACGAAAGCTGATGCGAAGCGGTCTACCCCTCGGCCCGACCGAAGATCATTAACTCGGCGATAACCCATTTGGACGGGCACTGTCGCAGACGTTTCGACAGCCATGTTGGCTGGCGGCCAGCTTACGAATGTTCGCAAAATGCGACGCGTGCCGGTGGGCAAGCGGCGGACGAATGCATCAGACTTACACCAGTACACCGCGACGAAATCCTTGTCTTCTAGCACTCGGTCCAGCTGCTTAGCGGTGACCTCCTCAATCTGGGGCTCCTGTCTGGTCGGGGCGGGGGACTTGCGCGCCGCGGCGGCGGCGAGCAGCACGATGGCCGCCAGGGCCTGCACCCACCGAGCCATGGAGAGGGCGCGCGCGGACTGGCCGCCGCCCGCCCTGCGCGCGCGCACTCCGCCCCACCCGCCGCCCCACACACACTCCGCACCCCGCGTCCCTGCACACTGCTGCCAACTCTACCAACTATACTCACTCATTACTGTCATGTACAAGCTAAACTTTTGAAAGTTTTCGGTATTAGTTCCCTACTATGTATTTAAAAAAATATTCTATCAGTTACCTGACACCCACTGTGGGATATCAAGCTTTGCTTTGTTTCGAACAAAATGACGTAGGTAATAGTTGTACGTAGCATATTATTAACTACTCTGAGGTAATAAGCATTTGCTAGTCGTCGGACTAAGTATCATAACTTTTGATGCTTGGTCCTAGTGCTAAGCGATTTATTTGGATTTCATCCGCCCAACCTTATTCGTAGCCCGTAGCACCAATATTTACCATCGTTTTCGCTCCAGTACTTTGTATTGTGTGTCAGAAAATTACACTTAATTTTTGAAGTAACTAGTTAAATACTCTAGGAAATAATTTCCCCAGTGGAAGTGCTGGTGACGAGAAGCGACGGGAAATGACAGAACAGTTCATCTTACGGTACCTATTATAAATGCGAAAGTTTGTGTGTGTTTTTACATGAAATGTGTAATGGAGATAAATTATAAGCCGAAATAACATATAGGACACTTATTTTAATTAATTTCTATTTAGGAAAAAAATGGATTCCACGCCAAAAGATCTTATGGGATTGGAATCAAAATTGATTCCACATAACTGCAAAATTGATTAGTTACTATACACAAAAGTTATAGTACAGGATTGTTTCCAATGTACTTATAAATCAGTGACCAAATGTACCTTGACTGCACAAAATGACACCGAAAGTACACACTAACCATATTATAACAGTTTTAACTAGCGTAAGTAAAACCTTATTCTAAGGTTTTAACACATAAACAATCACAAGTTAGTAAAACTAAAAACTCAACTGCTTAGTCTGATTCCGCCAAAAACTTTTCTTTTCTTTTTAACTTTGTCTTACTATGTATTTACGAATGATACTTCCATAATCCACTTTGTAGACCTATGTGCACATAGTGGATTAAATCAATACCAGACGCCCTGTACACTTGCTTGTTAGTATTAATCATTTTGCATCGTGCACCTTTATACAATTAAATAATGTACAACATAATGATCTATTCTGAGGTTCAAATCATCTCGTTATTGAATCTTTTCTATTCCCCAAGACTAACTATCATATGTATAATCTGCACCGGTTTCAGAACGATTTCACAGATGTCATAGATTGCCTCATGACAAATTCGGGACTGTCAACTGTCATTAGAACAGGTCTAGAGCTGAGCCAATTAAATGTTGTCGATAACGACGATTAGAGTTTTTAAAGCCTTACAATGAACGTTGTATGAATTACTTCTGCATCAAATTCCACCTACTTTCATCAATTCTTGATCATTTTTTTATTCACTTTTCTCATTTTTAATTCATAATATAGTATTCTATCGCATCAGTAACATTTCTTCAAATATTTACTGACATACTCTTGTGTTGATGATGAAAAATAAAACTTGAAGTGGACTGTATAGATGTATAATGATTTATAGCACATTGAATGTATATGAATATGATTGATGGATATAGTATGTTGTGCGCTTGCACTATGCGTCTGTTCGGTGCGCAGCCACAGGTCAAGTGAAGGCTGGTGGGAGCAATGTGTTGGTTCGGCGGCGCTCGGGCATAGCTTCGTCTATGCAAGCCTCTGACTCCTTAACATGCCCCCCGACGTTGAAAGCATGGGTTTCAACAGACTCCTTGGGTTGAATTGGTAGTGGACAGATCCTATGACATGCGCGTCTAAGTATTCCTCGTTTGGTCTGGATGTCTGCTACTCTGTTCACACCGTCAGCACCAGTGTAAACGCGATGTACTCGTCCAAGACTCCACTTCAGTGGTGGTTGACCATCTTCTTTAATCAGGACCATAGTTCCTTCTTGAAGCTGACCTCTTGACTGTTTCCACTTCACCTTTTGCTGCAACTCTGAGACGTACTCTTTCTGCCAGCGAACCCAAAAGTGTTGTCTCAGCTGTTCTACTCTTTCCCAGCGTTGTAGCCTATTCGGATTCACGTCTATCAGGCTTGGAGTTGGCAATGCCGTCAGAGGTCGTCCAACCAAAAAATGACCGGGAGTGAGTGGAGTATAATCGGTAGGATCTGGGGATATTGGTGATAAGGGACGCGAGTTAAGGATTGATTCGATTTGTACTAATATTGTATAAAGTTCTTCAAATGTTAATCGTGCATTACCTAAGATTCGAAATAAATGATGCTTTACTGATTTCACACCAGCCTCCCACAGGCCCCCAAAATGTGGTGCGTAGGCTGGAATAAATTTAAAATCTATGCCTTCATATGCCATACTCTCCGTTAAAACCGAAGTGTTTTGACTTAAAAATTTATTAATTTCGTTCTTAGCTCCAACAAACTGAGTGCCATTATCGGAGAACATAGTTGATGGCTTTGAACGACGCGCAATGAATCTGCGTAAGGCAGCAATGTATGCATCTTTTGTCAAGTCTGTTACAAGCTCCAAGTGAATTGCCTTTGTGGTGAAGCAAACAAAAATTGCCACATATACCTTTATAAGTTTGCATCCACGGCCACGTCTATCAGCACCCAGCAAGGGTCCGGCATAGTCTACACCCGTAGTTTGAAAGGGATAACCAGGAGTTAGGCGCTGCTCAGGCAACTGACCCATAATTGGGTTGACAGCTTGTGCTCTCAGTCTAAAACATCTCTGAAATTTATGTACGACTTGTTTAGCCATGTTCCGACCTCCTAAAGGCCAAAATTGTTGTCTAACCGAATATAAGAGCAACTGCGGTGCGGCGTGAAACAAACGAATATGTTCTTCGTTAAAGATTAGATTAGCAATAGGATGCTTACATGATATTAATATGGGGTGTTTTTTATTGAAATCATATTTTGAATTTTCTAACCGCCCCCCTACCCGTATTAATCCTGATTCATCCATGAATGGTGATAATTGTAGTAATGTATTTTTAGAATGTAAAGGTCGTCTGTTTTTTAAACTGTTGTATTCTTGAAACGATTGAATTTGTGACTGTTTTAATATTGTGTTAAATGCGTCTTCTAGCTCAATGCTACTTAATGGACCTGATTTGCGACCATTATGCGCTTTACAATTGTGTATGAATCTTAAAACAAAAGCAACTGTTCCCTTGATTTTAGAAAGCTTGGAAAATCGATTAAAATCAATAAACGGTATATCATTGTGAGAACATGCAATGTGAGTAGTTATTTCAGGCAGGATAACCTTTTCATTTTTGAATGGGTTTTTTGGCCAATGGGCCTCTTCTTTGCTTAAAAATGTGGGACCTAGCCACCACAAATCTAAAGTGTTTATTTGAGACAAATTAACTCCTCTAGTTAACAAGTCTGCTGGATTATGTTGTGTAGGAACATAACGCCATTCAAATGTGTGTCAACTCCTGTATTTCTGCAACGCGGTTCTTTACAAATATTTTTAAATTACTGGGTGGTGTTTGTAACCATCCTAAAACGACAGATGAATCTGTCCATAAAATACACCTGTGTATGGGTAATCTGAGAGCCTTGAGTACTTTATGTGTTAATCGCGCAGCTATGACTGCACCACACAACTCTAGGCGAGGTATTGTCAGTGGTTTTAATGGCGCGACTTTACTTTTTGCACATAGTAAATGGGTCTCTATAGCATTGTTGTTTGAAGTGCTTCTCAAAAAGACACATGCCCCGTAGGCATTCTGAGAAGCATCGGAAAACGTATGTATTTCTATTAAATTTGGATCTTCACATGTTACACAACGAGGTATGTATAAGTTATTTAGAAAATGTAATTCTAATGTGAATTTGCGCCAACTTTGTGAAATATCTGTTGGTAATGGTTCATCCCAGGAAACTTTGTGCAACCAAAGTTTCTGGAGAATGATTTTCGCAAGAATAACAAAGACTGAAAGCACCCCTAGTGGATCAAAAATTTGTCCAATTGTAGATAAAACTGACCGTTTTGTTGGATTTTGAGCGAATGAATGTTCATGAGGAAAGCATAACATATCGGAAGATGGTACCCAGCCAAGGCCTAATGTATTTGTTGAATTTTGTTGTCCTAAATTGAGCGGAACACATGATTTTGTACTTGTTGATTCAAAATTGACTATGTTTGACTGAATTTTACGTAGATTAAAACAACCTTTGGCTAACGTTTTACAAACTTCATCTTTAATTCTGAGCAACTCATGAACTGTCTGAGTGCCCGTGACTAGGTCGTCGACATAAAAATCATGACATATAATGTCTGATATTGAACTATCTTCGCACTCAATAGCAAGCTGTTTTAAACAACGAACTGCCAGAAAGGGAGCCGACGCAGTTCCATACGTTACTGTGTTTAATTGGTATATGTCTATATCTTTAGTGGGATCATCCCTCCAGATTATATTTTGCAAATGCCTGTGGGTCTCATGAATTAATACTTGTCGGTACATCTTCTCTATGTCCCCGGTCATCACATACGAATAATGACGAAATCTAAGCAAAATAGAAAACAAGTCATCTTGTATTGTAGGTCCGACCATTTGCAGATCGTTTAATGAAATGCCAGTGGTTGTAGGGGCACTAGCGTTAAATACGGCTCTAAGTTTAGTAGTTGAACTGTTTTCTTTCAAAACGCCGTGATGGGGTAGAAAATGCAAATGCTGAGAGATAGATTCAGATGGACTTGACACAAGCGACATGTGTTCTAAATCTTTGTACTCGGTCATGAAGTCCGTGTATAATTTTCTCAATGTTGGTTGCCTTTGTAGCCTACGCTCGAGTGAAATAAAACATTGTAAAGCTCGATCAAATGAATAGCCTAAGTCTGTTTCGGGTTTCTTTAATGGTATGGCTACAGAAAATCTGCCACAAGGCATTCGTGTAAATTTATTGGCGAAGTCCTTTTCACAAAGGCGCTCTTCAAGTGAGTACGCTGCCTTTGAACAGTCATGAGTCTCCTCAATTAACCAAAATTTTGTTAACTGTTCTTGAATATTGGAAATATCATTTTGAATTAAGTTGCAAGAAATTGATTGTTTAGATGATGTATGACTAAGACCACTTGTGGGGCCGGAAATGATATAACCTAACTTGGTTTGTTGTAATATAGGACAATTCTTTCCTAAGTGTATTTGATTAGCTTGTATTAAATCCCAGAAAATATCTGCACCCAATAATAAATCAACATTGGCTGGATTAAAATATTCGGGATCTGCCATGACTATGTGTGATGAAATGTGTAAATCTTGTGTGTTAACCCGGTTGCTACATAGATTTGTAATATTTGGCAGAACCAAGAATGACATGTCAAATGTATACGGGGACACCCTTGATTGAATTGATGTATTACATCGCTTAGTGATTTGTGTGACTGTGTTGTTGATCCCAATTACTGTTGTTTGTGTATGTTTATAATTGAGATGCAACTTATGCAATAATTGTTCGGTCATGAAGGATGCTTGGCTCCCTGAGTCTAGAACAGCTCTTGCTTCATGACGCTCATTGTTTTTGTCTATTATGTATATCACTGCAGTCGAGAGCAGTACTGGCTCTGTCATATGGACTGAGAGCGCAGTGGTTCTGTCGGCTGGTGATGACGGATTGGTATTTTGAGTTAGGATTTGAGTGTCATCATGTAACATTGTGTTATGTTTCTGTGTACATTTTGTGCACGTCCCCAAGGCGCAACGGTTGGCCAAATGTCCTGAGCGTAGACAGTTGCTGCATAACTTGAGTCGGCGCACTGTGTCTATCCTCTCACTAATGGATTGATTACGGAACGTGTCACACATAAATATTTTGTGCGTATTTTTACATAGAGGGCACTTAGGCGAGTATGCATGCGCACTTATTAACCCTTTAACGTGCTCATGCTTAGGTTTATCTATAGTATTATGTGTTTGTAATGTTTCAAGTAAATCTGCCTTGTTTTTTAAGAAAAGTGTAAAATCTGTTAATTTAATGTTGTTAAAAGAAAACTTCCGTTCCTCCCACTCCCTAGACGTTTTGGGATCTAATTTAGAGTTTATAAGATAAATGATTAACGTATCCCAATGTATTGTCGGTTCGCCTAACGACTCCAAAGATCTTAAGTTCTTAGAAAATGTGTCTATAATTGATCTAATAGCAGAAGCCGATTCACGTTTCATTCTATCAATACCAAACAACAATTGCACATGATTTTGTATAAGAAGCTTTTCATTATTATAACGATCGCACAATAAATCCCAAGCTATCTTGTAATTACAGGACGAAAAAACGAGTGATCGTATAACTTGAGCAGCACCTCCCTCCAAGGAAGCCCTTAAATAGTGGAACTTCTGAATATCGCTTATTGCCGGGTTTTCGTGAATGAGAGATACAAAGGTATCACGAAATTCCAACCAGTCCTCGTACTGGCCGCTAAACCTCGGGACCTGAATTGTGGGCAATCTAACACTGGTGCTAATCTTTGGTGGCTTCACCACTCCAGTTGTACCGTCTGTGACGCAAGTATGAACATCGTCGTCGTCCTCACCATCACCTATATTAGATGGACAGCTTTTGTGAATGTGTTTTGCCTTTGCTATAATGGCATAAAATTGACATTCGAATTCTTCCCTCTCCTTAAACTGCAACTGTTCCTCAGTTGGTTCAACTAAAAATTCAATATTACTCTGTATTTGATCAAATTGATCAAGCAAATGTTCCATTTTCGTTATGCGAAGTCCGAGCTCTGTATTAGTTACGGGTGAACATGCATCATCCAGTGAATTTACGAAATTAATAAACATCGTGAGACGCCCTTTTATTGATGCACGCTTTTTTACAAGGTCTTTATAGCTATCAGCCATGATTTTATGTCGTGTATACAGTAGAAGATCGTTGTGAATTCAATAAAGCAATCAACAATTAAAAAATCGGGTACTTCAAATATGTTTAACTTATTAAACGACAACGAGCAAACTTCTGTATTGTACTAATATGAACCGTAATGTTTAATGAATAAGAGATAAATCAATCGTAACAAAAACTACATATAGAAAAACTAGTTGGCAGCCGGCCGCAAGAACAATAGAATCCTCGCTCGACGTTATCGCTCGCATTCCAATGTCGCAGGATCGCACAGTTAAAATTTGTTTATTGAGATTTATTTGTATCTTGATTTTATTATAACACAAATATTATTGCATAACGTATGAAAGGAATGTTTGGGAGATGGATTAATTGGAACGGACTCACTCGTTTGGCTTCCTTACTCTTGTGGATCGTCTTTCCAGTAGGTTCGCTGATTTCTTCAAATTGTATGAATATGATGCGGCTCCGAAGACCAGAAACTTGGTATGTTGATGATGAAAAATAAAACTTGAAGTGGACTGTATAGATGTATAATGATTTATAGCACATTGAATGTATATGAATATGATTGATGGATATAGTATGTTGTGCGCTTGCACTATGCGTCTGTTCGGTGCGCAGCCACAGGTCAAGTGAAGGCTGGTGGGAGCAATGTGTTGGTTCGGCGGCGCTCGGGCATAGCTTCGTCTATGCAAGCCTCTGACTCCTTAACACTTGAATGTAAGTGTTAGACGCAAAAGTACTTTTAATTGTGGTCTTAATTAAAAAAAAAACAATTACACTATAAATAAACATTTATTCTCTGAATTCAAATATTAATAAAAATATTGAATTGATTCAGGTTTTACTTTGCGGAAATTCATATTTATAGAATACAAAATATATTATAATTTGCTTTGTCCGCTTAATGAGTGTGATACGGTCGAACGGCCTGCGCCCAGGTGAGCTCAGCCGTGGTTTCTTCCGACACGTGTTTCAGGACTTCCACGTCCCATCATCAGGGTGCCGCCGCGTTGGTCGAGCAGCGTGATGTCACATCGAGGTCTGGATGCTGGAGCAGCGCCGCAGCACGATGGTCGGACGCTGGAGCAGCGTCACAGGATGCTGGACCAGCGTCGCAGGATGCTGGAGCAGCGTCACAGGACGTCATCATGCTGTGACGCTGCTCCAGCATCCTGTGACGCTGCTCCAGCATCCTGCGACGCTGGTCCAGCATCCTGTGACGCTGCTCCAGCGTCCGACCATCGTGCTGCGGCGCTGCTCCAGCATCCAGACCTCGATGTGACATCACGCTGCTCGACCAACGCGGCGGCACCCTGATGATGGGACGTGGAAGTCCTGAAACACGTGTCGGAAGAAACCACGGCTGAGCTCACCTGGGCGCAGGCCGTTCGACCGTATCACACTCATTAAGCGGACAAAGCAAATTATAATATATTTTGTATTCTATTAATAAAAATATCGTAAAAAACATCGCTTTCTACCGCATTTTTGTATTGAGTTTGTACTAGTAACCATCTTAAGGTTTCAATCATCTACCAGTTCACCGTGTTTCTATGAGAGAAGAGAAACAAATAGAAAAGCTTAATATGTTTTTTATAATATGATTATAATATTCATTTATTTAATTACTAAACATAATCGCATGGTCAGTTTTAACATTAAACCGTTAAAAATGTCAACATTAGCACTGGAACAAAACGCAGATTTCTAGGTTGTGACCTAACTGATAAGCAATTTACGTGTACTCCTAAACTTTAAGCTATTAACGTACCTTTGGTGTACAATAAATAATATTTGTTTTTTTTTATACCACTAAGGTAGCAAACAAGCATACGGCCCACCTGATGGTAAGCAGTCACCGTAGCCTATGGACGCTTGCAACACCAGGGTTACCAGGGTATCACTCGCGCTTTCGACCCTTCAAAAATCTCTTCACACCCTTCTTGAAGAACCCCATTATTATACACGTTTAATTCCTAATTTATCGATAGACCTTACCCAATTTATCATACCACTCTATTTTCTATTGCTTAATGTCAGTCTCAGTACTATCCAATAGCAAGCGAGAATGGCATCACGTGTGACTGGTGGGGGAAACATCGAATGAATTTCTGAACGAACAGAAAACAAGCATTTTCGCGTTGTATGAAACTTGTATGCACCCGCATACAATCATATTTTCGTGGCAGGCCGGTTGGCAGCTAAATCAAGTTATTACCCGTTTAAAAAGTGAAGTGTTTCGTGAGATATACAATGGATATTATTTATTAAACAACTGAAGAATAGTGCAGTGTTCCGTTGAACTTGACTACTTCGGTAAGTTTTGCTTACGCGTAAAGTTAGTAAGTTTTCGTAGCATAGCTACCTTTGTTTTACCTTTTATATGCCTTTTACCTGCCCGCTATGTTTGATTTGTTCTAATCTTATCGTGACTTTGTACTAGACAGGCTGCTTACTAATCACGGATGAATATTTTAAATAGATTCTAATTAGATTGTACGACTTCCTTAATTGGCTATAAAAGTTTGAATAAATTCTAAACTGTGACATTCGCAAAACTGAAGATATGCTTACTCACTCTAAGTAGTGACTAAGAATAAATTCTTCAGTATTTTACTACAAAGTCTAGTCTTACTGTAAATATACCTATGTAATTTTCCTAAGTCTCTACCACTGATTCAAATCATACTATTTTTTTAAACTCATTGGAAGCAGAAAAATTGAAACATATAATACCTATAAAAACTGGAAAATTAAGGAGGATCTTACATAGACTTTTTGGAGTGCATATTACACATAAGTAAACAAGATCTACCCATATTATTTTTAAAACAAATTGGTTACATAAAGAAGGTAAGCAAGCCTCTTTAATATTTAGAAAGAAGGTTAGACCACAACACAGCTCCCATCATCATCATCATCTCAAACCAAGTTGCTTTAGTAAGCAGTGAGCTATTTCACTCTTGACTTGCACACGTCTTGCTGTCTTACATTTATCAATATATTCATACATGCACCTCCCCTACTCTAAATAGGAGCAGCCAAATTTAAAGTACCTTCATTTAACAGAAGACAAAGCCTAATAATGCTGCTATTATGGATTGTGGTTCCTGCAAAGTTTCCAGAGCTCTAGGGTGCACTATGATAGTTTTTTATTTTTTATTTTGTAAATACTTATGTCTAGAAGATTTTTAATTATTGTTATAACATGATTGTTACATAAAAAGACAGAGCACTGAGTTTCTTTCTGGTTCTTCTCAGGTGGCTTTTATTTCTGAACTGGTGGTAAAGTAGACCTTCATAAGTGCCTCATAAAGACCTTAACTGAATAAATGATTTTTGATTTGATTTTATCTGAGGTAGCAGTAAAGAGAGCTACCTCATAGAAATATGTACAAGCAATATATGATTCTGCTCTAAAGAAGGTTGGCAATGTTCTTGTGATTTCCATTGGTGTTGCAAGTGTCCATACGCTATGACCTCCTGCTGAGGCATAGTCACATATACCATTTATTTACTCTTGCCTTTTTGTGTCCACAACTGGCGACATGTAAGTGCGAACTCATTAGTGTTGCTTGAACAGATATGCAGTACAAAAAAATATATTTATAGGAATCAAATCATATTAAAGGTATGAAAATAATTCTGAGATAGTATCATTGATATTATCAATTTGTAATTGTGATAGCGAGTCTTTGTTAACAATCCACCTTGCTATTGTTTTGTTTAACAATAAAAAATTCACATCTGTGCCACTAAACAAAGGCTTTGCAATAAAGCAGCTTGATTCATTCATTTGGTAAAATGTGGATTTTTAATGCCATGTTGTTTGGTCTTAGAGATTTGCACAAAGTGTGGAAGGATTTCTTGTTTGAATTAATAAACCATTATCATACATAAGACTGGTTATTAATTTATTATGTATGGTTAAGAATTGTTACGACATGACGCATTTATACGAAATATCATAGAGGGAAATTGGAAATTGTAAAATTGTTGGTATGACAGGGCTACTGTCTAACTTTTTGAGTGGATTTCTTGCCACATTTGTATCTTCACTACCAGTACAGCATATCTTGGAGGAGTTCTGGAAACTGTACTCAAAGCAGAAACAACACAGCATCAGAGTTATATTATTACACTTATTTTCTGTTAGGTGTGGGCTAATAACTGCTCACACTCGGGGCGGCTTCAATACATGTTATGATAAATAAATCTTATAGAATAATACTATTACACCCAACCTGTGTGACCACAGATGACCACAGATGACAACCCGAATATTTAAATAAATAAAAAGAAAATCTTGCATCTTATACTCTTGGTGTGATCAATTCATTGTAGGTAGGTTCTTAGGTTCTAAGGTTAGTAACTCATTTGTACAGGCTAGGCTTGAACAACAATAATGAACCACGAAGCATGGAAGGAGCCAGGCGGTCACTTCGGCCATATGGTCACCACGTCGTCCAAAATATTTTAATCGAACATTTTTATTTGGATTTATCTGCTCCCTCTTGTTATGACGCCAAATTAGTGGGGGATGGTAAGTGGCGCAATTGAAGGTGAGGTAGTTTTGACAGAGGTCAATAAACTCTAGGTTTTTAAAGAAACGAGGTCATAATCATGTCAAATCTTGGTTTGGTTTGAACTGCGATCAAACAACATGCGAGCATAAATTATCTTCATTTATTAATATATATAACAATTTCCCTGGTATTTTATTAGTGTGTTATATTGAAATCATACAGATAATATCGGGTACCCATAATCTCAAAACGCGCCGATAAGATTGACCAATGCGTTCTAGAAACTTCTAACCGATAGTGACGAATCTGATATGTGATTCGCCTATCATGTAAATTACAGACATATAAAAATACTCAAAAATTACAATTTAGTTAAGAAATTGGAATTCTTAAAAATATGCACACGAACTGAACCATAAAATATTAAAAAGAATACAAAATAATCTAATCTGATCTATACTCTAAGTTTTATGTTTATTTAGGCGCTTATCAACTTTCTCACTTTGATGTTCCCGTATAAATATAGCAATATACAAATTGCTATGACTAGGTAGACCTAGGTAGGTACCTGTACACTGCGGCATTGCGCGACGTCATAATCATAAAATACCATCCAATATATTGCATGATTATACATAGTGATAATTACGTACCTACATATATATTTATTCGTAGAACGAGCGATTATCGCTATCAAACATATCGTCAAGCTGATACTGAAAGCGGTTATCGTAAGGAGTTCAGTGGCTACGTGTCTGTGCACTTGTAAACAGCGAAAATGGCCGAATACCGCGCAGGGAAAGCCGGCATCAACGCCGAGGCTCAGGCGAGGATCCACAGCAAGTACAATGACGATATCGCTCGCGAGACCCTCGAGTGGATCAAGCAGCTGACCGGCTCACCCGCCGACACCTCCGGCACGGCCGACAACCTCTACGAGGTCCTCAAGGACGGCACTCTGCTCTGCAAACTAGTCAACACCCTGCAGGAAGGTTCTGTCAAGAAAGTCAACCAATCCACAATGGCTTTCAAGTGTATGGAAAATATCAATGCTTTCCTCCAAGCAGTTGTGAAACTGGGCGTGCCGCCGCAGGAAACTTTCCAGACAATCGACCTCTGGGAGAAGCAGAATCTTTACTCCGTCGTCGTGTGCCTGCAGTCTCTCGGCAGGAAGGCTGGTAACTTCGGTAAGCCGTCCATTGGGCCCAAGGAGGCGGATAAAAACGTCCGCGACTTCACAGACGAACAGCTCAAAGCCGGCCAGAATGTCATCTCCCTTCAGTATGGCACCAACAAGGGTCAGCAGAGCGGTATCTCCTTCGGCAACAGACGCCAAATGTGATAAATTACTTTATTAATTTATAAATTATTAAACTCGTAATAAATATTTTTATATCTTTTTAATTTTCTTTCATTGTAACTAGGTGTGGCTTCACTTTACAACTCTGATTTACAATCGTGATTAGATAACACAGTGCGATTGTTAGAAGTCTATTCACTGGAATATTGAGCTCCAATTAGCTCAACCTAGACCTATTTATAAGTATCGATATCATTTTATACAATATATTGCCACAAGAGATTAATGATAGTTGATTGATTGGTGTAATCGCCAGCCTTCGTCGCCGTCTGGGGCTGCGTTCGCCCTGTATATTTTTAGGACATTGATTGTATGTATTCTTTCAGGGTACCTTGGGTATAATGACTCCACAGCTTTTGTAAAACCCTGATATCTCAACGAATCTTGTTCTTATCATTTAGGCATTTAGGCTGAATTCTCGACGCTGTTGACTGCTAAGTGTTAGGTAATACACAAATGTAAGAGGTTACTGACCGGTTCGTGATTCGCGTCGCCAATCTGTTAACCAATTTTGATTAATATATATAATCCAAATGTACATTTTATTGAAACGTAAACTTTCGAAGTCATTTTCAACAAACTATTTTGATATCCGCTTTGGTCTATGTAATCGGCAATAAATATTAAAGTTATACATAGGTACCTGTTTGAGAAATTGTCCTAATATTCTTTGCATATGGATATGGTGGATTTTCGATTGTCCACGTTGATTTATGTAGCCTAGTCATTTCCCAGTCGAGATTGGAGATGTAATTGCGATTCGCTATCCACAGATTCGCAGAACTCATGTAATGAAGATAAATGATTGAGTTTTAAAGCTTACTAGCGACCCGCCCAGGTTTCGCACGGCCAGCGTTAGCAATTTAAGTTAAATACCTACAAAACCCAAATGCATTATACATAAAAACCATCCCCTTGAATCACTCGATCTATTAAAAAAACGCATAAAAATCTGTTGCGTAGTTGTAAAGATCTAAGCATACATAGGGACAGACAGACAATGGGAAGCGACTTTGTTTTATACTAATTACTATGTAGTGATAGTGATAGTATATTATCTACTCTGAGGCAGTGATGTAGTGACGTGCTATAATATATGTTAATGGCTGGTACTATAAAGACCGTTTTCTCGGAAATCCTCATATGTCGGAATCCCAACAAAACGGGAACATGTCTACACAAGATTTTACCAATTAGGTACCTACGTGCCGATTTTTTCAGCGCAACCACGTAGAAAACGAAATATTCGCTCTGCAGATTTCTCAAGACCTTACCCTTAGTACCGTTCATAAAGTAGAATAACCTTGGCGCAAAATGTCACGGGGTATCATTATGGTGTAATATCATTCCCCTAGTGGCACCCCACTGCGTCATAGCACCATATTGATCTAACTTTATCTACTCGCTACCAAATACGGTTGCTATGCAAAAAGGTGTTCGAGTCACGCTGCTGTATGTTTTCTTTTTGCCCTACTAGCTACTTAGGCATTACCTAGTTAAAACCTTTAACTTCATCGTAGTCATTCGTGAAAAATTATCGCTGCTATGATATTCGAAATGGATATTTGGAGTCACTCTTCGATCCCGCTAAACTCTTCATCTACTAGGCATTCTTATATGGCGTCATGTATTTCCTAGTTGCAGATTAGATTTCTATAATATTATTAATCTGGAATCTGGATATGATTGGCTTTCATTTAATGCCGTCTCCCTAACATTGGGTGCAGTCCTAAGTAGTGATTTTGTACAAAAGAATCGACACCATTCTCATTCATATTAATCTGAAGAAATAAGAAAGGATACATTAAAGTGTATTAGTATTAGTGCATCATTTCATTTCAGTTTAATGCAGAAATTCCACATAATGTTTCTTTTTTCCGTTATCTATAAAACATATCCAATGGCCTGCATCCCATAAACTACAATTCTTTGCTTTTTCCGTCCCAAAATCTTCTGAAGGTTTTGGCAATAAATTTGTATTTAACATAGGCAATGATATTATAAGTAAAATACACATCTCATTTGACCGTAGGTATTTACGCTTATTTTAGTGTAGTTGATTACGTAACTCCATTTGACACCACTAAATCCATTGTGCTAACGTCACGAATGTCAACACCCCACCGGAAAGCACGGTCACGCGTCGATACACCTCGGAACCATGGATTTCCGAACACCCCGTAGAACGACAATATGAATATTTATTATCCTTTTTACACTTATTACGCATGAAAGAGATACAACCCTCGTGAGTTGTGACCCCTATGTGTATCGTCAGTCGTCACACATCTGACTTTCCCAACCAGCAACTTGGATGTAGGTTGGATTCATAATGTTTGGTATTATCTTATTTCAGCTTTGTGCATGTGTGAATCAACGACAATTTATTAAATCCTTTTAAGTTTGGTGACTAATATATTGGCCCAGTAACGACTGCATTTATTGAAGAAAAAACTAGTAAACGTAGGCACAATGTATTGCCCATAACATAACTTTGTTTCAAGCTAGTAGTACAGAACAAAAGTTTTCAAAACAATGTGTCTGGGCTAATTGCGTATTTCTCATAGATTGTTGTAATCACGACATTGTTATAAATTCGTCAGCTGTACGTGAGATACATGACAATTTTTATCTATGTAGCACTTATTAGGTGCAATTAGTTAAGTTTATTAAAAAAAAAACTTGTTGGGACCCAGAGTGGTTGCATCTGACTTCTAATCTTTATCAGGCATTCCAAACGCAGTTGGAAGATTCGATCGCCCATAACCGTTTTACAGATTTAAAGCCGCAGTAGCAAAAAGGCATTATCATTTAAGATTTTCATTTTCAAATAATGAAATCACAATGCTTAGCGTTCAACAGTGAAATTTAAATTAAATACGTGTAGATCATCACAAGTGCCACGAGTGACACTTGAATGCAATGATCAAGCAACATTGACCAAACCATAGTGGCTTTAGTGACCTTACATTTAGAAAGTTTGCATTTTCTTACAAATCACGGTGCGAAATTACTAACTACTATATATATTCGGACTGGTTATTGTGCAACGGCCGTCTCAAACGATGCTCCGCCTGTATTCCCACGTTACACGATATCGATCGTCGTTGAAAGGCTTCTGGACGTTACGCTACAACGAGCTATTGCCTTGTCCGAAGGCTCCAGTACCGTTATCGAAGCGGCCCCAAGAGCTTATCTGGCACTCAAGTAACGGGATGACGGCCGCTCCACGATCGCATTCACCGATGCATCAGACACCGTTGCAACAAAAATTGCCTTGCTTTATCACAGGGGATTGAGCCGCAATAAATTCAACAATTTAGAAAACGTCTCCAGTAGAAAGCTTGGATACTGTACATTTCTAGCAGAATATACGCTCAGTTGTAATTATTGGATGTATTATAAACGTTAGTGTTTTAGAAAGTTGTTCATTTGCGTTTGCATCTCATAGATAATTATTTATTGCTTTATCATCGTTATGCTGTGACGTACGAACACATAACAAACGAAGCTAATCTTTGTTAAATTTAACGGCACACATTTAGTAACGTGTAACAGTTCCTTACTCATGTAGTTACTGTACCGTGTCGATCAGCTGAGAGTTAGCGTGATTCAGGTAATTAAGAAGCATTGCGTCATAACAATAACACGAATTATTATGTATTCCGTTCTTATATATCTGAGAAGTGTACAATAATATTTTGCTACTTACTGGTATAAGCAAACATAATGCATTCTTCTAAAATGTTTGTATTACTGTGTGGTCTCATTAATTATATTGTTGCTTTACTACTAGTTTACCAACCTTGGTCATATTTCTCGTTTGAATTGTTCATACAACGTGCAGTAGCGACATTTAGTTTTCCCATTACCATCGCATATCCGTGCGTCATTTGAGCCCAGGGGAGTCGAGCATCAATTGATATGGCCCTGTATATGCTCCGGCGATGATTTATTCGTTAACCTGCACCATATTGATACGACTTGACCTCATTGATGATCATATTTAATAGACGATTTCATACGACATTTACAACTGCGATGTTTCCTGTCGTCAAATTGTCGATTGAGAGCCATAATTTTAAGGGGACAATAAGTTTTCACAATTTAGAAAATTTACAAAATAATTGTATACGTTGTAAAAAAAACATTTTAACAATGTAATTAATGTAATAAAAAAATCATAAGAAACACTTTACTTTTAATCAACTTCCTTTTACAATAGTTTTGTGGCAATCTCCGCCTTTGTTTTATCGTTTAGATAAGCTTTATAGTAATCATAATTCTGCACATGGGTTTTATTAATCATCACAGCTTATTTCGGTCCTTCACCGCGTCTGTGTTATATTATTCTAATATGCCTTCGCTTTGATATAAGCCAAAATTATATGAAACGGTTGCGGCACATTTTAGAATTATACTATCAAATCCTACATCGCACTGCACGAAGGCGATATTATATAAGTGAATATCAGATTTCAATACAACACCGTAGCCGACTATATCGGCAGCTGAGTTATCATTTTTTTAACAATCTACTTATTGCAATTAGTCGTAAGGAACCTGTATGTTGCTCATTTCTGGGTTAACGGTGACGGTGCTGGTCGAATAAGCATACAATATACATTTACCCTGCTTCTACTTCCCCTTATTTGGGAAATCACGCTGTCACTTTAATCTACTTGCTTGTCAACAGAAGCAAAAACCAGAATTAAGTTTATCGTATTTTTATAAATATATTATTTTCAGCGATTAGTCATACCACGAGCTTTACGGTGAAGGAAAACATCGTGAGGAAACCTGCATACGTCTGAGAAGAAATTCAAAGACGTATGTAGTCGTAGTGCCTAAGTGACGGCGACGGACTCACCATCTGTCACGTTGGCACCAAATTATCTTCGGTGGAAAGTGGGTGTTGTAGCACCTCTGCCTACCTGATTATTTGAGAATTTGATTATGTATCGATTTCCATGTAAAAATATCATCATCTTGAGGTTATCCCTTGTCATATTGGTATGTTCTTGCAGTTGTTCCTTCCGTTTGAATGCCGTCAATCGGATCAAAGGGCTTGAAAGAAATCACCGTTCAAAGTACTGTCCGTCCAAACAGTGACCGACTTATAACTGAAACCAGTTTCGTCAACGCCACCAAAAGCGGCATCGACGATTCAACCTTGGCATTGAGGGAACACGATGACTAATGTATACGCGTTTTTTTCCTCTAATACATTCAATGTTACGACAAATTGTTCTAGATAATCCAGTTGCGTGATGGGAATATTAATTTAAATCTGTGTTGTGTAACAATGTTACGGGTAAATTCTAAGGAACCGCACACATTCGCGTGATACAGATGGTGGAATTCAGCAATTGAAGTTTCGTTTTAACACGCGATCTGTACTACCGACTTCGCGCTTGATTTCTTG
Organism: Falcaria lacertinaria; assembly: GCA_951449985.1. Taxonomy (NCBI): domain Eukaryota; kingdom Metazoa; phylum Arthropoda; class Insecta; order Lepidoptera; family Drepanidae; genus Falcaria; species Falcaria lacertinaria. Next base: position 9,066,262 of record OX602117.1, read on the forward strand.
CGTCAATATTTTAAATGTTCTTAATTTTACACACCTTTTAGTCGGATTCATTCGACAAAATTATTTGGGCTAGATGTAAGTTCACAGAGTTTTATCTGTAATATCTTTGCGTCTTCCTCTCAGTGTTTACATCTAGAAGATAATGTTGGTGTTTTACACTAACCGGATAAGTTATTTTCTTGTTTAACGAACAGGTGTTCAATTATGCTTACTCCTACACAGCACAGCAGCTTGTACTCGTCGTAATCTATGCGTTCATCGCCTTGACTTGACTTGCATGCCTGATCTTATCTTGATGGGCGAATATGAATTTCACTTAACCGCCGCATTCTTTACAATTCACTTCACTATTTCAAAGTTTCATGATTTTATAGTACTTAACAGATTTTACTTTTTCGTTCTTGCACACTGACGGTAATGATGTCCATGTTTATTCTTTTGTCTTCAATGAATAGTGATTAATACACACCTGGAAATTCATATCTGTAAGAACTCTCATTGTGTTTGAACCTTGGTCGAGATAAGATAAAAGATCAGCTAATTGGTGCCGGCTGCGTATATTTTTCACCTTTAATGTATCATTGTCGTCTGTCACTGTATTTTAATAATAAAAGAATCTGTTCAAGTCTAGCATAAGTGTAATAGTGACTCACGTTAAACTAAACAAGCTTGTAGACCGCAAATTTTTTCACCGTCGCGTCATTACATCACGGAAACCTGTTTAGACCGTAGACAGTTCCCGCGACTGCAATTCGAAATGGATACTTTACCCAGTCTCAAAACCGTGCTGCATATGTTATCTACAATGTGTATATGAGAGGTAATGTTAATAACAATAGTAATGACACAGGCAAACATTTCATTGCCAACGCAGCGCGATTTGCAACTCGACCCCGGAGGTCGGTTAATAGCAAATTAAGTTTTGCTCTTCTGACTCACTGCAATTGCTACAAAGCTTCCAACTAAATGACCACACAAAAGGTTTCACTCGAATCGGCATCAGTTAGTTTTCATACTTTAGATTGCAGAACCATATCAAGTTTAGGTTTTTTTATACTACTAAACACTAAGGTGGCAAACATGCATACGGCCCGCCTGATAGTAATTGGTTTCCGTACCTTATAGAGTCTTGCGTACGCTACAGCACCATGATATTTTCTAAAACTTAAAATTCTTTAAATTTCACGTATCTTTATTGTGCAAAATATTACGCCAACTTTATTACTTAGCTTAATTTGTATACTTCTAGTATAGAAATTATATTGTGTTGGACTTGCTATTTTTGTGAGAGCATTTGTGTGATTTTGTAATTTAGTACCGCTACATTCTACCAGACTTGTTTGCTGTCCTATAGACAGGTGTATGTACATAAATTGGATCATGAAACATCTGTATCTACATGATAAAGTACCCATGGTTGTGTTTATAATAATGATGTAGTCGGAGTCTCGGAGTTAGTTCGTACTTGCTCCGTACACATACCACTTATCAGTAATCAGGTTGTTTTTTTCATCGTAATAAGGCTTTGCTTGCTTGCCTCATTATGGTGATATTCACTCTACGGGCAGAATCAAAATGTGCTGATGTTCATCACAAATTCTCATACGCAACACAATGTTGAAAGTTTGGCAAATTATAAAAATTCTAGTAGTTTAATCAATTAAAATAATGTTTTTCTAATACATATTAAATAAAAATCTTAACTTTCCACACTCATTCTCCATATTAACACTAACCTCAAATATCATGTTTCATACTACGAAGTCGGCGCAATTTTCGTAAAATGGCGACGAAAGATTTTGCTTCCCGTATTAATATTATGATTTAGCTCGTAAGTATGTCGGTTTGTACATTCTAGTTTTATGTTGAAACTTGAGACATATATGCTGACTACAAAGTCCGTAGCGTGACAAGCAGTCATAACTTCTGTAAACAATATGTACTTTGCTTCACAAGTATTTTCTTTATTAAATAGTTTACAACTAAATAGATAAACTGTGTTTCAAAACCAGATTTCTATGTGGTTTTATTGAGGAAACATAACTTTTTACAATATCTTCACAAACCATAGTTTTATGCATCATTGATTAAATTTCTTGTTAACATGAAGTCATGATATGTATAATTACATAAATCTTGTAATATCCTTCATACGTTTCCTATTCTAATCGCCCGATAATACATTTATTGAACCGCTATTACTTATTCATTACTTTCCGTTTGTTTTAAATATAATATGGTGCGTACGGTGTACTGCTAGAAATAATGATGATATATCCCCGTTTATGGCTCTTTCCGTAGTATTTATTTCTCTGTTTTAAACATTACTTGAGATTGAATATAGTTCTCTATTGATCGTGGTGACTGATAAATGTTCTAAGGTGTGGTCATTATACATTTGTTGGAATAAGCCCAGCTGGAGGTTGTGAGGTCAGCTTTATTATCAACTGAAACAATCTACACCTGAACAGTTTCACTTCATCCGTTTTCTACCTTGACCCTTAGATTTAAGGCTGAGAATCTAACAACACAGATTTGCCAAGGCCTTGTGTGGTTGGTTGTAAAACCCATTGTTGTCCAGTGCGGTCTCAAAATGTCAAAGTTCACTGACATGATTGATGTGGCTTTGTTGGTTTTAAGAACAAGAGCCTTATGTGGGTCATTGACCTTAGTTTTATTTGCTGATAAGCACGTAGCCTATTTGTGAATATTCTTAGGATAATCTGAATATCCACAATTAGTCTACGTACTAGGTGGGGTTTCTTTTGCCGTAGTTTATTTTAAAAGAATCCTTATATGTGCAAAAATACGTTAAATGTTATATAATCCGTGGAAAGCTTATAATTTCATCGTCTAGAAAACAGATTTGCAATCAGCTAATAGATTAGCACTCAGAAAATATTAGTTGGGTTTTGTGAGAAGTGAGGATATTCTGACCTTTTCCATGAAATGTGTCCACGTATACGAAAAATACACGTACCACGAAATCTATACAGCGGGCGTATAAAATACCATTGGCTCGCTAAGTACTTTCATTACATTGATAAGTGTTTAAGTGCGTATCATTATTTATGCCAAATTATTATAAGCTTTCCGAAACCTGAAATAATACTATTATATCTAAGTGTAAAATGCCTCTGAACTGACCTTGCCGCTACATCACCGATAGCATCGCAACCTCCAATGGAGGCTGTCTCGTTCTGTGGCCTCATGGAAACATCATAATGATATCTCAGAGCACAGAAGTACTCTTCTTTGATGTTGAATGTGTTTACTCAAGTCACTTGGTTAGCTTTCAAACATTTTCATTATGTACACGAGGATCAGCATCTCTTAAAGAGTTCTCAACAATTACTGTGGACCATGTTTTTATATTATTCATGACAATGTTTTCCGAGTTAACTCAACGCAAAAACACTTTTTGCCATCTGTTCCGTTATTAGATTTTTACCTCAATTTCTATATCTCATGGTAATTTAGGCATAGGCACGCTTTCATAAGCATTTGTTATTCGTTTCCTCTCGTTGGCCTGCTTAATGTGTAATGCTTATGTACGCTAGTTTCGTTTGTATTGTCTATTCATATACTTTGCGATTTTCTCAGAGTGTATCATGTTTCTACGACCTCAGCCTATTTTAATGTATCCGTACTAATTTTTTTAATGCAAAACTAATTCTGTTTGTCTACGACTAAGCGGCTGAACGGATCGTAATGAAATTGGGCAATAAGATAGATATTAACCTAGGGAAGGACTAATCGGGAAGAAGATAATTCTTAACTTAACGGGGTGAAACAGGGGTTAAAAGTTCTTAGGTAAGTATTATGTTTTCTCTAAAACCAGTCTAGGAATTCATAAATCTCACAACTCTTTTCAATAATGTTCTTTTATGTGTAATCAGTAAGTAAATAACCCAAGGAAACCATTGGCAACATAAACTTGTTTATATTAACGAACTTTTTTTTTGTTTTAAAGAATCGCGTCACGGTGTGCAACAGCTTAAGCAATTTGTCATTTACGCCATGTTGTACTTTTGTATTTTTATCGACTTTCACCAGTTATGTGATTTGGTACTTTTTCCGGTACCATTCCATAATGCTGACAGAACGATAACACTTTCCAAAGATAAAACTGAATACGGAAATAACATTCTTTAATCTCTTATCTTGAGAATAAATAATTATTTCCATTTCTAATGTGGTATTGGTGATACCTTTGAGTGAGCAGCAATCGTAGTAGCCCGTAGTAGCAATAACATATTCTAAGGCTATACACGGTACTAATGTAAAAGACAAGGACACAGCTGTATTATGTTTTGTCTCTTACCGTGAGTAGGGGTTTTCACGTTTCGTAAAATACTTTTTGTAATTTAACCTGTTTTTGGTTTAGCTAAGCGGGAGAAGTCACTTGTGTGTCAGCATTTTACGTACACTTGATAACTATCTCCATCACATTCTAGAGAACCTTCGCCTTTTAGTTACTCAGTTTACGACAATAATCGACCCAGCCATTACCTGAATATCAATCTAAATAAAAAACTAGATTTTCCAGATTTGAATATAGTGTCAGTGAGTTTTGTTTCCGGCAGCTCAGCCAGCGGAACGGTGGTCGAACGGACATGACCATTGTGTTCTGAACATAAATTACGTAATTCACATGAAAGTGTATGGCACGCTATCTCGTAACGAAAGTGAGTTAATGTTATAACAATTTAACTCGATGTATAAAATATGAGACTAATAAAAAAATACCGTTATGTTTGTTATGCATTTTGTTACTATACGATCGCTTTTTCTGCATGTAATAAGCTTTACTTACCAGCTAAGTCACGCTGGAATTTATTTTTGATACTTATAAAACTAATGAAGCGACATCGTTTGATTTTTCAACGTACTTACCTTTTTTGTTATGATATGAATGAAAAAAACACTGAGAAGCTTTACATTGTAGACCTCCAGGTGTCCTCTCTAGCCGATATAACCCGTGTCTCGCATAAGTCCCCTGTTGGACACCAATGATGCTTAAAACTTTGTGACTTCGAGTTTCAGATCAAAACACAGAGCACTGAGTTTCTTGCCGGTTCTACTCAGGGGACTTTTTTCCGAACCGGTGGTAATTTAGACCTCCATGAGTGCCTTCACTGAAACAATGTTTTTTTTTTATTTTCATTTTAACATCAACTATTACTGAACGTGACTACTTCAACTTCTTTACCAACCGTGTCCAGCTTTGCAAACCATATGTATTACACTTGAAAATTATGTAATGTAGTGTCGTGTTAATTGTACAACATTTTATGGGTTCGTTCACTTCCTTGCTCGTTTAGTATTCGCAACGCGATCATGATTATAGTAATGTTTTTTTCTTAGATGATATTGTTATGACACTGCAGTGATGACTAGATTCGTCTTACTTAGGTAAATGTGGGAATTACGGGAAAGAGAGAGTTAGGGTATTTTGTGCGCAGTATTTTTTATAATTTTCTACCTTTTTAAACCTTAATCAAAAACGTTTTAAGTAAGATGCAAAAATACCAAGAATAAATATGGGCCAAAGAAGTCTCGCAACGTAACCTAAATGAATTACCAAAATAAGTCTAAATCTAGGTTGAGCTTTGAGCATAATTAAACAAATACACATATGATTTATGTCAATAAAATACAATCACGACGACAGCTAGTGAAATGATCTCGTAATATGTAAGCTGAATAAAAATTTGTTATTCTTATTAGTGAAATCCTATTCGGTTATTAATTATGAAATTAAAATGTATTCAGACCAGAATGTTGGCGCAAAAAATATTCATTGATTGATAATAATAAATGAAATAGATTCAAAACAGGTTTAAATATGCTAAACATGTTATTATATCATCAACTCCATTTTATAATCATTCCAACTTAATAGGGTAAAGGTGTATATGTGTTAATTTTCTATTAAATACGTAGTATTCATCTACGCCAGTCTATTCAGTATCTGTAGCAGGAACATTGTCGACAACATTTTCGTTTCGCCTTCGACTATTTTTGTATTGGAAAATGAACAGCGCTGCGACGGTGAAAAGTGGAACTAAAAATTAGTATGGCAATTTTGACATTTCGCGAGTTACGTTTTCGAATACGTTGTCGACAATGTTCCTGCTACCGGCACTGATTCTAAACCTACCTTTCGTGAACGTGTCTATGAATGTATGTATATGGCTTGTCTATTGCCTTCCAAGTTACTAAAGTAACTGTCAGCTTACGGCCCTTACCTTACGTATATTATGTTATCTCTCTCACTTATGTTCACTCCATTCCATTCATCTTTCTCTCTGTTCAGTCAAACGTGTCTTACATAGTAGATAAGATAGGATGTTGAAAACTGTTTTTATCCGACTACGGTGAAGCCAAAAGGAGAGGTTATGATTTTACCAGTCGTGTATGTATTTACGTATGTTCCTCCGTAGCGCCCTTATTAGGTATTCTCCCGATTTTCATGAATAAGGTGTCAGTCGATTCATTAGTATAGCCCAGCTAACATACATTTTGCATTTTAACCGATTTCAATAATATGAGGAGCCGATTTTACCTTGTAAACCCCGATTTCATTCTTTTTTTTAGCGCGGGATTTAATTTATTTCTTCCGTAGTCGATATTTTTATGAACACTTGCAACACCATAACAGGGTTACAGTGTTACAAACTGGTAACTTTTTGTTGAAAGTAAAATTGTTTATTCCAGTAGCCATGACGATTGACAAGCAGCTGGTATGGGTCCGCGAAGGGTCCGAGGGGTTCGTGGTGGCTCGCCTGCACGAGCTGATGGGGGAAGAGGCGGACGTGTTCCCGCTCGACAACAAGTATCCTCGACGGGTGTGCAGCTTCGAGGACATATTCCCCGCCGGTGACCCTGCCAAAGATGTTGATGATAATTGTACGTTTACTTAGTCTAAGTCTTCTCAGTTACTCGGCAAATCGATTCCCTGTCCTGTAGTTAAAGACGTGAATTGAATAAGACCGTGGTGAGATTTCTACCAAATTTCCTATCTCATAAACACTATGAAGACGTGCAACTAAATAGGACACTAACGGCAGATCTATAATATAAAAATGAATCGCTGAATGTCTTGCTTAGCGCAAATCTCGAGAGCAGCTGAACCGATTTCGCAATTTTTTTTAGAATATTCCTTGAAGCACGAGGTAGGTTCGTATGGAGAGAAAATAGTAATAAATTGCCTGATGAAATTGAAAAACGGGTCAACAAAATATTTGATAAATGTCTACACGTGCAAAGCCGGGGCGGGTCGCTAGTTTTAAATAATTATCTTTGTCTGTAGCGCTCATGTAGCCTAGTTAATAAGTGGCGTAGTGGATTTTGTCATCGCGCAACAAAATTAAGTGTGTGATTTTAATCGTCGAATTGTGTAGATTGCATTCGACATTTGCGACGACTATGCCGGCCTAATATCAAACTTTTCCATGTATAAATATGCTTGGAATAGTTCATCAATTTCATTTAATTGATGCCTATAATTATAACGTGTGTCAACTACGATATGTTCACCGCTACCGTAAATATCTTCGGCTTAATAAAAACGCTGTAATTCCTAAATTGTTGTGTACAGGTGAGCTAATGTTCCTGAACGAGGCGACACTTCTAAACAACATTCTAACGCGCTACAAGAAGAATAAAATTTACGTAAGTAACGATTATGCGTTCAGTATGAGTCACCGTTCAAGTTATTTTCACCTTGAAAATAAATGTAGGTGCCTACATACTATAGCTACTTACGATAGAAAAGTGCTGGAGTATTGATTATGAAAGATTGCGTGTTCGTTACTCGATGTTACGAACGATTCACTTAATTTTAATGTTAAATGCTAATTAAGAATCGATTTTAAATATTTTAATGGGGAATCGGTGCGCGATCTCTTTCACATACAATTTTATTAGTATGGAATCGTGTTTACGTAAATTGAAACGCTAATCGGTCCTCATTTCTCAAAGCAACCTTATCTCACAATTAATTTAAAATATGCAATTTCGCAAACTCGATCCCATAACATTCTGATCGCGAACTTATATGTAATTATAATATGGATAGCATTCCATTCGTTCTCATAATTTCAACTCATCACCGGATAATTCCTGCGGTGATTAAAGTTTTAAAGAGACACTGCATAAGAAACTTAACAGTATTGCAACTAATGATTAGAGGGCTATATGGCTAAACCCATCTGAATCGTGGATGGAGATCCCGTTGTATGCAACCTCTGTAATCAGTTCACTGTATTTGTAATTAGACGGAACGTAACAATAAGTTGTATTACAGACATATGTAGCGAACATCCTGCTGGCGGTGAATCCATACGAAGACATTCCAGACATGTATTCTTCTAACACCATCAAGAAGTACCAAGGCAGATCGCTAGGAGAACTACCGCCGCATGTGTTTGCTATCGGTAAGTTTTAGGTGCCTTTTAGCGCTGTATCGCTTATTCCATTGTGAAACTCTACGAACTGTAAATAAGTATATTAATTTCAAAAAATAATATTAATTAACTAATTTATTATATATAATTAAAAATAAATCAAAATTTATAATATCACACTAATATTATAAATGGGAAAGTTCATGTGTGTGTGTGTTTATTTGTACCCTCTTCACGCCTCAACGGCTGAATGGATTTGCATGAAATTTGGAATGACGCTAGCTTATAAGCTATTAACGTATAGGATATTAGAAGCATGTCGGCGAAGACGCGGGTGAAAGCTAGTAATAAATAAATAAAATAAAAATAGTGAAATGGCAGAAACCTTTGTTCATCGGCGCGTAGATGCTACGCTTTCATTGAACAGATAAACAATTTTACCAGAAACAAAATTCTGTTTCATGCTACAGATTACACTAAATTCGTCAATCCTTTTTGTTGCAGCCGACAAATCATTCCGCGACATGAAGTCCCTTAAACAGTCACAGTCCATCATAGTGTCGGGCGAGTCGGGAGCTGGCAAGACAGAGTCTACCAAGTATATACTGAAGTACCTCTGCGACCTATGGGCTAAGGGCGCCGGGCCTGTGGAACAAAAGATTTTGGACGGTGAGTTTTGATGTCTTTTACTTAAATTTTCTAACAATCTTTCAACCTGCCTGATGACTAACGGTCATCGTAGCCTATCGAAGCTTGCAATACCAGGGGCATCACGTGCGTTGATAGTGTTATGAAAGGAATCGCTTTCTAAGTCTGTATTCTAGAGAAGCTATGGAATACTTACTTAATGCAGAAATTATTAATGTCGCTGCGATCTTCTGTAAGGTGGAGGCAACATCCCAATCATGCAGTTCTTATTTTAAAAAGAAGAAAGTTGTGTCTGAGTTGTCTGACCTTTTTCTTTAAGCTCTGGAAACCTTACTGAAACAGAATACATCAGAGTTAGCGCTAGTTCTCAAGTCTTCTGTATTCCGGCTACAGGTAGCCTCTTCCCTCGTTGCCTTCGTAATAATAGAAACACCAACAAATAATTGATGACTAGTTTGAATTCATAATAATAAATTAATCAGTGGTTGTAAAATGTCAAGGTTCGTGAAACTGCGCAGCGTGCACTCTGCGCATTGACCGTAACTCTTTATTGCTTTTTATTCTGCATTAATTTACGTTTAACCAAATGCATCTTCGAATGTTCATGAAAACAGTTACAAATATCTTATGTTTAATTTGTAGTTTCATTCATCATTTCAAAACTAAGGTCAGCACCGTGTAATAACTTATTTTTTTTTCTTTTATAATGCTATCGCACGCACACACACACACGCATTTGAACAAACAAACTCGTTTCGCTGTCTTTCTTGATGGACATATTGAATTGAATCTGAACCGTATGTGTGTTCAGTAAAATTAGTTAAGTCCCACTCCCACGTAATGTTTGAAGCGTGTCGCCCAAATACAATTTCGCTTGTAAAATCGATGGTCACTCAAAAGAAATGTGGCATCAGATCCGACTGGCGTTGCGGTATTCGGCCAAAAGACTCATGGGTATTATCACAGAGTATATAATACACCTACTACGTACAAGTATTATCGAATTTTCAACCCTATGTCACGCCTTTGCTCTTAATGATTGATGAAAAGGTGAATAGCAGATAAATATATTATAATGTCGAGTGTTCGACCTTTATAGATCGAACGTTTAATGAAAAAAACCCTTTTAATTTTTCTTTGCTTTTGCTGGTCCTGGTACTTAGGTACATTCCTAAGAACATTATCACAGATAACTGCGCGATATCATTATATTGATAGATACGAATTCGGAATGTTTAATTTTTATCTAAGAGTTCTTTAATTTAATCTAAATATGTAGTGCTAGGAATTTCACACATTGAGAAATAACTTATTAATGTTAAATATAATTATCGATAAAGTCCTTTATTTATTCATCTATTTATGGTAGGTACTTTCGAAGGAAATATAAGTATTGCAAATACATTTGTAGTAGCTTAGAGTAGATAATATACTACGTAGTAGTAAAATAATCGTAATGCCACTCTTGCCATGGGAAATACCTTGAAATAATAAATAGGTTTTCAGCAAATCGATAACCCCGCATGCAAAGAGTTGAGATATCGACTAAACAAAAGAGTATTGCCACTGTTTCCCGCATGTTACAATGTTGTTGACCTACGTTGATATACAATAAAGTAGAGATAGTCGAATAATTTGGAAACTTTATTTAAAACTAGCTGTCCCGACAGACTTTGTCCTGTCTTAGTTATGATTTCATATGAGAAATAAACCATATAACAAAGGTCCTTTAGTTTATCCCGATAATAAAATTATACCGATTCTTGTTTCAAATTAAGAGTCTCTTGCGTATGTCCCAAATTTATCGAATAATTGTTGAATTATTCTGTCTTTTCCTGCGTGCAAATTGAATAGCACACTATAAGGTTGCTTTAATATTCCATTAAATATGGAATTATAACTGCTGAATGATTAAGCAAATAAGGCTTTGAAACAAAACAAACCAATTGAAATAAGCTAAATCCTAGTTCTTCTTCAAGTTTCAAGAAAATTAAATGCAAGTAAAACTTAGACAACACCGACATTCCTTTCAAAAACGATTTGACACCTCTTTGAACACAGGTGTGTCTAAATTATGTTAAGCAACGAGCTAGTGGTGTTTGGAACATTATTAATGGCTTAGCGCTCTGGCTTACAATACTAACACAATTATTGGTCAATATGACTTCGGTCGCGTAGGTTTTAAAAGATAAAGATCGTGATGTTACTCATGACCTTTCTTTGTCCTTGTCAAATAACACAGCTGTGATAGCAAACAGAGATACATTCTACTACTACTTTGTTATCCTACTAATATTATAAATGCGAAAGTTTGTGGATGGATCAGCCATCCATCCATCCATACTCACAAACTTTTGTTACTCTTTTACGCAAAAACTAAACAGATAATTTATAACCTGGATAAACACACAGGATACTTTTATATGACGAGACCGCTGGTCTAGTGGTTAGTATACCTGACTGCTACGCTAAAGGTCGCGGGTTCGATTCCCGCCAGGGCAAACATTTATGTGACAAAATATGTTTGCCTTGCGTTTGAGTGTTTGGTATGTATATTATAAGTATATATTTACAAAAAAAAAAGTATATAAGTATTATATCAGCTGCTGGTTCCCATAGTACAAGCTTTGCTTAGTTTGGGGCCAGATGGCGCTGTGTGATAATGTCCAAGCATTATTATATTATATCCCAGGAAAATGTTTTTATCCCATGTGTGTTCCAAATTTCATTTAAATCCGTTCAGTAGTTTTTGAGTAACATACATCCATACTCACAAACTTTCGCATTTATAATATAAAGTAGGATATAGGATTCTTAAACCACCAATATACAAAAAAATCGTCCTTATCAAAACGTACAAGCCCACAAACCATTCCAAAGCAATGTTAAAAACATCTCTCGTTTTAGCAAATCCAATCTTGGAGGCTTTCGGCAACGCGAAGACGACTCGCAACAACAACAGCTCCCGCTTCGGCAAGTTCATGGAAGTCCACTTCAACAGCAAGTATCAAGTGGTGGGCGGTCATATATCCCACTATTTGCTGGAAAAGTCTAGGATTTGCACCCAGAGCGCTGAGGAGAGGAACTATCACGTGTTCTACTTGCTGTGCGCCGGAGCTCCTGCTGAAATGAGACGGGCCCTTAATATTACCAAGCCAGATGACTACAATGTGAGTACTTTTGCACTAATCCTTTGTTTAATTCAATAGCTATAGATAATTGATTACGACTGCATATTAGTATCACTTTCGAATTTTTTTGTATGGGAAAATGAACAGCAACGCGGCGGCGAAAAGTGAAACTAGAAATTCGTATGAACATGACATTTGACATTGACATTTAGAGAGTTACGTTGTCAAAACGCTGTCGAAATATGTCTGGTTCTGTATTCTGTATGATACTGTAATAAGTTAAGGAATGACTAAGTGACGTATTAGGTACATTCACAGTTGATGCCAAGGAAATAATATATTAAGAAATCAGTGTACATAAAATATGTTTTTGAACTAAGCACACATTTTCTTTTCATCTTTTTTTAATTACAGAGTTTAATATTGTAACATTTGATTTGCAGTACCTCAAGAACGGTTGTACGCAATACTTCACGTCAGCGGCCTCGGAAAAGAAGCTCACAGCCGACCGCCTCAGCAAGCAGCACCAAGCCAAGGGCGGTCTGCGGGACCCCATCCTCGACGATATTGAGGACTTCCAGAGGCTCAATCAGGTAAGATTTGCCTTTCCAACTATCACACACATTGCCAAATTCTGAAACGCCAGTCAAATCGAATGCCACATGTTGAGTGGCCTCGATTCTAGATACGACATTGTATTTTGAGGAGGCTTCAAACAGCTAGTTGGGCCTTCTAACTTTGTGGTTTCATTATGTGGTCATCAAACCTTTTTCATAATTCTTTTTCATTGAAGCTTAAACACCCAGACGCAAGGCAAACATATTTGTCACATAAATGTTTATCCCGGCGGGAATCGAACCCGCGACCTCTAGCGTAGCAGGCAGGTGTACTAACCACTAGATTCTTCTACCACTAGAGTGTTCTCATGTGATATATATGTATGTTATATGTAGGTAATATTTATTTGGGCAGGCGTTATCTCGCGTGGGTTTGTCGGACGAGGAGCGCACGGGCGTGTACCGCGTGGTGGCCGGGGTGCTGCACCTTGGGAACATAGCGTTCGAGGAGGAGGGCGGCGCTCGGGGCGGCTGCGCGGTGGCGCCGCACTCGGAGCCCGCGCTGGCGGCCGCGGCCGGCCTGCTGGGCGCAGAGCCCGCGGAGCTGCGCACGGCGCTCGTGTCGCGCCTCATGCAGAGCGCCCGCGCAGGCGTCAAGGGCACGGCCATCATGTGAGTGCAGTACCGGTACCATGAACTTTTTCGACAACGTTTTCGTATCGCCTTCGACAATTTTGTATTGAAAAATAAACAGCGCTGCGGCGGTGAAAAGTGGAACTAAAAATTTGTATGACAATTTTGACATTTCCCCAGTTACGCTTTCGAATACGTTGTCGACAATTTTCCTGCTACCGGCACAGTTTCAAGCTAGACAGACGTTGTCTCAGCTATGAATTCATATGTCAAATACACCATAGAAAAGAGGACCATTAGTTTATCCCGAAATTAAAATATGTTCCGGATATTTTTTTATTTTCTTTTCATATTAACCTTCTGACAATAACAAACACAAGTAAGAAAGAATTATTGAAATCGGTCCAGCCGTTCACGCGTGATGCCGTGACCAAGTAAAAAAAAGGAAGTGTATTTTTATTTTTTTGCACGGGACCCTAATTATTTTTTTACATCAAATGTAATCTATGTTACGCCTTGTAACATTAGCTAGCTGCCAGTGAAAATCCCGCTAAAATTGGTCCATCCGCTTCGGAAATTAGCCGGATCAAACAGACAGACGTACAAAACGTTTTTCATAGCAAACAGACATTTCAGTTTTATTCAATAGTATGTATAAGCGAGGCGCGTCATTACAAAAAGTTTTTTTAAGCTTTCCAGAAAATCAACAACATATTTTTTTCTCTCCTTTAGTAATTTATACTCCATATTCCATACTAATATTATATATGCGAAAGTAACTCCGTTTATTTGTTGGCTACCTTTTCACGACTAAACGGTTGAACATATCGTACTTAAAGTTGACACTGATATAGATTATATCCTGGAGAAGGACAGGCTACTTTTGTCTTAAAACAAATGCAGACAAACTAGCGGTTAACAGCTAGTTTTGTATAAATATTTGAATGCAAGTTTGGTTTAATTAAATAATATGTTAAACAGGGTCCCTCTGAAGATCTACGAGGCGAATAATGCGCGCGACGCCCTTGCGAAGGCCATATACAGCCGTCTGTTCGACTACATCGTGCACCGCATCAACACCAGCATCCCCTTCCAGGCCTCCGCGTACTACATCGGCGTGCTCGACATCGCGGGGTTCGGTCAGTACCCTTACAAATACCACCATTAAGTACATCACTTTAGCCTTAAAAGAAGTACTATCAAAACACTGGACTACTTATTCGAACAGCGCTGCGGCGGCGAAAAGTGGAACTAAAAATTCGTATGAATTCATCATCTTTCGATTAAGTATTCAAAAACATAACTCTCATGTTCATACGAATTTTTAGTTCCACTTTTCGCCGCCGCAGCGCTGTTCATTTTCAAATACAAAATTAGTTGAATGTTATTCTTGCTTGGGCTACTAGATAACGAAATCGATTACGTATACGTTTCCAAATATATAAAGATACCATTTATGCTGAAGATATATTAAAGCGAGTGTAAAATGAGAATTGATGAATGACAAAGAAGCAAAAGAGGTGTGAAAGTCGAGAGTGAAATTGCGATACGCTATCTACTTACCCTGAAAGGGACTTTGAAAAATGATATGTCTTTATGTATGTACAAAGTTAGATATTAATAGATAAATAATGCTCGAACATTGTCACACTGCAACTTCTGGCCTTATAATACACTAGCTGTTTCCCCGCGACTTCGCCCGCGTCAATATAATATGCCTATGTTACTCAGTGATGATGTAGCTAGCTAACGGTGAAAGTATTTTTGAAATCGGTCCTGTAGTTTCGGAGCCTATTCAACACAAACATACACACACAAAAATATAATTCTTTCCTCTTTATAATATTAGTATAGATATCAAACACACAGACGCTAGGCAAACACAAATGTTTTATTAGAATAATGTTTGGCTCGGCGGGAATCGAACCCGCGACCTCTAGCGTAGCAGTCAGATATACTAACCACTAGACCAGCGTCATGTGTAAACTAATGTGTATGAAATATTTGCAGAATACTTCCAGATGAACAGCTTCGAACAGTTCTGCATCAACTACTGCAACGAGAAGCTGCAGCAGTTCTTCAACGAGCGCATCCTCAAGAATGAACAGGAGCTGTACAAGCGAGAGGGGCTCAATGTGCCCGAGATAAGATTCGTCGACAACCAGGATTGTATCGGTAATTATTGGCATTGTACACTCATTTGCAATTATCCCGTGTAGTGGCCGTGTGGTATGAGCGTTGCCTGTTATTCTAGCGATGCTAGTTCGAATCCCACCAGTCTGCAGATTGAGTTAAGTGCAGTGATTAGTCACACCACGCGCTTTAAGGTGAAGTAAAACATCGTGAGGAAAGCTTCATACATCTGAGACGAATTTGAAGGATGTATGTAGTGCCTAAGAGGGCGAAGGACTCACTATCTGTCACGTTGGCACCAAATTATGTTTGGCCTCTGCCTACCTCGTCGGGGACTATGTGGGAAGCCGTGAATATAATTTTTAGTATATGGGATACGGTTAGTGTAACACAAATTTAAGTGACACGTTATTTATTTTTTCTTCCAATTAAACAAAATTGAGAATTACATTATCTAACCTAGTAACTATACCAGCGGTGTCGTTATAGGCTCTAGTTGGTGAGTAGGCCTGACTATTATAAAACTAAGGTGTAAAAAAGCATACTGCCCACCCAATGGTAAGCGGTTACCGTAGCCAAGGACGCTTGCAAAACTAGGGGATCGCGTCACTTACATGAGATAAACATTTGTGTTTGTCTTGAATCTGGGAGATTAAGTATTTTATAGGTTTTTGTATAAGCTCAGAGTAGATGTATTGAGCTTTACTCTGCTTTGGACCAGATGGCTCCGTGTGATAATGTCCTAATATTATATGATTATCACTGTAGATATGATCGAGAGCAAGAACCACGGAATATTCCACCTTCTCGACGAGGAGTCCAAGTTGCCCAAACCGGAGTTCGGCCACTTCACACACTCAGTTCACAAGCAGTTGGGACCAAACAACAACAGGTACATATAGAACGGATGAGTCATGAAACACTTAAAGAAGATATGCAATGAGAATTTTAGTGGAAGAAAATGTCGTTGAAAGCCAAAATCTAACATACTAAGAACAAATTGACAAAAAAAAATTATACCAGTAAAGTGGCACACAAGCGTACGGCCCACATGATAGTAAGCAGTCACCGGAGGCTATAGCCGCTAGCAATACGAGGAGTATTACTAACGCGTTGCCTACCCTCTTATTGATGAGGACTCACTGTGGTAGCAGCGTTACTACTAGCGCAGCGTATCCTCGTGGAGCACTGGCAACCTTATCGCAGAAACACAACACTACGTGAAAGTAATGATAATGTATGAAGATATTAATGAATGTGAATGAAGCAAAATACGTGTGCAAATCAAGAGTGAAAAGGGGCTCTATGCTCTCTGCTTTTTTAACACCACTAAGGTGGCAAGCAAGCATACGGTAAACGCCTACGCCTGATGGTAAACGGTTACCGCAGCCTATGCTTGCAACACCAGTGGTATCACTCGCGCGTAGCCGACTCTAGTACTACCCTGAAAGGGGCGACATGGTGATATGAACCTTAATTTGCAGATTACAAGTGCCCCGGACGTCTCGCCTGAAGGCTCACCGAACACTCCGAGATGACGAAGGCTTCTTACTACGCCATTTTGCCGGCGCCGTCTGTTATAACACAGTAACTCCTTTTTTATTGTATTGGTATAAGAGATTATTGTTCGTGCTTAGAAGCAATGAAGGTTTGAACAATTTCACAGAAAATACACATAGACTACAAGACATACACTGTTATATATAGATCCAAATACATAATATAAGACAGCTTATGAATTGTTGAATTGAATGTCAAATACACCGTGAAGAAAGGACTTATTTATTCCGAAATTAAAACTGTTCCGATTCTCTTTTATTTTCTTTCTCTTCATAAGAACTTTTTGACAGAAACAAACACAATAAAAAAAGAATAAGTGAAATCGGTCTAGCCGCGAGATGCCGTGACCAAGGGAAATAGGGATTCATTTTTATTTATATCGAGTTATTAGAGTCCAAATCGCTTAAAATCTGATTATTGTACTACAGTATAAATTGTAAACTCAGAGCGTATTTACCCAGTTTCTTATGACATTATGTGTAGCACGAATCCCGATGTTGGCAATGGATTTGAGATTGGGTGAGACAATTTTTACTCTTTTTTCAGAATCAGTTCATAGAAAAGAACAATGACGCTCTCCACGCATCCCTTGAATTCCTCGTCCAAGAGTCGAGCAGTGCCCTGGTCCAGCAACTGTTCCAAAACACGGACAACAACAACGCTAAAGGCAAATTGAACTTTATATCCGTCGGCGCTAAGTTCCAAACACAGCTGTCCCAGCTCATGGATAAATTGAAAGAGAATGTAAGTACCTGAGGATGTTATAGTGTACGTGCATTTATTTTTATTAGTAATTTTCTTTTATTTACCTTGCCCAAGAATTGAAACATTTTGAAGAAAATTAAGCTTTTATTTCAATAGTGCTAAAAATACCTTTATAAAATTAATGCGATGGGTGGGTTTGTTTTTTGTCGCAAATTGAGTCTATTTTAGAAGTAATTTTCTTGCCATTCATTAAGCCACCATTACGTAAATCTTCTCGCAAACCCCCTATCGTCAACTGGCGAACCCCTCGGGGTTCGCGTACCCCACTTTGAGAAACCCTGCACTAGCCTTAAAATACATTAGGATGCAAGATATTGACACGTGTATTTTCAGGGTACGAACTTCGTGCGGTGCATAAAGCCGAACTCTCGTATGGTGGGCCGTGCGACCGAGGGCTCGCTGGTTCTGACGCAGCTGCAGTGCAGTGGCACCATCGCCGTGCTGGCGCTCATGGAACACGGGTACCCGTCCCGCGCGCCCTTCCACGACCTGCACCAAGTCTACCGCAGCTACCTGCCGCCACGACTGCAGGCGCTGCCGCCCAAGACATTCTGCGAGGTCAGTGCCCTAGCTATACACCTCGCGTACCGCAGCTACCTGCCGCCACGACTGCAGGCGCTGCCGCCCAAGACATTCTGCGAGGTCAGTGCCCTAGCTATACACCTCGCGTACCGCAGCTACCTGCCGCCACGACTGCAGGCGCTGCCGCCCAAGACATTCTGCGAGGTCAGTGCCCTAGCTATACACCTCGCGTACCGCAGCTACCTGCCGCCACGACTGCAGGCGCTGCCGCCCAAGACATTCTGCGAGGTCAGTGCCCTAGCTATACACCTCGCGTACCGCAGCTACCTGCCGCCACGACTGCAGGCGCTGCCGCCCAAGACATTCTGCGAGGTCAGTGCCCTAGCTATACACCTCGCGTACCGCAGCTACCTGCCGCCACGACTGCAGGCGCTGCCGCCCAAGACATTCTGCGAGGTCAGTGCCCTAGCTATACACCTCGCGTACCGCAGCTACCTGCCGCCACGACTGCAGGCGCTGCCGCCCAAGACATTCTGCGAGGTCAGTGCCCTAGCTATACACCTCGCGTACCGCAGCTACCTGCCGCCACGACTGCAGGCGCTGCCGCCCAAGACATTCTGCGAGGTCAGTGCCCTAGCTATACACCTCGCGTACCGCAGCTACCTGCCGCCACGACTGCAGGCGCTGCCGCCCAAGACATTCTGCGAGGTCAGTGCCCTAGCTATACACCTCGCGTACCGCAGCTACCTCCCGCAAAAAAAAGACATTTTAGATAAGACCTAGAACTGGGAAATACCGTTTTCCAGGATTGATTCCAGGGTCTGCGACACACTTATAAACTGCAGACATCGTTATTTTCTATCTTAAACTAATTATACTTCAATGGAAGGTTTTTTGAACTAAAAGTATTCGGTGCACAATCTATGATGAAGTCCCATTTTTATAATTTCAAAAGCCGTGGTGGCCTTTAAGTTGAAACAGCGACCTGTCATGTGATTGTGTGTGACTAATGTGTTTTTCTAAGCAATACAGTGATTAATCGCACCATGAGTATAAAAAGAGAAGTAGGGTGAAATGATATCTCCCGTGGGTTTGCCCATTAAAATTGGAGTCGCCCGGCTGGGGACTGTACCTCCGCCTTACAGAAGACCGCAGTCAAATAGCGCTTCTTCGATGTATCTGCGGTGAGTAAGGTTGCCAGTGCTCCATGAGGATACACTGCGCTAGTAGAATAATGCTGTTAACACAGTCGCTATAGGCTACGGTGACTGCTTACCATCAGGTGGGCTGTATGCTTGTATGCCACCCTAGTGGTATGAAAAAAATCCAGGCGGTAACATACAAATATTGCCCCCAGGCCATAGTCCACAGTCTGGGTCTATCAGAGAAGGACTACAAGTTCGGCGTGACGCGCGTGTTCTTCAGGCCGGGCAAGTACTCGGAGTTCGACACCATGATGAAGTCTGACCCGGACAACCTGAAGGCCATCGTGCACAGAGTACTCTCCTGGCTCGTCAAGTCCCGCTGGAGGAAGTCCATCTTCGCTGTGCTGTCTATTATCAAATGTAAGTCTTTATTTACCTACCTGCAATTTCATCCGCGACTTTTTTTGGGTTCGATTTTTTAATAAAAAGGCATTTGAAAAATATGGCACATTCTTCTTTTTAATCTCTTTAGATGATTTTAGCGCAATTGTGTAACAATTCAGCGAATACCAAAACTTTCTTCTCTCTCTCTCTGTCTCTGCATTGTTTTGAATTGCGAAATATTTAATCAACTTTTCGTAGCTTTTTTTTGTCAAGTAATACCCCTGGTTTAGCAAGCATCCCATAGCCTATGGAAACCGCTTACCGTAAAGCGAGCTCTATTTTTGTTTTGCCACCCAAACTACACTATAACGTAATTTTAAAATCAACATTGGTAAAGGAAAAGTGTTTTTGGGTTTGTCCAGCCTTTTCTCTATAACCACCTACCGCCATCCACTCATGGTTGGAGTAGTATATAGTCCTTGGTCTGCATTTGTGAGTCAGGGAGTTTGGTCTTGGTGGTGGTCGTAGAATTGCTGTAGGTGGAAAAATGTCCGTTGCGACCCGGACAACGCCGGATTTTATAGGTAATAAGAACAAAATAGTCTTAATTTAAGACCTTATGAACCGTATTCTTGGAAATATTTTTTTCTTTATCTTTACTTTTAACAATTCACTTATAGTAAAGAACAAAATCCTGTATCGTCGCGAGTGCCTGATCAAGCTGCAGAAGTGTATCCGCGGCCACTTGGTGCGGCGCCGCCATCGGCCGCGCTACAAGGGCATCGCCAAGATCTCCGCGCTACAGACCAACCTCCAAAACATGGAGGGAGCCACTGCACAGCTCAAGAAAGAAAAAGACGGCGCCCTAAAGAATATTGAAGCTCTAAGGGGCTCTATCAAGAGTGCTTGTGCAGCTATTAAGGTGAAGAACATTTAAATTGTTTACTCAATAAAAGCAAAATCTGAAAAGTATTTATTCAGATTAGTATTGGCTGAATACTGAAACGCAAGTGAAATCTGATGGCACATTCATGTTTAGTGACCATCTCTTTACATGGTAATTAGTATTTTGACGACACTTCAAACAGTTACGTGTGCCTTCAACTTTGATTGTCGTTCGGCCGTATTCGGCCAAATGTGTTCAGTAGCTCAAGCTAGAATATTTTACGACTACGTATTCGAAAACGTAACTCGCGAAATGTCATAACTATCATACATTTTTTTGGTTCTGCTTTTCTCCGGCGCAGCGCTGTTCATTTCGCTATTCAAAAATAGTCGGAAGCGATACAAATATGTCGTCGAAATGTATGTTGCCAGTACTGGAGTGTACAAAATTTTAATTATTTCGCATATAATAAAATTTTAATCACTGCTTACCCCATAGGGAACTCTTTTAGGAATGCGTGCAGATTTATACTGCCCTTAGTTGACTAATAATATTAATATGTTCAACGTTGTATATTTCAGAAAAACGAGAAGATATCCCGCAGTGAAATAGACCAGCTGTACAGCAAGCTGACCAAAGACATTGAGGCGCAGATGGCTGCCCTACAGAAGGCTATGGTCGACCAGAAGAACAGGTATAAACATCCTACAAAAGCTATTATGTGGTACACAACACTGACAATAAACATATAATAAACTAGCTGCCCGCCCCGGCTTCGCACGGGTAGACATTTATCAAATATTCTTCAAGCCGGGGAAGCGATCTAACGATGAATTATTTTTTGAAATCGGTCGGGTAGTTTCGGAGCCTATTCAATACAAATATACACACAAAAATACAAATCTTTGCTCTTTATAATATAAATATAGATAATATAGATTGTATTTTAGACTATGTTCGTCGGTTGTCCGTCAGATCTTACACATCATGCGACTACTGTAAGGCTCGTTTTAAACCGACTTCAAAAAGGAGGAGGTTCTATGTTCGTCTGAATGTTTCTTTTTTTATTTAGAGAGGAACAAGAGAGGCTTCGCAAAATGGAAGCAGAATTGCGCGCCGCCGAGGAAGCCAAGCGACTGGAACAAGAGAGAATCAAACAGGAGGAGGATAACCGTAGGCTGTGAGTTCCATACAATAGACATAGGTTTTTAGCTGCTATGAACTTTCGAATATATATTGAATTGATTCAGGTTTATTATGTCGAATATATCCAAAAAGAAACTGGGATTAATAAGAATTAACATTTTGTTACTTAAGAGCCGTGGTGGCCTTGTGGTATGAAGCATTGCGTATGAAGTTCGAATCCCATCGGTCTGCACCAATGAGTTTTTCTAACTTAAGTGCAGTAATTAGTCACCACGAGCTTTACGGTGAAGTAAAACATCGTGAGGAAACCTGCATACGTCTGAGAAGAAATTCAAAGACGTATGTAGTGCCTAAGAGACGGCGACTATCTGCGGTGGAAAGTGGGTGTTGTAACACTTTTGCCTACCCCTTCCGGGACCCTTGTGGGAAGGCGTGACGATATATTATTACGGTTGTTATTTACGAAATCGGGTTTTCCATACAATTTTATTTTTATTTTAAATTTCTTTAAATGTATCCTGTACATTGTAATGTTTATTCATTTGGCACGCTCTATAGTCTAAGGCTTGGTGGATTTAAACATATGAGGTGTCTTGCTCGATAGATTATTATAATTTGTGGGCTCTCCCACTGTCACATATTTAAATATATTTATTTATTTATTAATAAACACTAACAGTGTACAATATTAAAAATAACTAAATAAACATTCTAAACCAAAACAGTTCAGGTATTTATACCTTTTACGGGTGTGTATTTATAAATGTTATGCAGTAAGATTTTTCTTTTTTATACCGCTAAGTTGGCAAACTAGCATACGGCCCACCTGATGGTAAGCGGTCACCGTAGCCTCTGGACGCTTGCAACACCAAGAGTATCACTCGCGCGTCATTCATCATATTAACCTCATGTACCTATATATCGATAGTAAAGCGGAAATGGAAGCTCGTCGCAAGGCCGAGGAGGCGGAGAGTGTCCGCCTGGAGGAGCAGGACCGGCTCGCCGCTGCGAAGCTGCAGCAACAGATGGAACAGGCCGCCAAAGCCGACCAGGAGAACAGGGAAAGGTCACTATCTTAACACTCTTCTTCTTCTTCTTCTTCCTAACTATGGCAATCAATCCTCGTTAGGGATTTTTGACATTGTCGAGTTATAGAGAATTTTCGAGTTTCTCAATTTTATTGTGTTTGTTGCATTAAAATGCCTAGTGTCATGTATTCTAATGCTTGGAATATCTGGAGACAATACACGGCAGTAGCAGATGGTAACATGCCTTTAGGTCAGAGGTAACCGATTGACCAAAATGATAAATCAAACCCGAAAGTCATATTATAGCATTATTTCCAATGTTCCTATGAATCAGTCACGAAGTGAAAAGTATTCGTAATATAACATATGTTTCGTGATTTATAGGTTAGAACAAGAGAGGCGGGACCACGAAATGGCCGTCAGATTGGCTAAAGAAACTAATGGACACGTGGAAGGATCACCGCCACAATTGCGCAGGTATATTTATACTATTCACACAAGATTGAAAAAAAAAACAATTAAGTTATACTTTTTTATCTCAAGGAGTTTTGTAAACGAAATGAAACATAACTGCGAGAATTAAAATGTCATGAAAAGAAAAATATATGGTTCTACTGCAGAAGATTTTTGTATAATATATACCCTCGAAAAACGAACGCAAGTAAACTGTTGCCGAACTATCGCAGTTAGGGCCTAAGGTTCGCACATCGGGACTGCGATATTTCTTCCTGTATATAGCTTGTCACGAAATACTATAGTTTTATATTAAATTTAAATGAATTGATAGTTTTACGATATACAAAATACTTTATCTGTTACAATTAAGCTTGGCTTATAGTTCTTTTTGAATTTAATATCTGTTAGAAAAAAAAAATAGTTTCGATATTTTTAATTGTAATAATCAAGGTCATTTAATTGAGGTCTAGTTAGGAAACGGTCAAATTCGATAACAATAATAAATATAATTACAAAGAAATAGTAATTGACGTCTAGAAAAAAAATCTTGTCTTCTAAAACGATTTATGATTTCCTCCGCTTGAATGGGTAGAACCTGCCCAGAGGGGGTCATGACTCCAATGTATTGTGAAGCTGATTTCCCAGCAGTAAATAAATTCGAAATATCTTATCTTAATGTATATTTAGTCAGATGGAAAAAGAACTATAGCCATTGCTTCATAAAAGGACCTTGGGTAAGTATCGAGTTGTCGCATTGAAGTAACGTTGTGATATGTTCGCACAGTTTCCCTACCATGGAGTCTGTCAATGGAGAAAATAAGTTGAACAGGTACACACTGTGTTAGACTTTCTCTTAGCGCACGCTCTTCTACTTATTGTCCTCTCTCGATTCTGCTCATGTATTCTTCAACAGCAATTTAATTTTTTACTAGCGGCCTTTGGATCGCAAATTTATTAGGTTTTTTTTATCTCCGTAAGAACCATCCTCGTACTACAAGGATATTCTAAAAAAAGAATTAGCGAGATCGGTTCATCTGCTCTTGAGATTTGCGCTTAGCAACACATGCAGAGATTCATTTTTATATTATAGTTTAAGTACGGGTCAGCGATTGGCCACGATCTCACCTGTGCCGGTAGCAGGAACATTGTCGACAACGTTTTCGTATCGCCTTCGACTATTTTTGTATTGGAAAATGAACAGCGCTGCGGCGGAAAGTGGAACTAAAAATTTGTATGATAATTTTGACATTTCGCGAGTTACGTTTTCGAATACGTCGTCGACAATGTTCCTGCTACCGGCACAGATGATAAGTGAAGATGTGGTCAAAGTTGGAGCTCGCTTGTCCGTTAGTAGCCTTTTTACACTACAATTAAAGAGTCCCAGGATTCAGGGAACACTGATGAGCAGACGAATTAAAGTAACGAGTCGCGGAGGCCAAAAATAAATAGTGTCCATTTGTTTTTATTAAATGAACTCGTATATTGCTCCTAAACAAAATTACAGTAGTAGTAGAAATAATGGTAATAGTAGTAGTCTGCTAATTTATAAAGATTTATCGGATTTCAATATGAGTTCGGAGTATTATGTTTTTACTAAAAACTAAAATGAAGTGCACAGTAATGACATAAAAACGGGACTTATACGCGATATTAAATTGTTTATTTACCTCCCGACGTTTCGTTCGGTCGACGTTCAGTCAGCCCGTGACCACGGCCGATGCAACTCGGTCGAAACGTCGGGAGGTAAATAAACAATTTAATATCGCGTATAAGACCCGTTTTCATGCCATTACTAACAGTAAAATGGAGTGCATAGGTATGTATGTATAATTATCTTAGGTGAAAATAATTGTTGTGACACCTCTGCTTAACCTATTCGGGACCCTTGTGGGAAGGCGTGAACGTAATTGTTATAAATATAAATTTGTATCTACGTACAGCTCAGGCTAGTAACTAATTGAGAATGGTTCTTATTTAGGTACCGATAAAAGAGTAACTCATTTTAAAAACTTTATTGAAATAAAGAGCATTATTGAAAGAGGACTACTACTCACACGTACTAATGACTTTGCCTTACGCTTCCTATCTTACTGTTGCACGAAGCTTGCCTTCTGGTGTAATGATTGATGTCTACCTAATTTAGTAGTAACGTTTGTAATATGTAATAACACAGTACATATAACCCGATTCCTAACATTTATATTGTCGTTGTAGTTGTAGAATTATAAATGAATAGAAAAGTTATTCAAAAGAAGGATTAACCGTCCTAACTTTAGAGTATACCTGTAAGGTCATAACTAACCCAACTTACGAATGTACTACATATTTACTTTTTTCGATATTTCAATATAGTTTGGATTGTTTTTTGACTTAACTTCACCCACTGTTCAAAAAAACGTAGTAGTAATAGTTATATAAGCTCAGAAAATCCTTTTTATGTATGTAACATTACAGTTTTATAATGTACTTAAAATGAACTTTACCACAATTGAATAAAGCTGAAAGTAGCGTGTTTAGTGACGAACAGCACCATACAATACAATATAACAATGTTGGTAACAAACTACAGGTCGGAACGAGTGCGGATGCAGCAAGCAATGCAGGGCAAGCAAAAATATGACTTGTCCAAATGGAAATATTCAGAACTGCGGGACACCATCAACACTTCGTGTGATATTGAGCTTTTGGAGGTAACTTGTCACATTCTCTGGATCGAGATGACATATTGAATGGGGGTAATAAGCGTAGGTATAATAAAAGCGTAGGTGTAAAAAGCTTATTAATATTTTTTTTCACTTCACTAGGTTTTACCTGCGGCTCAAGAATGGTAAATCTTAGAGAAAAAAGTATAAGGACAATTTTAGTTGATGATTACCTGATCTACCATTTTAGTCTGAGCTATTTTTATCGTAAAGTTTACCGTTTGGCGAAAAAAATAATAAACAAAAATAAAATCGACCTTGAATAAAATTTTCATCTCAGGATTTCATTAGAGTGGTATCCCTTACTTGTAAATTTTCAGCTCGATGTGAATTAATGCAAAGGAACCTTATTTTCCGGGCTATTTTGACCAGTCTTTTTATTTAGCTTATCTCTTTTTTTCAGTGACCTTTTTCGGTCGTATTGTTGCCGTCTCACGCTCCGTCTGCCAATGCGTACGCTCTTCCTTAGAACTTTTTGTCTCCTTCCCGTTCTCATTGCTACACAATCCCGCCTGAATGGGTGGTCGGATTTTAATGGAACTTGGCACACATATGAACTATGTCCTGGATGAAAACACAGGGTACTTTTAACCTGGAAAATTTTATTTTTAACCAGGCGTGCCGGCACGAGTTCCACCGGCGGCTGAAGGTGTACCACGCGTGGAAGGCCAAGAATGCTCGCAAGACCACCATGGCCGAGCAGGAGCGGGCGCCGCAGTCTATCATGGACGCCGGTAAATACTATCACTAGAAACATACATATACATAATACACCTTTATACATAAACCTTACTAGGTCAGTTTTCGAGCTTGATTCCTCGTAATTTTGAGTTAGCATTTGTGTTTAAGAGGAGCATGTCACTTCAGACATTACGAGCATTAATCTATCTATACTTATAACAAAACTGTAACAGGCCCAATTGTGTATATTAAATATATTTGAAAAAAAAAATTTTTGGAGTGCATTCTATATTTATCATCATCATCATATATTTAACAGCTAGGCTCTTGTCGGTGGAGCAATCGCCAAGCCGTTCTATCGTTAGCCTTCGCTTTGACCTCTTGGTACGACATAACGTTAGCCTTCGTCTTTATCTGTTGCAGGTAACTTATCCTTGGCCTTCCTCTGCCACGCTTTCCTTCGATAATTCCCTCTATGATATTTCGTATAAATGCGTCATGTCGTAACAAATGACCAATCATGTTGCCCCTCCTATTGTCAATCGTTCTTTTTTTTCTCCTACTTTCATCAAAACGTCCTTTGTTGTTACCATTTCTGTCCAACTTATATATTACTTCTATATTTATACTGAACCCAAAATATATATTTTATTGTATTTTTGTCCGTCTTTCTGTCATTCTGTCTGTTTGTTTCATGGCCGCACATCACGCCAAAACTACTGAATGGAACAAATGAAACTTGGCACAATTTGAATTCATTCTACGAGGTCTAACATATGATACTTTTATCCCGAAATTCAGCATAGGTTCCCTTGGGATAGGGGATAAAAGTCAAAATGTGTACTTGGCTGTAACTCGGGCTACTGTTATTTTAGAAAAATATCCGCGCAGCAAATAACAACCCATGAAATTGTGAACAAAATCCGAACGGCAGGACCGTTTTTAACGAGACTTTTACTGGCAGTTAACTAATGCTAAAAGGTGGCATTTAGGTTACTTTTACTGACATAATTAGCTTTCTGTGCAAATTAAATTAAGCCATTGAAAAAAAATTATTTCGCGACGTACATGCATTTGCCCGAAAGAGTTTGTTTAATTTCGGCACTTGCTTAAAACCTCCGACTTGGGCCAAAATTTCGGCCAATTTTGGCTGAAGCTGAGGATGGTTTTTGGACGAAGATGGCCGGAGCTACGAAAGTCTGACACTTAATTTATTACTTCACGACTTTGCGTTGTTTTGTTTGCAGCGTTGAGCTTTTTATTCGAGACTATAAGTGTACTATCATATGTGTGTGTTGACGATGTGTGTGCGGCTTGTTGTGTTGCAGCGAAGAGCCCGCGCGTGGCGCCGAAGGGCGAGATCCTGGGCGCGCGGCACCGCTACTTCCGCATCCCCTTCGTGCGCCCCGCGGCCGAGGGCGGCGCGGCCGAGCGGCGCGGCTGGTGGTACGCGCACTTCGACGGACAGTACGTCGCCAGGCAGATGGAGCTGCACCCCGACAAGACGCCCGTCCTGCTCATGGCCGGTCAGTCTCAGTCTCTACCGATACGTAAGGGGTACTAGCGGCCGGCTGGTACCTTGAGGAAAGGTACACTAAATTAATTTGAATTGATTCAGGTTTTACTTTGCGGAAATTCATATTTATAGAATACAAAATATATTATAATTTGCTTTGTCCGCTTAATGAGTGTGATACGGTCGAACGGCCTGCGCCCAGGTGAGCTCAGCCGTGGTTTCTTCCGACACGTGTTTCAGGACTTCCACGTCCCATCATCAGGGTGCCGCCGCGTTGGTCGAGCAGCGTGCATCCAGACCTCGATGTGACATCACGCTGCTCGACCAACGCGGCGGCACCCTGATGATGGGACGTGGAAGTCCTGAAACACGTGTCGGAAGAAACCACGGCTGAGCTCACCTGGGCGCAGGCCGTTCGACCGTATCACACTCATTAAGCGGACAAAGCAAATTATAATATATTTTGTATTCTACACTAAATTAACTCAAAGGAAACATTGTTTTTTTTGTTACTAATCGAACCAACTAAAATCCAAAAAAGACACGTTATATTATTTTACTGAAGCAATCAATGGGGTTAATGACAAGAATCAAAGCTGTCAAAATGTTACATATAAGATAGGCCATGAAATCTTGCTTGTATGTAATTTAGTGTAACGTTTCGCAGGAGTGGACGACATGCAGATGTGTGAGCTGAGCCTGGAGGAGACTGGGCTGACTCGGAAGCGCGGCGCCGAGATCCTCGAGCACGAGTTCCAGCGCGAGTGGGCCCGCCACGGCGGCGCGCCCCACGCTCCCCACGCGCCCGAACATCGCCCACACTAGGTACCGAACTTATCTTAGCTACTTCAAGGTCCTGCATACTTGTGCATCTGTATTTTATTGCTTACTAGCATATCATATAATCTATCATATAATATAATATATGGGTGATGTTACTCAGTGATAATATAGCATTCTTTTATATGCCTATATATATATATATTATATTTTTTTCTAAATCCGTCCAGTCGTCTTACAGTTTGTTAATAACAAACAAAAATTCAAATCTTTTCTAATTATAGATTAACTACTTTCGTAATATTACGAGTATACATGCAATCATATTAAATGTATGTTGTTCTTATATACTGATAAGTAAATGATGAATGATATAACAAATTCATGTTTTTTATTTTACAGACTCAATCACCCAAGGACTTAGAACACAAAGGAGCGTTAGAAAAACACGATATACGATAAAATTGCAATTGTAATTGTAAACCTACACTTTTATGGAGAATATCGTAATAGGCGAGGTAACTTAGTGCTTTTAAATGTGCCTTCAGAGGTTGCTAGAGTTGATTAGTGCAATATCAAATGATATTTTAATGGAACTTTCCACCGCTGTCACGAAACTGTTTGATATTTTAATAAAAAGGTCCAACGAAATGTATTAAAAAAATATAATGTACAGTAAGTGGCTTAGTTACATATAGAAAAAGAATTAGTATCCTTCTATTGCCACTTAAAAAAAAATTAACTTAAAATTGAGTGCCTTTAACTCCCATGTATCAAGGATCTACATTTGATTTTAAACTTAATAACCAGTATACAAGATACTTTATTTAAATATAATATATTGTTATAGTTAACTCAAAAATACAGTAGGGTGCTGGATGAAGTTTGAAGGTGATATTTTTTTTATTTTGTTTATACGCAGAAATGTGAGTGCATGTGTATTATTTTATACATTCCCAGTTATTTTACTTGTTCTACTTATGCAGTGGGATCTCTTTGATCACTTCTTTACCAGAAAACTATTTATCACATATTTTATAAGTGTAATTTTATCAGCTACATGAATATTCACTTGAAAAACAAGTACTTTGAACTCTTTTATCAATGAAATATAGTTCATATTTGGTGAATTTTGAACTGTGATTCTTAAACAGAGTAAAATATTGGATTTGTGTTAATATTTAAATAAAATATAATTTATAAACACGTTCCAGAGTAAGAATTCCTATGTACTGAAGTATTCATAACAGTATTTGCTCGTACATTCCTATTTTACAATGTTAAATATCATTATAATTTTATATGAAAAGGTTTTGCATAAGTACAATGTATTTAACAGATAAATGAGTGCCTTATTGTGTTATGCCGTTTAAAACATTATCGATACATGTTTTTGTGTAATATTTATGCTTTACCAAATAAAACATATTAAGAGTATTTTTTATAGTTGCACCCTGTGATTTCCCCGGGCTTTTATTCGACAAACCACTATAAATAATATTGTAGAGAAATACGATTCACGTCATCTTTAATTTTAAAATAGGATCGCTATCGTGTGCTACTAATGGCATTGTTAGCCTAAGGGAATAAGGTTTAAGACATAAGGTTTACATAAGGAATACAGTACCTTATGCCAGCCTTGGATTGCCTCTAAAAACTAGCAAGCATTAATGAAAACGTGAAGTGATCTATCATTTTGGTCAATAGGTTACCTCTAATCTAAAGCTATATGTTTTCCGGCCTGTACTGTGTCCAGAAAATTCCATATATATTAGAATGCATGAAACCAATCATTTTAATGCAACGAACACAAAACATTTTGAAACGTTATAATTCTCATAACTCGCCACTGCCAAAAATAGTAATTGAAGAAGATTGATTGGCATAGTCACGAAGATATATATCGTGTCTGTCACATAGGAGTGTCAACTGTCACTTTGAATTTCGTTAAATGGTTTATTTCAATTTGTGTGGGACAAATAAGCTCGTCGCCATTAACTTAAAGAAGAAGAAGAAGAAAACTAAAAGAAAAAACTAAAATTAACCTAATATAAAAAAAAAAAAAAAAAAAAAAACACTTGTCCCAACCCAAATCGCTGTCACGCGGGAGGGTGCCAAGAAGGCTGGGGAGTTTTTGGCGGGAATCAGGCGGAGCGGTTGAGATTTTTTTCCAGTGTGTCGTAAATTGTGTTACAGTGATCTTTAATGTGTATTTTTGGTGTCGATATGTGCAGTAAAGTTTTATTTAGTGACTGATTTATAGGAGCATTGGAAATAATGCCATAATACGACTTTTGGGTTAAGTGATTTATCATTTTGGTCAATAGGTTACCTCTAATCTAAAGGCGTGTTACGATCTGCTACTGCCGTGGGTTGTCTCCAGAAACTCCATTGGGCGTTAGAATGCATGACACTAGGCATTTTAATGCGGCAAACACGAGAAATTTTGCAACATGAAAATTCTCTAACACTCGACACTGGCAAAAATAGTCCCTGAAGGGATTGATTGCCATACTTAGGAAGAAGAAGAAGAAGAAGGCTGGCAGCATTGCCCCGCTGTATGGCAATGCTGATCCTTTGCGAAAAATATATTCCAGCCTTCTCGTTAAATGTCAGTTGCATTGTGGTGACAAGTGTTTGACTGTTGTGATTGTGAACTTGTGAGAAATAAACAAACAAATATAAAATTCGTGTTTCTAGCATTTTTAAATCACGCTGCGCTGCTCGATGCGATATATGCGTCTATAATCTTCAAAGTTTATTTCAAAAGTAATACATTTAACTTATTAATTTTGTCAGTGGTTGAAGTGTTCTCTCGCTTAAAATAACATTATCGATGTTTGCTGATTTTGTTTAGATTTTCATTTAAATGGATCCGACTCCACAAGTAACTGTATTACTTTTGTGCTTTATTGCATCGTTTTCGTTTGGAGTAAATTCTTTACCGTACGATGGTAAGTACCCTTTATGAATTTTATAGGTTGAGTTGTACGCAGTATATTATCTACTCTGACGGTTGGGCTTGTATTTAGGGCCGCCTAGTTCTGAAGCCTGTGCCTTCTTTTTTTTTTAACTACTAAGATGGTCACAGTCACATTGGAACACAATCACTGTCCAAACATTGTGGTTATGTACTTTGTGCACTTCCTGGGGAACAAAATAGTCAACTTTGTTCATAACTTATCAATTTATTTATGTCAATATAAAAAAATGGGGCTAATTATTGTTAACCAATAAGGAACTCAATTGGATGATCAAAATAATATATTTTCACACCTCCTTTTTCTATAAGGGTCCTCGAGGGGGTGTTACAACACCCACTTTCCACCTAAGGTAATTTGGTGCCAATGTGACAAAGTGAGTCCATGGCCGTCTCTTAGGCAATACATACATCTTTGAATTTCTTCTCAGATGTATGCAGGTTTCCTCACAATGCTTTCCTTTACTGTAAAGCTTGTGATATGACTAATCACTGTACTTAAGTTAGAAAAACTCTTTGGTACAGAGACAGACTGGTGGGATTCGAACTTGCTTTGCTACAATAGCAGACAATGCCTGCTATTCTATCATATGGCCACAGCCACAGTGGCTTTAGGGTATATCATACCCTAAAGCCACTGTGGCTCTCAACTGAAATGTATCTATTAAATTAATAGATACATTTCAGATTGTAAAACAATTCTGGTACTGACTTTAGCGCAATAAATATTTTTAACTCATAAATGTTTGATCCTGTAGTCTCATATGTTTTACAGTGCACTGGCTAGGGGGCCCAACTGTGATAGAGAGAGACATACCCTCAATAAAACACAGTGTTGATGTTTATTGCTACACTGGAACTACAAAGAGCTTACTGTCACTTTGGCAGACAGTTAAAGTAAGTATCAAAATCCTTAGCTAAGGAGGAAGTCTATCAAATTGCTTTGATTGGCATATTCATATCACTAGTTTTTTTATTGGGATAATGATCAGCACCAGTGGGGCGAATAGTGGAACTAAATATTTGTATGAACATATTGTCATTTTGAGAGATAAGTTTTCGAAACCTACTCGAAAGATTCCACTCCCAATACTGGTTTAGGTTTTTTTTCGAAAACTTCTTTAACTGCATTGAGCAATTTTTGGGTTTTGGCAAGACTTATGGGTTGTACTAAAAGGGATTTGGGATGATGATAAATTTGTTGTTAACAAACAATAATTGAACACAATTTGTTTTTCAGTTCAACATAAAAATAAAGAATGATGAGTTCAAACAATATGTTGGAGAGAATCCAGATGAGGTTTACAAGGAGTATACAGAAGACAGTTATGGATGGGCTGTTGTCAACCCCTTCCAAAAGAGACCGCAGAAATCCATCTCTGTCGGGCTCTTTGTCCCCACGTGCATGACTGTCAATACCAAACAGAAGCATAGCATAGAATTACAAGTGCAAAGTGAGTATTTATGTCAGTAACTGTTAATTTCATGGACCAGAAAGGTTGTAGATGTGTTTTTACCCATGCAGAAAGTATAAAGATAGATAGGTAATGAGTATGAATGTCTGTTTTTCCTTTTCTTATACCACTAAGGAGGCAAACTAGCATACGGCCTACCCGATGGTAAGCGGTCACCGTAGCCTATAGACGCTTGCCACACCAGGGTTATCACTCGCGCGTTGCCGATCAAAAACCTCTTTACACCCTTCTTGAAGAAGTACTCCTTTGGGAAAATCGATTCCAGAGTAAAGGTTTTGCTATGCACGCAAGTCAACTCAGCTAATTTAACATGTAAGGCCTTGTGCCTTTCTCGATAGCAGATAGTATGTTTTTTTTACATCATAACTTGTTGCCGGTTTCTTTTTCGGTTATTAGGAATTTTCTTATTGTTTGTTTGTTGCAGGAGTGAACCTGTGGCGTGTAATCCTTATGTTCGTGGGCATAGGTTTGATATTCGCGTCACGGGCCCTTAGTGGGAACCCTCTGTTCTTCTACCTTTGCGGCGTGTTAATCGGAGTATTTGCCTCGTTCATGCTTCTTGTGTACTATGTCAGTAAACTGCTGCCAAGGGTGAGTAATATGTACTTTTATACATACTGAATCAAATTGAGATATCTGAATGAGATGTCAAAATAAATGGCTTTTTCTAAAACTCCTTATTTCTACAAAAAGACAATTCATAGTTTTATTTAATTCGCCGACATTTACAAGCTTTTAATATATACATTATTTGCATAATCAGTGTAGTGTTATTCTTCTTCTTCTTCCTAGCTATGGCAATCAATTCTCTGCATTATTACCAGTGCTTTATTACATCTGTTTATTATTACCAGTGTTGAGGCTAAGATAATTATGGAGCTTGCATTAAGTTTCGAGTTGCATTAAAATGCCTAAAGTCATGCATTCTAATGGTTATTGGAGTTTCTGGAGGCAATTTACGGCTGTAGCAGATCATGCCTTTAGGTCAGAGGTAACCTATTATTCAAATTATAAATATATTTTTTCAGAAAACCCTGACGTATGGGATACTAATAGGCGGATGGACAGTGGGCATATACCTGTTCCAACAAATTTGGGAAAACATCACTAGCCTGGTGGCTGCCTACCAGACGTACATGTTCTGGTACACACTGCTGGTGAGCTTCGTGTCGTTCGTGGTGTGTTATCGAGTGGGACCGCCGCGCAATCAACGCAGCCGGAACATTGTCATGTGGACTTTACAGGTGAGACTTAAACCTTTTTGGTTACCGAAACTACACGGTCACTTAGCGCTCGCTCCTTGACTGGTCATGAACGAGTCATTCTAAGCATTATACACATTTTTTTGTATACAAACCTCAGAAATATAAACAAGACTGCAACTCAAAGGACATCATTTGTATATTCTATTAGAGCTTGTCCGTCTGAGCATTTATTACTATGGCACCAAAGCTGGACATAACAGGTCATTTCATTTGTTTTAGTTATTTTGAATTCCTATTTTCAACAGAAATGTATGAAAATTCCGATTATCGAACTCAAATAAAATCAACTACAATGGTCCGGTCCCTACAGGTTTGGCAAGCTCTAACATAATATACAAAAAATATGCATTGGCCGGCCCTATCAGATTTGGATTAAAATGGATGTGTCCATGGAAATGTCCTTTGAATCTAATGACACTGACATTTGAGAGCACGTTAATGTGCTCCAATGAGCCAGCCAGACAAGAATCATATAATTATTTTTAGAATAATTTTGATCACATTAAAAGACATATGCATATTTATAATCTGTAGATGTCATTCAAAATGTCATTTACCGTTTGCGAATTACCGATTGCCCGTAATCTTTATTGTTCTGTGGACTTGATATGGTCACAGTATAATGAAATGCCAACCAAAACGTCCCCAAAGAGTTCTGGAAACTTTACCGCTAAAATACAACACTACATAAGACTACTGTTATTTTACTGTGGTCTCCTATAGGTGTAGGTACTGTACTGTCACCAATCGAGGGGCTAATGATTAGGCCAATTTACTCAGTAAACATAACGAGATCTAAAAACACAATTATGACACATCCATGCCGGCAATATCTAGTAGTAAATATCAAAATTAAACATAATGTATTCAGTTTAGGCCCCTATAAGGCACTTATAACCTACCTACTTGTAGATGAAAGATCTGACCCAAAGCAGAATCATGCGAGAGCGTGCCAAGAATGTTGGCAGCATTGCCACGCTGGATAGCAATGCTGATTCTCTGAGCGAGATATGTTCCATAACGCCTGTCACGGGAGGCCTCAAGGCACTTATGTAGGGCTACTTTACCGCCGGTTCGGATTGTGCTATCACATAAAATGTGATGTTTGTTTGTTCCAGTGCGTAGGTGTGCTAATGATATTCTTCAGCAGCGAGTACCAGGAGGCGGCGACCGCCATCATCATAGCGGCCTTAGTCGTCAAATACTTCCCCCAGTCGCTACTCTACAGGATACTGGGCTACTGGTGAGTAAATACCTTATTATCATATTATTAGAGTAGCTTTTTCACCGCCCGCGTAGCAATATAATATATAGCCTACTAGCTGTTACGCACGACTTCTAGTAGTCTATGTCCTTCTCCAGGATATAACTAATCTTCTTGACAAATTTTGTTAATATCCGTTCAGCCGTTTTGTCCTGAAAAGGTGGCAAAAAAAAAACAGTTACTTTCGCATATATAATATTTGTTGGGTCGTTACTCAATGATAATATACCATTCCGTGGGTGAAATAATTTTTAGCGGTTTTCGATTTTATTCATAACATACATACGTAAATACAATTCTTTACCCTTTATAATATTAGAACAGATATAGATTAGTTTCGGTAGATTTTTTAGGTTTCTAAACCCCAAGACCCGTAGCCTGAGCAAAAATAACTTGCGACTACGTATTCGAAAACGTGACACGCGAAATGTCAAAATTTTCATACTTATTTTTATTTCCTCTTTCATCGGCGCCGGCGCAGCGCTGTTCATTTTCCCATACAAATAGTCTAAGACGATACGATTACGTAGGGTTACAGAAGTTTATTATTGAGTGTTTTAAAGGATTTTTTTCGCCTCTTACAGGCGTCGCAAGTTCCCTCCGAAGTCGCGTCTGCTGACGAGCGAGGAATATTATGAAGAAGGCGCGCGTGAGACCAAGATGGCGCTCGAGAACCTCCGCAAGTACTGCTCCAGTCCCGATTGCGCCCAGTGGAACATTATGCTCAAACTTAACGACTCTAAAAGGTAACTAGCTAGGTTGGAGGCTGGTCATCAAGACGCCCCGGCTTCGCACGGGTAGACTTTTATCAAAATTTTGTCTACCCGTGCGAAGCCGGGGCGGGCAGCTAGTTTAATATGTAGCCTATGTTACTCAGTGATAATATGGCTTTCTAACGGTGAAATCTTTGTAGGATGTGAACATTTTATAATTAATCTTACCATGTGCTAACGACATCTTGTCATAGACTAACTTATTAGAGTTGTATATACACAAGCTCTATGACATTAATATTGTATTATTTTATTCTTCATTTGAGATATTATTGTTTTATGTAAATTGTAATATGTTAAGAAATATGCGACTGATGGACTTGTTTCCATGGCATGAATAAATAAATTAAAAAAAAAACAATTTGTGCTTTCTAGCTACAATAGCCAACTGGGAGTTTTTGGCGGGAATCAGGCGGAGCGGTTGAGATTGTGTTGTAGTGATCTTAAATGTGTATTTTTTGTGTCGTTATGTGCAGTAAAGTTTCATTTAGTGACTGATTTATAGGAACATTGGAAATAATGCCATAATTCGACTTTTGGGTGATATGATAATGATAAATCACTTGATTTATCATTTTGGTCTATACGCTACCTCTGACCTAAAGGCGTGTTACGATCTGCTACTGCCGTGGATTGTCTCCAGAAACTCCATTAAGCATTAGAATGCATGATACTAGGCATTTAATGCGGCAAAAACGAGAAATTTTGAAACTTGATAATTCTCTGACACTCGACACTGGCAAAAATAGTCCCTGAAGGGATTTATTGCCATACTTAGGACGAAGAAGAAGAAGAATAGCCAACTGAAATATTAGCTGTGTTGCCAAATTAACTGTTACTATTTTAAAATCAAATTTAATCATATCAATGTCACCATTTGATATCTCTCAGGTTCTCTTCTCCCAGGTTCGCAAGTTTCGTCGAAGGCAACTCACATTTGAGTGACGACGAGGTAATGGACTACGAAGCGTATGCCTTCTCTATGGAGCGGACTAGGAAGCCTGTAGCCAACTCAACCAGAAACAACTTACACACGGAGATTTCAGACGATGACTCTACAGATTATGAAGACGACAATTGAAGCCCTGTTCATATGGCTCAGGTAAAGTTCAAATTAATTCATGCGTTCATTCCTAGATGGCGTTAATGGACACATATTGCGCTAGGGTTGTGACTTGTGTATAAATTAGGCTGCTACTGGTACTTGAACTGTGTAATATACGCCTAGGAATAACTCTTCAAGACGTCATTCTTTTTTTAGGACTTTATTTGGTCATCATTAAACAAACCTTATGTAATTATGTTGTAAACAATAGTCAAATACCATGTGATCTCTTTGTTCCTGATTTGATTGTTAATGTTTTGATATATGATTAGCATTTTTATATAACATTTGTTGGGTTATGATATTTCGTATAATTTAGACCTTATGAACAACACATTAAAGTGAGAGAGATGACCCTATACTGTTTATTTTTTAAATCTTATTACACTGTAGCATTATAACTTTACCTATACGCGAGGCAGCATTGAACAGTCACGTTATTTTAGAATAGTGGGCTATTTTGTGCTGAATCACTGACAATACCCATAACATTTTCAATAACTGCTTTATTTTTTTATTTAGGACAGGCATCCGTCTCTCCATTCTGTAAATATAAACTACAAGTGAGAGCAAATAAAACGAGAGTAGTGTCGGTTTACGCATGCGTGTAGTGTAAATGTCCTGTAGGTCCTGGTGGTAGCAAGAAATCAAAATGACAATATTTTCATAGGAATATTTAGTTCCACTTTTCGCAACCGCAGCGCTGTTCATTTTCTTCAAAATAGACGAAAGCGATATGAATACGTTGTCGTAAGCTGTTCTTACTAAGGCTCGAGCTTCTTACTAAGGTTCTTACCAACTCGAATTTTTCTGTTGTGTTATTGTGAATCTTTTTAAATCGCCAGGCCTGTGTGCATACAATGCATCTAATCGCTGTCGACTGTGAGTAGTTTCTACAGTGATATAGGTACTAAAAATGCTACATACGTTTTAGTGCTCTGCCTGTGTAGAAAATAGGAGAGAATATTTTTTAAGATATTTTGATTGAGGCATATTGAAAGAGCTATTAAAAAAATGTGTAAGGATTGACATAGAAACAGATGTGAACAACCTTTGAAATATGTTATGTTTTAAGTTTCTTCTTTCATTAGTGGTTTGAATGTTGTACTAATGTTATTTATAGATAACAATTATTTAATACTAGCGACCTGGCTTCGCAAGGGTTACAAAAAACTTTAATGAAAATGAAAACCTACCTTTTGAATCACTCTATCTATTGCTGAAAACTGCATCAAAATCCGTTGAGTAGTTTAAAAGATCTAAACGAACAAACAGCGGAAGCGACTTCATTTTTTACTGTAAAGATACTCTCCTGAATGTTAAAGATGTCAATTTTAATGTGCCTAGAAATATCATCTAAATAATTTTATGAAGGCATTTACTGCAGGAGAAAACAAACTCCAGACATAAATTTGATCTGCCAACCATATTATGCCAGTTCCTATTAGCGAAATAATTCGCCCTATTGATAATTGATAGTAAATGATTATTATCCATAGCCATCTGGCCCCAAGCTAAGTAAAGCTTGTACTATGGGAACCAGCAGCTGATATAATACTTTAATACTTTTTTTTTGTAAATACATACTTACAATACATACCAAACACCCAAACGCAAGTCAAATATGTTTGTCACAGAAATGTTTGCCCCGGCGGGAATCGAACCCGCGACGTTTAGCTTAGCAGTGAGGTCTACTAACCTCTAGACCAGCGGTCTCGTGGGTAGTATACCTAATTTAATAAAACTCCATCCATTTGGTGACTTAAATGTAATAAAATCATATTACTGAGTAGTTTTTGAGAACAAAGTAGTTATAATAAAATGGAACTGAATAGAGGTAAATTTAAACAATATTTTACTTGTTAGTGATAAACATTTAATTTGTGTATATAATTATTGTATAATATGTTTACATATGTATAGTTTTAGCACCGATTTGAATAATAATAAAACTGTCATCTCATCTATGTCCATGGTATAATAAGTGCACTTAATTGTAAAGCGACTGAACCTTTTGACCATTCGGCACAGACAATTATATATTCATACTAAATGATATACATTTAGTATAAATGAAGTATTTCTTACCACAAGTCTGATACATCATAGCGTAGAAAAACGAAAGATGTAATCTCAACAAAATTGTAATACTTACAATTTAAAATAGAGAGAGACACCTACCTGTCTCAATGGCATATCTTTTTGAATGGAGAGCAACCAAAAAATTACAATAATATTAGGCTTTAAGGTATATATTGGGGCTAATTCTATTGTACGAAATCATTAAACAAAACTAATTTGAAAATTGAAATTGGTTTATTTTAATAATTTTGAACAACACAATTGACACCATTATTGTCCATAGATTTGCATTAAAATTGATGTAAATTTTATTAAGATTAAGATTTTTTCTTTAAATACTTTGCAATATAAATCTACCTAAAGTGTTTATGTGCTAATGCCAAAATACGGTCAGGAGGTTCGGTGATAAGACGTGTGACATTGTTTGGATACTAATCTTAATTTAAATAAACTTGTGTGAACTAACAAAACACATATTTCGTTATTTTATTTTTCAAATAAGTTAGTAAATAATATATCTACACATTTAGTCCATACATTCACAACAATTAATACTTTATAACGAACACAAGAGATATAATATAATAAAACATGGTTTTAAATATTCAATGTAAATTGGAATGGTTTATTTGTTTGTTATTTTTGAAGTTGATAATATTATGTTATATAACTTTGGTTTCAAAATAATATATTAGCATCTCTTGTAGTATCGTTACGCGTTAACAACACTTAACATAATCAAAGCACTTAACATACGATTACTTAGTTATTAACTTAACAGTGATCGAAGTAGGTAGAGCAGGGGGCTGTGACCTTTACTTAACATCAAATAAAAATCTGCCATAATCAGGATTCAACTTCAACTTTTTTATTAATCAGGATTCAAGACACTTTCAAAACAAGACAAACTCAGTTTCATAGACTCTACATAAAAAAGGCTTTCTGGGGAAAAGAGTGTTGAAAGTAAATTTTATTTTGAATATATTTTTTTTATGATAAACGGTGACGGAGCCTAGTGTGAGAAATTAGATAATCCGCCACGGTCACGTGACTCTCAACAATTTGGAGAATACATTACTTTTTCCTCGAAGAGCATGGCCGTGTTAAAAGGCCCAAGAACAAGCGTGACTTTTGACATCTAAAGGAAGTGACAGACCAACGGTAACACGTAGATTAAAAATATGAACCAGTAATGTCAAAAGTCACCTTTTAACTTGGCCCAACTTTAAGACTGTCTTCTTCACTAGGAAAGTCGACAAACGGTAGCTCTACTTACTCAAATCTCTGGTTATTAGTAAAGTTATGGCACTGCTTGAGTACTGTGGTAGTGTTTAGGCGGCGCGGCTCGCCTTCTTGCTCTTGTCCAACGTCTGCGGCGGCGGCGGCGGCTTAGCAGACATGTGCCGGCTGTACAGACTGGGAAAGTATTTATATTAATTTTAATATTTGACGTATAATAATTTGGTATGGACATATAAAACGTTATACATATAATAAATGTTATGGTAATTTAGACCTTCATAAGTGCCTTATTAGGGCCTAAACTGAATAAATGATTTTTGAATATAAGATAAAATGCGAATGTGAGTGAAAGAAGCCGTGGAAGGAATATTTTGTTGATCAAATAACTCAAATATGGAAAGGTAAATAGTACTTACTCGGAATCAGCGGGCATGTATGAAAAGATTGATGAATGTAAAAGAGGTGTGCAAGTACAGAGTGAAATGACGATCTATATATATATACTCTATGCCTATCCGTGAGGGACTGAAAGGTGTTGTGTGTGATCTCTCTGAGTGATAAGAGAATATTGATCCCAGTATAACCATAGCATAGCAATTTTTTTTACCGTCTCCCCAACCTGTATCATTGATGCCTTTAAATTTCAAATATTTATGTACTGTCTCAGGATAATACTGATTAAGGTTGAAATATAAATCTTGCATACATAATTACGACAGATGAAATGTAATAAGGTTTTGGTACAATGTGTAAGTTTTAACGAACCAAATTAGCATCTATTACTGAAGTATGAGGGATTAATATTCAAAAGAGAGTTTCAAAACGAGCTTTGTATACACAGTCAATTCCTTGAAATCTAGCTAACGCTAAGTAATTAATATAAGTTGACCAGCCATTCTGTGAACTGTTATTTGTCTGATTGAGTATCGTGAAAGGAAGCATTACTTGCAATGAACTAATGTTGTATACTCACACTTTGTACGTCTCAGAGCGGAGGTAGTCGAGCACGTGCGAGGGCCCCAGTTTCAGCTGGTCCTCAATAGGTGGCACCCAGAAGTTGCCCTCTAATCTCAGGACTGACTTGTTACCGGCTAGTTCTAACGTACCTGTACACAAACATTAGAGGTATTTTATAAACCTACAGATACTAGCACTATCAGGGGTAACAATATCATGTTGCTATCTGTACTGTCAATATACAATACCACAGAGGAGTTCTGCAAACCCTGCAAAACATAAGATAAAACTACATCAGAGTAGTCTTATTTGACTGTGATAATCTGAAGGTAGAGTGTTGTATTTTTTAAATAATTACCGCGATAATTATTGCTATAGATTGTATTGTAATATGAAGTAAAAAAAGCACTCCAACCATGATACAAAATTGAGCATTCTTTTTTAACTCTACTTAAGAGTAAGAAAAAAATATAAAATAGTATACCAATCTCAGGAGGCAGTACGACAAGGCGGTTCCCCTGCAGATGTAGCTCCCTCAGGCGAGCCAGCTGGCCCAACTCACGCGGCACCTCTATCAGGTCGTTTTCACGCATTGACAACTGTAATAACAAATAGATTGTTATATTAAATCTAGCCAACTGCTACATTAAATCCCAAAACTATACAACATTTAATCTGGTCTAATTAATTATATTATAGTGCCAATTCTGTTGTTCAAAATTACTAAACTTAACAAATTTGACAGGTCTAAAAATATTGCCATCCTTATTTAACCCCGCACATGTAAAAGGGATAGCAAGACTTTTAGACCTGTCAAATAAGTCATGTTTTTTACAATTACATTAACAACAGAATCGACACCTATATATCAATCTACCTTAAATAAATATGAAGCTCATATGAAATAACAACAGTACAAGAATTATCTTGTCATAGGTTACGCATTCAACATCATCAACATCTATGAACCACTGTGAACTCAACCTCATAATTTATTATTCTATAGATTTCAAATGTTACTGTCACATAAATGATATCCTTAATAAACATATAGCTTTAGTCATTATGTTCCACTACATCCTGTTAAATTTGTGGTAATATAAATATTTGTACTCAACATTATCCTTATTACTAGCAACATACATCACGTTTTACTTACAATTTGCAAGTTTTTCAAGTTACCAATCTCAGGGGGTAGGAATTCAAAGTCATTGTCACCCAGATACAAGGCACGAAGACTGTCTGCAATTGAACATCAGATTGAAGTTACATTCCTAAAGCAAAATCATTATTATGAAAAATATATAATTAACAGTATAACTAAATGCCAGCTTCTAATGTAGAGTACTAGCTTTTTTCCTATGACTTCGCCCGTGTTACAATATC
This sequence comes from Falcaria lacertinaria, assembly GCA_951449985.1. Taxonomy (NCBI): domain Eukaryota; kingdom Metazoa; phylum Arthropoda; class Insecta; order Lepidoptera; family Drepanidae; genus Falcaria; species Falcaria lacertinaria. Next base: position 9,109,875 of record OX602117.1, read on the forward strand.
AATATCATATATGCTTATATTACTCAGTGTTAATATAACATCCTTTTGGAGATATTTTTTTTTGGATATATATTTTTTCAGTTTATTCATAATAAACAAAAATATAAAAGTATTCAGAGTTGCTAGCCAACCTTCAGTGATTAGAGAGGCACCAGAAGAAGAATAAAAGTATAATCTTTTATCTTTGTACAATAAGTATAAATATATACTTTTACTTACCCATAATAAAGAAATTGCCAGGCAGTGTTTTCTCATTCAGATTATTATATGTCAAGTCCAATATCTCCAAAACTGGGAATACACCAAAGCCCCTTGGTAAGCCATACAGTCTGTTGAGGGATACATTCAAGATACGAAGCTTAGGCAACGAAGAGAGACTGACTGGGAGCTCCTGGATGTGATTATTGGCAAGATTGAGGATCTCCAAATTGGTGAGATTGGCTAGAGCTGCTGGCACCACTTGGATTTTGTTGTGGCTGAGAGTTAGCCGAGTTATGTTGGACAATGAGACTGCAAATGGAAATAAATACACTAATAAATACATGTTTCATTACTTTCATTGCAGCCAGACTCCTTGGCACTCTCCCACAAAGTTGTTTTTTATTTTAATTCTTGTTGTTTTTATATATTAGGATACTTTTCTTTCTATTTAGATAAAGTAAGATTAATTTGTTTCATTAAAATTTACATTGATATAGAAACTATTCATCTGTCATTAAAGGTGTGTGAAAGATGATCACATTCAACAGATTTATGTGATCTACATTTACTATTTTACATAATTTGTACCATTTTCTTCCAATAAATGTTTTCAGTTAGTTTATGTTGATGGTGAGTCTAAATCAATAAAGACTTTAAAAACAGAACCATGCATTTAAAATAATGCGTTGCTACAACATCTCTTTAGTAGAGAACTATTTTACAAAAATGTACATCATTCATGAAAATTAAACTAATTATGTACGATACAACACCCGAATCGCGCCCACGGTAAAATCAAGGCTATGTTAGGGCTATGTATCAAAAAATCTAATATTTACTTTGTAATTTTGATTTGTAATTGAGGCAGGATCTATGCTTGCTTCTATTAACGAATGTGTAACTCGTATTGTCGTATTATAGTCAGTTTTTTGAAAAATAAAATGTTTTGTGCTTTAAAACAGGTTTACTAAAAACGGGTTCGTTTACTTCCATAACAGGTTTGATGGCACTTACACAATCCAGGTACCTCCTCCAAGCTAGTAATCCCTTTATCAACCAAATCTATTTCAGGATTGTTGATTTCTTTTGCTTCTTCGATAACTTTTTTAGCTTTCGACATCTTGCCTGTGTTGGGAATACACGAAACTGGAGGTTGATGACTCATATTTATAAACAGCTGTCTATCCTTCCTTCGAACTGTGGCCCAGTTCTGAAATCGAAAGACTTTAAGCATTAATGTCGGACATCAATATACCTCCGAACAAGATACAATAAAACATAATTAGCCTGAAAAAATTGCTGGTACATTTGGAAATTGTGTTTACTGTGTCTTTGACATTAAATAATAAGTAAATATTCTAAGGACCTTAGGATATGTTCTTTTCCTCAGATTTATTGTAGTGTAACTGTACCCTAAAGATAAGATTTAAACTTTTTGTATTCTGTGGTGGGTAGACCAAATAAGGTTTTTGATTTGACTTCAATTTTGACAATCAAAGGAAAATGTTGTCTTGATCTTGTCTTGATATTGTTTAATTTATTATGTGAGATATACAGTGGTTTTTATTTTATTATACAGGCAACGTATAATGTGATCAAAATTCCACAACGTGTTCAACAAAAGTAAATCGTATAATATTGTTAATTATCAAAATGAAGAAATGTTCCTAGTGATTGGTGAAATGGAGTCTGTAGACTGCCAAGAAGGACGTTGCCAACCTTCTTGATGGTTATCCCACCGTACGACGTTGCCAAGAGGATCCTCTCTATTATCTACATGACATTGGCAAAATACGAATTGTGAATTTTTTTTGGCGGGAATCAGGCGGAGCGGTTGAGATTTTTTCCAGTGTGTCGTAAATTGTGTTATAGTGATCTTTAATGTGTATTTTTGGTGTCGATATGTGCAGTAAAGTTTAATTTAGTGACTGATTTATAGGAGCATTGGAAATAATGCCATAATACGACTTTTGGGTTAAGTGATTTATCATTTTGGTCAATAGGTTACCTCTAATCTAAAGGCGTGTTACGATCTGCTACTGCCGTGGGTTGTCTCCAGAAACTCCATTGGGCGTTAGAATGCATGACACTAGGCATTTTAATGCGGCAAACACGAGAAATTTTGCAACATGAAAATTCTCTAACACTCGACACTGGCAAAAATAGTCCCTGAAGGGATTGATTGCCATACTTAGGAAGAAGAAGAAGAATACGAATTGTATTTTTTTGTGTTGCCATTAAATAAATAATTGATTGATTGACAACCGCTACGCTGTGGCTGTCACTCAGTCAACTCCTATTCTACCTATGCGTGCTTCGTTATCGTTATCATCAGTTTTTGGTTGGGCTTTGCCTTCCTTAGTTGGCTCGGGAAATCAATATATTCGTATTAATTAATTAATTATCATTGTTGCTGTGCTCTCATCAATTATCATAGCTTATAAGCGTTAGTTGCATTCACTGTTACGTTATTCTTTTATTATCTGCAGTAAAGGTTTACTGTGTTTGCTTATGTTTGTTGTCAACAACATCGGATGAGAGATTGATACTGATAGGATTGTTGTGATAAAACAAATATAGAGAAAAGGTACGTACCTATGTTTCTATTCTATACAGGTTGTCATACATTTTCATTATTATGAAAATAATCATTTAATTACAATGTATCTTCCATGCAATTAGTTACTTGCTAAAAGTAATGTGTTATTTTTGTTCGATGTACGTTTTCCTTTCTTTTTTCTTTGTTAGTGTGAGTTGTTTCATATTCTTACCATCTTTGATAGATATTTACTTTATTGACGGGAAACTTGAGAATTCAATAAAAATATTGACATAAAAAATATACATAAAATATGTAACATACATAAGAAAAAAATAGATACTTTTGTTTATCCAAAGTACAGGGAAATAATTATTCAGTGCTAGCCACTTTTATTTCTCACATTTTATGAGTTTGCACTGTCAAGCAAAGCAGGTCCAAAACCTAAGGTAACTTGTTCTTATTTACTTTTACTTGAACAGTATTTAAAATTTCAACTTTGAAACATCATAAAATTGTTGCTTATAAATTACCACCCAATTCAATGCAATCTTCAGGGTCTGTTTTTGCTTTACCATAGTAAAGTTTTTATATTTTTTTATACCACTATGGTGGCAAACAAGCATACTACTCATAAAACACACTGCTTACTTTCAGAGCTGATTTCATGTGTCAGTAAAACAATATTTCTTAGCAACACTGTCTGTTTTAGCAATGAGTGAACGGCCGCAGCCTCTGAAGGCTATAAACAAGTTATTTGACGGCAAAGAGCCATGGCAGATAGCCACCATGACAGCATCCTCAGTGCTGGCTGTAGTGTGGGCACACAGCCTCTACAATGCCAAAGAAAGTAAGTTTGCTTTTGCAATAAAATAAATTATTAGATAATGTATAGAAAGTAATATTTGTGTCTAGTCTTCTTCTACTTATGTATATTTATTCTAATCTAAAATAATTTTCTATATCTAAAAGGTGTCTCCTTTTATAGAAATTTCTAGGTAAAATCACAAAGTCTAATCCATGTAAATTCTTAAGTCATGTCCAATTCTCTCTATGCAACTTTGGTGGAGATTGGTGAAGCCATTTCCAAGATTACGTGGCACCTATAAGAATTCTTCAACAGGTTATTTAGCTTAGACAAAGAGAGTTATTTATTAGCACAGATTGCAGGATATGGACACATTCTGTACTTTGCACTCTGTGTGTTGATCAGTAATTGTACATGTACAGCTTTGCTTAGCAAGTACCTGCTTGTTTGATATTGGTCATTGTTATTCATGACTTGGTTTCAATTTACTTAAACTCAATTGAGACCAGTTAATTAGATCTGGATCTGGATCAATAAGATCTGGATATACATAGATAGATACTTTTTAGGTACTTGGTTACTAGAATTGTTAAGGAAATATTTTCTTGGCTATCTTTAAGTCAAACTATTCACAGACATGCATAGAATGTAGTCAATTAAAGATTATGTAAAACCTTATTAGTAATTGATTTAAACACACTATCAACACATGATATTGTAAGTAATTGGATGTTCACTCATATGATATCATTGAGAACCTGACTAAAATTATTCATATATTCAGCTTATATCTGTTGACTTTTGTTAAAGTGTATACATAAATTTGAATTTTTAGGTGTAGCAACAAGACTTAGGAAGGAGTTTTTCCGATGGCTACGCTTCGTACCCCTAGTGAGGAGGAAGATTGAGGAAAAAATGACAGAGATCAACAATGATTTCAAGAAAGACGTCACCAAGAGACTTGCCGGCGTCACCGTCAGGAGGGTGCTCCCGGAGACAGGACTCACTGCAGAACAGATCACGGAGGAGGTCAAAGATCACCTCAGCTTAGGTAAATATATATGTTTACTAGATGACCCTTGAACTTCGTATCCCTACATATATTTGTGAAAAACTGTCACTATAATTTTTTTTTGATTTCTGAAACAGAATGGTTTTGTATTCCAACAAAATGTATTTGATTTGAGGGTATTTAAGGAAATTAGTAATTGAGATGCTAACATCTCTATCCAAAAGAGAAGGGATGAACGGAAGAAGTAGGTGTTCATATTTCGCCAATTACAAATAACAATTGGAGATTTCCTGCCTTGGGCCGGAAAAGAAAGAATAGGTTGTTTTTCTATCGACGATAACAGTTAAGTAATTACGGGTGACTTGCTGTATCTAAGCATAAGCATATCAGATAGGATTGAATCAAATCAAATTGTAAACGGTAGGTATCACATATTCTGTGGTAGGTACACACTTGTACAAGTACAGTCTTATCGGGTGACAGAGCAAGAGGTAATATGACACGTTATCAAATAAAGATACCAGCTGGATTAGATAGACAATCTGTACATTAATAATTATTCATATTATCTAGTGTAAAGTACCTAGTATAGCATCTCAGGTACGATGGTTACTAAAGCCTCAGATCAAATAAAAATAGTAGTAAAATGATCTTTGCGAACAACAAAGGGACGTAGGTTAAAGTTTTAACCGGCAAGGCGTTACGCCTTGCCCACGTACCTAACTTATATCTTAAAAAACCGGCGATAGTTTGTTGCTCGCAAACTTCCTTCTACCTTTTTCAATTGCTCGAGCTCACCGCATTATAAAAAACCTTCTTCATGAAAAAAAGCTTTACTAGAAAAATGAACTTGGCTTTTGCCACAATTGCAAAACACTCGCCCCCTGCGCTGTTTACAAATTATCATGCAATATTGTGTATACACAGATAACCTTATTATTCTGTAACTGTGAGACGTTGAGAGATTGTGAGATTATGTGATGGTTGAAAGTGTTACCTGCGTTACCCTTGTAGTTATATCAATGTTCATAGTAAACAATTAGTCAATGCCGGCGATAGGGGGAGGCGTGGTGGGGCGACGGTCCAGGGCGCCAAAATCAAAAATAAGATGAGTTGAAAAACATTCTACCTCCGTGGCCCCGTGTCGTTGGCTCCGGGTAACGCTAAAGGAAAGATTATGTACTTATACTCGACTAGCTGGTGCCCGCGACTTCGTACGTGAAATAAGATAAATTACGCTTTATTGCACATCTGGTAATTGAGGAACATAAAATTCATTGGCGGCCTTATCACAAGATCTGATCTCTCCAGACAACAAATTAATTTGGTATACAATTTCATGGGTTTATTTGTTGTGAAAATTTATTTAGGGTTCCTTAAATAATGATTTCCTGAAGTGGTCGCCACAATATCCTTGCTCGGGGCGTCGATGGTCCTAACGCAGGTACTGCAATTTGTCCAGGAACATACGACTGGAAGGGCGGCTGTGTGTCGGGCGCGGTGTACCACGTGAGTCAGGAGATCAGTAAGGTGGCGTGCGACGCGTACGCACTCACCGCGTACACTAATCCGCTGCACGCGGACGTGTTCCCCGGGATCAACAAGATGGAGGCCGAGATCGTCCGGATGGCGGTCAACTTGTTTCACGGAGATGACGAATGCTGTGGAACGGTGAGCATTTAAAATATATCATTCTTATCATCATGACGATCTCTGTGTACTGTCTGCCAAAAGAGTAGAAAATAGAGGCGTCACTGAGCCATTCGTATGGCAACCCGCCGCAGCTCGTATAGAGCATCAGCCGTCTTGATTGGTTTGTTTACGGTAACCGTCATAACATGGTTTCTATTTTGATAATGTTGCCAGTACCCAATAATTTATTTTCGATTCAAGACTGTTTTGCCAAACTATATGCACATTATCTGTGTGTCAATCGTAATTAAAATCAACAAACAAATATAAAAATCCGTATTTATATTAGTAGGATGAGTTTATAAATCTCAAAATGGACTTAGCTGTGGTTAGATGGGTGACCCATACCGCATACCGTACCGAATTCCCTCAATGCCTCTGATAGCGCGTTGGTGCCGGTTCTCAATTTAATACATATATTAGGCAATGGTTAGAGGTCTGTCAGATCAGAAGCAGAAAGTCTGAAAACTGTTTAATTCCATACCCTAAACCGATTTTCACTGTCAGTTTTAGTCATTTTTCTGTGAAGAAAGCTTTTAAAATCACATCGGGCTTTATAAAAACAATTTGCGTCGACCACAAATATTAGGAACAGGACATAAACGTTAATGATGTGTCGATTAAATATATTTAATGTATATAGTTATAAAACGCATTAGCTCAAGAATGTGATGTTTAATCTAGGTTACACAAAGAAACGGTTAGCCGTCACCCGATCAATAGAGACTCGACCTTATTGTTACTGTAATTAACCTTGTATTCCTATAACGAGTCCATTAACACCCGTGCCTATACTCGCATAAACACTAGGTACGTCCGCATGCGGTCTTTAGGTCATGGTGACCTTTGAGATAATTACTAGCAAGTAATATGAACAAAATTTAAATAAAAATCAAAAAGTCATTTATTCAGCTTAGGCACTTTATGAAGGTCTTAATTACCACCGGTTCGGAAAAAAGCCACCTGAGAAGAACCGGCAAGAAACTCAGTGCTCCGTCTTTTTTTTCATGTAACAACTTTAATTGTTTCCATATAGAGTTTGCTTTACACTCTCAAATTCCGTGAAGACGTTATTGTTCATCTCGATATATATTCCAGAATTTTATTTATCACTAGTGTTTACATGTGCCTTCGATCCCGTGGGATATCTTATGTCCCACGGAAAACCTTACGTTATAGACTTTGCAAGTCTTTTATTTGGTCTTATCGATACCAGTACAAAATTATGTGTGAATCAAAAACAGTTGAAAACCAGTTAGTTCTGGAATATTTAAATTAATTTTTTTGGTAGGTCATTTGTAGATTAAAACATAATTGTTAAAAAATAAAAGTTAATAGGTACTCATAAAATATCTTCTATAGCTCGTACGTAAAAATAATTATGCCTTACATTGATAGCTCTCGATTAATTTTCGCTAAATTGTAGGCCATTTATCATATTATATCTTATATATTGTTATATCACATAGTTCATGTAACTGGTAATTAGCGAACATAGCATCGCAGTGTTCGTATCGGCCTTGTTAGAAATTAAAAGATTATTTACAGATAACGTTTAGAAAAGTGTTTATTTGTTCTTGACCTTGTAGGAAAATCCGACGCTAAGATAATGCAAATCAACATTACTTTTGTAAAAGTAATGTACCTATACAATTTATTTAAAAATAATATTTCAAGGCTCTGTGGGGAGAGGTAAATAAGACTTTATGTCTGTAAGTGTAAAGTTACTTTTGCGTAACTTTTCGGACATCGTCGTTTAATTGTCTGAGTCAACGGCTGGTTGTCTTTGCAGAAACGTGTATTACCTATTATGTACAGTACAGTACATACAGTTAAGCAGATATATAGTAATGATACATACAATTAACTGTCTCAGTATATGAGGTGAGACTTTTGAGAACGGCAATTATGATAAAATTGCCAAACAGGTGGTATTTCGAAAGGAAGCAGGTGTTGGCGACAGCAAATACTTTTTGGAGTTTTCATTATAAACTAATATTCAAATTCAAAATGATTCGTGATATTTTGTTTTTTACATACTTTTGTTTTTTATATATATTTTTGTCAGTCTTCAACGAGTCGCTCAGGTGAGCGATAAATTGTGCGCTGCAATAATCCCCTTTCCTTCAACATCATACCCCGTAGTCCTCGTACTCACTACCATTATCATCCTTTTCAGCAGGTGTTACTTTGCAGACATCAATAATTAAAAAATATATGACGTTACCGTACGACTATAAAATTCAGTATACGCCACATATTATTATGTAATACAAGAAATGTTTTCTAAATATACAAAAAAACTTCGCGCGTATGTTTATTTCTTACGAAAAAGTGATGTTAATTTCGCTAATTAGGCATAGGTGCTAATTGTTCATCTGTCCAAACAAAAACTCAACTTAAATAACTACACAATTCTGTTGTTCATTGAAACTAAAGTATTCATTGTTTTGACAGTACTTTATTTGATTTGACAATACTAAATCTTCATTTTGACAGTTAAGAGAAGCTTACATTTAGTATAAGTTAGACTAATTTGTGACAACTTGACAAGAGAATTGGCATCATAGTCTTAGGTAAACTATAATTAGTGACACTTGGCGAAATTGTGGCAACCCCGCAGAAGCCATTAATAAAAAAGTTGAAGTTGAAGTTAAGAAAACTTTTTTCGGTGCCGGTAGCAAGAACATTTTTCGACTACGTATTTGAACACGTAACTCGCGAAATGTAAAAATGTTCATACCTACTAATTTTTAGTTCCATTTCTCACCGGCGCAGCGCTTCATTTTCCCATAGAAAACTAGTCGGAAGGCGATACGAATACATATTCCAAAATTGTTTCTAGGGCCACTGATATGGATTAGTAATGGTGTAAAAAGTACTTTATGCGGGTGTAAAGTAAAGTTTGATTTGCAGGTGACTACAGGCGGCACGGAATCAATAATAATGGCCTGCAAGGCGTTTAGGGACCTCGCCTACAACAACGGCATCACGAACCCCCAGATCGTAGTCCCCTCTACTGTGCACTCGGCCTTCGACAAAGCGGCGCAATATCTGGGCCTCTCCGTCGTCACTGTCCCCGTCGACCCTGACACTTTGACAGTTGACGTAGACGCTGTCAGGAGGGCTATCGGCAGAAGGACATGCTTGGTAAGATTACATTGACGTTGTGTAATAATAATAATATATTTTCACGCTTTCATGTATTGTACCATTCGTAAGAACGTTACATTAGATAGAAATGATCGAGAAAATGCTTTAGTGCAGGGCTGTCCAAACTACATACCTTCGTTGGCTAATAAAATTTACTACAAAAGTTGGACGGCCACAGAAAAAAATATTTCAGTTTTCAAGTAAAAATAGTACGGAGTAAAAAATTCTTTATACATTCCCCAAATAATAGTAAAAGTAGCTTCACTTGTAAATATCATGCGAATTGAATGTTACAAGAATAAAAATAAATAAATAATATTGATTATATTATGTTTTGACCAACAATTCTACTATCCAAACTGTTTATGTCCAAAATCAATTTTTGATTAAAACATGCGTCGCGGGCAGCATCAAAACAAGCCGCGGGCCGTTGTTTGGACAGCCCTGCTCTAGTGTATAGCCACCATCAGAACCAATAAATGAAAAAAGTTTACATACCTATTCATAGTTCTATTTCGGAGATGGCCGCGAAGGACTACCGTAAAATTACACTGTTTTATTCTCTAGCGGTGTTAAGTGTCGTTTGTATGCGATGGTAGATAGTGGGCTCGGCGCCCAACTACCCGTACGGCACCATGGACGACATCGCGGGGCTGTCAGCGCTGGCGCGCGAGTGTGGCGTGCCGCTGCACGTGGACGCCTGCCTCGGGGGCTTCCTGGCCGCCTTCATGCCCGCCGTGCCCGTGTTCGACTTCCGCCTGCCCGGCGTCGCCAGCATCTCCGCTGACACACACAAGGTATGTCTCAACCTCTTGTTTACTTTCATCTGTGCGGTACTGTGTAATATCATTATTCTATTCAAACAATTTTTTGATGATTGGATAAATTAAATAAAAGAAAAATATATAAATTTGTATAATTTGATCTTTGATTTATACTAAGAATTTGATAGCATAGTAGTCTCAATAATATAAACTGTGATACACACTCTCAATTGCTGTGCCGTGCAGGGTGTGTGGTTTAGTTATAAGAATACTTGTAATTTGTATTGTATTATACTATAACACATGTGCAATTTATTGAATGAATAAATAAATAAATAAACATTCTGCTAATTAAAGGACATCATCCGTTCTGTTCCAAATCTGAAAGTGGCGGCCATCGCAATATTTTTCTATATTCTCAGAGCTGGCCCGTCTGAACATTTATTACGATGGCACCAATGTTGCAGGACCATAGTCGTTGATATTATTACGATGGCACCAATGTTGCAGGACCATAGTCGTTGATATTATTACGATGGCACCAATGTTGCAGGACCATAGTCGTTGATATTATTACGATGGCACCAATGTTGCAGGACCATAGTCGTTGATATTATTACGATGGCACCAATGTTGCAGGACCATAGTCGTTGATATTATTACGATGGCACCAATGTTGCAGGACCATAGTCGTTGATATTATTACGATGGCACCAATGTTGCAGGACCATAGTCGTTGATATTATTACGATGGCACCAATGTTGCAGGACCATAGTCGTTGATATTATTACGATGGCACCAATGTTGCAGGACCATAGTCGTTGATATTATTACGATGGCACCAATGTTGCAGGACCATAGTCGTTGATATTATTACGATGGCACCAATGTTGCAGGACCATAGTCGTTGATATTATTACGATGGCACCAATGTTGCAGGACCATAGTCGTTGATATTATTACGATGGCACCAATGTTGCAGGACCATAGTCGTTGATATTATTACGATGGCACCAATGTTGCAGGACCATAGTCGTTGATATTATTACGATGGCACCAATGTTGCAGGACCATAGACGTTGATATTATTACGATGGCACCAATGTTGCAGGACCATAGTCGTTGATATTATTACGATGGCACCAATGTTGCAGGACCATAGTCGTTGATATTATTACGATGGCACCCATGTTGCAGGACCATAGTCGTTGATATTATTACGATGGCACCAATGTTGCAGGACCATAGTCGTTGATATTATTACGATGGCACCCATGTTGCAGGACCATAGTCGTTGATATTATTACGATGGCACCAATGTTGCAGGACCATAGTCGTTGATATTATTACGATGGCACCAATGTTGCAGGACCATAGTCGTTGATATTATTACGATGGCACCCATGTTGCAGGACCATAGTCGTTGATATTATTACGATGGCACCAATGTTGCAGGACCATAGTCGTTGATATTATTACGATGGCACCAATGTTGCAGGACCATAGTCGTTGATATTATTACGATGGCACCAATGTTGCAGGACCATAGTCGTTGATATTATTACGATGGCACCAATGTTGCAGGACCATAGTCGTTGATATTATTACTACGGCACCAATGGTGCAGGACCATAGTCGTTGATATTATTACGATGGCACCAATGTTGCAGGACCATAGTCGTTGATATTATTTGAGTTTGAAAATCTGAATGTTCACACATTGGTGCCAATTCTGTTGTTCAAAATTACAAAACTTAACTAATGTGACAAAGGTCTAAAAATATTGCCCTCCTTATTTAACCTCGCACATGAGAAAGGGATAGCAAGACTTTTTAAACCTGTCAACTGAGTTAAGTTTAGGAATTTTGTACAACAGAATCGACACCATTATGTTGAAAATTGGAATTCTAAATTACCGAAACAAATGAAATGTCCTGTAGTGTCCAGTTTTGGTGTCATGGTAAAAAATGCTCAGACAATCTCTAACAGAATATACAAAAAGAAGTATTGGCCAGCACTGTCAAATTGTTTCATCTTTCAATAGAGTACAGTATGGGGTTCTTCAACAAGGGTGTGAAGAAATTTCTGAAGGGTAGGCAACGCGCGCGTGATACCTCTGGTGTTGCAAGCGTCCATTGGCTGCGGTGACCACTTACCATTAGGTGGGCCGTATGCTTGATTGCCACCTTAGTGGTATAAAAAAACATTCAAATTTGGACCCACTTCCCAGTGTCCGATTGAATTGAAATTAGGCCGTATTGAAATTAGTTGAAATTTCAAAAGCCGTGGTGGCCTTGTGGTTGAAGCAACAGGCCTGTCATCTGATGGGCCCAGGTTCGAGTCCCGGCCTGTACCAATGAGTTTTTCTAAGCTTAAGTACAGTGATTAATCACACCATGAGCTTTTAAAAAGAGAGGCAGGGCGATTTGGGATTTCCCGTGGGTTATCCCATTTAAATTGGAGCCGCCCGACTGGGGACTGTACCTCCGCCTTACAGAAGACCGCAGTGAAATAACACTACTTGATGTAGTGTTGTGTTTCTGCGGTAAGTAAGGTTGCCAGTGCTCCACGAGGATACGCTGGGCTAGTGGTATTGCTGCTAGCACAGTGAGTCCTCATCAGCAACATGGTTGGCACCCCGTAGTGATACCCCTGGTATTGCTAGCGGCTATAGGCTACGGTGACTGCTTACCATCAGATGGGCCGTATGCTTGTGTGCCACGTTAGTGGAATAAAAAGAAAAAAAAGGCATACACTTTTTGGTTTTCGCTATTAAATTCTTGGAACGGTGTTTAGAAATGTTTACGTAACGCATATAATATGTATGTAACGTATATTCCAGTACGGGTTCGCCCCCAAAGGAACATCGGTGGTGTTATACCGCAAGCCGGAGTACCGCCACTGCCAGTACACCGTCACCACCGAGTGGCCGGGCGGGGTCTACGGCTCGCCCACTGTTAATGGTACATACATACATTGCATACATACGTGCGTACATGCATAGATACATACATACATACATAAATGCATCCATGCATGCATACATGCATACATACATACATACATAAATTACATACATACATACATGCATATCATCACGCCAAGTCCCTTTCAGGGTAGGCCAAGAATATAGAGCGCAATTTCACTCATAACTTGCATACTTGTTTTGCTTCGTTTCATTCAATAAATTATTCACACCCTCATTCATGGTCCAGTGTTTGTAATATTCTGAAATATATGGATACTATTGTTTTGTAGAAAAATCTGTTGAGCCACATTGTGCCGATAACAATTGCTGCAGAGCAGAGAAGTGATACTCTGTTGGATTTTTTTTGTATTGCATATTGATGCAAGCAGCCGGGCCGGTGGGTTGTTCGCGGCGTGTTGGGCGAAGCTGGTGATGTCTTGTATGATGTATTGACGTGTTGTATGATATATTGATGTGTTGTATGATTCAGGCAGCCGTGCGGGCGGGCTGATAGCTGCATGTTGGGCGACGCTAGTGTTCGTGGGCCGCGACCGATACGTGGCGATGGCGCGCGAGATAGTAGACACCGCCCGCTACATCGAGGAACAGTTAGTTATCAACTATCACTTTAACGAATTTTTAAGTGCACATAACAATCAAAATGCAGTCTAATGATGATGAACACTGAAATGCCAGTCAAATTTGATGCCACATTAATTTTCAGTAGCCTTAAATTTTGCATGTGAAATTGTATTTTGACGCTTCAAACGGTTACGTAGCCCTACAATCTTTGATTGCCGTTTTGTCTTTAAAGGCCATGTTCAACGTCATTGATGTTTTATGTTTCCAACACTAGATGTCGCTGTAATGTAAACAAACTTTATTAGCACGCGCTGTAGAAATTCTCCGTCGCTGTGCTATATATCTCAGCGAGAGACTCATAAACCGGATTACGATACCATTCACTATTACCATTATTTTACCACCACCATATCCAGGACCCAGTATGGAAAAATACAGCCGGTGTTCTTAAACAAGGCTCAAGGGTCGTTTAATATCATACAACTTGACCATTAGTTGAGGATGTAATCTATGATTTTAGTGTATAAGTAGTCATGACTCGTGATTTGTCCTACAGTGAATCCCTGTCTAGTTTGAAGTTGAGATTCGTAACGCATGTTTGAATGTTTCAGATTACGTAAAGTGGAAGGCATATTTGTGTTCGGCAAGCCGGCCACATCAGTAGTGGCCTTCGGATCCAAGAAGTTCGACATCTTCCAGATGGCTGACCTCTTACACAAAAAGGGTTGGAGCCTGAATGCTCTACAATTTCCCTCGGGGTAAGTTAAATAAAAAATAAATAACGTGTTTAGGCCGTAATGTATTCGAAAACAAAAGAGATATAAAGATGCCACAATATTTGACCAAATCTTTGTAGTGTGATATACCTATCAGAGAATAAGAAAGAAGGAAACTTATAACAAAGACATGTAAATGCGTTGGCGATTAAAGAAAATGATGTTCAGCCAACAAGTTTGAAGTATATGACCATAGCATAAATGAGAAAAAACATGGCCGTGAAACTATAACGTTAAAAATATGTCTATAATACGTGTATGTATGATTACCCAACACGTAACATGTTTTGTTCAATATATGTGTTCAGTTCAAAATATAACCTTATCGTAATGTGTATAGAGTGCATATCTGCGTGACGCACGCGCACACTCAGGCGGGCGTGGCAAGTCGTTTCGTGCAGGACGTACGCGACGCTGCCTCCGCCTGCCTTAAGGACGGCGGCACTCCTGTGCAGGGGAAGGTCTGTATATACTAGGGTGGACAGACGGTCACAATGTATACCACACGGGGAGGTCAAGTGGTCATAATGTATGTCACACGGGGAGTTCAGGTGGTCACACTGTATATCACACGGGCAGGTCAGGTGGTCACACTGTATATCACATGGGGAGGTCAGGTGGTCACACTGTATATCACACGGGGAGGTCAGGTGGTCACACTGTATAGCACGCGGGGAGGTCAGGTGTTCACACTGTATATCACACCGGGAGGTCAGGTGGTCACTGTATATCACACCGGGAGGTCAGGTTGTCACACTGTATAGCACGCGGGGAGGTCAGGTGTTCACACTGTATATCACACGGGGAAGTCTGGTGGGCACACTGTATATCACACGGGGAGGTCAGGTGGTCACACTGTATATCACACGGGGAGGTTGGTCACACTGTATATCCCACGGGGAAGTCAGGTGGTCACACTGTATATCACACGGGGAGGTCAGGTGGCAACATGGGGATGTCAAGGGGTCAGAAAAAAAAATGTTTTGACTAAATCGATACGATTTTGCTAAAAATATATATTTACAATTGTTTAAGATGGCGATATACGGCGTAGCGCAAGAGATATCAGACAGAAGTCTCGTCTCAGACATCACAAAGTATTTTATCGACTCGATGTACTACCTGCCCGAACAGAGCGACAAGTAGGTCTTGCATACATTCATGGGCATTATGCATACACTTTTCAACTTCGTCACTAAAGTTGTAATGACTAGTGCTAATGAAATATGGTTGTTGGAAATTGTGACATGTTTTTAATACATAAGATGTATTTTTGAACACAACAAATTCCAATTGTAATTATAATAGTTATATTTATTGTTTACGGTGGGCAAAGCTAAAAGGGGATTCTTGACATTTTTAACAGGTCTGTATAACTGCCGAACCATGTTTTTTTAGCGCGTGTTACCGTAAGTTTATATAATTTTTTTAATTGTCAATAGTCACCTTTTACCTTGGCCCTACTGTTGTATTCTGACTTCCTGTAAAGCCAATGTGAGTGATGACCGTGTTGAGCGTCATACTCTACGGTAACCGCTTACCATTTGGTCGCCAGTACACTTCTTTGCCACCTTAGTGGTATACACAATAAAATGCTGTTACACACAGTCAAAGTTGAGTTGTCTCGTGTTTTGCATGTATTTAATATTCCGGCAATGTTTTTTTAATGCCGTTTGTATAAAAAGCACGGTGGAATGCAGTAAATCATCATCATTATTAGACTAGAAATATGTTTGATTAAATTTTAAGAGTCAACGCGATTTTGACTTTGTACTAAGAACCACCCGGCCTAGATTATGTAATGGGGATATTACACAAGTTACAAAAATAATGTTTTCATTAATACTCTGTACAGGAAAGGTACACTAATTTCGACTTTACTGGTTACGACATTAATAAGCATTTAATTTGTCTTCCTTCATGTGATTTACAGTTCATAGTAATAGCTCTCAGAGCATATTTTTCTATATGTAATAGATTACTCTGTAGCTGCCATATTTTTCAAATTAAGATTATTTTTATAATATTTTTGTATATTACATTACATAAACTTTCTGTAAATAGCATACCTATATGATAACTAGCGGCCCGCCCCGGCTTCGCACGGGTAGACATTTATATCAAATTTTCCTGAATTTTCTATAAACCTCACGGAGCCCGAGACCTTTCCAACGAATGCAAAATCGTGGAAATCGGTTCGTGCGTTCTGGAGTTATAGCGTCAGGAAGGAAAACCCGACTTATTTTTATATAGTAGATATGTATTATACTCTTATTACTCTCCATACAATTTGTTTACATTACATTAATTAAAAAGTATTCTAGTGGACATGGTACAGACAACACATACCAGGATTCTTATGTAAGTAATTGTTATGTTATATAGATATATAAGAAATAATAAATCATTGTTTAAATGATCATGTTATTTATTAAATACACATTTCATAAACAGAATGTAAAGAAAAAATTGTGACTAATTTATAATAGTAATAAGTAAAAAAGTTAATATCCACACTGCTATGGGGGACTCTATGGAGTGTGGAGATCAATTTTCCCAAAGGAGTACAGCATGGGGTTCTTCAAGAAAGATGTGAAGAGATTTCTGAAGGGTCGGCAACGCGCGAGTGATACCTCTGGTGTTGCAAGCGTCCATAGGCCATGGAAACACCTTACCCCTTAATTTTTTTGTTAATATTGTTATTTAAATGAGAAATGAAATAAAAGAAGTCATAAAATACTCACCTATTAATAAGTACTTACATATTTTAACCCCCGACGCAAAAACGACGGGTGTTATAAGTTTGTATCGTGACTGTCTGTGGCATCGTAGCTCCTAAACTGATGAACCGATTTCGATTTAGTTTTTTTGTTTGAAAGGTGACTTGATCGAGAGTGTTCTTAGCTATAGTTAAAGAAAATCAAACCAGCCGTTTGGAGACCAGCACTCTCAACTCCTCACTAATTTGCAGCAAATATATCGTGCTTGGGGTCAGTGCAAATGTCTCAATGAATACAATGACATGGTTACCTTGACCTGATGCTGCAGCATCATCCGGAATCTACAAGACACCCAACTCCTCACAAACTCACAGCAAATGTATCGTGTTTGGGCTCATTGTAATGATCTCAATGAATAGGCTATACTTAGATAGATGGTGATGGGTCCGATGGTGGAGTAGGAAATCGGTGATAAATCGTAAATGTGGATAAATCGGTGATGTCGTGAGTCGGGGGTGTTTAAAATTTTAATGTTTTCCTTGTTTCTTACAGAAATTTGCAACCTGACATTATGTAAAATATTTTATTTATACAAATCATGACGTAATCAGAACAGTTTGTAAGCCAAACACTATTTAATTTGTATAAAACATCACAAATGTTTATATAATAAATTGGGAGATTAACTCTCTTGATTCACTGATTTTAGTTTCAATTACCTTTAATTAAACCTTGAATTGGCACCAGTAGATAATTGTGTCAATTCTGTTGTACGAAATCACTAAACTTGATTAATTTGACAGTTCTAAAGGTATTACTATCGTTATTTAACCCCGCACATGAGAAAGGGATAGCAAGACTAAGAACTGCCAGATTAGTTTGGCACCTGGCACCAATATACTACGAATGCTGAGAAGATAACTTACTGAGTACAGCACTATGAATGCTGCCACAAGCGACAGTGGCAAGCGCCTGGAACTACAAGTAACGATGTTACGTCATTTACGTAGGTTCATACGTATGTTTCTCTGGGTTCAGGGCAGTCTGGGAAATGTTTAATGCATGGGATGGGATATAAGGTATGCTTAGTATTATATTATCTACTCTGAAGTATATCGTATGTCCTCAGAAAAGGAGTAGAGATTCACGAGTTCAAGCTATATCTTTCTCGAAGAGGTTGAATAAGAAACAATGCATAAGGTTCGTACTAAAAAGGCTTTACAGAGTATTGCACTAATCTCAATAATGACAGTTAAAATTGTAAAGATTAAAATCATCCCGTGGGAAGCATCTGAAACTGAAAATGTCCAAAATTAAAGGTTAAAATGCAATGGATCGTCGCGTTAATGATGATCAATGCAGTTCTCACTGCTCGCGGCGCAGTCAACTATTGCGGCGCCAAAATGTGCATGTTCACTGATGCTCATACTTTCTGTGCGTATCAAGTGAGTTTGTTTACTTCAATTACAATAACATTGTTCTTGTGATAACGGACAAAGCCGGTCGGATATTAATAGTTTGGCAATTAGTCTGTAATGCGAGCATAATATGTGTAAAGAATATAGCTAGTGGGTTATCGCGGCGGTGGAGTGAAAAAGGAAGCGTCCCCTTTTTGCCCCCAATGCGTGCGGGGGTCCTGTTTGGCTCAATTGCTAGCCGGTACGCGTCGTGCTTCGTGCTTGCCTTGTATATATTTCGGCAACCATGCCGGGTCAAGCGAGTTGTCTCACTAATATGATGGAAGGCCTCCATCTGGGGCCCTAAACTATGGGAACCAGCAGTTGATACATTATTGAAATACTTTTTTTTTTGTAAAAACATACCAAACATCCAAACGCTATAGGTAGCATAGCCGTGATATTGTTTACCTTTATGGTGCGAGTGGTCTGATCTTGCTTAGCCACCGCAAAGGGTAGTTTCCAGCTAGACAGGCGTTGCGCCTGGGGTGCCACGGCTGCTCTAAGCGGAAACTCGTATTGTGTAGAAAGCTCCCATAGCACGCTGTAGGATTATGACTTTGTGTATCTATTCATCATTATCATCATCATCAGCCTATAGACAGCCACTGCTGAACAAAGGCCTCCCCCATAGATTTCCACAATGACCGATTCAATTCGGCCCGCATCCAACGCTTGCCAGCGATCTTTATCAGGTCATCGGTCCATCTAGTGGGGGGCCGTCCGACGCTGCGTTTTCCAGTGCGTGGTCTCCACTCTAGAACTTTACGGCCCCATCGGCCATCCGTTCTACGAGCTATGTGCCCTGCCCATTGCCACTTCAACTGGCTAATCCGTTGAGCTATGTCGGTAACTTTAGTTATTCTGCGAATCTCCTCATTTCTGATTTGATCTCGCAGAGAAACACCCAGCATAGCCCTCTCCATAGCTCGTTGAGTGACTCTGAGCTTTCTTATGAGGCCCATAGTGAGTGACCACGTTTCCGTTCCGTATGTCATCACTGGTCATCGAAAGTCTTTAATCACACTGATTAAAGACTTTCGTCTTGAGGCATTGCGGTAAGTTCGACGAAAAGACGTTGCGAAGCTTCCCGAACGCTGCGCAGCCGAGTCGGATTCGACGGTTGACCTCTTTCTCAAAATTGGACTTGCCTAATTGGACTGTTTGTCCCAGGTAGACATATTCGTCAACAACCTCAAGAACAGAGTTCCCAACGGATATCGAAGTGGGCGTGACATGGGCGTTCAACATGATTTTGGTTTTGTCCATGTTCATTTTTAGGCCTACCTGTTGGGAAACTCTGTTAAGGTCATTTAGCATTGTGCCGAGCTCTTCCAGCGATTCTGCCATGACTACGATGTCGTCGGCAAATCGAAGGTGAGTGATATAATCGCCGTTGATATTGATGCCGAATCCTTTCCACTCTAAAAGCTTAAACGCATCCTCCATTGCAGCGGTGAACAGTTTCGGGGAGATAACGTCCCCCTGCCTCACGCCTCTTTGCAATGGAATCGCCTTTGTGCTCAATTCCTGTAATCGGACCGAAATCGTGGCGTTTTTGTATAAGCATTTCAGCACTTCAATGTACCGATAGTCAATATGGCACCGCTGAAGAGACTGCAGCACAGCCCATGTCTCGATCGAATCGAAGGCTTTCTCATAGTCCACAAACGCCAAGCATAGTGGCAGGTTATACTCCTCGGTCTTCTGTATTACTTGCCGCAGCGTATGTATGTGGTCTATGGTACTAAAGCCTTTTCGGAAACCGGCTTGTTCGGAAGGCTGGAAGTCATCAAACCTGCGCTCGAGACGATTCGCGATGACTCTGGAAAATAGCTTATAAACATGGCTCAGAAGCGAGATGGGTCTATAGTTCTTCAGCAGTGTTTTGTCGCCCTTTTTGAAGAATAGCACCACCACGCTTCTGTTCCACGCTTCTGGCGTTTTGCCCTCGAGTAAGACGGAGTTGAATAGCTTCTGGAGAACCTTAAGTACTGGTGTTGAACCCGCTTTCAGAAGCTCCGAAGTAATTCCGTCATCACCCGGTGCCTTGTTGTTTTTAAGCTGTTTCAGAGCCATCCTAATCTCGTACAGACTGATGTCCGGGATATCTTCGGTATAGTGTCGGGTTAATTTTGCTCGCGGGTCTTGGCGGAAGCCGATGGCAGGATTGGTTACTGACGTGTAGAGATGTTCGTAGAACTTCTCGACCTCTTCCAGAAGCTCAGGCCCAGTTGACAACTCTCTGCCATTCTCTGTTTTCAGCTTCATTATCCGACTTTGGCCAATAGACGCGTCTCTTGCGATAACTTTGGAGCCTTTATTTCGCTCTATAGTTTCTTTAACACTGTTGGTATTAAAGGTGCGAATATCGTGCCGCAGTGACTTCCATATCTGTCTATTGAGCAGCCGGTATGCTTCAGCATCATCAGAGAACTGCAGCCTCATTGAACGTCGCTGAGCCATGAGGCTTAGGGTGTCGTCAGAGAGCTTTTTTAGTCTACCTTTACGGTGTGTCTTAAAGTACTTAGACCCAACCGTGTGGACAGTTTCTACCAACCGACCATTTATTTCGTCCACTGAAACACAATCATCCAGGCACGCGAAGCGATTGTGTAGTTCAAGTTGAAAGCCTTCGAGGTTTTGGATATGCACTTTGGAGGGCCGGAGCGTAGACTTCATCAGACGAGATCTCTAAATTTTGAGGTTAATATTCAATGTGCCCCTTACCATTCGGTGGTCGCTTCCCGTTTTCACCCTATGTATCACGGAGACATCATTGAATATTTGTCTTTTATTGGTGATAATGAAGTCTATCTCATTTCTCGTGGAACCATCGGGACTCATCCATGTCCATTTCCTATGAGGCGGCTTTTGGAAAAAGGAGTTCATCATGAAGAGTCCCTCTTTCTCCAAAAAGTCGGCCAGCCTCTGGCCTCTGGTGTTCCGTTGCCCATACCCAAATTGCCCCACTTTCAACTCATCGTCGCGTCTCGTACCCAGTTTTGCGTTAAAGTCTCCCATCAAAACTGTGAAGTGTGTTTTGGAGTTATGTATGGCTTTACTAATATCCTCATACATTACCTCTACTTCATCATCTGGGTGTGTCGATGTCGGCGCGAAGACCTGTATGACCTTCAGCGAATATCGCTTCGATAATCTGAGTATAAGGTATGCTACCCTGGTCGACACACTTTCGATGGTTGTAATGTTGTTGATGAGAGACCTGTGGACAAGAAACCCGACACCACCTTGGGACAGATGGTCGCCCTCTCGGTAATAAAACAGATTGCCGGATTTCAGGGTTATCGTGTCCTCGCCCTCTCTTCGGACTTCCGATAAACCCATGATGTCCTAGTGCAGCCCTTCTATTTCTTCTTCCAGCTCAACTATCTTTTCGTCTGCCCTCAGTGTGCGGCTGTTATATGTTACCAGGGCCAGTTTTCGTTTGGGATGGTAGTGATGGTACCATGGCCGCTACCAAAACCAGGAATAGCGGGGCCGCCGGGGACAAGGGGCCATTTTTTAAATTGTGCTCTCATTGGGGGGGTTTTGCCAATACTCACCACGCTTGGCAGGCGGGTTGTTGAGCGCAGTATGTATACTGTTCCGCAGAGAGGACGCTGCTGCCCATCCTTCTGGTTTATGTCCCTTAGTCGGCTTTTACGACATCCACGGGCAGAAATGGAGTGGTGCTATTCTTTAGGGCCGGACACCACACGGCCGATGAGTATCTATTGAACTTACTTAAATCGTGAATAGCGTCATCTATTAATTCAACCATCTCACAACATTAACAGAACTGTCTGAAGGTAAAACTGCGGGTAACACCCGCAGTTTTACCTTCAGACAGTTCTGCCTTCTGTCCGACAGTTTTACCTCAACTATATTCCTCTCTAGCCCGGACCAGGCTCCAAATGCCTGGGGTACATACCAGCTCCTTTGACCAATGAAGAGAAGTTCCGTATTATCGACAGACTAAACAAGCGACGGAATGATGTGGCCAATGGACGACTTCGGCGCATGCCCACTGCTGGGAATATGTTGAAGCTGGTGGGTTTAAAAACACTAAACATTTCCCTGTTCAATTTATGATGTGTTTTCTCTCATCTTTTGTCTCCGCTTACTGCAATCTGTTGTAGAGATGAAGAAGGGGGGAGGGGGTTTGCGGAAAGGGGGGGAGGACGTGTGTTACAGAGAGTAGGGGAAGCGCGCGCAGAGTTGGCAGTCAGATGTTAGGTGTTAAAACATCATATGCGATTACTGTAAGGCTCCCCTCATTTCCCTTCCCTCGGTTTTGTTATTTTTAATTTCAATAGAGTAATATAATGATGTAAAATTTACACCTTACAATGATCTGTCTGAATTCTACTGAGATAATATGAAAGTACAGATTTTATGTTGATTAAAAATCCAAATAAATATATGTGCTTACAAATAAAACCAATAATAATCTTCCTTTCACACTTATAATAATAATAATAATCATTTATTTTCAGGCATCTATTGGCCCATAATAACCTATACCTTACAAAATAACATATATAATAATTATAGTACAATTTGTGCTAGTAAATAAAACCTAATACTATGTTAGTAGCACTTATGCACTGACGTTGAGCGTTCATGTGGCACTTGTCTGAAGAGATGGAACACCACTTCCTCCGGCCAGAAGTTCTTCTCCATGACGCGTTGCAGCAGTCCTTATAAGTTATAAGTACTGGCGGCCTTATAGGTAGAGGCGACGGTGCGCACTGTCCATCTGTGCTATTAACGATTTGTTTTTTATCTATAGGATCGATATCTTAATACAATCTTATAGCAAGATGTACGATAAATCCCGAAATATGATATAATGTATCTGTACCTATTGTGGAATGTGTTTTCAGCACTGGGTGGAGGAGTTGGCCCGCGAGGCGCAGCTGTGGGCTGACCAGTGCGAGGTGCCTACGACGCCTGAAAAGCAAGACTCGTGTCGAGATCTATGTAATGCTGCTATATTATTTATATATGTGTAATGTTAAATACGATATCCTTGTTCGTTATTAGGGAATAAATACCTCGTACATTAATAAATTATAACTAAAAAACCTAAACATTTATCTATATTTAAGTAACCACTAAGCTTAATCTTGACGAGACCTCTGGTCTAGTGGTTAGTATACCTGACTGCTGCGCTAGGGGTCGCGGGTTCGATTCCCGCCGGGGCTAACACTTATGTAACAAATATGTTTGCCTTGCGTCTGGGTGTTTGGTATGTATTATAAGTATGTATTTACAAACAAAAAGTATTATATCAGCTACTGGTTCCCTTAGTACAAGCTTAGCTTAGTTTGGGGCTAGATGGCGTTTTGTGAAAAAAAAAAAAAAAAAAAATCAAAGGGCCTGAGCTAAACAAATTTTAATTTATTTTTCATATTTATTCATGACTAACGACCTGTCCGGCGTCGTACGGGCAATACTATCTAAATTTCCGACTTTTCCGGCGATGTACAAACAAACCTTGTCCTAACAACGAACACAACAAATAACACACAAATCGGTCGATTCCTTCTCAAGTCATGGTTTTCATACATACGACAATTTATTATTTATTTATAGGTACGTATAGGTATTAATTATTTTTTTTCAATTTTAAATTTACTGCTTTTAGTACTTTAATTAGATTGCAGTGATTTGCTTCATAGGTATGTAATTTCTTGATTAGTTAAATTAAAAATATATAATAATTGTTTTCATTTAAAAATCTTTATTTAAGCTCACAATGGTGCCAATTCTGTTGTACAAAATGACTAAACTGAACTAATTTGACAATTTTCGACACCCATAATGGTCTACGTAATAAATAGCCACAACGTTAATTACACTTCCTACGTACGTTTTAACATTTCAGATACAATAACAGTCGGTCAATGCATCGCCTCAGTGTTGGGCGAAGCGCCAGGGCTCCGAGTCGAGTCCATGATCGATGTCTGGTACATGCAGAACTTGTATTACAAGGGGAATGTCACCACCTATGAGCCGTAAGACATCATAATTGACTCACCCTCTTTGTCTTTGGACATGATGTTTTCAATTATTATTCTATCCTACTTTATATTTCTACTAGCTGTTACCCGCGATTTCGTCTGCATTTGATTAAAGACATAAGTAGCCCATGTCCGTCCCAAGGATCTATCTCCTTGTCAAATTTTATTACGGTCCATACCGCCGAACAAATAGATTTACTCTTGCATTTATAATATTAGTATGGATATATGAATAGAAGAATAGGCGGTCCTGGGTTTAAATTCCGATCAGTAATAATATATCCCAGATATTACTGAGGAAATGAAAGGAAAGGAATTATTTTTTTTCAAAGAATTTTAATTAGATTATGTCCGCAGTCCAGAAGCCAAGGGTGGTTATTACGGTGACTTTGCCCAAATGATTTGGGCTCGAGTGTACTTGGTTGGATGTGGTCGAAGTCGATTTATGGTAAGTTAAAATTACGTCTGTATGGCCTATCTATACTAATATTATATAAGGAAAATATCTGCATTTTTGTTGGTAATGTATGAACTCAAAATGTACTGGACTATAATGAAAAACTCTTTCATCAATAGAATGCTGTATTATCACTGAGTAACATAGGCTATATACATATCGATGGTGGAAATGAAAATCAAATGAATCGCCGCTTTGATGGAAAATGAGTTTTATATGCAGTTCGATAGATTTTTGGATTATCCATCGATCTGTCTAGGTTAGAAACCAATCGGAAGCTAAAAAACAATATTTATAAATAAAAGGATATAATCATTTAGTATAATTATATAAGTCGCGGAAAAACTTAGTAACTAACTATACGATAACAAACATCCATCAATCCATCCATTCATCCAACCATCCATCCATCCAGCCATCCATCCATCCATCCATTTTTTATATTAGTGAGATTCCCGACAGCTTGACCTTGTCCTTGCCAAATAAGGATACGTGGGAGACCCTCCATCCTTAAAACAAAAATGGCATGACACTATGCAATGTTGTTTTAACTTAAGTTTAAAACAAATCGATACATTGCGTGCAGCAAACAGTTTTCGCTAGGGGACATTAATTACTCTATTTACCTTTTTTCCATTAAAAAGGTCATTCACTTTGATCACTTTGATGTCAATCAGTTCACACGTTACAGTCCTAATGTATTCCGTACATTTTAACTCTGCATCTGATCTGCATTCATAAAAGAACTTTTACCTACTCTACTTCGGTAACCTCTTATTCATAATCATACCTCATAATCTTAATCATAACTCTTAGTCATAATTGTAAATTAATTCTGTAAAGTTATAACATACACATGATTTAAATATTTTTATAGATGAACTAGCGGCCCGCCCCGGCTTCGCACGGGTAGACATTTATATCAAATATTTTGTCTACCCGTGCAAAGCCGGGGCGGGCAGCTAGCCTATGTTAATCAGTGATAGTGTAGCTTTCTAACGGTGAAAAAAATTTTGAAATCGGTCCAGTAGTTTTGGAGCCTATTCAATACATACAAAAATACAAAACTTTCCTCTTTATAATATTAGTATAGATATCAAAGAACAAAATATCGAAGGAAAGGCTGATAGAGAGAGGCCAAAGAAAATTTACTTTCAGAAGCATGGTTCAGCAGTTAAAGGTTAAAAAAGATTCGCGTTTTTAATTTTTAATTACTCCACGAACAAAAGCCTATTTTAAATTTATGATGACAATGCCAATATCACGTCTAAGAGATTCAGTTCAATACTTGAACTAAAAATAGTCCTAACCAAACAGTATATCTTTTAATTTTTTTAATCTTCGTATCATATTCCGCAGTGACAAGTCTGTTTGTCGTGTCTCTAGATCCCCAGGCAAGGCCGTATCCGCAGCGTGGAGCGGCTAGTGTGCAACTTCGCCCCTAGAGGTCCCCCGGCCTACAGAGCCCTATGGTTCCCCGCCCTACCCGCCACGGTGTGTCCCCCGCGGTCACGCCAGGATGAAGAATACTCAGCCCTTTGTGAACTACGTTAGTGTCTATAAATACTATTTAAATTAGGAAGCTGTCTGCCATTGCGCGATTTCATAAAATACCAGCAAATGATTAACTATTTGAGTGCGTTTGGGTTTTGATAACGTGCAATGTTCTTACCCAAATACGCATTATTAAAATGCTTGTCTGTCTGTCCATGCTCATGTCCGAAATTGATGAACATGTTTTAACAGCACTTTAAATGACACGTACTTTATATGGCGTAGAGTTTTCAGAGACAACTTTTTATTTCGGAAAAAGATTTTGTAGTAAAATGTTTGCTTGCAATTAACACAGATTTCTTAATGTTTACCTAGAAAGGCATGAGGCATCTAAACCATCTTGTGTATAATGTGATTTTTTAAATCTAATAAAGCACATTATACGCAAGATTTATTTAGTAAATGCCAAATATTTTTTATTATTTTGTCTCCTTGAAAATCATTTCAAATTCCATAAAATACTTTAATATAGAGTTCATAAATACATATTATATTAAACAAAGAACGCAAGGAATTACAATCATATCTATTAAAGTTGCTAATAAAGGAGAAAGTTCTCTCTGGGGTAAACGTTGCATGTGTTCAGAAAGCCACTTTGCTAATTCCAGAGCGTATATTGAATGACGCAAGTGATATGGACGATGCACTGACATTGGAAGAGCATATTCAATTAAATACTGTAATGGAAGTAGAGAATAACAAATCCCTTCATAACAAAGGTGGCTTAGATGAATTGTATCTTACGAAATTAGCAGTAGCAACTATGGAACTCGAAGATGCTACACCTGTTTTTTATAACTCTGTGCAAAAACGAGACATTGCCCAAGCATTCGGAAATGAACTTGGCATAACAGAAAATGAAACTGAATCTATACAGTTTGTACCAGAGCTGAGTGTTGTGACGAATGTGCCTACAATAAGGGAATACACACAACCTGTCCCGCTAAACACGAGGACAGTAAAATTGATTGGCAGACCGAAACCTTATAATTTGGAAGAACTAAACGAAGTTGATAGCCATGAAAGAATCGAAAGTAAGTTTACTATAAAAACATTACAAATTCATAAAATACCTACATTATACAAATTGTAAGATATATCTCGTAATGTTGCAGATGTTCATGATACACAACAGAATGAGGAAGTTTCAAAAGAAAATGAGCCTTATGGAGAATATGAATATCAAGACGTAATGGACGACAATTTAACAACTACACTTGGACTCGATTTAGTAACTGAAATCACAACAACTGTTGCATCAGAATCAATAAAGATTGGTGTGTTTAAATACTCTATAAATAAAAATACTTCATAATCACAAAAGATTAACACTGCATTAAAATTGATAATTTTGCAGATAAAGTGGAATTTTTCGAGAAAGTTGGTACCATATCAAGTGCAAATACAATTTCAAATGCAGAATTCATAACTCCACCACTAGAGGTTCCTGAAACTAAAACATTGGAATATTGGAATGTAACCGCCATAGTGAACTCGTCGAATCTTGTCGTGAATGATTCTGTATTATCAGACAAAAAAGTGGATGACTATCTTTCTGATCGTAAGTGGAGGATTTTGAAATTCTACAGACGAAAATTTGACACTCAAATAACTACTGGTTTTCATATAGGATGTAATTAATAACTTACTACAGAAGATGAATGAATAAAGAATAATATAATAAGGGTGTCTCTATAAAGCATATGCCGTATGTTTAAATAATAATATTTGTCTTATAAATAACAAATTGACGTCATGACTGAAATGTAATTTTGTACAATTATTGTGTTTTGTTTACAATTCATAATTATGTTAATAATATATCTTGATCAAAAATTGGTATTAATTTGCTTTACAGCGGAGACGGTACAGGAAATCCAAGAAGCACTGGATCGGATGGAAAGCATGGCGGAAACGACAACGTCTGTGACGCATGCGATTAAGGCTCGTTTCACTATATTTGTACCTTTAATGAACCAGTCTGATGATAATGGTAAAAAAAACCTTTTTTAAAAAAGGGTGGGGATTGGTTCTCATAATGATAAATATGAAAATTTGGCAAGCGCTACAGACCGGATGAATGTTAAATGAATTATGCTCTTGCGGTGAGTAAGGTTACCAAAGTTTCTCATTAAGGAACCCTGAATTTCCCTTATGAAACTAGTACGGTGATTGTTCACTCAAAATGTTGGCAACGCGCCTGTTACCACTGGTATTGCAGGCGTCCATAGCAGTGGCAGATTTACACATCCCTAGTATAAGGTTGGTAAATTTAGCCACCCTTACCTCAACAATTCGATTCGTCAGTTATCCAACAATTTGGTTGAAATGAAAAAATAAATTGTTTTAGGGTATATTTATGAGCTAATAAAAGTTTAGTAATGGACGACAGTGAGGCGAAAAAAAAGAATGTCCAAATTGGCCGCTCTAAGTTCAAATTATAGGCTGGTAAATCAGCCACTGGTGCATCGGCTATGGTAATACGGTCCTAAATCCGCAATTTTTGAAGTTAAACGCATGAAAATTGGTATTTGGCCTTTCATTAAACAAAAAAATTACATAGTTCAGGATTTTTGTTAATTCCATTCCTAAAGAGGTAAAATAGCGGATAAAAGTTTATATGAAAATCCGTCATTTAAAGTTAAATCTGTGAAAATAGTTGCGGGTAACAACTATCCTTTTTGTAAAAGTACATGTTGACCTACTTATTCATTTTAAAACGGGTAGAAAGCCGCGGGCAAAGCTAGTGTTGCTCTAAAAGAAGTGAAATTAGTGTTATTTTTTTTGGGGTATCACTAACGGGTTGCCAACCATTTTGTTGATGAGGACTCACCGTGCTGGCAGCATTACATCTAGCCCAACGTATCCTCGTGGAGCACTGGCAACCTTACTTACCGCAGAAATACAACACTACATCAAGTAGTGTTATTTCAATGCGGTCTTCTGTAAGGTGGAGGTACAGTCCCCAGTCGGGCGGCTCCATTTTAAACGGGAAAACCCAAATCGCCCTACCTCTCTTTAAACTCGTCGTCGTCAAGTCGATGTTAGAAAGTGATACATCAATATGTTATAGTATTTAATGATATACCTTGTATTCTTATGACACCTAACTTTGGTAATCAGGTGCGGAGGGAACTTCGCGACAAAACCGAGTATGACGACGCTGGCCAGCCGGAAGATAACATGTCACCACCAAACGAAGCACCGCGAGAAGTAAGCAGTAACAGGTCTTTAGACAAAACCCCCATGATCAACATGGTTCTCAAATACATGCCTTACTTGAAGCAGTATGAAGATTCTCTAATGAGACGCGCTACCGGCAGTGGAAGCTCTACCGCGAATGGTGTTTCTAACGGTATTGTTTTGTTTATCAGTTTGTTATGTCTTATTTAAGTTTTGTAGTCCGTTTAATTGTTAATGTTTTAATTGTTTTTTGGAATAAAGTTGGTTAGTTCGACAGTAATATATTTTATGTTTCTTGTTATTTGTTAATTATATAATAATTTGTGAGGTACTTGAAAGCGAATACACTGAAATGCATAAGCAGTGCCTTTTTAAACTGAAACATAAACATTTTAAGTAATGAGATAAATAAATAATTACCTAAAAAAAAACTATTCATAAACATTGCGAGCCTCAATAACCCACACACATAATGGTTTCTCAAGCACAAGTACTGTACCAGTTATCAGTAAAATCATTTCTAGATTTGGGACATATGAAATAGTAATGCGAGCGGACGGTCATCGCACCGCGCGACGCGACGCCTCGCATTCTGTTGGTCAGTCGACGGCCACGCGTAGCCGCGTAGCGTCGTAGCGGCTCTACGATTTTTTATCGGATAAGAATTTCGTAGGCAATTTCTTTGTATTTCCAATGAAAATCACGTTTTTGTATTGTGTTCTATTAGCTACACATTTGTATCGATTTTATTATTGTCTGTGCATTTAAAAGAAACGTTTTTTTAATTGTAATTATTGCACTTTTTCAGTGCACATATTTCACGTCAATGTCCTATTGCCATTTGCTTGATTAAGCTTCTAAAGTAATTCGTTTTACAAAGCAAATAATCCAGTTGCGTGTTGAATTGACTCTTCTTTTACGCCCTGACTTAAACAAAGGAAGATCTGAATTGAAAATGACGAGTGACGTCAGAGCTGGCGGGGAGCCGAGGGAGAGTACAGCGCGAGGGTCCTGGCCGCAGGGAGCTGATGACGTGAAGATTGAGTTTGGGTTCGGAGTACCGCTTGGAGCGATGTCGGCTCACCCGGCGTTCCATTCAGCCTGGGATATTACTTGGTATGTGTTAGCGACAGGCTTACACACTACTTGTCATAATACTTTATGGTTTTAATAGACAAGTAAAAAGTATTAAAACCAAAAAGTATTATAACAACTGTCGCTAACAGTATGTATTAAACCTCATTTTTTCAAACCTGCGCATTTGAGCTGAGGTGGCCTTGTGGTTGAAGCAACGGCCTATCATCTGATGGGCCCAGGTTCAAACCCCGGCCTGTACCAATGAGTTTTTCTAAGCTTAATTACAGTGATTGCGAATTGGGATCTCCCGTGGGGATATAGTGTTGTGTTTCTGCGGTAAGTAAGGCCAGTGCTTTGTTCGGAAAAAAATGCCACCCGAGAAGAACCGACAAGAAACTCAGTGCTGTCTTTTTTCATGTAACATTATTGGATCTGTAACCCTCTAAATTACTGATATAGGAAGGACATGGCTTCATTCATGTAATTTACTCAGAAATGTTACACTTTCACGCGAAACAAATCCTCTAAGTTAAGGCTCATGCAGGCGTATACCTACTGCATATTATTAATCACAGAATACGGTCACCGTTGAGTTGTAATCGCGAACGCGATCACGAAGCCTTAGGAAACAGGTCAAGTCAAAAGCCGAGCACGTCTGTAATTATGGTAAAGTGGCTAATGGTGTACATTGTTTGAAAGGATTTAGGTAACTTTCGTATTAACTTCCAAACAACATTACAACAACCTAAAAATATACAGCAGATTTGGACCAAGTGGCGAATGATCTTCATATTTCGTTAAGTAATTAGGTAGAGTCATTCTATAGATACTCTTGTAAATACATAAACATTGTATTAGGCTATCCTGTAAAGGTGTTATATGGTTAATAAATAAATAAATATTTAAGGGCATTCTTAAAAAAATATTTGTCTTTACATATTATGGAGACCAATACAGAATCATAACCGCTTCTGATACAACATCAAATAAAACAAAAATATAATAATTAAAAAACGTACAAATAATGTTACTAGCATAGTATATAGAATATTCAGTGTGGTGCTAAAAATGCTAATGGCATAACTATGACAAGGGCTACTTGTTATTCCAAGGCTGTATATTTTGATAATTTGAGTGTTGTATTATATATATAGCCCTATGTACTTTGGACTGACCTTCGACGTCTGCAGATTTTTGATACTAGTCAGGTATAGCTGGTAACATGGTTGGGCAACCCGTTAGTTATATCCCTGGTATTGCTAGCGGGTATAGGCGACGGTGAGTGCTTAACATCATCAGATGGGCCGTATGCTTGTGTACCACCATAGTGGTATAAAAAAAATACTGGCCTCGTGGTAAGCGGTCACTATGAACGCATGCAATACCAGGGGTATGGAATATACTAACGCGCTACAAACCTTATATTGAGAGTATTTTTAATTATATTAACCTTATATTAATCCTTGGCTAGAAGTATGAGGACGAATAGTGGGCTTATTCCGCATAACGGTGCAATGATTTTGACGTCATATTGACGTAGCAGCAACAAAAAAAAATGCAGTTGAGCCTTTTAATAAGCACTTACGCTAGTTGAGCTTACTACTGTCACAATTATTTCGAGTGCCGGTAGAAGGAACATTGTCGACAACGTATTCGAAAACGTAGCTCACGTAATGTCAAAATTGCCATACTAATTTTTAGATCCACTTTTCACCGCCGCAGCGCTGTTCATTTTCCAATACAAAAATAGTCGAAGGCGATACGAAAACGTTGTCGACAATGTTCTTGCTACCGGCACAGAATCTGCAACCGTCGCCGTCGTACAACCGTCATACAGAAAAGCCCACAGGTCCTTAATGCCAACACAAATCTTACTCAGTGCAAGAACACGACACTTAAAACGATCTATATTTTGAAGAGAATAAATTAAATTCTGTGTTTTAGTTTTTAAGTCGAAATCAATTGCATTATGTTTGATAATGTGTGGAATTTTTTTTAAGCTCATAGTGTGAATAATTACTGTACCTACTTAAGCACAGAAAAACTCATTACTACTATACACAGGCCGGGGTTTGAACCTTTGCCCATCGCATGGCAGGCTGATACTTCAAACACAAGAGTACCACGGCTTCTGTGACCTTTATATTATTCGTCCCGAACGAACTAATTGAGACCTATCTCAGTAACAACAAAAGTATCAACCATAAGCCGAACTCCGTGACCTTAAAAATTTACACATTATGGCTCATAATATCATTTATCTATGTTATTTTCATCTTCAGAAGGATAACCGCCCACTAACTCTTCGTCTTTGCCATCCTAATTTCATCCTTGTTGCTCCTCTTTTACGGAACAATTTGGGTTTGCGATGTCTTTTATAAGGGAATTGTCGTGTGGGTTGGTCGTGTTCTGAGATCGTTTCCAATTACGTCCAGCAATTTATCAAATTGTTCTGGACGTGTGTAAAGTTATACGTCTTTATTTAGGTTTCTTTGCGAATGACAGTGTTCGAGGTCATGAACCTTATAATGGTTCTGTTAAATTGAGACATTGAAAGAGAAGATTTCAGTATTTATTTAAATTCTTTGTTATTGTTTTATTTTGTTTATCTTCTTATATTTATTTTTATCTTTATCTTATGTTATCTTGGGCTCTAAAGACACAAAAAATATCTTTTGATCTTACTTCGGATGCTTTGATAAAGGCATGAAAATGTGTACTACAGAGAAACTACTGTCCTATATCATTATAATATTATTTTCTTAATAATTACAGAAGTATCAGTTACCTGAGCCATTTTCTGAATTTTGTTTCATTCCTATATCATTAGCCTGCGTGCAAAAGTAATATTTATTATCCTATCTATACTAATATTATAAAGAGGAAAGATTTGTATTTTTGTATGTATTGAATAGGCTCCGAAACTACTGGACCGATTTCAAAAATTCTTTCACCATTAGAAAGCTACATCATCACTGAGTAACATAGGCTATTATACTAGCTTCCCGCCCCGGCTTCGCTCGGGTAGACAAAATATTTGATAAATGTCTATAGGCTCCGAAACTACTGGACCGATTACAAGAATTATTTCACCGTTAGAAAGCTACACTATCACTGATTAGCATAGGCTAGCTGCCCGCCCCGGCTTTGCACGGGCAGATAAAATATTTGATATAAATGTCTACCCGTGCGAAGTCGGGGCGGGCCTCGAGTATTTTTATAAAAAAACATCTGATGATGACCAGGAAAAAAAAACATCGACGCTTTACACTAATAATTATGACTAGTGGTAAAAGAATAATACGATTTGACGTAAGACATAATGTCTAGAAGAATTTTGTTACAAATTGTTATATAATGATTGTTAATTACAAAAAAAGACAGAGCACTGAGTTTCTTGCCGGTTCTTCTCAGGTGGCTTTTTTTCCGAACCGGTGGTAATTTAGACCTTCATAAGAGCCTTATTAGGGCCTAAACTGAATAAATGATTTTTGAATTTGAATTTGAATTTGAATTTGACATGGGCATCACTTACACCAAGCTAATCTATACTAATATTATAAAGAGGAAAGATGATTATTTTTGTATGTGTGTTATATTTACTCTACATTTTCATTTTACTGCACTCTATTTTCAAATTCCATTGAATCATATCTAGTCCTTCAGTAATGTCTTGCCTATTATCGATTGCATTACATATGAATGAAAGCCAGGGTTGATGACCCTGCTAGGTGTCTAGTCATTGACCTTTGGCACACATTCGGCAGTTGTCAAGTTTACCCTCGTTCCATCGAAGGGTAAACAACCAGTTCGCTCACCCGTTGCAATTTGCTTCAATATTGGACATAATGGGGTTAAGTATAAGGTCCTACCTGAAATACAAGAAGAATTTGCAATAAAAATACTTTTAGAAATAGAATAGAATACAACTACAAGATAAAATATAGCTTTTGCCATAAGGAATAGAGTATATTTTTATTTGTAAAAAAATATTAATGTCGGTCAGTCGGTAAAGCCTTTGAGTATTTAATGAGTAGGAATCACATTTTTGACATGAGAAATCTCGTAGAGATGATACTATATTCAAAGTTGTAGAAGTAAATTGCTAAGGGTGAATGAAACTGAATGAGCCTAATGAAATGTACTACGTTTGAACGAAAATTTGATGGAATCAGTCACCTTTGGCTTTAATCGAATATTAATGATCACTTTACCGAACAAGGACACAAAATAAAAGAGGCCCCAACGCTTATCACCGTGAAAATAAAAATAACTATAGTTATTACTATAACTATAGTTATTACTAACGAAATTATATCGGTCAGTGAGAAAACCATTGTTTATGTGACGTTGGTTACAGACTAG
Source organism: Falcaria lacertinaria (assembly GCA_951449985.1). Classification (NCBI taxonomy): domain Eukaryota; kingdom Metazoa; phylum Arthropoda; class Insecta; order Lepidoptera; family Drepanidae; genus Falcaria; species Falcaria lacertinaria. The sequence goes on from OX602117.1 coordinate 9,145,213, forward strand.
AAATATTTTTCAGACTATATTTCCATAAGCTTAAGGTTTAATTTTCAAGAGTACAATTTGGGCAACAGCAAATCAGTTTGTCAAGATTGCGAGCCAAGCATCAAAACCGGTCAACCCTTGATTCAGCAAACGCGTTGCCATGGTGAAGTCACGTAAACAAAACTGTCAAATAGCACACGAATTTCCTACAACCCGGTTCAACAAAAGTAATGACACACATTCCATAGTTTTATTTAGAGAAAATAGCTTGACCTCCAATTCAATGTGGCTGTAAACAAATACACTTATGTTAGTCAATTCTCTGAGACTAGTCAGGAGGAAAATGGATTTTGGATTCGGTGACTTTCTCTATCCAAACGTTGGTGGACTAAGACCGTTCTTTGAACATGACTCCTTGTTTAGGTAAGGCTTTCTTGACTTCCCAGGCTGTTGACCTTAGACCTAGCTCTGTATAGCCGTTGTTTACGTAAAAGCAATTAAGTAGGTAAGATACCTACTCTATGAATCCTAAAATAAGGATGAACATTATTTGAAGAATGTTATTTCTGTAGTATTTAGTCCTATATAGTCCGTAAAAGCCTTACATGGTATTTATGTATAGTGTTTACTATTATACGTGGTTATCTGCATTTGGTTTTGTTTATTTTACTTAGGAAAAGCAATTAAACTTAATACGTTGATTGACTTGGGATAATCAGAGATGAAGTATGTAGTGCTCGATGGTGTGGTGACTAGTGATTTGGTTCAGTACCCATTTTGTCTTGATGTGTTACTTTTGAATTATATGCAGTACTCAGTTTACAGAGAACCTGACGAAATTGTGAGGCTATGAAATTTCAGAATTGTAACCGCTAATAATACTAAAAATGTGATTTGATAACCCTATTTTCATACCAAGTGTCGTCAAAATCCTTTCGGCCCGTTTGCATTAATTTATAGAATTACGCTCCAGATCTTTCCTATTATAGAAGCCGTGCATTTTGCGATAAAATCATATTGATATGCTGTACGAAAGAAGGAAAAAACACTTTCTCTGTAAGATATATCACTCCACCCTATTCCTTACAAGTAAAGAAAATAAGGAAGGTGGTTACGTTACCACACACATTCCCCAACTTTCAGTCCCTCTATTTATTTGTATTAAACCTTTGCAGCCCTGCATCAGGCTTTCACCATATGGCCAGGATGATGGATCGCATGATGACAAACAACATGCCTTTCGGATTCGCCCGCATGTCCTCCAGGCGGAGTGGTACAAGTGGAAAAAACCCTGAACCACCTCGCGATGGCCTCAGAACTGACAGGAGCGATGCCAGGAGAGAAAGAGCAAGACAACAACCGGACACACACGTTGCGAATGGCACAAGGCATCCGCCCACACAAGGTGAGCCTCAAAGGTTTTGTAACGTAGTAGTTGTTCACCTGATGGTAAGCGTCATACTCATATTTTGCAGTAGGACTTAAAATCTGTTAAAATGGACCAGTGTTGTCCCCGTGAATCATAATATAACTTACATCCAATACCACTATGTCCAAAGTAGATTGCTAACAAAATGACGTGCCCGGCATTTCACTAGCAGTAATGATTTTCAGCTAATCTTAAGCTAGAAGCTTAGCTTCCTTACTATTGATACTAATAAGATTTGATAAGATAAAGATAGAAACAGTAATAGTCATGTACGTAATTAATATCAGCAATGCTTTTTGTAGGACTGGCTGCTGATCGATATTAACACGCAAAATGTGACCTTAGTTTTAATTGCATGACCAATATAATTAGGTTAGCCATTGAGGTGGGTTAAGGTTGATTTTACAACATTTTAAGAGGAAGGTCAATAGGATTTAAAGACCTTGGTATATAACAGGCCGCTATAGTTAATACCAGTGAATCAGTTGAAAATTTTGTCGTTGTAGTGGTCAAACCAACTCAAGCAGCTACATTCCACGAACAGCCATTCGACCAAGCAAAGCAGGCGGATCCTACGACAGAGAAATGGGCTGGGACACTCCGCCGTCGAGACCCTGACATTCAACCCACATTACCTTCAATAGTCAGTCGAAAGAGTTCGTCCACCAACTCGTCAGTAGGTAGTGGGAGGAAATGCAGATCAGTTGAAAGGATACCAAGAAATAATAGGGGTAAACAATTAGTACCAATCAAACCGACAGTCAGAAAACATGACATACCCACAGAAGGCGCTGATGTTACGATATTTGAAAAAGACGAGAAGGTGTTCGATGCGACCGGCTATGAACTACATCTAGTAGAGACATTGGAGCGAGATATTGTGCAGAGGAACCCTGATGTCCGCTGGAAGGATGTCGTAGGATTGGACGATGCAAAGTCAGTTCTGCAAGAGGCGATGGTTTTGCCTCTTGTGATGCCTGATTATTTCAAGGTACTTTTTAATTACTCGGTTAGTGATATTATCATAAATAAGATGCGATTTAATAGTTTTGAAACTTTCTCATTGATATCGTAGCTGCGAAATAATCACTGCAGCAATACAACATTACAAAAAATTAGCGCTATTTGGCTGCGATCTTCTTTACTGAAGATCTCCTGTCGATGTCATAATAATATAGGGACGCCTTATGTCTATGCCTTACGGTGGAGTTTATTCACCATTCGGGTGGCTCCAATTTTGAATGGGAGATCCTAATGTGCCTTAATTCCCTAATATACATGTATGGTATAACATAACATAAATATGTCTACACATAATTTTGAAGTGTTTGGTGACTCACAATGTTGCGTGTCTGATGTTTAAAGATTGTGACGATAATTTTAACTGGGTTATTTGGGTCTCTGTAGAATATATTATATTTGTCGGGCTTGTCACTCAATTCAACGTACAAATATGTTGGTAATCAAATGCTGATATTTTTTGGTTATATTCTAGCGCATTCACACGTATATTTTTTAAATCATTTCATGTAGAAAGTAATACAGTACATTAACTGTTTTGATTAATTATTAGTAAAAAAGTAGTCAAGGAAACCACCTTTAAAATGTTATTGTTGCAATTCTTGACAAAAAAACGTTGACAGTTTCGTTCATCGCAATGATGAACAAAATGTATCATTACCTGATGAACGAAATACTCTAGGATATGTACTATAAGGATGCAACTTTCTTCAGGGTATCAGAAGACCATGGAAAGGCATCCTTCTAACAGGCCCTCCTGGCACGGGCAAAACCCTGCTGGCCCGGGCCGTCGCCACTGAATGCCGGACTACCTTCTTCAACGTATCTTCAGCTACACTCACATCCAAGTACAGAGGGGATTCAGAGAAACTTGTCCGGTTGTTATTCGACATGGTATGTGCACGTAGTTGTAAAGATGTACATTTAACTCAACCTATATTATGATATAAAGGTCTTGTTTGTTTGTATGTTTGGTATGTCGCTATTCTTAACCCCAGACGCAAAAAGAGAGTCGTAGTGTATCTGAATGTCTGTGACATCTTATGAAAGTTAACTATTAAAGTAAACTAAAGGTCCTTTTTATATGGTGTATGTAAAAATGAATTCATAGCTACGATAGGACAACGTCTGTCGGGACAGCTTGTTTATTATTATGGTGTGGAAAATAGTATTTGTATGAATGTTTCAGGCAGCGTTCTACGCACCGAGCACGATCTTCTTAGACGAAGTGGACTCGCTGTGCGCAGTTCGTGGCGCTGACTCTGAACACGAGGCCTCTAGGAGGTTCAAGGCTGAGCTTCTCATACAGATGGACGGACTGGCCGCCGCTTTGTTAGTGTTTGTACAATTATATAATACTAGCTTCTGCCCGCGACTACGTCCGCGTTGAGCGTAGAGTCTCAGAGGAAACTAAAAAAAAAACATTTTCCCCGTAATAAAAAGTTCCTACGTGTTAAACGAGGTTAAAAATTATCTGTGTTTCAAATTTAATCTAAATCCGTTAAGTAATTTTTGCGTGAAAGAGTAACAAACATCCATCCATCTATCTATCCATCCATACTCACAAACGTTCGCATTTTTAATATTAGTAGGATTCGTCTCTTGAACCCATAGCTGACAGAGAGAGAATCCTCGATACATGTGTGTTGTGTAGTTTGTGGGTATTCTAATTAAGTTATTATCATTTAATTATTGTCTTGCTACTAACGGCTATAGAAGTTCCATAAATTAATCGCTTAAATATTTTTAAGCGTTTAAATTATAGCAATTAACATCGCTCTGGCCGTACCTCAAACATTTTTGGAGTCGACACGAAGCCGTAGTCAAAATCATAGTATAGGTATGAAAAATGGTTTCAGTCATCAAGACAAAATTATAATGGTGCTGGCGGCAACCAACCATCCGTGGGACATCGACGAGGCGTTCCGGAGAAGGTTCGAGAAGAGGATCTACATTGGACTTCCTGATGGTTACACAAATTATAATACTATGTTTTAATTATGGAATTTATCAGCATGATTCGTAAAGTAACTTTGCAATGAATAATAAAATATATCTAAATAAAATACTTTAAGTTAATCCTCCGTAGCGTTCGCACTACCGTGCTTCAGAAAACACGTTAACCCTTATTTGGTGCCGGTTGCATATTCAATTATTATCGTTGGGGATCGTTGTGCATGTAAAAACCAGAATGTTTGACGACTGGTGATTTTCCTTGTAAAATGGGTAGTGTAGACTTGTAGAGGGGTATAGAGGTATGGCGATTTGGGATTTCACGTGGGTTTTCCCATTTAAATTGGAGCCGTCCGACTGGGGACTGTACCTCCACCTTACAGAAGACCGCAGTGAAATAACACTACTTTGACGTAGTGTTGTGTTTCTCCGGTAAGTAAGGTTGCCAGTGCTCCACGAGGATACGCTGGGATAGTAGTAATGCTGCTAACACAGTGATTTCCCATCAACAACAGGGTTGGCAACTTGTAAGTGATATCTCTGGTATTGCTAGCGGCTATAGGCAACGGTGACTGCTTACCATCGGGTGGGCCGTATGTATGTGTGGCACCTAAGTGGTATAAAAAAAATTGGCTTGAGTGTCATACTTTATTCTGTGTTCAGAGGCAACAAGAGAAAAGCTCCTTAAACTTTGCCTCCGGGAGGTGGCGCTGGCTGAAGAGGTGAAGCTGGCGGAGTTTGCGACTAAGCTCGAGGGGTACAGCGGCTCTGACATCAGCAACTTATGCAGGTACTTTGAAGTTCTCAGAGTTAGATAGAGATATGTACAAGTAGTAGTGGCCGTGTGGTGACGTGGCCGCTTGCAATTTGAGATGGGCCGCATTAAAACCCCGGCGGCGGCCTATATCATATTAACACGATTTTTCTAAACTGTGATACACCGCGAGCATAGAATAGAGGAATGGGGTGATCAATTTAAAGCTATTTATATATTGTGTCTCAGTAGAAAATTTTACTATGTATTTGTATCGCTTTCGACTATTTTTTTATGGGAAAATTAAGAGCTATGTGCCGACGAAATGTGTTAATTAAAAATTGACGAAAATGTTGACATTTTGACAGTTAGACACTTTATTTTAAGAAAAAATCTAGACTAGAAGTCAAATTTTATTGCAATCTTTGACTTTTCCAGAGACGCTGCAATGATGACAATGAGACGGAAAGTAGCGGGCAAGAATCCTGAGCAAATACGGCGCTTGAAGCGCTCGGAGCTAGAAGCACCAGTGTCCAGGGAAGATCTGGACACAGCCATAGAGAAGACCCGGCGCACAGTGTCGGAAGCAGACGTCGCTCGTTACAACAGCTGGATGCAAAAACATGGATGCTCCTAGCGTCGGAATAAAGCGCTGAGAGCGTTGATCCGGAGATTACGGAACGCTTGAAGTGCATCCACACCAAGGATCGTAGTGGTTCTAAATTTGTGGTGTGGTAGATATTGAACTCTGGGACATTAGTTTTAGAACTGAAATTTGAGGGATTAAGTATCGGTTTTCGTAAATTGTGAGTCATGAGGCTAATTTATAAGAAATGCGTTTTTTGATGGAATTTAAATGTTTAAGGTAGAAAACGTCTAGGACAACAATTTAACGTTTATTGGGTAAGCAAAAGCTTTTTGGGATTAAAGTTACATTTCGAGTATAGGAAAGTTGTGAACTCGAGTCATTTTGAATTGACGCATTTAGACTCACTCAACTTTTTGATAGGATCAACGAAGCGTTATTTTAAAACCTTGGCGTGGATGTGCTTTGATACTAATTAGGTTTAAATACTATGTAAATCACCTGGTACATAGCGGGTTTGAGTAGGGACAGCTATGCCTACACTTGAGTTTATAATAAATGGGAAAGAGTTGAAAATTACTTTTCAAATATTTGTAACATATCAAAACCAGCTGAAGTGTAGACATAGCATTGTTATTGAATCCATGGTAATTTTCCGACATAGATACATAAGTACACGAATGAAAGGTTGCAGTGGTACGATATAGTTTATATACACTACCCACAGCTAATACTCGTAAGGATCCAGCGCATGGGTTAGTTTAGTCTTTTTAATAATACATGGGAAATTGTGATATTTTAAATATGTACGGCAAATATATTCAAAAGTACTGCACGCTTTATTTGTGCACCGGTGCCCCATGAAAGTATATCATGATTTTGGTTAATCTTTTTTAATCATATATAAGGTTATATTAGCATTTATTATAATATAATGATCAGCTGTTTCAAAGCTAAGCTACTAACATAACCAATGATACAAATAACGGTACTGCTGCTGAAACAAATTTTATTTGCACATATAAATTAAAGATCAACTCTTTTCCTTATTCAATTATAATAAATCACAATGCATTTTTATTTCCATCTAATTAGTTTTGCTTCTATCAATGTTTTATGACGATAGATAAAGAAAGAAAGAATGAAGATTGATCTTATTTGGATAGTAAAATGAAAACTTAGGACACGTTTTTTAAGAGCGTCTCCATTCGAACTGTATTCGAAAATATCTAGGTACTTTTTAAAATTACAATCAGCATGAAAATCACTTCGTTTAAAACGAAGTCTATGGATCAAGTGTCTTAAAGATGACTATACTATGAGATTAAAATAATATCTCCGAATATAATAATTTATGTTGGGATATTGAAATAATATTTCTTTGTTTTTTTTATACCACTATGGTGGCACACAAGCATACGGCCCACCTGATGGTAAGCAGTCACCGTAGCCGGCAGCCGCTAGCAATACCATGGGTATCACTAACGGATTGCTAACCATGTTGTTGCTAGCAGCATCTTGATGTTATTTTAAATTACTATCCAAAATAGGATCAATCATTGTATTGGGCGTTCTAACCGTAGTCCTTTGTACTGGACAACGAACTTATAACTACGAACCACGAACTTATACAAATTGTAAGTATAGTATTAAATGACATGGGTTGTATGAAATAATACAAGGTTATTGATTAAAATTCTTTATTGAGGAATGGTGTAAAATTATGTTTTTGTTCGTCTTGCATTGAATATTTCAGTGATGTCAGCTGGTATGTGCTGTTGCTAATGTGTCGATAAAAGGTATTAAAGCTGGTATTTCTTTGCTATATAAAGAGTGTTTACTTTTCTCTCACTTAACTGATTGCTTTCTAATAGTATCTGCTTAGCAATAAAAGTAAACGTGATACAAATCATGACCATTATTAACAGTTGTTTATCGTAATTTTAGACAAAAGCCAAAATTGATTTCCACAATGACCGGTTTTTTCCACGATTCCTTATAAGGTCACCTATCCATTTAGAGACCCTGCGTCGTTGCGTTTTGCAGTGCTTGGTCTCCACTTATGAACTTCTGGTCGTACACAACTTTGTGATAACTGCCACACAAAACGATTGTGCTTGTGATGTTTTCTATTGAAGTGAAATTACTACAAAATAAAATATCTTCTCCGTACTGACAGAATGTATATCAATTAAAGAAGTTAGGTTTAAAAATAGAAAATTTGCTAAGGCCACAGTTTCTATTTAAACTTTAAAGCTAGCTCACTATTTCAGAATAAAAAGAGACTTCTAGCAACAAACACACTTTTTTTAGAATGATTACTTATGTGTCAGTTTCAAAGGCGAATATTTCACTAGATTATGTAATACAATTTGGAACAATCCCAATAACTATGACTAATATAATATGTTTGAAGGCACTGTGATACACAACTATTTATAAAAATATTAAAACAATAATCATGCATTAAATTATAAATTACAAAATATATTTTTGGCTATGAATAGGATACAATAGAATCTAAGTGTAGCATATACCTACTTACTTCAGTAGCCTGAGCATGAATATTGGTATCGCCTTCACTTTTTTTGTATTGGAAAATTAACAGCGCTGCGCCGGTGAAAAGTGAACCTAATAATTGGTATGAAAATTTTGACACTGAATTTGAACTAATTCTCCAATCTAGGATTCTTAAGACAGATTGATCCAAGGCTATTGGTGTCGATTCTGTTGTTAAAATTACTTAACTAATTTGACAGGTCTAAGAGACTTGCTATCCCTTTCCCATGAACGGGCTTAAATAAGGATGGCAATATTTTTAGACCTGTCAAATTAGTTAAGTAGTTTTGAACAACAGAATTGGCACCATTCTATTATTGGATGGTTCGGTATTATTGAATTGAATTGTGAGGTAATCGGAAATTATTGATGGTGGTTTTTCCCTTCTGGATTCTAATAACATTTTGGCTCAAAAGTAAGTAAGCATAGGGTAATAATAAAATAATTTCTCATAATAATCAACAAAAATAACGAAATCTCTTACATCTAAAGTCACGATAAATCAAATCTCCTTAAATTACGAAGAGTGAAATTGTGAATCACTTTATGGAATACAAAGATAAACAACACATTTCAATCATGTTCTGATAACTACAATATCTACTGAAACCCACTTTGTCTTTTCATTAAATCAATAGTCTAGCTACTACAAATGATGGTTACGGTCTGCCCGTTCCATTGATGGGTCCAACGGGTTTTGCGACTCCTTATGTCTCGACAGTGTATCTTCTATAAATATACTAAGTAGCTATTCAGTTAAATCTAAACCTTTTATATAAAGAGAGTCCAGTTTGAAAATTGACAAAATGATATGTACCTATGTAAGGTTGATAGAAATTATGAAACGCAATTTGAAATTTAGGGAGGGTCTTGGCAGAGCATGGCAGTAGTGATGTATTTTTGAACGTAGTGTTTTGTTTTTTTATAGGTTTAGCTTTTCATTGGTGCCAATTCACTTGTGGTGTCTAAACTAAAACATTTACCCATTCTGCTTATTGCTCATTGAAACTAAAATATTCATCGTTTTGACACGGCTTAATTTGATTTTACAGAACTAAAAATATTATGACAGTTTTAAGATTAAATTGTAAATTTAGATTTATTATTTTGGATTTTAGTATAGTTTAGATTAATGTGTGAACAGAGAATTGGCACCGATTTCTATAAATTATTCACTCGTCGTTATAGTAATTGAATTTAGACCCGTCTAGTCAACATTGTATGTACAAATACATGCTCTCTAAGGAAATACTTGTATGACTCTTAAATGAGATAATACATTGAGACAGACACCTGATCCTGACTACCTTTCTCAATTTCTAAAAGATATTATGTTTTATATTAGAAGTAAAGCTCAGGTCACTCGGGCGGGCCTCCGTTGCTTTCAACTGGTTTTTCATCGTCTTCCTGTTCTAATATTGCAGAAAATGAGAATGGCACGAAAGCGTACCCTTGCCCTTCATAGAATTTGCTCATGAATTCCACCCTGAAAAATACATGAATATTGAATGAATATGTATTAATGTGAATAGCGGAGACAGAGTGTGGCCTTTGTCCTATTGTGGGACACCGCATGCAATACCAATATTAGTACTATAGCAATACCAAAGTTCAAAGGAGATAGAAAAAATCTCCTTCGTCATGCAAATAAGGTTTCCTTTCACTGTGTCAACCACGACTAATTGCGATTAAGATGTTGGCTTCTATCAAATATGTACTTCTGGTACTGACTGTCAACGGGCATCTAAATGTATGATTGATAAACGTACCAGTGCAAGCGTAGGGTGTGAAGGAAAGCAGAGAGGCCTTCCATGAGCACTAAAATGGCGAGTGTGAAGAACGCCCATATACCGAATATCACATATAGCGCCACTGCACTCGCGTACGATTCACCGAAACCCATGCGCAAGACTCGCTGCCACAACACTGCTGATAGCTCTAAAAGGAAGTAGAACTTTAGTAACCAGAATTTGTGGAGAAGAAGACCGTACACTTTGATAATTTAAAGAACTATTTTAATTTGACTTCCAAGTAATAATGCCATGAATTATATTTATTGATGATGGTGCTAATTCTGTTGTTCAAAATGACTAAGCTAAACTAATTTGACAGGTCTAAAAATATTGCCATCCTTATTTAAACCCACACATGAGAAAGGAATAGCAAGACTTTTAGACCTGTCAAATTAGTTAAGTCTAGTCATTTTGAACAACAGAATCAACACCAATATCTTTATATACTCGGTTTATAGACTAAATAATTATAATTATAAACATAACAGCTCTTGGTATATCTGATGTCTCTATAGCGAGACTCGACTGTATTATAGTCACTGAGGAGTGTAAAATTGAGAATGATGTTATTGACAAGGCAGAAACAATTCCGATGAACGTTTATGTAGGTTATCGCAAAAATTGTAAGAAATATGATGTTCAGTCAAAGGGTTAGGAATGTCTTCATGTCCATCCAGCAATATAATAGAGGTTAGTGACCTATTGTATCACTCAATGTTTGTTACACTTACGAGCATGAGCTAACGACAGCGCCCACAGACGTAGATACGATGCGGTGTGCGACACTGTACCAAGAACGTACTCTATCGTATGGATTGCTTGGGTGATCATCACTTCGCCCATTCCTTCTTCCTCAGGCTCTACCGGTTCTGTCACGTCACCGCTTTCAACTCCTTGTCTATATTGCTGAAATGTAAACAAGAGTAATTTATTGGATTGAACATTATTATTTATTTGTTATGATTATAAAAAAAAATCCTCGTGGAGTTCTTTAAGAATTCAGCCAAGCGACCGGCTTTAGTTTAAGCTTCATGGGATAGCAGGAAACGTCATATAGAACCTTACAATCAGGTGGATCATCTTTGTAGTGATATATTACAATATTTGTAGTTAGTCTACTTCTCATTTACTTTATAAATTTGTATTCTAACTAGCACTACACTACATTTAAGCTATTCTGAAAATGTATCGATCAAGTTCTATGAATATGTTCACCATTTTGCATAGCTTAGTCACAAAAAGTTTACCGATAAGCTTATTGAGTTGGTTAGATAAGAATAAAAGATTTGGGTATACCTTTTGTTTTTTAGCCTGTAGCTTTTGATAGACAGGTTTCCCAACCAGCATTACTGGTATACACAGGAAGGCTATTGCTAGAAAAGTCTTCTGCAGTGCATCTTGGCCGTCGTACATGAACTCCCGGCAAGGAGGTTTTATCTCAGACTTCTTCATTAGCATCATGTTGATGAATATTATCAAGACTGACGGTGCGCAGGAAGTACCTAGTGCTGGATCTATAAAAATTTAGACATCAATGAGTTGATTAATGTATCTATACTTATAATAAAACTGTAACAGGTCCAATTCTGTACATTTTCACTTCAAGAACTTTCACAGATCAATAACTGATGCTATAAGACGACACTACGGTTACTTTTAGCTCGCAAAAATAATTAGGTTTCCGCGCAAAAAAAACATGATAAACATTCATTCCACGCGTACGAAGTCGCGGGCACAGCTAGTTAAGAATATTCATAGATATGAAAAACGTAGTTGAAGAAGGCAATGCAAGATCGGAATCATTAAATGCGTCTTTTGTTTTTATAAGGCCGTCTCCAGTTATTCTACCAAATTCTACAAATCCATCACTAAAAATAATTTCTTACCCTCAGCCACAGCTGAATACATAGTCCACTTCATGAACATTAGTATACACAGGTACCAAAACAACAGAAGCAGGAATACTACTTGCGGTATGTACTGCAGGAAGATTAGCTCCGGTTTCTTGAAGAAACTGTGGAATAAACACCCATTTAAAATTTGCACTCGGAGTAGCAGTTGGTACATCAATATCTATTCTAGTTTCTATGAATACAGTAATTACTTGAAGTTTACCACACTCATTGTTACACCGAAGGCCATGTGTATTACCCCAAATATAATGGACAGTTTCATCTTGAAAGAGTTCAAGAAGATTATGTTGTTTGATGCGAACTGGAAAGGAATAAAAATATAAGATATTACTTTTGTTTCTATGGATTAAGGATCTTCAGATATATGAAAGTTAAATACTCAAAGCATATAAATGGAAACTAACTTGCCAAGCAGGATCTAGTCCAAAAGGATATGGTGTTTGCGTATAAGCTTCAGCTGGATCCAACTCAAGACTTCTATTTCTTGTCAGTATACCCTCATCATACATATTCCTCCAACTGCTTCCAAAGATATTTAGCGATTTTGAGAATATGTCATTGTATATTAAACCCGTGTACATTGAGAAGATGCCCATAAGAAGGATGATGTAGCGGCCCCCAAAGAATATGTTCCAGATTTCATTATCGCTCTTGGTCTTCGAGAGCCTCTTTTCGAAACAGACGATGATCGCAGCAAAGACGGTCATGATAATACCGTGGCCGACGTCGCCGAACATGACCGCGAATAGGAAAGGGAATGTTATGATCGTATAAAGCGCTGAAATAAAGGGAAACGTATATTTTAAGATCTAACAACAGTATTAAATTAGAAGTCTGCGTAGACGACTTTGAATGCATAAAAATATAACAAATGTTCCGCGTCAAATTTAATGATGATAATATTCTTCATGGTTACTAAATATTAAGTTACCTGGGTTCACTTCTCTGTAGCTGGCAATTCCATAGGAATCAATGAGATTTTGAAAACCTTTGGTGAATTTGTTGGTTCTGTTGAATGTCGGTGGTATTTCTCTCGTTGGTATATTATTAAGGAATGATGGGATGGGACTGCCAGCTGTTTTCTGAAATTATTAATATGAAAATATGGAATAGTTTTCGTCGGGAATTTCAAGTGTTTGGAATGCAAACCGCGCTCTATCACGTGAACCAAAATGCTAAGATTTTGTTAATAAGGTATTATGATAATAAGATAGAATGATCATTATTTTATTATGTTTTTTTTATACCACTAAGGTGAAACACAAGCGTACGGTTCACCTAATGGTAAGCAGTCACCGTAGCCTATACCCGCTAGCAATGCCGGGGGTATCACTAACGCGTTGCCAACCCTGTTGTTGATGAGGACTCACTATGCACGCAGCATTGATACTAGCGCAGCGTATCCTCGTGGAGCACAGAACACTCACCGCAGAAACACATCACTACATCAATGTAGTGTTATTTGACTGCGGTCTTCTATAATGTGGAGGTACAATCCCCAGTCGGTCGACTCCAATTTTAATGGTGAAGCCCACGGGAGATCTCTTTTCGCCAAACATCTCTTATATCAAATGGACATAACTAGTAATATACCTACCACACCATCATCCAAAGCCTGTTGCACAATAAACAGGTCCCGTCGCGGCACCCAGCACTCAGCAATGAGGCACTTCTTTACAATGTCCATGCTAAACATGTTTAAAGTGTGGTATATGGCCTTCTCCTTACGAACTGCTACCATCCACGTGCTGATATCTCGAGCTATGTTCGTGAGTACTAAGCGTCTGTGATGTTCGGTTTGTTCTAATACCTGAAAGTTGGTATATGGTGTATAATGTTTTTGTTTCTTTGTACATTAAAAAAATATATGTTGCGTATTTTCATTTTATATCCAACTTTTCGGCCTCTACTGACCTCTTAAATTCGACACTTTAGTTCACAATCATAATAATTACATTTTTAGGTATACTTCGAATAAAGAAAAGAAAATGATATATTTCTGTCCGGCAACAGTCTCATTGATCTATGTATCTGATATTGACTAGTTTCAGTTGGCTCAACAGGTATTGCAACTCGCATTTTACAAAGCGTTTAGTAATTGTTCATGTAGAGATGTTGAAATTTGTTGCCCTAGGCTACAGCCTAGTGAGCCATTTTGTAAAATTCCTGTTATTAATATATTAATAATAATAGATAGTTAGTCTTACCATTTCCAAATCCCTAATCCTGGACTCCACACCAGACAGCATGTCCTGTTGATCCTTGTATGTAGCTGGGCAAGGGTATAAGGTAGCCTGGAAGCCGTGGCACACCTTCTTTACTCTCAGCTTAATCTGTTCTCCGTGGAAGAATACCACAAATACTGTCTTTTGAAGCTCGTGACCCTATGGTGGAACAATTAATATATCAGTATTACTACCCGATTCACTATGGCGATGCCAAAAGGAAGTTTTATGATTATAGCAGACTGAGTATGAATGTATTTACGTATGTTCCTTCGTAGCGTCTAAGCTAAACATTCGATTTGAATCGAATAAGGTGCAAGGTCAATCGATTCGTTATTATGGCCCAGGTAACATTGGCGACCTTTTAATCGATTTCAACCTTAAGAGGAGTCGATTTAACCTGTAAGTCTTTATTCCTTTTAGCGCGGGTTTTAAATATTTTGTTTTCCGTAGTCAGGTTGTACAGTTTTTCATACTTTTTAACAGACTTCAAAAAAGGAGGAGGTTATTACTTGTCTGTTGATGTGTGAGCATCAATGTTTGGAATCGGTAAGTTAATTATCTCGCTCGCTTGGACAGTTGCGATGTTACCAGGCGTTTGTGATATTTATATTTTTGCGTAAAGTTTTTTAATGGCTTTTCATAGTTTAGTTTTTTACCAGCACTGATTGCAAGAATAATGCATTTTTATTATTCTGTTTGTGCATTAGAAGGGCTTGGCAGTCATTTAAGAAATGTGTGTAAATGTTTTTTTGCATGTTCGTTCATATTCGTCGTTAATGTTTTGTGTTCCAGTAAGTCTAAGTTAGTAAGAAACTTAACTTCACTCGTAAACTTTTCAAAAAAAAATTTAAAGACCTGTTCCAAATTTTGATAAGAAATTCGTTTTTATAAGATAGACTGTCTCTCTCTCATGTCATGTCATGTCTCCATCTCACGCAAGATGTGGAAGCCAATATTGTAGTAGTTGATTCACTGCGCTCATGGTTCTGGACTTGGTTATCGCACTGATCTATTAACACAGCTCAAACCACTGAAGTGATTGCGCTGAATTTGGCACGCAAATAGTTTTTATGACGTAGGAATCCGCTAAGAATTATTTTCAAAATTTCACCTCCTAAGGGGATGAAACGGGTCCAAAATTTGTATGTTGAAACAAGATTACATAGACCTTAGATGGATTAGGGAAACTTCCCAGAAGTACCTGTGTAAATAAATAAGAAAATACAAGACTCAGGCTTTTAAAAAAAACAGTAGTAAAGCCCTAAAGGGGAGAAATTGGAAAATACGTTACCCCGAATTTAACACTAACGAAGACGCGGGCAAAATATAGTAAAGTAATTGGTAATCTCCATAACGAGTGAAAGCCAGTGGGCCGTATGCTTGTGTGCCACCTTAGTGGTATAAAAAAAAGCTTTAATTATTTTTCAATTGTTGCCCAGAAAAGCAAAACTATGAAGTGCCCATAAAATGGTAACTACGCTGTCGTCTACAAAAATCGATATGAACGGATAGGGTGAATGTCCGGCCACAAGTCGCATAATATGAAGGTACTAGGGACATTAGCTTCTAACAACATTTTGATTTCAGTTTAAATACAGCCTTTTGGTAGATAAGGATCATAATTTTACGAACACATATAACGCCTTAAAATACGTCGTTATTGTTTAGAAAAACAATTAAATGGTTTTCATGATTGTCATAGAGATATTTCTTTTTATCTTTATACTTGAAATTCTGATGTGCGTGTGTTCGTAGCCCTTTGGCGATGATGGTCCTTAGCAATAGTTGTACCCAGTAGGTTAACCAGAAAAGGTATCCGACGCGGACGAAGTCAGGGCAAAAACGAGTACATATTTTAATGTAGTGAAGTATTTCAATACTTAATTCAAATGTTTTTCTTTTGTCCAATTTATTTGGTATGCAGACTCCTTATATTAAATATTTGAATTCAGAATTGACCAATAACGAAGATTAGAAATATAATATTATAATCTTTCAATTGTCTTTTGTCTTTTTTTAATTGTTAGTAGTTATTATGATATTACTTTGGATTAGACGCTTATTTAATGATTGAAGTAGCTGATCTTTGTAAACAAGCAAGAAATACATTAATTCCTGTTTAAATAAAAACTTACTACCACCGCTCCAGTTGATTTACGATTATTTTATATAAATGTCATCATCACTAGCCTATCGTATTGAAACCAGGCAACGCAAACGTGCTACTGGACTAAAAGCAGATTATTAAACAGACGTTCTCTTCAGACATGTTTACTCACTTGTTAATAGACTTGTCTTTAGCGACCCCGTAACATTTTATCATAGCACCAGCAGGTACCTACGAGTTGCGTTGTTATATTTACGGATAATCATCTATTTTCGTGAAATCGTTACATATATTTGTGTAGCAGTTATTTTGGTTGACGTTAAACGCACGATTTCGTTCACAAACGTATCTTTTGCAATAAATCGAAACGCACCTTCGCGTTTTAGTAAAAATATTTAAAGTGTTCATTTATTTAAAGCGAAATGGTTAAATAGATTTATATTTAATTACTTTACGTGTTTCATTGCTGTTCAATGTGAAATGAATTTCCATTTGTTTTTCAAAGTCAGCCGTTGCTTGTAATTAGCAAAAAATATCGCTATTCAGTGTTGATTTCAGTGTCTGATGCAAAGTTTATAAAAAAAGTTACAGTATGTTTTTCCTGTTTAGTTTTCTGGTTTCAATCGCTGCATGCGAATTGCGTAAGAGATAGTGCGCTCTCCGATGTTGTCTTTATTAGGAAAAAGAAGATTCACGCTGGTATAAATACAACGCTTTATCTTTGAAAATTATATCAAATGGCTTGAAAATGTGGTATTAATATCTTTTTCTGAGTGGGACTTGCTTCTTTTATACCTTAAAACTAGACCAGCGTTATTATTTATAAGTGAAACGTGAAATATTAAACACATCGAAATCAAAGAGTTAAATAGGGTGCTGACAATGATGTGTTATAAAAAAATATAAAGTGGTGTCGATTCTGTTGTACAAAATCACTAAACAAAACTAATTTGACATGTCTAAAAATATTGCCATCCTTATTCAACCCCGCACATGAGAAAGGTATAGCAAGACTTGTTAGTCCTGTCAAATTGGTTTAGTTTAATGATTTCGTACAACATAATTGACACCATTATCACACAAAGCCAGCAGTAAAATTACTGTAACTAATACTGGCAGGCGCGTCCTTAAAAATAACAATAAATTACCAGTCGGAATGCTCCAATTTTGAAAATGCGATGATATAACATTTAATTAAAAAATATACATGTCATAACGCTAAAATTTTGAACATGGAATGACCACGTAACTTTTCTCTCATGACCAAACATACTAAGACTGAATTGAACACAACATAAGTTCATACCATAGATATAATAAACTGAAACTAGTTCATACCGTGATAGGATCCTTTAGAGGTTGGTCAATTTGCGCTTGTTTGAAGAAGATGTTCCCGTGTGATATCCGCCAGAGCATTCTCTCGAAGGAGGGAACCCTTGCCGTGGCTACCACGCCAGCAATAAACCCAAGATGTCCCAATACAGCATCGTTGTTGTATATTTGCACTGACGCCGACAGTTTCCTCTGCGCGCTGTGGTCTTGGAAGAACATCTGGGTCTTTTCTATCAACAGCTTCAGCTCTATCAATGACAGGTAGTCACTCTTCAAGTTCCGCGCGTTCCGGGTTATCTCCTGGATCTCCGACTCGATGTAATCGATTCTCTCCTAAAATAAACAATCGATTAATCGCATGTGGCGTCGAAATAAACTTGTCGACTATAAATAAACGAATGACCTAATTTGTGACGATTCAAGGTCGGTACCGATCCGATTGTATAAGACACAACGTAAATAATTAGCTCTATTTCTTATCTCTATCTATAACAAACAATATTTTTAATAAACTCTACTAACTTGTTGACATTTTTTCGGGTCTTGAGCCCGTTTGGCCATAAAAAGGGCAATTTATAATATTGTATTTTTATGCCACTCAGATGGCACACACGCATTCGGCCCACCCGATGGTGAGCAGTTACCGTAGCCTATAGTCGCTAGCAATACCAGAGATATCACTAACGAGTTGTCAACCCTGTTGTTGATGAGAACTACTAGCCAAGCGTATCCTCGTGGAGCACTGGCAACCTTACTTACCGCAGATACACAACACTACATTGAGTAGTGTTATTTCAATGCGGTTTTCTGTAAGGTGGAGGTACAGTCCCCAGTAAATGGGAAAATCCACGGAAAACCCCAAATCGCCCTCCCTACCTCTCAAAAAAATCACGAAATCACTGCAAAAGGTGAAAGCGAGAGAAAAAATGTCACACATCAAACACTAAACAAGTAAATATTTAGCAATGCTCAAGGGTATCAGTTACTTAGGTGCTCTTGTCCGTGCTAAACTTTAGACTCGCGGGGAGATAACGGGGTAAGTATACAACAGAAACAATTCATGTTTTGTGTTTGTCAGTTTTAATTATAATATATAGGATCATTGGAACACTGTGCCTTATGTTGTTATCTTTGTAATAACACTCTATTGTTTGACTCGCCAAGTATTTATCTTTTGTAGACGGAACAAGACTGTATTTGAAAGACAAAAAAGTTTATATAACTTTTAGAGTCGATACTTGTTTATGGGCTTAGGAGATACAAGCAAAGAATGCGATAAGGTATAAAATAATTATTGGTGACTATATAACTACAGAGGTTAACCCAAATATTTAACTATAGAGGTAAACCGAAAAAAAAATCCGATCTGTATTCGAGAGGTCATATACGGCCCGCCTGATGGTAAGTGGTCACCGAAACATATGGACGCTTGCAGCACCACGACACGGGTATCACTCGCGCGTTGCCGACGTAAAAATTACATAAATGTTCTCGCACTGTGCTCTCCCAAGTTTACTCTCACGTACGCTCAAATATGACCACTGTGGGTATCCCGAAGGAGTGCAGCATGGGTTCCGTCAAGAAGGATGTGAAGAGATTTTTTCAGGTTGCAATGCGCGAGGTACCTCTGGTGTGGCAAGCATCGACAGGCGTATTTGTTAATTGTTTTCTAGGTGGTTTAAAAACATTACCTCAAGTATGTTAATCTCTCTGGGCGTGAGGCTCCGCCGCGCGGGGTTGGGCGGCGGAGGGGGCTCTGGTAGCTCGCCGCCAACCCATCTCAACTTGCGCTCCATCTCACTACAGCGGCGCACCTCACTCACATATCGCCGTTGGAAGTCGTTCACGTGAGGGTTTAACTGGCGACAAATAATATACAAAATAAAAAAATACACTACACTCAAGTACATCATAATTGCCTACATGCAACCCAATGTGACTGGTACCCGATTGCCACATAATTTGAGTTTCGCAAGCCAACTTACAGGGAAAACGGTTACCTGGGCTTGAGGTAGTTGTGAGAAGTTTACTTCTAATAGACCTCTACCAATTACCGAAAATATTAATTTGATATCCGACGTGCTCTCCAAGATAGAAGGGTATAAACTGATAAAAAAAACCTTAAATGTGAAAGTGAAGTTACACCACTGCCTCTTCAGGGATCCTTTTGGTAAAGCATAAGGATATGTGATGATGGTAAAAAGATAATGTTAAATGTGTCTCTTTTTGCTTTATTGACACAAAACAGATTTAACTATTTACAAAAACAAGATCCGACCCAAACCAGAATCATGCGGGAGCGTGCCAAGAATGCTGGCAGCATTGCCACGCTGGATAGCAATGCTAATACCCTGAGCGAAAATGTTCCAGCATGTCTGTCACGGGAGGCCTAATCCAGCCGACGTGAGACCTTGAAAAGCTGAAGAGCATCCGGGCCCCAGGGACCTAGAGTTTAAACCGCACATGCAGAAAATATGTGCCCTGGACCAAGACATGTATATTTCCGGGAATGTGTCTCTTATAAAATAAAACCGGGACACAATTACGACGTATCTACATTTATTACAGACACGCCTTCGACGATCTACAAATTGGTTGTAAGCCATATACTTACTTACCTCCTTCTGTTTTATGTAGCCCTTGTCTTTATGACGAGTGTCATTTTTGGGATACGGTGTCATAAATTTGGCAATTGATGTAGGTGTTTCGAAGTAAATGTCAAGCAATTTATTAGGATCCGATATCACTTTTATGACTAAGCTTTACGGTTGGACCTGGATTCTTTTTGGCAATTTGTAATTGGATATTTTTGGATATATCGATGTCAGTTGATATCGTTTGTAGGGATGTTTCCAATAACCCTTATTGTGACTAAACAGGTTTTATGTATGAATGTGGATGAGTACAGGGGTCGAGGTAGACCTAAAAAAGATGGATGGACTGTGTGAAAGATGACATGGCCAGAAAGTAAGTGAATACAGAGATGACAGCTGATAGATAATTATGAAAGAGAAATACATATTGCACCGACCCCAAATAATTTGGGATAAGGACAGGAGAATGCTGATGATGGCCTTTGATTATATACTTATGATGGCTTAGATGTGGTGTATATCTGTCTCTTTTATATAATTGAAAAGAGTACGAAAAAGAAATATTGCTCGACCATGGAGATAAAATGGAGATACATAACAGCACGTGTTAATGTAAATAATAATAATGATAATAATGCTTGGACACTATCACACAGCGCCATCTGCCCCCAAGCTAAGCAATGCTTGTACTATGGGAACCAGCGGCTGATATAATACTTATATACTTTTTTTTTGTAAGTACATACTTATAATATATACCAAACACCCAAACGCAAGGCAAACATATTTGTCACATAAATGTTTGCCCTGGCGGGAATCGAGCCTGCGACCTCTAGCGTAGCAGTCAGGTATACTAACCACTAGACCAGTAGTCTCGTCTATAAATATTATATTCCAATAATATGAAAAAGCGATTCGTGATCTTTATTTATCTTCTTACCTTTTACAATTTGGGCTTATGACAGTATTGTTCTGAGATCGTAGTTATTGGACGTTTGCAAGGCTAGAAATATCATTTGCGTATTGACGACGTAATCTCTTTGATCATAAATGTATGACAACTATTTTTAGTGCTACGATTCTGTTGTTCAAAATGACTAAACTTAACTAATTTGACAGGTCTAAAAGTCTTGCTATCCCTTTCTCATATGCAGGGTTAATTAAGGATGGCAATCAAAGTCAAATTAGTTGAGTTTAGTAATTTTGATCAACAGAATTGGCACCAAAATCAAGCATTATCGAGGCTTGAAGTTGAACAAAAATATTACTAGAGGGTTATTATTTTTGACCGTTACTTTAATTTTCTAAAAATGACTAAATTCGTTAGACTAATATCTCCCTGTTCTATTTCTATGCCAGGCATATAAATGGTTAATAAAATATAACGTCATAGTAATTCAGCACATCCTGCGGCCGCGATAGGGCACGTGACGAGTCTCATTGCCGTTTCAATTAAAACAATGCCGCAACTGAGATGAATGGGACAGGCGCGTACGAGTCAAATATAACACGGGAGGGTTTTAATGTTGGTACTACTGCTCGCTCAGTTTATAACCCTTCCATTTTCTATGCCATAGAAGTAACAAAAAGAGAGTTACGGCGAAATGGGAATTCCCATTGGTATTTCCATTAAAAAATTAAGCCCGGCGGGGACTGTACCTCTACCTTACAGAAGACCGCAGCCAAATTACACTGCTTTGATATGTTGTTGTGTTTCTGCGGTGAGTAAGGTTGCCAGTGCTCCACGAGGATACGCTGGGCTAGAACAATCTTCATATTTTTTCAACTGAAGCATAGTTGTAATCCGAGCTAATATCACTGTAGCAGAAAGATAATAGACAAAGGGTCTATAACCAAATTAGCTCTATCGTATTGCGTACACGATTAATCGTATTTCGAAAACAAACTCATCAAAGTCAATGAAGATTTGTAGTCATGATAATAAAGTCCAATATTATTTGCCAGCTTTCTGTTAAATTATAAATTTGCCTGAAAGATTCGGGTCGGGCTGGGATATGTTTTGTAATCCAAGCCCGTGTTTTCCACAATACGGTGGCAGGTGGGCCGCTCCTATTTTAATAAGCTTCACGTTGGGGTTACACGCTAGGTTTTTTCCTCGGAATATAATGTGTGGAATATGTTTTGCTTAGTTTGAACTAAGCTTTGGTCAACGAAGGAGGGGCCGAAAGGGTGACGAACTCAATATTTAAATTTGCGTAAAGAGGGCCCTTGATTCTTCTTTTTATAGATACAGAAGACCGTAGTGAAATAACACTACTTTCATGTAGTTTTGTGTTTCTGCGGTAAGTAAGGTTGCCAGTGCTCCACGAGGATACGCTGGGCTAGTAGTAATGTTGCTAGCACAGTGACTCCTCATCAACAGCAGGGTTGGCAACGTTAGTGAACGTTAGTGATATCCCTGGTATTGATAGCGGCTATAGGCTACGTTGAATGCTTACCATCAGGTCCGTATGCGTGTGCCACATTGCCAACATGGTGGCACACATTTAAAAAAATAAAATATGAAATTTGCTAACTTTTATACGACGTCCTGCATGACATATTTCATCGATGGGTTGAGACGGGGTTTATTTGTTATACCACTAAGAGAAAGATGACAAACAAGCATACGGCCCGCCTGCTGGTAAGCGGTTACGGTAGCTTATGGACGCTTGCAACACCAGGGGTAACGCGCTTCGCCGACCATATTTATTTATCTAAGCTTCATTGTACAAGAATACGACATTATAAATACATCCTATTATATTAGACTGTATACTAGTAATATAACAGTAGATACAGTACAACTTCCTTACAACGGCCTTATCGCACTCGGCTATGTCTTCCAGGAACAAAGGTGTACTGTGTGTAAACGATGTGCGGTACTTAGTAGGGTACTTACGATAAAGATAATTTTCCTTTTGGATTCAGAACAATATTTACAAAGTCTTCCATGAAATATTTGTTCAAATAAATACGAGCCTTACAGTAGTTGCTACGATTTGTATCTAACATCGACGGCCAACTTTACAACCGTCTGCGGTAACTGGTCTAATCAAATAGCGGGCGATTGCTCGTCACAATTCACGAAAAAAATGTTGTTAGGTATCATATAGCACAAAACAGATTACAACCATGAAAAATATCATACATTCAATCATGAACGCAGACGCAGATATTTATCGAACACAATAAACTGCTTCTCATAGGTTGTTACATTATCTATGCCATCTATAAAACTACTTTTTTTACTAATACAAAATATACAGCTCGCTTGATGGTAAGCGTGTTATCTAATTGACTTTTAGAAGACTAGGGTGGGGATTCGAATTAAGAAAGTTATCAATCGACAACAGTAAAGGCCCTAAGTGGCTTATAATTTATGGGCCTTTGATTTCGTGCCATCATTACGGTGTGGTGGGAGCGGCTGTTCGTGACCATCTATATCGATTAGGCCGCGGTTAATTCACCCCGCTATGATTTACTGGGCCGAAATAGACCATGTTAAGGTTATGCCTTGACATTTGATCTGAATACAACTTTAATACTATACGCGTAAAGTTATTAATCGAACAGGAACTACGCAGTTCCGTGACGTTTGAAAAGTCATGTTGCCACCACTAACTAGAATTAGTCTGAGTAAATGAGTCTCGCTTATGTGACGTATATATACATATTTGTATATATACCTTTCTCGTATGTATCAAAATATATGGTATATTTTAGGTTGTTTTTAATTTTCAGTTTTTTTTTATACCAATAAGATGGCCCACATGATGGTACGCAGTCACCACACACGGGAAGACATTTTTCAAATCTTTTGCTTACCCGTGCGAAGCCGGGGTGGGCAGCTAGTATAATATATGGTCTATGATTATTTTAATTACTTAGTGATAATGTAGCTTTCTGACGGTGAAAGAATTTTTGAAATCGGTCCAGTAGTGTCGGAGGTTATTCTATACAAACATACACACAAAAATACAAATCTTTCCTTTTTATAATATTAGTATAGAAGTATAGATAATCATGATCAAAAATGTACACGTATTCGTAGCTCAACGCACGACCTCCATGTATTTGGGTCTGAGTGTGTTATTTACGACATTCATTTCAATATATAGCTAATGGATATAATGATAAGACTTAAAATGTATATGAGAAGGTATAGGCATGGATACTACAAACATTTGTGCTGTGATGTGTTTTTTATAGACCTGCGCTGGAAGTCTGAAGTCCTCAACCTGAATTTGTGAAGGCTGCACCAATGTTGGGTCCAATGTTGGACACATTATAAGTAATTTGCGAACGATACTTAACTGCAGCTTTGGTTGTAAAAGAGGTTAAGCTTTAACTACTTGATGTAGTGCTGTATTTCTGCGGTAAGTAAGGTTGCCAGTGCTCCACGAGGATACGCTGGACTAGTAATAATGCTGCTAACCACGTGAATCCTCATCAACAACAGGGTTGGCAACTCGTTAGTGATACCCCTGGTATTGCTAGCGGCTATAGTCTACGGTGACTGCTTACTATCTGGTGGGCCGTATGCTTGAGTGCCACCTTGGTTTTAATAGTTACCGCTGAGATTCAAAACGCAGGTAAGCTTGAGTCGGATTCGTGTACCGATTCCTATTAAAATATCGTAATTTTGGGTCTACAGTATATGTAATGTCTTCGATCCACCAACTTTTACTAATGTATTTATTGCTCTACACCATTGCATATCATTCATAGAATATATTTAGTTCAGAATAATCATTTATAAAGTGTTAATAGTCTCAGAGTAAAATGGCTGTGACATACAGACGGACAGGACGACATTATTGGGTCTATGCCAAATTATTCAGTAATTCGTAAATGATCACTAATCTATGTATCAACTTTGTAAATATGTCTTAAGACATTTTAAAACGAGCACGTAAAAGTTACCGCTGTCTTCGTAACCACGTATCCTGTGCCCGTTCTAGCGGTTGATTCTTTGAATATGTCCATCCTATCCTGTCGGCGCACCTCGTTGAGATGTCCATTCTAAGTGCAATTGGCCTAAATACAAAGGGGTCATAGGTGGACCCTCCATTCGCCTCTACTCGCTACGGACGTCCCAGTTAGATACACGCTATTTGAACATACTGCTTTTTTAATTTTTAGGTTGTATTTCGGGTCAAGGCTTTCGTGGTTTACGAGGAAGCGCGTTTAAAGTATGTTTTAGGTTTTTTTTTTAATTTTTGCTGTTGATTCCTAGAAAATTATTCAGGGACCAATTACAAAAGCAAATTCTTAAGACTAACATTATACTGATAATACCTACAGAGTTATTATCAACGTTTGTGAGAGCTTTTGTGCAATATTCTTCTTCTTCCTAGTTTTGAGCGCCTAATTAATTATGTTTCTTCTGATAATAGGGAGATATTATTTATTTAAAGCTGTGGTGGTCTTGGGGTTGAAGCAACGGCCTGTCATCTGATGGGCCCATGTTTGAACCCCGGCCTGTACCAATGAGTTTTTCTAAGCTTAAGTAAAGTGATTGTGATGTGATCACACTATGAGCTTTTAGAAAAGAGAGGTAGGGCGATTTGGGATTTCCCGTGGGTTCTCCCATTTAAATTGGAGCCGCCCGACTGGGGACTGTACCTCCACCTTACAGAAGACCGCAGTGAAATAACACTACTTGATGTAGTGTTGTGTTTCTGCGTTAAGTAAGGTTGCCAGTGTTCCACGATGATACGCTTGTAGTAATGCTGCTAGCACAGTGAATCCTCATCAACAACATGGTTGGCACCCCGTTAGTGATACCCCTGGTATTGCTAGTAGCTATAGGCTACGGTGACTGCTTACTATCAGGTGGGCTGTATGCTTGTGTGCCACCTCAGAGGTATCAAATAAAAAAAAAACTAGTTTTCAACCATAGTGGCGTTTTATTTGTTTTCCTTTCCACCATCGATATAATATAGCAAAGAATTATAAACAGTAGGTACACAATGCCCAAATCATTGCAACAAGAAGATAAAAATCTCGTTCCAATAATCCGGACCTTTGTACTACAAGCCGAAATATGCGCAGTCACGAAATACAAACGAATCGATCAGATTATACTTAGCTATCTTACAAACCCAAGGCAGGAGGCAGGAGCAACTATATTTATTTACTAATAACATTATCTGTTCTGTAACATGCCCGTATCAGTGAAATAAGAGTTAAATGAACAAATGAGTGTTGTTATCTCATTGTTGATAGCAAGCTTCGTGAACATTTGTCATAAATAAAAAGGATGTTGCTACATGTATGTACTGGAATTAAACTTTTTAACCGACTTGAAAGGAAATTTTACAATAAGATGATAATATTTGCAAAGATTTTTATTTTTAATGTCGATAAATTTTAATTCTGCAGTAAGTAAGATTGCCAGTGCTCCACGAGGATACTCTGGGCTAGTAGTAATGCTGCTAGCACAGTGAGTCCTCATCAACAACATGGTTGGCAACCGTTTAGTGATACCCCTGGTATTGCTAGCGGCTATAGGCTACGGTAACTGCTTACCATCAGGAGGGCCGTATGCTTTTGTACCACCTTAGTGGTATAAAAAAATCTGTACGTCGTTTTAAATAAAAAAAATATTATAATGACAATTTGTGTCATAATACTAACGTAATTTGTCAAAAAAATTACAAACGCTTATCTCATTAGTTATTGTATTTGTTGTATCCGTCCGTTTATTATGTATCTCTTGTATAACTTTATATCTTACAGAATCTCTTATTACGTGCTTACTGGTAACGAGTACACTCGCTATGCCAAGTGCTCGGTAAACTCGATCTAGAAAGGGCTTCTTCCTCCACTCAGTAGCGTTCTTATCTTTTTGTCAATATTTTAATTATGCAGCCGATTGTACTTTTCCACTCAGAACATTCATTAGGTATACATAATTCGAACGTCATTGTACAAGAATTAAAACCTGTTTTTGCGCGTGGACTCCCGGAAACTGTATATTTATCTGTGTATACAGGTATGTTCGTTCAACAAGTTTTGTGTTTGTTTCGACCAACCATTCTAAATAAGAAAAGCAAATTGCGAAACTTAGCAGTACCTACAATCTATTCATAGATAATTATCATCACGCTAAGTTCCTCACGGGAAAGCAAAGAGTATAGAGCGACATTTCAGTTTTACTCTTGACTTACAAACCTCATTTGCTTCTTTTACATTCATCCAACTTCCGAATACTCTTTACCTTTCCACCATTGAGCTATTTGATCTAGAAGGTTGGACCTTGAATGGACCTGTTGAATACCACGCGTATATTGCAAAATTTTTACTACTTACTATTTGGAGGCAATATCGACACTACAATAAAAGTGAAATTACTTGGCAAAGAAGACTGTGAATTAAGCTGTAGAGAATGCAGAAGTGATGCGCCTGACTTTAGGAATACAGGTCTTTGCTGGATCGGCATCTGTTGCATGAAGGGTGTGATGCTTACCATCCACAGAACAGCTTGATCAAGATCATTCGGTCAGTCGGAAAAAGTATGCTCTCTCAGCTAGACCCCCAATGTGCTATTTATTTAGTATCTTAATGGGGTCATTATAACCTTATTCTGACAGAATTGAAACTTTTGTATTCTGCTAATTTGATTTGTCATGGATATCATCATCATTTATTTAAGAGATAGGCTCTTGTCGGTGGAGCAATCGCCAAGGCGTTCTATCGTTAGCCATCTCTTTGACCTCTTGGTACGACATAGCGTTAGTCTTCATCTTTATCTGTTGCAGATAATTGATCCTTGGCCTTCCTCTACCACTTTCCATCAATCTTTCCATCTACGCTACCAATGATCAGATCAGACTTTCAGGGCCAGGAACCTCTTGCAATAAGAGGCCTAGTTGTACACACAAAATTACTTACATCTCGGAACTGCGCCACGCCAGCCTCTCCCAGTTCGTACATAGACACGTACGCAGCCTCTGGAGGTACGAACAGCTGGCAGAGGACCATCTCCTCGCTCCTGAACATTGAACCCATCGCTACTGCGTGCTGGAAGTAGAAAGACACGTATTCCTATGATTTTCTGTTTATATTGTTTCGTGAACTACTAGCACTTGCTTATAAAAATCTAAATCAAGAATCATTTATTCAGTTTGGGTCCTTTTAAGGCACTCATCGAAAGTCTTAATTACCACTGGTTTGGAAAGAAAGCCTCCTGAGAAGAATCGACAAGAAGAACAAGAATGTCATTAATCATGCCATGTCCCGGCTGACGGATATGCCGTAAGAGAAAAATAGGGTGGCAAATAATTTTGGCTGATGATAAGCGGTTACTGTTTGTGGACATTACTACACAATATTAAGGAGATTACAAAAGGCTACTACATCCAGGCGGGCCGTACGCTTGTTTGCCCCCATTGAGTAAATATTTATCAATATACAGATTGTGAATCTGTTAGTTAGGGCGTACCCAGTTGACAATAAACAAGAACGTAGACAAGAGAAGGAAATAACCGAATTGATATACTTTGATTATAAAATCATTAACTTTCAGATTGTCAATACGTTTTGTGACTATGTTTATTCAACAAGGAAGTATTATTACTGCTTAAAAAATATTGACGTGATATTTGAATGCCATTTGGAGTTTGTGCACGAAAAAATCAATAAGATTCCGTTTCTAATCGTGCTCTTTCAGGTTGAAACATATCGTGGGCGAATTTATTGGGACGTTAATCGGAAGGGAAGTGCGCACTCTACATACACAAGCCATAGATATATGGTTCTCATTATTGTGAAGGATTTGGTGACTTAAACATTGATATTTTTATCCTTGAAGGCCATACAATAAGTTGCAACTCTCGACAGCATTTTACTAATATAAAAGTTGTAAAAATCAGGTTGTAATAACCAACCACATCTGGTTGGATCTAGTGCCGAACCCAACAATGTTAAGAATAAAGACGATGAGGATCAAGGACATGGACAAGGACTACCAAATTACAACCATATCTTAACAGAGTATAAAATGAAGTCGCTTCCGCCGTTTGTTCGCTTAGATCTTTTAAACTACTCGACAGATTTTAATGCAGTTTTCAGAAATAGATAAAGCGATTCAAGATTAATTTTAATCTATATTCTTGTTGTGTAAGCTCAGTCGAAGCCAGTTCGGGTTGCTAGTAAAAGATAAGATCAACATTCATAATCTAATCGTATTTGATTATTTTTCATGGGCCTAGCTAAAATTATGCATCTCATCTAATTTGTTCACTCATATGTTCATAGTTATACTTCAAACTGTACGAAGAAATAATAGCTAGGTTAAGGAGCGCATATTTGAAGGGATTGGACAATGGAAAAGAAACAAAAGAGGTGTGCAGGTCAAGAGTGAAATAGCGCTCTTTACTCTCTGCCTACTGCGAAACTAACTATGCATGATAAAAAAGGATTACTCAATAATAGTAAAATACAAAGGAAGCTGTAATGTTTTATACTACAATGATGGCGACATCCCCAAGTATTTATAACTGATATTAGCGGCCCGCCCCGGCCGCACGGGTAGACATTGATATCAAATATTTTGCCTACCCGTGCAAAGCCGGGGCGGGCCGCTAGTATAATATATAGCTTATGTTACTCAGTGATGATGTAGCTTTCTAATGAAAAAAGAATTATTAAAATCGGTACTTTTTGAGTTTATTCGTTACATACAAAAATACAAATCTTTCCTCTTTATAATATTTAACTGATAACTGATATTAACAGCTATTTTGCACTACCGTGAGCACTTGAGACATAATGGAAAGTCCACAGTGTAAGCATGCAAGATGTGATTCAGCTGATATATCCCAAGTATCTATTGTATTGGTTACAATATTTACTAAGTCATAATTATTCTGTATTTACTTTGAGTTGAGTTTGGAATAGGAAAACAATATGGGTATGTTGATATTTAAGTGCTTGGTAAATTTTAATCGTGATTGACATATTTATGGCGTGGCAGGGGACGACCAAGGATAAGTTACATCAAGCAAGTTAGGGATAAGATAGCCGTCACGTCGTATAGGGAGGTCAAAGTAGTAGCACTGGACAGGCAGAAGTGGAGGGAAATACATCGGCTGTACCGACAAGAGTAAAACTCTTAAATAGAAGAGAGATACATATTTATTTGCCGCCACATGATCTAGGGTGGCCCTAGATTAACTTTGACATAAACTTGCATATGCTAGTGTGTATTTGTGTAAATTTATGTAAATTAATTCAGTCTTGTCATTGAGCATCGAACAATTTAAGAAAACTCCAAGTTCCATGTGTTTTGTATTTGTTGTATTAAATAGACTCATATATAATTTCAATATTATTAATTCCAGTCAATAAATAAAAGACTCAACGATGTCTATCAACGTAAAGGTCCACTGGCTTTGGTAACTGCTTACCATCAGGTGGTTTGTTTAGATTTTGTTTGCTACTTGATAGACTAACAAAAGTAATTAAAACATTTATGGGTATAAAATTAATGATTATGTATGCTTTATTAGCTCAAAAGGGCTTAAACTGAATAAATTATTTTTCTTTTCATTTTGATTAAGAACCTATATCACATTTATTTCAACAAAAAAAAGTTGAAGTAAACCGAATTTTCGGATAGTTCTCTACAAATTGAGATTCACTACGATAAAATTGCATTTCATACACTCGTAAGTCGTATTCTAAACGGTAACAGTAACATGAGTACAGAGCGGTGGGTATCAACTAGTTTATTAGCTAGACTAGACCACGTCCCACACACTTGGCTGTGATGTGACATCCTCCAGACATAATGTAGGAATTCAACGCCGGCCTTGCGACAATAGTTTGGTGCAATTTGCCATTCTTTGATCGAACATTCAACTTTATCAGACGGATCACGTGATTTGTAATAGTTTGACTCTATTATTATGTTGCCTTATTGGATACACATTTTTATTATGAATTTAAATCTCTTTAAACATAAGTTATTTTAATTTATGGGTTCATTAACCTTGGTCTTTTTTCAAGTGTAATTTGGGTTGACTTCATGAAAATTTGTTACGAACATGATAATTTGACTAAATATTAGTAGAATTTTATCTTCATAGTTTGGTTGTCTATTCGAGATATATCCGTTACATACAATAAGCAAGCTGTACCTAATAACAAATGTTATTTTAAAACGTATGTGCTACTGTTTCTTGGTAGAAGCGTCGACGGTCATCACTAAAGATAAACCGTATCTTCGCTCGGACTAATAATTGACTTCGTTAACTCCAAAGGCAAGAGCCATAAACGTTAATTTATCTCGTCGACATTCTGATGCGATTATATTCGCGATGTCTAAGTGGTACAATTTTAATTCTGCCAATGCGACGCCCGGCCGCGTGTGGCTCGCCCAGGCAGATTGCATCGGCGCGACGCTAGCCATTGTATTTATACTTCTGGACACTTTCCAAATAGTACTCCCGAATTTTATCAAATATTTCCCAATGCCCATTGATGCCACCTTCGATATAATTCTCGCTGTTCCAGCAACGGCGGGTATTTTTATTCCGACTTGTAAACACTTGGCCGCGCTATCGATTGTTATTGACACAATGCTCTAGTTTGGAGTTTATATAATAATTGTAAGATCATCACAATTATTAGGAGCACGGAGATTGTCTTCCAGAACATTTATTGGCTAGCGTGCTATCAATTAGAGTGTCCGCTATTAATTATTCGTACACAGAACATTGTCACAAAACTTTCAATAGATTTGAATAAGTAATTAAATTTGTACTTACGGAGCTACAACACAATGATTGGATATAACAAGCACATTCAAGTCCACAGTGAGTTTGTTCGTGTTATTAGAATCGTGGTTGAGTGGACAAGGGGCGTGAGGCACGAACACTTCGTACGCCGGCTTCGCGGGTACTGCAGGACTGTGGACTAATCGTGCCATAGCTATGATGCCAACTGCTACAACTAAATTAATATCAATATAGGTACATGTCCAATGATCTCATAAAACTAAATTTTAAGTACAATTTAACAAGTCATGAGAAAAGTATGGCTAGTTTTTGTTGTCATGTGTGTAATACTCAAGAACTTTTAATTAAGGGGTTATTTTTTATATATGTATTGTTTTACTTAGTTCATTCTTGGTTAGTTCTTCATTAGTGCCTGCGGCATTAAGTCCGCCTTTGCAAATTGTAATTGCATGAAGTTTAATAAAGAAAAAAAAAAGTGCAAGTATTTCTTTTAAAGGTACCTACTATTATTTTATTTGTCTTGTGACGAATTGTCATGAGACAATTATGCTGTCAGAAACTGGTATATGTAGTTCAAGACAAATTCTTCCTCAATCAACATGAAAGCTTATGAAAACACACTTTGAATATGCTTATATTTAGCATTGGAAATAACCTGTTACCGAAAGAAAAAGAAGGCAGAAATCATGAAAGCTTAGCTTTTGTTGTTATTAACCCCCGACAAAAACGATTGGTGTTATAAGTTTGTAGTGTATATCTGTGTGTCTGTCTGTGTCATTGTTGCTCCTAAACGGATAAAACGATTTAGATTTAGTTTTTTTGTTTGTAAGGTGACTTAGAGTCAGCAACGCGCGAGTGATACCCATGGTGTTGCAAGCGTCCATAGGCTACGGTGACCGCTTACTAACAGGAGGGCCGTATGCTTGTTGGCCACGTTAGTGGTATAAAAAAAGGACTAGCTCGAGTGTTCTTAGCTATATTTAAATAAAATCTGACCAGCCGTTTGGAGACCAGCACTCTCAACTTCTCACAAACTTACAGCAAATATATCGTACTTGTAGTCATTGCAAAGTTCTCAATAAATACAATGACATGGTGGCCTGGACCTGATACTGCAGCATCATCTGGAATCTACAAGACACCCAACTCCTCACTAACTTACACTAGTGTTTAGGCTCATTGTAATGGTGTCAATGAAGAGGCTATACTTAGATAGATGGTGATGGGTCCGGTTATGGAGTAGGAAATAGCGGTGGTTAACTTTTAATTTTTACTTCTTTAGTTGCTCTAAACCAGGGCTGTCCAAACTAGATACCTTCGCGGGCTAATAAAATTTACTACAAAAGCTGGAGGGCCACAAAAAAAAATATTTTCAGTTTTTAAGTAAAAATAATACAGAGTAACAATTTCTTTATACATTCCCCGAATAATAGCTATAGATTCACTTTTATTTATTTATTTTGGATCTCCAACAAAGAATACATGCATTTTAAATATCATGCGAATGGTATGTTACAAGAATAAAAATAAAATGTCCTAAACTATTTTCTGATATATATATATTTTGGTCCGCGGGCCGTTGTTTGGACAGCCCTGCTCTAAACAACTGTCAAAACTTATAAAGGAAGTGCGTAATTAAACTAATATAATTAAGATAACATTTCAAGAGTAGATACTAATGAAAGCATCACACTTAAGTGATTTAGTTGTGAGGCCAAAGGTCTCGGCCATATCATTATTTGCTTCCTTAAGTAATGATATTATCCTACGTAATATTATATTATTATGTTTGTATCGTTGGTTGACTTTAAATTCAAATGTGTAATTGACCTTGTCAAAGGGAATGGTAGTGCGATTATTATTACGTTGAAGGGCGGTCACTGGCTCTTGTAATAAATTCCAAATTGCCTTAAAATAACAGAGAAATATTTTACCTACGTATATATCCAGTACTTGGAAGAAGATATAGTGACCAAAAGGAACGGGTTATAGGGTCGGCAACGCGCGAGTGATACCCCTGGTGTTGCAAGCGTCCATAGGCTACGGTAACCGCTTACCATCAGGTGGGCCGTATGCTTGTTTGCTACCTTAGTGGTATAAAAAAAAATATGGAAATTTAAGAAACGCTAATAAAGGGTTGTAAAATTATTTTTATGAAGGACATGTTGAGTCGGGGGGCTTTCGGGAAGCTCACATTATAGATCAATGGCAAGTTCAAAACATGAAAGTATGTTTTCGAAACAGGGATCAAGTGCGAAATTCATAGATGCCTTGTTGGGTTCTAAAAATGTTAATATCATAAAGATGTATGAGAACTTGCCATTGATCTATAATGTGAGCTTTCCCGAAAGCCCTGCGACTCAACATGTTCTTCATAAAAATAATTTAACAACACTTTATTAGCGTTTCTTAAATTTCCTTTTGGCCACTCTGTTCTCAGTTAAGAATCTCAGTTCTCTATCCTTGTTCATATTACAAAACACAAACATAATAATATAGATAACAAAGTACTATCATATTTAAAAACACTTGTCATGGTCCAGGGCACATATTTTCTGCATTTGCGGTTGAAACTCTGGGTCCCTGGGGCCCGGAAGCTCTTCAGCTTTTCAAGGAGGTCTCACGTCGGCTGGATGAGGCCTCCCGTGACAGGCGTGCTGGAACGTATCTCGCTCAGAGAATCAGCATTGCTATCCAGCGTGGCAATGCTGCCAGCATTCTTGACACGCTACCGTATGATTCCGGTTTGGGTCAGATATTTTATCTATAAGTAGGTAGGTAAAGGAAAGGAAGGAAAAAAAGGTAGTTTTTGTAAATAGTTTAATCTGTTTTGTGTCAATAAAAAACACTTTAAATTTTCATTCCTGATTTCCATTCATTCCCTAGCGCTTCTTTTGAGCGTATCTATCATCGGTAACAATAAAAATGCATGCATCCCATAAGGAAGTTCCGTAAACCACATTGAGACGAATAAAATTGCTGTTGGTAGGTACTCTATTTTAGTTTATTTTATTTGTACTCTTCTTAATACACGTTCTGTTTTAACACGAACAAACTGATACTAATTAATAATTAATATGAAAGTTATCTACTATATTAAATAAGTCCGGTTTTCCTTCCTGACGCTATAACTCCAGAACGCACGAACCGATTTCCACGGTTTTGCATTCGTTGGAAAGGTCTCGGGCTCCGTAAGGTTTATAGCAAAGAAAATTCAGGAAAAATTCAGGACAAACCAACATATCAACAAAATATTTGAAATGTCTACCCGTGCGAAGCCGGGGCGGGCCGCTAGTTTAAAATAAGAATACAACTGAAACTAAGTAATGAGCTTGGTTTAAAAATAAAAAAATACGCAATGCAGTAAATAAATACCCTGGAGTTTCATCTTTTTAACTTCACATAATGTGTCTAATGTAATTGAATCTTTCAACCTAATTTTTATCGACTTCTAGAAGTCTGATTGTTTTGAAATTTTGCACACATCGTACTAAGAACCGATGACAAATAATAATTTCATAACCTTTCTGGTAACATGATTTTAGCTTGCTATACCCACGGTACCCTCCCAACCACGCTTAGCTGTGAGAAAGAAAAAGTTACTTCAAATAGAATATTCTTACATTAACATTATATTCTTACATTGGTAACATTAAAATCCTCTAATATATTTCAGGCCAAAAAGCTATACAGCTTAAACAAGCACAAAACACGCTTAAAATTTATCCTGATGATCCCTGTCAGGACAAAGTTACGAAATGATTGTAATGCAAAAT
Source organism: Falcaria lacertinaria (assembly GCA_951449985.1). Lineage (NCBI taxonomy): Eukaryota > Metazoa > Arthropoda > Insecta > Lepidoptera > Drepanidae > Falcaria > Falcaria lacertinaria. The sequence goes on from OX602117.1 coordinate 9,180,983, forward strand.
TGTGAACTTCGGTAATTGAAATATTCCTTTACATTTATAACATGTACATTAAAGCCATAAAAACCTTCATACATACATATCATCACGCCAAGACCCTCACGGGGTAGGCAGAGAGTTTACCATGTTCCAACATACGCGTGTTAAAAACAATTCAGAAATAGGTACAAGAGACAGTACTTTACTTTTGTTTATAATTAGCCGTTACGTAGCGTACATTTTTGGGTTCCGTACCTGAAGGGTAACCAGCGGAAATTACTACGACTTCGCCGTCCGTCCGTCTGTCTGTCAGCGGGCTGTATCCCATGATCCGTAGTAAGTAGACAATTGAAATTTTTACAGAATATGTATTGCTATATTTTCTAAAAAAACGAGCGATTTTTTCCCATAACAAACAGTAGGGAACCCTCGGTGTGCGAGTCCAAATCGCACTTGGCCAATTTTTAATGATTGGGTTACCTAACAATGTTTTTATATGCAGTTTTATTTCGTCTTTATTTCTTCGGCCGTGTAACGGCAATCCTACGAGCGGACCCTAACTTTTCACGGTTTTTTCTTTTTTTTACCACTAAGGTGGCAAACAAGCATACGACCCGCCTGATGGTAAGCGGTTACCACAGCCTATGGACGCTTGCAACACCAAGGGCGCTCGCGCGTTACCGACCCTAAGACCTGTATTTGAAACGCTACCGTGCTTTAATAAAACTGAAAGCCCGTGCCCAGTATTATAGTTTGTTGCTATAAATAGTATAACCTTCATGGGGTTACCTTACAAATTTATGTAATAGATAGACCTATTAGACCTTACACATGACTTCAGGTAAAACAACCTATTAAACTGTGTAGTAGACAGATATTGTGATAAGCATTTTGCGTTTACCTTGCGTCTGGGTGTTTGGTATGTACTATAACTCATTGTTTACATTAGGAATACATTATACTCAAAAAACAAACCACTATGTACACTGCAAACCGACTACCATGCGTTTAATACACAAGACACGACGAGACCGCTGGTCTAGTGGTTATTATACCTGACTGCTACGCTAGAGGTCGCGGGTTCGATTCCCGCCAGGGCAAAACATTTATGTGACAAATATGTTTGCCTTGCGTTTGGGTGTTTGGTATGTATTATAAGTATGTATTTACAAAAAAAAAAGTATATAAGTATTATATCAACTACTGGTTCCCATAGTACAAGCTTTGCTTAGTTTGTGGCCAGGTGGCGCTGTATGATAATGTCTAACCATTATTATTATTATATTATTATTATTAATACTGAATGTGAACCTGACTACAGACCATAGATTTCCAGATCCATAATAGGTCCGGAACCCTCGGTATGCGAGTCCAACTCGCACTTGGCTAAATTTGTTTCTCTTTAATCTGAAAAAAGTATGTACGCTACGTGCCATATAGGTTAACGATTGTTTTTATACCAATAAAGTGGCAAACAAGCATACAGCCCGCCTGATGGTATGCGGTCACCGTAGCCTATGGACGCTTGCAACACCAGGGGTACCACTCGTGCGTTGCCGACCCTTCAGAAATCTCTTCACACCTTTCATGAAGAACCCCATGCTGTACTTCTTTGGGAAAACCTCGGCGGGGAGTACATTCCACATTAAGAAAATCAATCGTCGAATAGTGCAATAGCTAGTTAATGCTAAGCAATATAAACCGTGATACAACCTCTTAATTGCTGTGCCATGCAGGGTGTGTTTTAGTTATAAGTACCACTTTTAATTGTATTGTATTTATATTATATTATACTGTAACACATGTGCAATTTAATGAATAAATAAATAGATTGTGGTCGGATTACGATCACTAGGCGACCTCTAGTTTGGTATAAACTACGTCTACTGAACTCGATGACGTGACACGACTCACGGCAGGTAAGGTACGTAGCATGTATGTACCTAACGTATAAGTGACGCGGTAGCCGCACGACCTTTCAACCCTCCGCGTTCAGCAGTCATGTTCCATAAACGACTCGCATGTCACGCCCACGACAAATGTCGCGCGACGCACGAGGTAGCTTCTTCTATGCGGAATATAGACAAACTGAATAGTCTTCTTCTTCTTCTTCTTACTAAGTATGGCAATCAATCCCTTCAGGGACTATTTTTGCCAGTGTCGAGTGTTAGAGAATTTTCATGTTGCAAAATTTCTCGTGTTTGTCGCATTAAAATGCCTAGTGTCATGCATTCTAACGCCCAATGGAGTTTCTGGAGACAACCCACGGCAGTAGCAGATCGTAACACGCCTTTAGATTAGAAGTAACCTATTGACCAAAATGATAAATCACTTAACCCAAAAGTCGTATTATGGCATTATTTCCAATGCTCCTATAAATCAGTCACTAAATGAAACTTTACTGCACATATCGACACCAAAAATACACATTAAAGATCTCTATAACACAATTTACGACACACTGGAAAAAAATCTCAACCGCTCCGCCTGATTCCCGCCAAAAACAACTGAATTGTCATTATATCTGTTTGTGTACGTTTAACAATAGACTATCGCCTATAATACAAAACAGTTAGAAATGAACCTTGGGGGGTGATTTAATGTAACTACGTCACACTACTAGTGCGTACATAGACCAGTTTAATTTGAACTCTTGTCTTTCACGAGTCTGTACTTGAAATTCATGTTTGAAAAAGTGTTAGGCAGGTCTTGCTAAGTTGGTCTCTATGTGAGTCGGACCAAGCCAAGAATTAAAGGGACTTATTTAAATGGATATCATAATAACATTTAAAAATCTCACCTCGCTTTATGCGAAGAAAGTAGCAGTCGCAAGGCTGGTAGTAAACATAGAGTTGGTAGCCCAAGAATAAAAAGAATTAAGTAACCAATATTACCTAAACTATTAATTCATATTACCCAAATATTACCTAAACACTCATGTACTTGTTGCCCAGATATAGATATTTACATTATTATTATTTTATTATTTGTCAATTAATTATTTGTAATTTTTGTCTTAAGTATTTTGGTTTTCTTTTAGTGTGTATTTATGTGTAATCCTATATTAGCACTAGGCCGGTGGGTGCACTAGACTAAAAGATTTTGAACGAATGTGATACTCAGTAGTTTATTATAGTTATTTATACAAAATACTTATACCTACCAACATACACCATTAATGTCTGATTCGGACTCAAACATCAAATGGTAACACTGATGAATTTATCTCTTCCAGTAGTGGTAATTAAAGTTTTTCTAGTATCCCTACCTTGTGTGATACTCTTGTATCTCAATTCTCTGATGTCTCTCTCAACTTTAATGTGGTTCACATCAATGCTCAGAGCATTCCGGCACACTTCCCTGATATGCTGGAGGCCTTCGACTGTAAGAACATTCATGCCATCCTTGTCTCCGAATCATGGCTTAAACCCTGCCTGCCTTCTACCTTATACTACATACCTGTCTTCAAGTTGATCAGAAATGATCGTACCAGTGGTTGTGGTGGTGGTGTTGCTATATACTTACGTGACAATCTCCCTTTCTCTATTGTATGTACGTCTGCGCAACCTCCACCCTCGAATGCTGGCGAACATCTTTTCGTTGAAGTAGAGTTGCATCATTCGAAGCTTCTACTAGACGTTTATCATTTTCCTTCACTACGAATTGATTTTTTCCCCTCTATTGATACTCTTCTTAAAAATGTATCACCCTTACAGCCACATGATAGTTATGGGTGACTTTAATACTTGTCTCATTAGAAACGATTCTCGATCGTCCAAACTACAATACGTTGTTGAGGCCAATAATTTCTGCCTCCTACCGTTAAATGCCGCCCATAACGACTGTTGCGACTGCAGGATCTCTACGTAGGCTACGTAATTTTCTCCCTACTACCACCAAAATTGCGCTTGCTCGGTCCCTTCTTCTACCAATCCTCGACTATGCGGACGCCAGCTATCTAGATCTCACGCAGGACAAACTTGACAAACTTGAGCGTCTTCAAAACTTCTGCATAAGATTCATATTTGGACTTCACAAATATGATCACGTATCCGAATTTCGCAAACAACTGAAGTGGCTTCCTATACAACTTCCCCGTAATGTTCATATTCTTTCCTTACTCTACAATATCTTGTATAATCTGACTTCCCCTCACTACCTTAAGGAAAGATTTCAATTTCTTCAGGATTCACATTCGAGGCCCTTGAGAACATCTGAGAATCTGAAACTTTGTATGCCTGTGCACCCCACAGAATTCTTTACCAAGTCTTTTACGGTACAAGCAACTCGTTTGTGGAATGCTCTGCCTGTTTCTGTCAAACGAGCCCAGTCTCTTAATTCCTTTCAAAACTTGGTAAAAAATCACTATCTCTCTTTATAACCTTTCCTTACTACTGTTTTTTTCTTTTTCGTCTTTAATTTATATTAGACCAACCCATTCCTTTGCCCTGTTTACATCACCAAACTGTTTACACTCTCACAATCTACTTATTTAACTATTAAATATTTTCCTTCTAATGTTCTTTTTTTTATCTACTGAGTACTTATTTAATTACTGACAATGATGACCCGGTACACTGCCAGCCACTGTTCTAATCCGAATCTACTTTAGTCCATTCATCGGTTGTCTGGAAGAGATCGCTCTTATGCAATAAGACCGCCAATTGTACTTTAGAATTTAACCATTTACCTAATCACATATTGTATCCTTTTATTGTGCAATAAAGTGTACCTATCTATCTATCTAACTTCGTTATTTTTTCAATCTAAGTAAGACCGTTAAATGATATTCAGGACTTACCAATAAGTTAATGGCAGAGACCATAAAACTGAACTACCTTTGGGACTTTATGATTAAGATCATCAATATCAGAGTAGATAATATACTACGTACAATCAATATTGATAGAGCATCTACATTAACTTTAATATTTTGAAATCATGTTTTTTACAGCAGTTTATAAAATTTACAATTAGCGCCATCTGTACGTTTTAAGTGGCATTAAAATACTTGAATCCTTGGTCTGCTTCTTTTTACCACAATATAATTGTCTACTCTGAGGCGTTGCAATTCTTGCATGTAGACTAGAGTAGATAATTTAAACTGCTTGTACGTCGTATTACTATGAGATACTGCGTACAAATGCAGATAAGTATACTTTTGATAGTTTCGTAACATCGTATCTAGATGGCACTAATAACTTAAATGATAGATTTTCTATCCAAACAAATTCTATACTATATTTCATACTAATATTACAAATACGAAAGTAACTCTGTTTGTTTGTTTGGATCGTAATACAATTTGACATTATATCCTCGGAAAGGACAAAGGTCTTTTGTCTTTAAACAAATGCAGACGAAGTCGCGGGTAACAGCTGGTTCAGTATATTATCTACTCTGAGCTATTGTTATACAAGTAATTCTACATCTACTTCTCTAAACCCGTAAGAACTATTATACAATATGATAATGATCTTTTTTGAATTTGATGGATATAAAAAAATGGCCAAGTGCGAGTTGGACTCGCACACCGAGGGTACTGTTTGTAAAGTTTTTTTTTTAATATAGCAATGCACACCCTATGAGCATTTCAAGCGTCTACTTGTCACCATTATGAAGTTAGCGCAAAAAAACGAACAAAAACACGTTTTTAGTAGGGGAGCCCTCTTTATTGTATTTTATTTTTCAATTTTATTATTTTTAGATAAAGCAGCAACAGAAATACACATTCTGTGAAATTTTCAACTGTCTACGTATTACGGATCATGAGATACAGTCCGCTGACAGACAGACGGACGGACTGAGGAAGGACGGACAGCGAAGTCTTAGTAATAGGGTTCCGTTGGTTACCCTTCCGATACCCTAGAACCCTAAAAACAGTGCACAAGCGTGTGGGGTCTTTTTTTGTTGGGACTTAAAAAATATTAAGGTTTGAACACATTGTTTGAACAGGACTTTTATAATAGGTAAAGTGTATGAACTGGATGTTGTTAAGATAAGTGCATATCTTAACAACATAAATTCTTATTATGTTTTAAAGAGTTTTTAACTTTAACATAAACATTTTACACTAAAATAGTTTACACTAAATAAAATGTATATTGTGATATACCAGGTATTAATTGTTAAAAATGTTATGAGTACACGTAGATAAATAAAAAATGCTAAAATTTGTTTCAAGGTATTTTGTCTGTCGATATGTTTTACCCTTGGGCATAAGAATTTGGGATAAGGATCGACCCTTACAGGGTTTATTCTTATCTTTGTAACAAGTCCCTTGAGGTAAACACCATTGAACCGAACCGAGGAGTCATTTGTACGCGGTTTTTGCTTTTTACGGTACTGATTTTGTACGTTAAGATAAATTATGGCATGCAGCTTTTTTTCTATAATTATTTATATTTGCTCGGCTTGGGATCAAACTTAGATCCTTATGGTTTCAACTTTCAAGCTAAGTGTAATAACCACGATGCTACTGATAGATTTTTTTTATCTAATATATAAAATTCTCGTGTCACAGTTTTCGTTGCCATACTCCTCCGAAACGGCTTGACCGATTTTGATGAAATTTTTTGTGCTTATCCGGTATCTATGAGAATCGGCCAACATCAATTTTTCATCCCCATAAATGCAAAAAAAAATTGTCCACACGAGCGAAGCCGGGGCGGGCAGCTAGTTCACTATAATAAAAAAAGTTTTTTTTATAGTAAGTTAGCGGACAAAGTCACTGCGAAAATGTATAAACGCGAGACCCTTAAGAAAACAGGGAAACACATTTACAGAAAATGGAGCGATTTGTGGGGATGAGAAACAGGCGGTTGATTTCATTACTATAGGCTTGTGAGACACCACATTGGAAGCAATATTGAAAAGAACCTATACAAAGATATTCTTACTCAACGTACCTATTTTGATATTAGAATTGTTCGGCGGATTACTGATTCTGAATGGTTCCATGTATTTTATGACATAATTAACTGAATGATTAATTGCTTTTCTAGGTATATACTTACGTACTAAATTTACCTTAGTAGTAGCCAAAAAAATCCATATTAATTTAATTAATCTTATCATTAGTGAAAAATCAATTATTAACAGCAACAAATTATGTATCAGGTACCTATATTGTAACCTGACTAAGCACAGTTACCGTATCATACGGAATTACGAAAGCTTTATACATTGCGTCATGCCGACTGATCAACAACAAGACGTGGGGTGAATAAGATCTTCCGAGGGTTTTCCTTTAAAATTGGAGCCGCCCAGCTGGGGACTGTGCCTGCACCTTACCAAAGATCGCAGTCAAATAACACTACATTGAAGTAGTGTTGTGTTTCTGCAGTAAGTAAGTAAGCCGGTGCTCCACGAGGATACGCTGCGCTTGTAGTAATGCTGCTAGCACAGTGAGTCCTCATCAACAACAGGGTTGGCAACTCGTAAGTGATACCCCTGGTGTAGCGACTATAGGCTACGGTGATAGCTTACCATCAGGTGGGCCGTATGCTTGTTAATATCGTGTTTAAATGGTCGCGATGATACGCTATCGCCTCTTGAAGGGGAGCGATGTTTCGCTCGCCTCGCTTCCACTGCAACATAAGCACAAGGGCAAACATCTGCCTCATCCCAGTTTGCTGGGCGGGCCGCCGCAGTCGCGTTGTATCCTCCTGCGTGACACCACCGCATCACCGCCATGGGCTCGCGCAATTAAACAATGGAATACACGTCACAGATAGGTATTACATGCAATTACTACTTGATTGTTAGTAAGCTAGCGACGCTGCTCAGTTTTTTCGCGCTGTTTTTATCCAAGTTTGTTTATTAGAAGGGAAACGTACGCACGCGTTTTCTAGTCGCTCTGTTTACGCGACAATCTGTTTTATCGACTATCTTTCTCGCCGGTTTTCGCGTAAGTTTTCGTTGTATAGTGTTTATCTTATGTTTCGTTGGACTGTTTCTGTTTTTAATGTCTTTTTGATTTGATTCTTAATTTGCCGTAGAGATCAAACATGATCTTCTTCAATGATGATGATCCTTCTGATGTTCTTCAAGTATGTTTTTTTAAATGATTATTGAGTATTAGTAAATTTCTCGAATATGCGTTCCTTAAAATTTTGTCTTTTTATTGCGATATCAGTATTTTACTCTTATTTCATTCTATTTATTGATTGCTTAAATATCGAATATAGAAACTAATTTAAGGAGAACAGTTTAAAAATACAACAGTATTTTTTTAATATAATGTACTAAGTAAAAATGCATAGGAAACATGTTTAGTTTTACATTAGCTCATGACTGTCTATAGTAGAGTGTTAGGGTCGGCAACGCGCGAGTGATACCCCTGGTGTTGCAAGCGTCCATAAGCTACGGTGACCTCTTACCATCAGGCGGGCCGTGTGCTTGTTTGCCACCTTAGTGGTATAAAAAAAAAGTACTATGATTTCACAGTTAAGTTGTTGTGTTATTCATCAGTTTCTGTAACATGAAGTGACTTTTATTTGACGACTAGTGTTTTAATATACATTTCAAACAGCGTTTACGTACAATTTCCATAGTTATGAATATTAAAGAACAAAAGTATCGTTTACCAGATAAGATGTAGGTAATAATAATAATAAGATAAAAAATTTGGTGTGGCACTCGGAGACTGCCGCGGTAAAGCTATTGCATAGCATTTTTTATCAACTTATGCAATTATAATTATTTATTTATTTTATTAATGCAGTATTTTTTATATACCTATATACTTTCTCACAAACAGCTGATTACGGTAGTTTTCCAATACAACCAATGCCACCTAAAGGCGGGTTGCTGAACTAAAGAGACAAGCGTGATATTTCAAAAAGTCATTAAAAGTTCTGGTATTTATCGATAGATGGCGGAGTGGGGGGTGTTAGGTTTTTTTCGTTACGGAATTTCTGGATTCGGTCCCCACGCTCAAGGCCCGCGATAAAATCTATGCAATAGCTTAATAATAATAGTTTATTTCCAAACAAAACACTAAAATAACAAGGAGTGCCTTATAAGTAGGTACTTATATATAAACTAATATACTGAAATGAGCAGTGCTTATATACGTGCAACCCTGTATAAGGTAAAGTAGCGCTCTTCCCTTAATAAAAATTACACATTAAACATATATCATATAAATATAGTTAAGAAATTTGTTTTATTGAGGAATGAACAGACAGACAAACGAACATTCCTAGTATTAGCATAAATTCTACAATATGCAGTTATTACAATTATTAAAATGTACAACAAGAATTATAATCTATGGCTTACACAAAATATTATCAGCCACTATAACTGTCATTTAGAAAAAAAAAGCGTTACGTTTCAATTTAGAATGGACTTCCTTTATCTCTTTGTTACTATCCAAGCCCTATTGCGGAACCCTTTGTGCGGGTCACGTAGGGATGCAACAATAGCCAAGATTATGTACGAGGGGACGACTATCACCCCCCGTTACTGTGATAATAGTGGAACAGATTTATTGGCTAGTGAGACCGGGATGGCGTTATGCAATAGCTGGCTTACGTATATTACCTTGATTAAACCTTCCGTATCGAATTAGTTAAAAGATAATCTTTTATATTAATAAGGGATCCATGCAATGATGTGTCGTTCGCGCCAATGACTTTATTTCTTATGAACGTATTCCTCCGAAGATATCACCGATTTGTTAGTTCCATTTTCAAAAAAATATTAATATTATTTTTTATAAAACAGTAATAAGTCGAGTCTTTATTCATAATTGTTCTTTATATGAAAAAATATTTTCGTTTTTGTAAGTAACAGACGAAAATGAAAAAAGTAAAACCTTTTTCCCCTAGAACAATATATTTTATTTTTTCCCCGCTCTGGAACGTTACAATGACGATCTTTTTAGCATGAGGAGTGAAAACACTATTCGAACTATTAAAAGTAATTTAATACCATTTTCAGTATAACATAACGTCACGCCGGCCTTTTCGGGGTTAACATAAACACCAATCAATAATAACACTAATGCTAAAAACCTTGCCAATTATTCCAGCGCGGATAAGAACTACCCGAAAAGCTCTTTTGTACATAATGGATGGGGACTTCCCTAGGGACTTGCCCGTTATAGTATGATGGATGCGTCGCGCTTAAACCCGTGGTACCCTTTGATATTTTCTCTATATTTGTTGTTTATGACCGCTGTGTTTCTTACTGGATTCTCAGATCAAAACTTTGAACGTTTTTTGTTTATGGTAGCTGTGTTTTTACTGGATTCTCAGTTCAAAACGACATTTGGAATCCGGCAAAGGAACAAAAGTTAAAGTACGTCCGAGTTGTGTAAATAGATTTTCTGGGGAAAGTATGGTGATACTTTCCCCAGACTATCCCTTTCAAAAGACTGAAGCCAAATACCACCCAATAGACTTTCATGTCATAAGGCTTGAAACAAGAACTTCAGGCGTGTCAAATATTGATTGCCTATTTTTTTAGTACCTAGTAGCGACTGGCGTAATAGAGTAGCTTTAATGTTATCAATCAAGAGTTTGCCCAAGCGAAGCGTGGTCTGGTGCAGCTGGTCTGTAAGACGGGCCAATACTGGCACCATCAGAAGACAATTGAAGAAGACAATCACAGAGCTCTGGTGAACTAATTGAGCTAACACAAACAGCTAGGCCCGCTAGACCTTGAACGGTAGACTGGAATGGGCAGAGCACATTTGCGATTCAATGAGGCAGGCCAGTTAGTTGGTAAATCACTACCATTCATGATTGCAACCAGTCACCTAGCTGACAGGTTAGGTTGAAGTCATTTGGAATGTCTAGTCCACGGATTAAGTGATATCGACTCTTAAGTGCTCTGTGGTTTAAGACAATTTTATTCAATTGTGTTTGTATTTTGACACGATCGTAGATAAACATGTAAAGCGTTATGGTTTTGGAAAACGTAAGCCTATTTATATTATATATATTTATAGTTATATTATACCACTAAGGTGGCACAAGGAGACGGCCCGCCTGATGGTAAGCGGTTACCGTAGCATATGGACGCTTGTAACACCGGGGGTATAATTCGCGCGTTGCCGACCCTAAATTAAATCCTGACTTATGATGTGTGAACTTTCGTAGTACGCTACGCCCGTTGCAGCTTAGTAGCTTTAATTTAGGCCTAAAGGATTTACAACCAAACCAAGTCGCAAGAATAACACGTTGATCATGGTAAGCGGTATCCTTACTTATCTCAGTACTATTCAAACTAAAGATCGAGTTATAAAATACATTATTTCATGTCATTGTTCTTGCATAGCCCTTCAATCGAAACTAGACACATTATGTAGGAACACGTAGAGTGCAATGCCATATAATCTTATTATTTTCGCTATTAGTACTTAAAGGTAAATGTAAAATATATTATATACATAAATAAATGTCCCCGCATTGTCACAATTGCTGTGCCCTATAAACAGGGCGAGTATTAGTATAAGTCTAAAAGCTTGTAAAATACTGTACACTAATTGCACTAAAAATGCAAGATTTATGATTAAAAAATATATATATTTTGTACTTATATTTATTAAAATTTTACTTTTAGGCGAATTATAATTGTTTAAAGCTAATAAAAATAATACCTCAGAGTAGATAAACTATACTGTATATATAATACGGAACTGAGCATATTAATGAAGTAAATATTCACTTAACCACATTTACTTAGAGTTTTAAAGACGTCATTACAGCAGCATTGCTTTGCTAATATTTGGTAATCATGCAACATATTGAACCTTAAATATTATCAGTTATATTTATTACACTTTTATTTGTTATAGCTGTTTCCCCGCGACTTTGCGCGCGTATGAATATAATATATAGCCCATGTTACTCAGTGATAATGTAGCTTTCTACTAGTGAAAGCATTTTTTAAATCGGTCCTGTAGATTCCTGTAGATAACACAAACATACAAACGCACAAAAATACAAATCTTTCCTCTTTATCATATTATTAATAGATAATAGATAGATAATAGACTGGACTAACATTATTATCATTCTAAAACTTTATATTTTACAACTCTCCGTAAAACTAAGCATGTGCACATTTTCTCGGTTAAGGTAAACGAGACTGGTAATAAACATTTTAATACAATATTTTACATTCATATGATTTATTTACTTTGTATGACACAGCACTGCGCAAATGCCTTGTGAGAATAGTCAAATGCTCGTCCGTCAGAGGATACAACATAAATTAATTACTGCCAAGGAAACGATTTAGCCAGGGATAAAATTAAATCCGTAGTACTACAAATTAAATTAATAATTAAGAGAGGTAGGGCGATTTGGGATATCCCGTGGGTTATCCCATTTAAACGTTAGTGGTATAAAAAAAAAACTATTTCCTATATATTCTTATTGATAACATAAAAGCTCGTTAATAGCGCACAAAACCAAAACGATTCACAAAAAAAAAGACACTTACGGACGAACATAGAACCTCCTCCTTTTTTGAAGTCGGTTACAATGAATAGAAAATGGCAGGTAGGTACCTAACTATCTTAGCATAACCTATTTATTTATTAAGATGAATATTTCAAAATAATACTTAGTTAAATGTATTTTATTTACAAACAAGAATGAGATGGAGAGTGAACAAATCGGGCGATTGATTTTCATCAGGCTTAAATGTCGCAATTTGTGTATTCGTCATTTGTTTCCTGTCAAATATTGACACAATCCATTTAGACGGTATACTCTGGTATAAATTGTTTATGGCTAAAGATTGCTAATAACAGTCTTCAAAACGTTCTTTCTGTTTTGTTTTTGTGAATGTTCAATTTGTTTTGTGCAAATAAAACGTCGTTTCTGTTTTGTTTTCACACTTCAAGTCAAGCCTAGGGTATCGGGGTCAATCTTTGAGTATTTATGTACAGGGGTATATCTACGTGAAATCGATTAAATTTAGGAACAGATACTCAGCATACTATCTACAATGCCTGCACACTGTCTTTAGTAACCGTGGCTTAGTATACAAACCTTTTCATCGACTATTCATGACCCTTCTTTCATATAGACGAGCTTTTAAGCGCTTCAATAATAAATATATAATAAATAAAGTCATAAACATCGCAGGAGAGCGTTACATATTGTGACTTGTGACTTTTACGATAAGGTTCGCTTTAAGTTAATGTGTTTGCTGCATTGAAAATAATTCTGAATAAGTACCTTAAACTGTTACATCTTGTGTCTAAGGCATCGATTCAAATATTTTTTTACAAATAACTTACTAAGTAATTCGATTTATGTGCGTTGTATCTTTATTATATATATAAAAAACCTTTGGCACGATTTAGTCCGAAATTACTTCAACGTTCTCAATAAAATTTAATTTTGCACTCTGTGTGTAATTTGGTCCGACTTGAGAGCTAGGATAGTTTTTATCTTCTTTAAATGACATCAATATTTATTATAGCATAATATTTTTTTTTTTACTGTAATGGTCAGGCTGGGTAGGTATATGTGAGAGCTTTTTAATTAATATACCGTCCGAAGAGTCGCCAGTAATAACGTACGATTTTACTTATCCACATGAGAGAAGGTAATTACGAATTAACTATACTATAGAACTCTTTTTATTATTGTTACTAAACTAGGTAAAATGATTGTGACTTTTTTGTAAATAAACAAAATAAAATGTATAATATCGAATGCATAGCTGATTAAAAAAAAATTTGGATATAGATAGAAAAATGCGTTTTTCAGTTGTTCCAAGAACGTTATTCCGAATATTTTTTCTTGATACTCTTAACGGGTTGGATACTGTTTTAAATTGTTTATGAAGGATCATTTGGTAGGTATGCTAATTTTAATGGAATTTGTTCTCATCTAAGTGAATTATATTAGCTGCACGCGACCGTTGTCATCCAATTAATTACTGCAAAGTAATTAAATTACGAACTGGTGCACTTTGTCAGCTTCATCAAATGCATTTTTTGCCGTTAATATTTTATGTATTATTTTACAAAAATATAATTATATCTATTATTTAAAAATTTAAAAATTAAAATCAATTCCAAAAACAAATATAATTCTTAGTAGGTTTTTTTTTAGTTCTTTGTGTTTGAATCCAACTGGTAGGTATATTCATATTTTCGTCCGGTATTTGTTCCGAGTATGTGGGAGTATTGCCACAGAACATAAATATATTAATATTTGCATGTAGAATATAGTGCCTTAATTATGTTTTATATAAGAAATCGCTAATAAAATCATCGCTTTTAAAAAAACAAATGTAACCTTACTTTAGTAACCCAAGCAACAATAAATTTCGACTACGTATACGTATCGCTTTCAACTATCTTTGTATGGGAAAAAGAACAGCGGAAAAGTGGAACTAAAAATGTAGTATGAAAATTTTGTCATTTCGCGAGTTACGTTTTCGAATATGTAGGCGCAAGCTATTTTTGGATGGGCTTCAGTTAGATAATGAAATAAGTTAGTTAACATCGCAGATAACATTACGAAGCTTAATTGGAGCCAGACCACAGCTAATGAACAAACTAAAATGTAATTTAAACTTTGACCTGAATGAGGCCCAATCCCACGGGATCTGTTTGCCGCTCTCGCACTTGCTTATTGTATTAAGTTGCATCTATGCGGCGCGAGAGCATTTCGTGTGTGGTGTAAGTTATAAGCGGAATCATACACAATTTGGAAAGCTGATAACCAATAAGGAAAGCGCAGTGAAAATGACACCACGTTAACTAATTATTTCTCAGATAAAGCTCTTTGAGGATTCGTTATTTATACTGATGCCAAAGGAACTTGTGTCCTTTGACGACACCGTTGGTCTAGTGGTTAGAAAACCAGACTTTTACGCTAGGGGTCACGAGTTCTATTACCAGCAGGGGAAATATTTCTACGACGAATTCTTGGTATATTTGGACTGCGTTTAGGTAAACACAGTCAAATTTGGTATTTATTTACAAAAAAAGTATAAAGTATCAGTCGTCTGCACTGAACAAAATAAAAACATGTCTTATTAGGTCAGTGGTTGTCTGGTATCAATATTACATTGTTTGATTAGTTTGGGGCCAGGCGGCGGCGCTGTGTAAAAATGTCCAAGCATTCTTTTACTTTAATCTTTGGGTGCGATCCTTACCTTGGTTTTGCGAGTCATTTATGTGTCAGTCTTTAGTTTTAATTAATGTTAGTTTGACATCACGTCATCGTTTACATCGTTGTGTCTCATATACCTGTCAAGTAAATATTTTTTTATTCATCTACCGACTACTATATACTATACCGATAGCAATTTTAATTTTGTTTCTGCTATTATAGTGGTAATACTTAGTTATGAAAAACTTAGTATGAAAAATATATTTTATTTTATTAATAATTAGCTTCTGCCCGCGTTGAGCTTAGAATCCCAGAGGAACCTAGCATTTCCCCGGAATAAAAACATTTTCCAGGGATAAAAAGTACCCTATAAAATCTTAGTTAATCCTGGTTATAAACCATCTGTGTTCATAGTCATCCTAATCCGTTCAGTAGTTTTTGCGTGAAAGAGACAAAAATCCATCCATACTCGTAGGTTTTTGTTTCCAGCTACAGTTTGTGTTCGAGGCCACACGTCGAGTTTGCTTTGATTACTTGTACAGATTTCAATCACATAATGCAGGCAGTGTATCAAACAAAGTGAAATGGGGGCGCACAAATGAATGAGATCTATTTGTCGTTAAAAAGAGATGTCTATTTATATTGTCTCAACCGTAAGACCCGTATGCTGATGTGGGTAGTGAAGCCTCATTGATGTTTTATGATTGTGTAAGTGTTTTGAATGAATCGATAAGATAACATTAAAGGTTCCAAATAAAAAAAAAACTTGTGGCTACTTCAAACTCTATCGAGTCATTTGACTAAATGCTTAGCTCACGGCTCGATGAATTTATAAGTATAGCCACATTAATAAAAATAATAAAATAAATAATGCTTGGACATTATCACACAGCGCCATCTGGCCCCAAACTAAGCAAAGCTCGTACTATGGGAACCTGAAGCTGATATAATACTTATATACTTTTTTTTTTTTGTAAATACATACTTATAATACATACCAAAAACCCAAACGCAAGGCACATAAATGTTTGCCCTGGCGGGAATCGAACCCGCGACCTCTAGCGTAGCAGTCAGGTATACTAACCACTAGATCATCTCGTAAAAATTTTTAATAGTTGATTTAGTTTTGGTACTTGTAACGCTGTGCACACACGTTTTGGGCCACAGTTCAGATTATAACCATATTACTCGGTACCTGTTTTTATGTGTTCTATTTTTTGTGCCTAATAAACAAATATAGACTGTTCCTTATAAGATCATTGAAATCCTGGTAGTCAAGGTTGAACGCGCATAATACCAGGGTCCATTACATGGTGTCTATATTAGGCGTCTGTAACACTTAACGATAAAAAAATAGCATTGTGTTTACGTGATGAATGCTTCGACATGATTGTGTCCTGGAAAGGAGTCAATAAGATAACAATCGACCTGGCGAATTGATCTTGTCTGGTCATCAAGCCTTTCTATTTATTTATTTATTTACTAGCTGTTTAACGGACTTTTGACCACCAGATGTCGCAGTAATGTAAATAGGCATTATTAGCACGCGCGGTAGAGTCCCCGTCGCTATGCTATATATCTCAGCGACGGAGACTCTTTGAACTAACCGAACATACCGACCAGGAGCTCAAACAACCCGAGTGTCTGAATCCGGTGGTAGATTCTGGGGATTTGTAAGTCTAGTCAAATAAAAGTGATTTTGGGTTTGAGTTTGATGAATTTGAGAGAGCCACAATTATGATTGCTGATGATATATGTAAGCAAATCATTAAAGATAACACTAAACTTAAAGATAACTGCGATAATATTTTTCATTACATTCTAGAATGAGTGGTATCGGAGGCCACTCATTCTAGAATGTACTTATTACATCTAAAATCGTATTTTGACGACGCTTCACTTTTGGACTTTCAAACTGTGTGAATGTTTTCTCAATATTCGGTCGTAATTCACGTACAGAATTTTGTAGAATAACTCTGCCATCTTGTTGTAGAGTAACCTAAAGAACTAGACAGATTGTGTTGTAATCCGTAAAGATAAATTAGTTCCCATTGTTGTGACTCAGACAAATGATATTAAGTCATACGGTCGAATCAATCTCAAGCACTGGTCGTTTTTATAATCATTGTAGTTTGTCATTATTAAACATTGCTTTCCAGTCTTTTTATCTATTACCTGTTTTTTACACTATGGGATTAGTTATACAGAATTTGTTTACACACACCGATGCAGCAACGTAATTTACGTCATAAGCTCTTTCATCTGTCTTCTTCATTTGAATTTTATAATTGGGCTACTTGTTTTTGTGTCAAATAAAGAAAAACAAAATTGTTCATTCAAAGATGTAACATGCTAGAATTAATACCGGCTAAATTGTTTACCGCTCGGGACAATTATAACTGATCCATATTAATTGCTTAGTTTAAAGTGTAATGTTTATTATTGTATAAATATTCATGGCATTGAAAGTTTATTACACGGGAACATTCCTGGATTTTTAACGAAAACTTTCAACTTAATCTTACGTAAGATACGAGCAACTTCCAAATTGATCTTACGTTGATTGTCTTTGAAATTGGATTGAATAAGTGAAGTACTTGTGCTAATGAACGTGATTAGAATCGTAATGTTGTTGAAGATTGTAGGGTACCTACTAAATACGAACGCAAACTTCAAATTGGAGTGTCGTGAAATTGTTGCTATTATTAGTATCGCTACATGGTTTCCATAGCCATTACCAGTCACAACAATTCCAGATCCAACAGATTCCGGCTACTCATGGATTAGCTTAGCTTCTTAATCTTCAACTGATACAATTTGTCTTCTGCAGGTCGACAAAACGGTGATGTGATGACCCAAGCGCACGAGCCACTCAACATTATGGACGGTGCTCCAACCGACTACTCTACTAAGACCAGGCGAGGCATCTATCTCTCCAAGTGCCTCGCCTTCGTCATCCTCGTGATCTTCACACTCACCCTTGTCACCGCCTCCCTCTTAGTATACAACTACGCAGCCTGTCCTAGGACTGACCAATTGGCTAACGTTACCAAGTACGAACTGTGCCATTGTATTGACCAAACCAAACTATTAGTGATACCTCTAACTACGGAGCACAGTAAAGCAGTCATACCACTCGAAACTACAACGCCTACGACAGTCTTGATGCCTCCAGATCTTCGTCTACCAACACACGTGAAACCAGAAAAATACTACCTTAAAATTACTCCCTTTATCTATGAAGGGAATTTTACTTTTAACGGAGAAGTTAGTGTTGTTCTAACAGTTGTTAACGAAACTGACAAGATAACGTTTCACGGTGTGGAACTAACTTTGCAAGATGTCAACTTATACCGCAAAGAGAACGGCGATAGTGTGAAAATTATTCGAAGAGTAGAAGATATTCCGAGAAATTTCCACATAGTGAGTTTCAGAGACAAGTTGGAATCAGGGAGGCAATATATTCTAAATATAACGTACACAGGGATCCTAAACGATAATTTACACGGTTTCTATAGAAGCTCATACGAGGAGAAAGGAGTTAAAAAGTAAGTTTATATATCCTTTTATTTAATTCACTCAAGACTGAGAAAATGCGATGTTTCTCCGGAGTGCAACTGCAACTGCCATCCAACATCCAACCATCTCACAGCGGTGAAAGATTTTGCAGTAGGTGAACAATTTATTACTGGCCAGTCATTGTGTCGATTCTGTTGTTCAAAATTACATAACTTATCTAATTTGACAGGTCTAAAAAGTCTTGGTTTCCCTCTCTCATGTGTGTGACCTGTCAAATCAGTTAAGTTTAGTAATTTTGAATAACAGAATTGGCACTATTATCAAATTATGGGTTAAAGTTTACAAATCATATTATTATTTTTTGCATTTATAAAGGTTAATTTTCTGATATCAATGTAGGTTGTTAGATATTATTTACCTTTCTCACAGTTAAAATAGATTTGCTAGTAAACATCCGGGAAGTCTAAAGCACGCAGTTTATTATCTACTCTGAGCTAAAGCCTTGTCTTGTTTTACAACCTACATTATTGCGCAAGATAAAACAATCAAATCTTGTATTGATTTTAGTCTTTTATGGGTTCTTCTAATGACCTGTATTTGAGGTTGACACCTATTCGTTAGATGATTTTAATTCAAAAGTAAACGATCGGCTATTTGTCTGTGAATCTTCAAATAGTCTCAAGTACGTGAGGCCAGGTTGCTGCACGTTCAGGTCTCATGCTCGATGTATTGAATATAAACTATCGAATTAGTGTAAACGATTTTCTCATGCTATTGTTCAACATCGATTAAATAAATTCAAGTTCATGTGGTCGAGATAATGTCCTGCTCAACAGAATGGTCAGAGTTTTTAGATTAACTTTTGCTCAATTGGCTTTTTTCTTTTCCCGTGACCTTTACTTTATAAGGTTGCCGTATTTTGGACATACTTTGTGCATTAATATATAATTAGCATCATACGAAATTTTGATTATAAGATACTTACGAGCATTCTCTCTGCCTACCACGGAAAGGTCTAGACGCAATGATATACATGTACGTATGTGTTTCTTTTCTCTGTTTGCATATTCAGGATGGTTAAAAAACATTTATTTGTCTGTCTCCTCTTCTAATACGTGGCATTTTAATAACTTAATATTAACTTAGTACATTCCGACTGAATTAAATCAGTACTTTCTTATTTTTCGCTTTTTACAACCTTTTTGTTTTTGAAGTTAGCTTAATTTATGTCCTTTCTACTTGGTAGGTAGGTTTTCACATTAAATTTTCTTAATCATTGGTATAATTGAACTCGTAGATGGATCGCAGTGACCCAGTTCCAAGCTATGGATGCTCGGCGTGCGTTCCCGTGCTGGGACGAACCGGCACTGAAGGCTCGGTTCACCATCAGCATAGCCAGACCCAACAACATGTCCTCTCTGTCTAACATGAACTTTATCAAGAAGGAGGAGCAGTAAGTATCCACAAGCTATGCGACTCTGAAAACCACAGTCACCATAAGATACAGTCCGCCTGATGGTAAGCGGCTGCCATAGCATATGGACGCTTGGATCACCAATATCACTTGCGCGTTGCCGACTGCAGAAATCTTTTCACACCCTGCTTGAAGAACCCCATGCTGTACTCCTCTGGGTTAACCACGGCGGGGAGCTCGTTTCACAATTAGATTGCGCGCGGGAGGAAGCTCCTTTGGAACTGCTCAATGCGAGACCATTTCGATTCCAATTTCTAAATGTTAATTTCCACAGCGAAACCCTGCGAGGATACACATGGGATCATTACGCGGAATCCTTGCCAATGTCTACGTACCTCGTGGCGTTTACTGTGACAGACTTCCACAACATGAGTGATGGGAACTTTTCGGTTTGGGCCCGAAGGGAGGCTTTACCGTCCGCGGCTTTCGCTTTGGAAATCGGCCCCAAGATACTCAGGTTCCTCGAGGAATATTACAAGATCAAATTCCCTTTACCCAAAATCGATATGATCGCTTTGCCAGACTTCAAGAACGGTGCCATGGAGAATTGGGGACTGCTTACTTACAGGTATTTATGATATTGTACTGATCGATGTTATTAAAAAAAAAATGACATCATCACACAGCGCCCCAAACTAAGCAAAGCTTGTACTTTGGGAACCAGCAAGTGATGTAATACTTTTTTTTTAATATATAGGTACTTAATATATAATGATTTAATAATTTATTACATAATTACGTATCCCTGTGATAGAAATACATGTATTGAACCTTTTTGTCGATTATTATTGAAGGCGCTTGTTTGATGGCGACCTTACGTCTTAATAGGTCTCTTTAAAAAGAAACAGCTTGTTTAGTTGCTCATCAAAACTATTATTTGTACATGTTGAAGTTTACTGGAATGCTACATATATAAAAATATAATAGTATACGCAATGTTCTTTATAATATATACTGCATTTTACAAATGATTTTTTCAAAATTTACTCTAATTCACACGTCAGTCGTCAGTCATTGATTTAAATTTTAAAATATATTGTTGGAACTCGTTTTGACTCTCTATTGTATGTAAGTTTACAATAGAGCCAAACCTTTCTAATGTATTTTTAACCCCCGACGCAAAAAGAGGGGTGCGTAAGTTTAACGTGTGTTTGTGTGTATCAGTGTATCTATCTGTGTGTTTGTCTGTGGCATCGTAGATTCTAAACGGATTAACCGATTTAGATTTAGTTCTTTATTTGAAAGGTGACTTAAACGAGATTGTTCTGAGCTATAATTTTGAGCCGGGCGTAATAATTTCGGTTACTTATATCTCCTGCCATCTAACTAAATAGTTCGAAGTTATCTCTTTGACCAGCCCTATGGGGTAACACTTCATTATAAAGGGTCGAAGACCATCTATCACTAGTTTAGACAAGCGATTGTTAGGGGTGCTACACAATGAAGTGACGAGACGTATATTTCAAGTTTGCGTGCTACAATTCATTGGGTCCTGCGATTAATTGAATGCAATGTAACACTGCTGCGTAACAAAGGTTGGGAAAAGATTGACGATTAAATTTGTATGCATATAATTTAGTACGGGGCTCTCTAATGATTGTGCATTATAACAACTAGTAGATCTCGAGTGTAGTTGTATTAATATTGAGTAGGATGATGATGATGATGCGTGCAAGATTTGAGCCCGCCATCCTAGACTTAGTAAACTAATTGCTTTGTACAATTGGTATTAATATTGGCAGAAATTTTAAGTGACTTTCGAACTGCGCTGTGCGTGTTTTATTTAATTAATGAGATTTCATTAGGAAATATTTGTTTAAATAAACAAAAATCAAAGCTTAAAATTCTCTGAATACGAGTACCATACTTTCCAGAAAATGTTTCAAACTATAACGAGCTTTAGAAAAGAATTTGAATAAATAAAAAAAAACAAATGCCCAGTAACCAATACCGTGTTATTTTCCAGAGAGATAGCAATGCTTTACGAGAATGGAGTCTCAGCTACTACAGACAAGGTCCACGTTGCAACTGTGGTCGCACACGAGATCGCCCACCAGTGGTTTGGGAACCTAGTCACTCCTTCCTGGTGGCGTGACCTTTGGCTTAACGAGGGATTCGCTACTTACGTGGAGTACGTTGCTGTGGATGCGGTAATTGACATTAATACAATTATTACGATAAGATTTTATAATAATTTGACAAATAAGCATACTTAATAATTTAAAGTTTTAAACTATATTATTCCTCATTTTAGGTAGAAAAGTCTTGGAATATAACAGAGATTTGTATATTAGACCAAGTTCAGAACGTGTTTCAACTGGATGCGCTGAATTCGTCTCACCAACTTTCTGTCGACGTCACAGCTTCAGAAGAAACTGACGCCATTTTTGATAAAATTTCTTACGGGAAAGGTAATAATAAGCCATAACGTTTAACCTTAAATTGTCTAAATCAAAGCATTATTACATAAAAAAAATGTTCTGTATATTATTATTTCTTACTGCAATAAATGCATATATATATGAGGTACTAGCTTTTGCCCGCGACTTCTTCCGCGTTGAGCTTAGAATCCTGGAGGAAGCTAACATTTTTCCGGAATAAAAGGTATCCTTTATGTTAATGCAGGTTATAAATTATACGTGTTCCAAATTACATACAAATGTAGTTGAGCAACAATCATCCATACATACAAACTATCACATTTATAATATTACTAGGATTATAATTATATCAATAGTCACCAGTCTTTGCGGCCCTTTGACCAATATACCAACGCGCACGCATTATCCGTCAGACAAATTGTACAATACAAACCTATGAAAAAGTACCTACTACATTCCGAATCAGAACAAATGGATGATTTAGTAAACAATAAAATGTGTGTTTTGAACAAAATAATTGCCTAGCTTAAAATGATTATTAAACTACACCATCCTACTTATTCCTTACAGGATCAGCGCTGCTCCGAATGCTCAACCATATTCTTACAGACGAAGTTTTCAATGCTGGTGTAACTGATTACCTGAACGCAAAGATGTATGGCAACGCAGAGCAACGAGATCTGTGGAGTGCGCTCACCACAGCTGCTAGAAAGAAGGGAGATTTCGACGCTGACGTTGCTGTTGTTATGGACTCCTGGACTTTGCAGACTGGGTTCCCGGTTCTGACCGTCACTAGGGACTACGTGACGGGAGATGTTTCATTTAGTCAGGTAAGTTGAAGCATTTACAAGTACTGCGCGGTCGGTATTTACGCTACTAGAGAACATTTTGACAAGTACTATAATAATAATAATAATAAGAACTGGCTACGTTTCGGTGACCTCTTTGGGGAAACCGAGGGTTTTGTCTGTGCGATTGCAGATGAGGTTATCAAGACGAATAACAACCGGAAATACATCATGAAGGATGGTACGGTAGACATTTGTCGGGCGTGCCGCCGTCCTGGAGAATCACTCCGACATGTAATGTCCGGTTGTTCTCATCTTGCTAATAGCGAGTATTTGCACAGGCACAACCTTGTAGCTAGGATCATCCACCAGCAACTTGCTCTTTGATATGGACTTATTGAGTCAGAGGTACCATATTACAGGTACGTACTGCAGCCAGTTCTCGAAAATGGTCGTGCCACACTCTACTGGGACCGTTCTGTCGGACGGATAGGACTATTTGTTGCCAATAAGCCTGATATCGTGCTGACAGACCGGTCCCAACGCCGGGCAGTTTTCGTTGACATCACCATCCCGCATGACGAGAACCTCATGAAAGCCGAGAAGGAAAAGCTCAGCAAGTACCTTGACTTGGCTCACGAGGTGTCCGCCATGTGGGGGGTTGACTCGGCGGACATTGTCCCGATAGTCGTTTCTGCGAATAGTCGCATAGCGAAGAGTCTCGACCAACACCTCAAGACGCTCTCGCTCGGTGGTTGGGTCAACGGTCGGATACAGAAGGCAGTACTCGTCGACAGGGCACGCATTGTCAGGAGGTTCCTCACTTTGTAACCCTAACCACCGGTAGCTTGGGCTCGCGTATCGTTATCGGTGGCTCCCTAGTTTTGGTGGAATTTTATTGTGTTTTTTTTGTAAGAATATTGTAAAAAAATCACTTAAACTAAGATGTAAATTAAATAAAGGGAATAATAATAATCCTTGGACAAAGCTTGTACTATGGGAAGCAGTAGCTGATCGAATGCTTATATACTTTATTTTGTAAATACATACTTATAATACACACCAAACAGTTTGCCTTGTGTCCCAGACACATGTTCGAGGGAATCGAACCCGCGACCTCGAGCATAGCAGTCAGGCATAATAACCACTAGACCAGCTGTCTCGTCAAAGTACTGACCACATTCAGTCTTTATTTTTGAGTAATTCTGTGTAGCGATGCCAGGTCTCAGACTGGCGGTATGCACGTGTAAACTCAATAATGCCGCTCGAAGGGATTGCAAATTTCATTGTACTGGTATTTTGTTCCGATTATCAGTCTCAAATTATTTGGATGCACTATCATAATCCAGTTTTAATTGGATTATAAAGAATAAATTCAAACATCTATAACCAGATGGCGCCACTGGCTAGATGTATAAAGTTTTGCAATTGTGACTAGCAGTCAACGCACCCACAACGCCTAAAGAGAACGTAAAGATTTCTCCTTGTGTACCGCAAGGGTAACTTAATAAGATTTTTTTAAAATGTACCCATAAGGGACGAAAAAGGGGTCTGAAATGTTGTATCCTTGTCTGAAACCGAGGCACGCAGCTAGTAAAATCATAAAACTTTATCGGCACGAGTCATAATTATTTCTTCCACGTACCGCGATAAAGTTAATAGTATGAAGTTTATGTATTATAGCAATATCTTTATGTCTGATACTATATTATCAGATAAAAAAGCATGCGTAATACAATGTAAGTGGATATTATTACTTCACGAGGATAATATTATAGACTCAATGCCAGCCAAAAAGCTTGATTAACTTTCCCAAGATATCTAAGTTATTAGAACGATTAGACGATATACATTGATTTATTACTTGATGGAGATCATAATTAATCAGGTCTTAAGAAACTACATTATTACGTTACGCCTAATTTAGCGCTTACACGTGACCATTTTGTATACCTAACTACTTGTAAGAGATAGGTTCACGGTTCAATATACCTTGTATGTCACCTCTAATTACAACTAGCAATTATAAGTTCTGAATCAATCAACACAAAGTATTTTTTGGCTTCTCCATTCCATTCCTTTCTATAAGCTGTCATCTTTCACACAGACATCCATTCTTTCTTAGTTGTCCCTCGAATTTCGTACACAAAATTCTACTTGGAACTTCTTATCCTCTTATCCTCATCCCACCGCATAACATGCCCTTATAACATGAAATATTTAAAAACAAATCTGACAATTCGTATAACTTGTACGTAGTATATTATCTACTCTGAGGTATAACTGTTATTTCAACCTGCCATCAGACCAGCTCCTTGGTATCATATTATTGCATTGTCACTGAAGTAACATAGATATAGCTAACTTCAGTTAAATCAAAAGGCAGCAAGTCATGAAAACGGTGTTCATTTTTCAAATTAACCGAGTGACATACCTACAAACGAACAAATATAATAGCGTGTACAAAGTGTGTGCTAAATACTTTTTGGTTACAGGAGAGGTTTGTGCTCATCAACGACACGACCTCAATACAAAAGTCCCCGATGTGGTGGATACCCGTCTCCTACACCACGGCCTCAGAGAGAGACTTCACTTCCACACGACCGAGGATTTGGATGAAAGGAGAAAATAATATTCACGTGAAAAATATTACTATGAAGCGAGATGATTGGTTCATAGCTAATGTGCAGCAGACAGGTGAGACAGATATCCAGTAAAATGAGATCAGTTGACAGTCGATTCATGTAAATACTGTTGAGTAACTCCATTAGCTTTAATTGGTTGGTAAAATCTCTTCGCAACAGATTCCAATCAAGACTGGATTGTCAGCAGTAATTAATTAAATCTGGTTTAACTGGTAGATGACAAATAAACGTAGATGAAAAAAAAGGTAGATGAAACTTTGCGAACCGTGAAGTGAAGCCGGTTAAAACTACACCTTGCAATGTACACACGCACACATACAACGAATACAATCAAACTAAGCCTTGACCACACACTACGTGTTTAAAAAACGTCACTTCGTTGTTCACAAAGTTCTAATTACTGTTTTAATTTGATCTGAGTTTTAGGGGTTTGCTTTAAAGTGGACAAAGGGCAGGCCGTTGATATTCTATAAGATAACAAAAGAAGATACTGGTGCCAAGTCTGTTTTTCGAAATTACTAAACTTAACTAATTTGACAGGTATAAAAAATATTGCCATCCTTATTTAACCCCGCACATGAGAAAGAGATAGAAAGACTTTTAGACCTGTCAAATTAGTTATGTTTAGTCATTTAGAACAACAGAATTTGCACAACTGAGTGCATTTTGTGTATAGATTGAAGTTATTTTCCAGGTTTCTACAGAGTAAATTACGACCAGCGCAATTGGCAGCTTTTGATACAGATCCTGAACGATCCAGCGAAGTTTCAATCGATCCACGTCATCAACCGAGCTCAGATGATAGACGATGCTATGAACTTGGCACTGACTGGACGGCTGGACTATAAGACAGCGTTGGATGTGACGAGCTACCTCAAACACGAGAGGAGCTATGTGCCCTGGAAGGCTGGCTTGTCTGCAATGGGCTATATTGAGACGATGCTATCCAAAGGGGCATATTATCTAGAGTATGGGGTAAGTTTTTGTTATGTTATCTTATATCTTGATTCCATTAAGGTGGAAAATAATCCAATTCATCGGATGGTAGCCGGTTACACCAAGTAACACTACAACTAAATTCATGATGATATACTAATAGCAATAGAGAATTAGAGAATCCAAAAAAGTATTTACCGTAGTATAACCATTCATTAATGTAAAGTGTGCCTACTAGGACTAAACTTGGATTATGTTTTAGCTAACTGTGTAGATTCTGTTGTACAAATTCACTAAACTCATTTGACAGGACAAGTGTTGCTATTTTTCATATTCGGGGTTAAATAAAGATGGCAATATTTTAAGTCCTGTCATATTAGTTTAGTTTAATGATGTACAAAACAACAGTAGTAGTAGTAACTTAAAAGGAAAATATTTTGAATATCAGCTATATTCCAGAAATGAGGTAAAAATTCTAGAAATATAGTTCTTTCACAATGATAAGAAAATAACTGTGGTTTTAATGTTTGCGAAATAGTAATGATTATTTTTTACTTGCAAACTACATTCAAATTAAACCTTAAAGAATTAATGTTGCCATGTCCTCAAAAGATGGCGTAAGTAGTCTTGAAATTAACTAATCTAAATATTTTTTGGCATCGGACGTCATGAGTCAAGACCGATAGGAGAACAATCAATCACAATGATGATTACAATCATTATTCAAAAATGAGAATTTAAAATTAATCTGTAACTATGATTGATGTAATTTATATATGTCTGTAGTTTATTAAGTTATTCTACCTAATGAGCCTTTACAATCCTAAGATAGGCATATGCTAACGCTAAGGGATATTTGTATAGGAAGATACCTATATTTTTCACGTTTTCTTCCATAGATGTGGGTCAGACCATGCTATTCAGACGACATCGTTGGTCTAACCACTTTTAGTAGGCCAATTCCCGACCAGGTGTCACGGTTTTGTTCCCGGTCTCAAAACTTAAGCCTATATATTGTGATAAACTGTGAATTACCTGAGTCTGGGTTAAAGAAAAGAAACGTGAATTCTGATCATCATCATAAATTGAAAGCTAGGCTCTTGTCGGTGGAGCAATCGCAAACTGTTCTTTTGTTCGCCGTCTCTTTGACCTTGTAGGACATAGCGTTAGTAAAGCGTTAGTATTATCTCTAGGTTTTTGTTTCAAATTTTGAGTTTGGAATGTGTATGGCTTCCATAATAGAGTAAATGTCATCAGAGATATGTCTCTTTCCAGCGCTATGTTCTTCGCCTTTTAAGTGGTGCAGTGCAAGAGGTGGGATGGGAGGTGGCAGCAAATGAGAGTGTGATCACGGCACAGTACAGAGTGGACCTACTGGCTTCGGCTTGCCACTTCGAACACCCCGACTGTATGGAGAACGCTGTTAGGATGTACACCAACTGGATGCTGGCACCCAATGCTGATATGTATAATGAGTATGTGACTTTAAAAATAGCATTTACGGTTTTGTACGCAGGGGTACCAAATAAAGTCTTTTTATAAAAGGAACTAGCGACCCGCTCCGGCTTCGCACGGCCAGCGTTAGCTATATAAGTTAAATATCTACAAAACACAATTTAATTATACATTATAAGCCTTCGTCTTGAATCATTCTATCTATAAAACCGCATCAAAATCCGTTGCGTAGTTTTAAAGATCCAAGCATATATAGGGATAGACAGACAGCGGGAAGGAACTTTGTTTTATACTATGTGGCGATAAGACATTAACTGTTTCTTTAAAACGTTAGTTTCGTAAAGTAGACAAAATATGTCATGCTAGAACCGTCCCGTGGCCCGTCCCATTATATGCCAATTGCTTATTCTAAACAGCCCCAAAAGTATCTGAGTGTTGGTCTTACACCCTGCATACGGTCATAACTAAATAGCTTTGGCATAATGGATCACAACCCTGTTATATAGAACCCATTTTTTTTCCCACTAAGGTGACACACAAGCATATTGCCCACCTGATGGTCAGCAGTCACCATAGCCTCTAGCAATACCAGGCGTATCACTAACAGGTTACCAACCATGTTGTCCAAGAGGACTCACTCTGCTAGCAGCATTACTACTAGCCCAGCGTATGTGGGACGTATACAAGCTCGTAATATTGGATGATTCCAGCCTTAATATACCCCATATACGTAGGTACTACGCGATTAGTTTTCGCATTTCCAGCTATGTCATTCCTTTCCCCAGGATCCACGTGGATGTCCGGGGAATTGTGTACTGCATGGGGGTGAGGGCCGGAGGAGCTCGGGAGTGGCTCTTCGCCTGGGAGAGGTTCAGGGTAGCCAGCGCACCTTCTGAGAGGCACAGGCTCCTATCTGTGCTTGGGTGCACGAGGGCGCCATATCTATTGCACAGGTAGAATAAAAATATACTACGAATGTGACACCAACGTCCGGCTTTTAGCTTATAACCTATGGAATCCTGAAATATAAGGGGTATATTTGCGATTTATTTTTTATACAAAAGGTGGCATACAAGCATACGGCCCACCTGACGTCACCGTAGCCTATAGCCGCTAGCAATACCAGGGGTATCAACAACGAGTTGTCAACCATGTTGTTGATGAGGACTCACTGTGCCAGCACTGCTAGCAGCATTACTAGCCTAGCGTATCCCCCTGGAGCACTGGCAACCTTAATCACCGCAGAAACACAACACTACATCAAATTGTGTTATTTTACTGCAGTCTTCTGTAAGGTGGAGGTACAGTCCCCAGTCCTGCGGCTCTAATTTAATGGGAAAACCCACGAGAGATCCCAATTCGCCTTACCTCCGTTTTTATAAGCTCGTGCTTATATTACGTTGAGAGGATAGGAATATCTGTGCTGCTGAAAGTATTGGTATACTTACTGGTTGGGCAACAAACCCTCATCGAGCTCTTAAAAATTCTCACAGCAGAATTACAACACTAGGTACTTCAGAGTGGTCTTGTTTGACTGCGGTCTTCTGTAAGGTGGGAGAACAGCCGTAGTTAGCGTAAGATGCAGTGAGATTTCCAACCATAAAGGTCACTTGCATATTCTTCAACGTCAAAGTCAACAGTTGCTTTGAGTGTCATACAAAATGCCACAAACATTTTAAAAAGCACGAGGTTTTAACCTAAGAATCGAATTCCTAATTTCTAATAACTATAAAAACGAAACAACAGTTTCCTTTTTATACACTTTGGCCTTTACTCAAAAAAGTTTTGTCTCTTCTGATTTACATTTATGCTCAAATCAATAGATATCTGGAGCTATCCTTGCGGAACGACAGTGGTGTGCGCAAGCAGGATGTGGTGAGAGTATTCTCCGCGGTAGCTGGTACAGCCATCGGCCAGCCAATCGCGTTCAACTTCATCAGAGCCAATTGGCTGAGGCTGAGATCATTGTGAGT
This sequence comes from Falcaria lacertinaria, assembly GCA_951449985.1. Classification (NCBI taxonomy): domain Eukaryota; kingdom Metazoa; phylum Arthropoda; class Insecta; order Lepidoptera; family Drepanidae; genus Falcaria; species Falcaria lacertinaria. The sequence continues at coordinate 9,211,225 of OX602117.1, forward strand.
ATGCGCAGTCAAATAGTTCACTTAATTACGTCGATCTAGCGTCGTCATCATTAAATCAATCAGACTATCAGCGTAGTCTTTCACCACTAGTAATTCCACCCCAACTAGGGCCCGTATTCTGTATGAAAATTCCAAATTAGTCTTCGTCGCAAAATGTCCCTTTCGCAAAATATAATACCTCTGGTAGCTACCAGAACGATTAACAGCTGTTAATCGTTCAAAATTGTCAATACGTTTCCTTTTGTCCAATAACGACATGGTCCATAGAACAAATAATAACGAAGGATGCATATTATCGATAGTCGATAGTATGCTAACTCATGACAAAATAAGTCACGTACACAAAGCTAGCTCTTTTTATACCACTAACATGGGCACACAAGTGTTCGGCCCACTTGATGGTAATCAGACACCGTAGCCTATAGCCGCTAGCAATACTAGGGTTATCACTAACGCGTTGCCAACCATGTTGTTGATGAGGACTCACCGTGCTAGCAGCATTAATACTAGCGCAGCGTATCCTCGTGCAGCACTGGCAATCTTACACACCGCAGAAAAACAACACTACATAAAAGTTGTGTTATTTGACTGCGGTCTTCTGCAAGGTACAGTACAGTCCCCAGTCGGACGGCTCCAATTTTTATGGGAAAACCCACGGCAGATCCCATTTCGCCCTTCCTCTCTTTTTAAGCTCATGGTGTGAATAATCACAGTACTTAAGCTTAGAAAAACTCATTGGAACAGGCCGGGCTTGAACCTGGGCCCATCAGATGACAAGCCGTTACTTCAACCACAAGGCCTCCCCGCGGATCTAAATAATATTATGACTGTTCTTTCTTTTTTCGGGGTTTTTTTTTATCTGAGCGATTACATAGATCGATAGTGTTATCGATTGATGATATACATCGAATTCTTTGATATTTTCCGTCCACAAATCCGTGAAATTTGGGAAATAATCGTCTATTGAATATTAGTCACTACTTAGTTTCGATGAATCATTATAGTCCAACTGGTGATGAACATTTAGAATACAACAAATATTATGTCTATACAAATATTATAAAAAGAAAAGATTGTATTTTTTAAAATTAATATACTCAAAAACTACTGGAACGATTATGATGAAATGAAATTCTATTATCAACAAAAATATATATTATCACTGAGTATAAAGTAGGTATAAATTTATATTGTGACGCGGGTGAAAGCGCAGGGAAAAAGCTAGTAGGTAATAAATAAACATACACAACTCTAACATTTTAAAGAGACATCCAGAGATAAACATGAAATATTTTTAGTGATCAAATACGTGTCAAAATTGTTTTTTCTTGTAGACCCCTTTCAAAATATAACTGCAAGCAGTGGACCCCTGCTGCTGCATTTTTACCATATTCCCAAACTCGTAATAAATGTGAAGATTAGATCTAACGATGGAAATTTTTGTGGAAAAATAAATAAATAAACACCTCCATTTATCACTCACGCCAACGTGGACGCCCATCTAGTCTCCCGTGGACCCCTGGGGGTCCACCTGGACCACTTTGGGAATCACTGATTTAGAGGAATTTCTTATGTGTGCGTCAGTCAGTACCTATGTATCATTTATTATTATGTACTGCTTTTAAGTCTTAATCAATCTGATAGCAATCAGCCTTGTAATGTTAGACGTAGGACAGGTTATCTGTGGCGGCATTTATAACCTGTTGATATGGAGGTATATGTAATAAACATATCCATGTTATTTCTAGTTCAAGGATTTGTTCAATTTAAGGTCTAAAAACCTACAAAACCCAAATTAATTATACATAAAAATATTCCTCTTGAATCACTCTAACTATTACAACACATAAAAATCAGTTGCGTAGTTTTAAAGATCTATGCGTACATGGGGATAGACAGCGGGAAGCGACTTTGTTTTAAACTATGTAGTGATAGTGATGTCTTTTGTCCACAGTGTCGGTTCCATATCAACACTTAACCTCATAGTCAAAGTGGTGACTCGAAGGTTGAATCAACGACATGAATATGAAGAGGTAAGGAAATTGATTTTTAATTTAAACCGCCGACGAACAAAAGAAGGAGTTATAAGCTTAACGTCTGTGTAGCTCCTAAAAGGATGGACCGATTTTAATTTAGTTCTATTTGTTTCAAAGATTACCTAATCGAGAGTGTCCTTAGTTATACATATTTTTTAATAAGTTTGGAGTCGGATGTGTAGTTTATTATTGATTTATGTTCTTGACATCAATGGTAAAAACATGAACCCAAGTTATTACAAATAGAGCAGAAATGTTATGATTAATCTGACTTGACTGTTCCTCGATTTTGCTATGTTAGATAGATAACTCATTATTGTAAACTAAGATCAATAACTGTTGAAACTTGCGGTAGATGGATAGATAAAACCACAGTTTCCTTTGAATTATTGTATTTAGATAGAATATAGTGAGATAGACAGATTGACAATTATTGGATTGACGCGCATGATTGGTTTGGCGCGAACAATAACTGAGGAACATAAAATACAGTATAAATCGGTACAATTGGCGGCCTTATCACAAGGTGTGATCTCTTGCAGATTATGTTATTCAAATGGAAATAGGTAACAACAAAAAATATATTAAAAAACACCAAAAAATACTGTGCATCTTTTCTACATTAATTTTATAATATTTTTATGCTTACAGCTGAAAAGATTCGTGACTGAATCATGCAGTGACCTCGGAAGACCGGTACAGCAAGTTTTGGAGACCATCTCCGCCAATGTCCAGTGGAGAGAACGGAACTACCAGACCATTGTAGATTGGTTAATAGAGGCCGAAAAATCCTATAGCTAAATGTATTATAAGCTAGCATGAATGAAAAAGTAAACTTCAATTGAAGAACATGGATGGCGTTGTCTACATCTGAATTGTTGGATGTTCTGAAAATGCAGCACTGACAAGTCTTTCCACTACGTATTTGAAAACCTAACTCTGAAAATATCAAAATATTCATACGAATTTTAGTTCCTCTTTTCGCCCCTGCAGCGCTGTTCATTTTCCCATATAAAAATAGTCGAAAGCGATACGAATACGGTAGTTGAAAGTTGTCCTTGCTAAGGCTCTGAAGCTATACGGTCGGACACTGAAGCGTCATTAAGTTTGAATGCCCACGTCTGAGGCCCACTTTGTTTGAAGCGTTGTCAATACAAATTCTCATGTAAAATAAGAGGCCACTTCATAATTAACGTGGCATCAGATTTGACTGGCATTTCAGTATTCGGCCACTAGAGATTTGATATGACAGTAGTTAGAACATATGTTCAATTTTATGCGTCAGTTAATTAGAATAGAATCATTCACATGAATTAAACGCAAATTGATCATTACTTGCTTTTGCACCTTTGACCATTCTTTGGAGTAAGTAAATAAATCCACAGACAAAAATAGGTACAATATTTTCGAACAAAGAGTATTTTTATAATTTTACATTTTGATAAGAATAAACGCTTAGCATACATTCGTATAGCTTTAGATATATCATTTATATACATATATAAATACATGTAAAATATCTTCTTTCTAATCAAAACTATATATGAAGTGTGCAAGCGTCAATAGGCTACGATAACCGCTTACCATCAGGCGGGACGTATGCTTGTTTGCCACCTTAGTGGTATAAAAACAACAACACTCAATATTTCAAAAAATATATATGGCGAATGTTAATAATTTTGCCAATTCTGATGATTTTTTGATTCCATCATTCCTTGTAATAACATACACGTATTATTCATCATGACTAACTAAGCTGCGATTATGTTGATTGGTGCGATACTAGTCTAGACCTGTAGCCATGTTGACTATCTACAATCGTTAATGCTACATAAATCGAAAGAAATGTATGCGAATTAAAAACTTAACCACGTGACATAACGTAAGTTTCAATTCCCATACAACTATATATATAGTTAGTCTCATGTTTAGTATGTTGATAATAAATAACAAAAAAATCCTTCGTTTTGTATAGCGTTAACGTTTGTTGATAGTAAATATGGCTAAGTCTGCTGGACTAGCATGACTTTGGAATTAAGTGATCAACTCATAGAAAAGTTGAAAGTATTAGAAAATATGAGTTTATAACGCAGTAAGTCAGGCTCAGGCGAAAAAGTACTGCCTTTTCATTTATTACGTTCTTCAAGAGTTTTAAGTGAACTTTATGCACAATCAGAGTAGGTACCATTGCGTATATTGTATACTAGTGATGAAAGTTTTACTACATGTAAATTGTATTACTGACTATCGTAATGAAAACCACACCAAAATAATTTAAAGATCTATTTGACTTAGGAAAATTCTGACCGTATGAAATAAATTTTATTAATATATTTATCATGTAAGGAAAAATATATCGTTCTCACATGATTTGCTTCACGAACAAATGTGATTAAATCCAGTCTGTCACGATATAGATAAAGTTTTGTTTAGACACCGAACAATACAAAGTTTTAAAATAGAAAACTCCAATTAATATTAGATACAAATAAAGTTATTTACTTATTGCAACTGTACCTAAGCTTAAGTTATTAGATAATAATTGTATGTAAATACTAAATACATAGAAGGTAAATGTTTGTACTAATTTATTTACGTATTTCTATCTCCTAATGCAATTCGTAAATTAAAGTTTATAAAATAAATAAGTTTTATTTACCTCTTTTTATTTCTTTTTTAATACTATATAAAAATAAGTCGGGATTTCCTTCCTGACTTCCACGGTTTTGCATTCGTTGGAAAGGTCTCGGGCTCCGTGAGGTTTATAGGAAAGAAATTCGGGCAAAATTCAGGACAAACCAACATTAAATGTCTACCCGTGCGAAGCCGGGGCGGGCCGCTAGTAAAATTATAATTAAATATTAATATTTTCGCCAGTGTAGGGTGAAAGAGAAATATCCAGTTTCTCAATACTGTCGTGTTTCTTTAAACGCCTAGTGTCATGCATTCTAATGTTTATTGCAGTTTCTGGAGACAATCCACGGCAGTAGCAGATCGTAACATGCCTTTAGGTCAGAAGTAACATCCTATTAAGCAAAATGATAAATCATTCAACCCAAAACTCATATTACAGCATTATTTCCAATGTTCCTATAAATTTGACACTAAATTAAAATAAATACACACTAAAGATCACTGTAACACAATTTACGGGACACTGGAAAAAAGTTTGGAAAATTCTAATTGTGGTCCGTACTTCGAACTCCAGGCCACTGCTAGTTTAATTTAATTAACACCCATAAATATTTTACGCATATATCAAAACAATATTAATCTAGGACATTTGGTACAAATCAACATTAAAAATTAAATAGAATTTCGTTTGACATAGAAATATTTATCAATCAGATTGTTTTCAATATGTTACGATAGATGTCGTTACTTGTATTAAAATTACAAATAGGTAGCTACATTTTAGCTAATCAATTAGATAGCAAGTAACAAAATCCTTGAACAAAAGTGTGCCGATTATGAAGTTTAATCGCAAGCAGTCTGTCATAATTGTTATCAAATCTGAAATCTACGCCTAATCATTGATATTAGGCATATTTAATAAATCACCTATAGGAGCCTATAGCTAATTGGAATGATGTAACCAGTTATGCATTAAAGTAGGTATTAGATTATATAATTTAAAAAGTTTTCTACCATAGTGTTTGTTTATTGGCTCAGATTAAAAATGCAAAGCATTTCTTTCATAATGTTGTTTGACTCATCGACAGAGATAAAGTACTAATCCAAAATAATAATCTTCAGCTGTTAAGGCTTTTATAATCAAAATGAATGTATTTTATGATCCGTCCCCAATAATTTAAAAATTATGATTAAGCTGAAAGTTATTTTTTGCGGTGATTGTACTGTATCAATGATGCCTTGTACTGTATCAATGTTTAATAATAATAATAATAATAAACACGTTTATTGCTTTTTAAATACATTAAACATTAAAGTAATTACAAAACATAATATTGGAGACTTAAATTCTAATATGAATACTAGGAATGTTTGATCATGTGACGTATCGGACGGAATTCGTACTCTACGGACTATACGGAGTCGAACATAAGGTGCCATGATAATAATAATCTTCACGCCTTCCCACAAGGGTCGCCGAAGAGGTAGGCAGAAGTGTTACAACACCACTTTTAATTGAATATAATTTGGTGCCAACGTGACAGATGGTGAGTCCGGCACCTCGTCTCTTAGGCACTACAGAAATAAATAAAATAAAAATGCCTTTTAATTTACTACAATTAACAGTTGGGTTTAAAACTTATTTTTAATAGTAATAAATCTTATGCAAGCCTCCTCCAAAGAGGTACTACTACATACGTCCTTGAATATCGCAAACGTAATCAGTAGGGCTAGCATGAATAATTGCGACAACGTTTTCGTATCGCCTTCGACTATTTTTTGTATAGGACAATGAACAGCGCTACGGCGGTGAAAAGTGGAACTAAAAATTTGTATGACAATTTTGACATTTCGCGAGTTACGTTTTCGAATACGTTGTCGAAAAAGTTCATGCTACCGGCACAGGTTTCCTCACGATGATTTCAGAGTTATTGCGGATATTCGAAGGATGCACACGAGATATAAGTAAGTGAGTAAGTCGGGATTTTTTGTCCAACGTCCTTGCAGACGCAGTCGCGGGCCATAGCGAATACTCATTAATCTAAAAGTAGGCTTAAGATGCTATGACGTCTTTGTTATTATCGATGTCGTGCGTCCGTGGAGACGGCAATTTTTTTGATAAAATTTAAACTAATATCAGTAATTTTTAATGACTTAGATACAAGACAATTAGTTATTTTATAATATTATAACTTACTCCAATATACTTAGTTATATTTAGTTTTATAGTACGGAGGGTATTTCGTATTAGATATTAAACCTATACTTTCGCTCTAATAATGTTTAAAAAGCAACCACACCTAATAAAAAAAATGCCTACTCCAAAATTTTTTTTTATACCACTAAGGAGGCACACAAGCATACGGCCCACCTGATGGTAAGCAGTCACAGTAGCCTATAGCCGCTATAATACGAGGGGTATCACTAACGGGTTGCCAACCATGTTGTTGATGAGGACTCACTGTGCAAGCAGCATTACTACTAGCGCAGCGTATCCTCGTGGAGCACTGGCCTTCTTACCGCAGAAACACAACACTACATCAAAGTAGTGTTATTTGACTGCGGTCTTCTATACGGTGGAGGCACAGTCCCCAGTCGGGCGGCTGCAATTATATTGGGAAAACCCACGAGAAACCTCAATTCGCCCTACCTGTTTTTAAAAACTCATGGTGTGATTAATCACTGCACTTAGAAAAACTCTACAGGCTGGTGTTCGTACCTGGGCCCATCAGATAACAGACCGTTGCTTGATAATATTTATGGGATGCTTTCATAGATCACATCGTTTGTTTCCAGAGGACCACCGGTTGGGACCCCTACTAGACCAATGCAACGGTGTCATCAAATAAAACTCAAGTAATTTTAGCTAATTGCAGCTTCTCATGCAAAGTTGATTCATCAAAAGATGACTAGCACTGCAGCATGACAGTTTAAGTCCGGTTTGCTAGAACCGAACCCATATCACAAATAAGCGGTGATAAGAATTGCGATTATTTCATTATGATATATTGATAATGATAGTGAGATATGAGTCATATCTGAAGATAGCCGATTAATTTTGTATATTTCTATAATTTATATTACCTTAATCCAGTCGCGGTTGTGGTCACCGACTAGCTGTTGTCGCCACTCCATCAAAACGTAAGTCAAAAATATAACAATTTAATCATGTAGTTAGTGCATAAGAATGCCTATCAATACATAATGAAGGTATTTTAGAAAACCTCATTAGTATTAGATAAATGTTACATACAATGTACAGATGAAGAATACTAAACCAGCATTAAAGATAAGGTTTTTAATTTTTGAAGGTTACGGTGGTTCATTTATCAAACGGAGATTTTTTAGGCAATTTGTGTGGAGTGAAAAGCCCAATCGTATCATACACAAACATTGGTTATTAATAAAAATAATGCTTTGACCAAAAAGAGACTCGGTTTTTTAAATGGAATTAACTTTTCAATTTTAACTTAGTAACTAATACGAGATTTCTGTTTATTGACAAGACTTATCAATTAATTGTATTGAAAGTCCCATTTTATAATCTCTGACATGGCTGAAGTCAGTATACATTTTCTTATAAACATTAGAACACCCTCAGTTGCAGTCAGATAGTGGTAAAAGCCGGTAGGAAAAGAAACGCATAAATGATTGAATTGCCTAATTAAGAAAATGTCTTGCTTCAATCTATAATTTAATTTCAGAAAGCTTAAGTAGTTAGATTGCCCATGAAATATGTTTAGTCAAGACTCATTGACGTATCCTTAATCATTGCCAGTGACATCAGCTCAAAGCTAAGCCTTAAAACCAAATGATAACTAATCAATGACTTAATTTTTAAGTTGTAATCACAAAAATTTAAATTATTAACCATACGGACTTACTTCATACAAATTTTAACTAATATTATAAATGCGAAAGTTTGTGAGTATATGGATGGATGGATGGATGTTTGTTACTCTTACGCAAAAAATACTGAACGGATTCGAATGAAGTTTGGAACACAGATAGTTTATAACCTGGATTAACACAAAGGGTACTTCTTATCTCGTAAATATGTTGGGTTCCTCTGGGATTATAATCTCAACGCGGACGAAGCCGCGGGCAGAAGCCAGTTTATTGATAATAATGCTTTGAAATTATCTCTGTATCGATTTCAATAAAACTATGTTAAATATCAGATTATGCGGTTAGTTCGAGCGGGTTGTTGTACATTTGCCACAAAGTGACCATTTGTTTTAATGAAATTAATTTTGAAATGTTTTCTCAATTTTGACAAATTGAAATTAGTACCTATAAACAAATTCCAAAAAGACCTCACCCATAATTATATAAGAATATTATAGATTATACTTCTGTGACTGTAATTTTATCAATAAGCTTGATATATTATGCCTATATCGATAAACATATAGATATAGATTCAAATATTTTAAAAAGCGAGGCTCGTGGCTATTTCATTATCTCAAGGTGAAGGAGATTACGATACTAATTTCTAGAAATTACTGGATCTTATTATAAATTAATGTTTACTTGTTACAAATATTATATTGGAATGTTAGTCATATCAAAGCCATCAATATTGATATAGTTTTTATGATAGATACAAATTTAGCACGTGACTTCTAACATGAAAATAATATATCCTGAATATCAAATATTTTGTGATAAAAAGCGAATGCATTACTTGGTCTATTAAGGTATATAATGTAAAGTATAAGGCTTAAGCAAGGGGGTTTTTAAAGAGAGGTATGCCGAATTGGGGCTCCCGTGGGTTTTCCCATTACCGCACGACTGGGGACTGTACCTCCACTGTACCGAAGACCGTAGTCAAATAGGACTACTTTGATGTAGTGTTGTGTTTCTGCCGTAAGTAAGGTTACCATTGCTCCACGAGGATACGCTGCGCTAGTAATAATGCTGCTAGGACAGGAAGTCCTTATCAACAACAGGGTTATATCCTTGGTGTTGCTAGCGGCTATAGGCTACCGTGACTGCTTACCATCAGGTGGGCAGGTTTATGTGTGACCTTAGTGGTTAAAAAATAGAAACTCTTTATTTCCTCAGATGGCGACAATGAAGCTCTTTATCCTTTCGTTGGCGTGTCTCTGCGCACACGCCTTCCCCGAAGACTTCACGATCCCGGTTGGCAGAAACACAATCTTTGCCGACGAGAAATTAGAAGGGAATGCTTTTGAGGACGTCGACGCTTTCAACGACATCGTAGTTTACGCTGATACTATCAACCCGTTCAGACTTCCGACCACAACAAAGCCTATTCACTACGATGTCCTTTGGGTCATTGACATCAGCGCATTAGTGTTCTCAGGCTCCGTAAATATAAACTTGCAAGCCACCCAACAAAACGTCAGCCAGATTGTCATCCACGCCCATGACTTGAACATTACTACCTTGACTCTTCAGCAAGGTAACACAGTTGTGCCTCAGACTTACATCCTGGAGCCCGAGTACCATTTCCTTCGTGTTAATCTCACCAACGGCGTCCTTGCCTACAACGCAACCACCCCTGTCGCTTACACACTCTCCATCAATTTTAATGCTGAGCTTCGTGAAGATATGTACGGTATCTACAAGAGTTGGTTCAGGAACAATTTCACTGATCAAGTGAGGTAAGCTTTAGTTATATATTACAGTTACTATATTTTGTAAATATCTTTTGAAGACTTTTATAACTGGTTGAATATGATAAATTTCAGCTGGATGGCATCCACTCAGTTCCAAGCAACTGCGGCTCGTTTTGCCTTCCCTTGCTACGACGAACCAAGCTTCAAGGCCACATTTGACATTACGATTCGTCGCCCAACCGCTTTCAGAAGTTGGTCTTCTATGAGGATAAGTGAAACGAGGGCGTCCGTTTTCACGTGAGTCTATTTGAGCATTGTAAATAAAAAGGTCAAACATTTTTAGAACATTATTTAACGACTAACTTTTTACAGTGGCTACCAAGAAGATGTCTACTTCAGGACTCCTGTGATGTCCACATACCTTTTGGCTCTTATTGTTGCGGAATACAACTCTTTGGAGCTGAGGAACAATGACGGGAATCTCTTGTACGAAGTAATCGCTCGTCCTGCAGCTATATCGGCTGGTCAAGGCGACTACGCGTTTACTGTCGGCCAAGAACTCTTGGCAGAGATGAGCAACCACACGGATTATGACTATTACTCTCAAAATCCTAATCTTAAGATGACTCAAGCCGCCATTCCCGATTTCGGTGCTGGCGCTATGGAGAACTGGGGTCTGCTAACTTACAGGTACTTATATCTTCTTTGTTATGATGTTTTAATAGTATATTCATATCCAATAATACTTATATTTTTGTTGTTTTTTAGAGAGGCATATCTTTTATACGACGAAGCCCACACTAACGGTTATTTCAAGCAGTTGATTGCCTACATCCTGTCCCACGAAATTGCCCACATGTGGTTTGGTAATCTCGTTACTTGCGACTGGTGGGATGTTCTGTGGCTGAATGAAGGATTCGCAAGATACTACCAATACTTCCTTACTCATTGGGTGTGTTGCATTATAAATAAATAACAATGAAAAGTTTAATCAATAAATATTTATTTCTCTCATAACTTTAATATCGATAAGTTATTTGAAATATTATTCTTTACAGGTTGAAGATTACATGGGCTTGGAGACACGTTTTATCACCGAGCAAATCCATACTTCTTTGCTTTCTGACTCTGCTAACAGCCCTCATCCTCTGACCAACCCTGGTGTCGGCAGTCCAGCATCTGTCAGCGCCATGTTCTCTACCCTCACATACAATAAAGGTGCAGCTGTCATTAGAATGACGGAACATCTTCTCGGATTCGATGTTCACAGAGCAGGGTTGAGGGCTTATTTAGCCGAGAGGTAATATTTATTTTTGCATTCATTAGAGGCGAAAGTATTCCATACAAAAACTTATTTGAATCCTTGTTTATAGGGCCTTTGACACATCTCTTCCCATTCACCTTTTCGAAACTTTGGAAAGAGTTGGTAGAGCAAATGGTGCCCTTTCCGAGTATGGAACTGATTTCTCCCTTGTCGAATACTACCAGTCCTGGACTGAACAAGGTGGCCACCCTGTACTCAACGTCCAGGTTAACCATCAGACCGGAGAAATGATCATCTATCAAGTAAGTGGTATAAGCTAACCATATAATGTAGATGATCAATACGCTGAAGCAGAGTGTTGGTCGTGTGTCGATGGAGGACATGTATACTTGAGTGAAGAATGAGGATATATTAGTGACGATGGTTACTAGTAACCAGCCACGTTACAAAGGCTACGACCTTCTAGATGTTGATTATTGTGATGTAAAAGGCACGATAAAAGTAGTGGTATAAAAAAAGATAACTTAATTAGCTTAATGCGTATGAAAATCGTTAGTTTAAATAACTCCTGTATAGGTTAGGCTAACTAGGTATACGATGTAAAACGAATACATCAAATTGATGGTAATAGAAATAATGGAAATTTTGTTATTTCAGCGCCGATTTAATATCAACACGGGCTACTCTACAGTCAACAGTAATTGGATCGTTCCTATTAGCTTTGCTACCGCCAGCAACCCTGACTTCGCAAACACAAAACCCACCCACGTCATTCGTAAGGCTGTCTCCTCCATTAACCGTGGTTCCACTGGTGACGAATGGGTCATTTTCAACAAGCAGCAGACTGGTAACTTAAAGCAATTGGCATTATTTATTATGAAATTTATTGGCCTCATTAATTAAGACAGTACGTAAATGTATGCATTAATTACAGGATTCTACCGCGTCAATTACGATGACTATACATGGAATTTGATTGTTAGTGCTCTTCGAAGTGATAACAGATCTCAAATTCATGAGTACAACAGAGCTCAGGTATTTAGAATTCACAATTATGTACGTTAGCTTAGAAGATTTCCGTCTCATGTTGGTATATAATTTAACTTCGGATTGTTCCTCTTTTAGATTGTCAATGATGTATTCCAATTCGCTCGTTCTGGACTCATGAGCTACAACAGAGCCTTAAATATTTTGTCGTTCCTGGAATTTGAGACTGAATACGCACCATGGGTTGCAGCCATGACAGGTTTCGCATGGATTAGAAATAGATTTGCCGGCACCACGTTTTTGAATGAAGTTAACGTAAGTTTTGGCTCATATTATATTTATAGTTTACAATAAAATTTAATTGAAAAATAATTTTATAAACAATTACAATTCATGTGCATATACATATAAGGTTTAATTAGCCTTATCTCTTTGCTATGAAAACAAATGAAGAGTATTTAAATTATTAATGTTCTTTTTAGAATTTGGTCGCAACCTGGGCCACGCGAGTGATGACTGACCTCACCTACTACCCGACCACGGGAGAAACTTTCATGAGATCCTACTTGCGTTACCAACTGGCTCCTATCATGTGTAACATAGGAGTGGCCGCTTGCCGTACCGCTGCTACTGCACAATTTAGAGCACTCGTCGACAACAATGTCCAGTAAGTGTTAAACATATTGCACAGTTATCTCGACTGGACTCGACCATACTCCCGTGTAATAACAAGAATAACAGTGGCCAACATCGATTGGAATTCGATCCTGCTTTTTTTGTGTCAGATGTAAAATGTACTACGTGACAAGGCTGTGTATGAGCGCGAAAAATAAAATATAAAATGTATGAGCGATATAACATGTCTCTTTGTATAGTTAAGTAAGCTTTATCGAAATAACCAGACTATAACGATGCCTTTGCCTTCATTTAAATATTTGTATATTCCAATGGCATGTTGTAAAGATTAATTATTTTATTCAGGGTGCCAGTTGACAGCCGTAACTGGGTATACTGCAACGCTCTTCGTGACGGCACCACCGCCGACTTTGACTACCTCTGGACTCGTTTCCAACAGCACAATGTGTACACTGAGAAGATTCAACTGCTCATGGTCCTTGGTTGTACACCCCATACAGTTCCCCTTAACACGTGAGTAAAGCAAACTATAATTAATTAATATCTGATAATTATTAAACAGTTAGAAAATTCATATCCGTCGTTTAGGTTAGATTGAAACAACCACACTTTTTCTATGCCTAAATAAGAATCTATATACTACTAGCTGTTTTCCCCGCGACTTCACCCGCTTATTATTATAATATATAGTCTATGTTACTCAGTGATAATGTAGCTTATAAACGGCAAAAGATTTTGTGAAATCGATCAAGTAGTTTTTATGTTTATTCCTTACATACAAAAATGCAAATCTTTTTCTCTTTATAATTGTGGTGTAGATGAAGATGGTAAGCAAGTTTATGACTGACGGTAAGAGGTCAAAGCCTATAGGCACTTGAAATACCAGAAGTTATCTCTAGCATCTTGTCAACTTTATTGTTGGGAGGTCTCATTGTTCTAATAAAAAACGATATTCTCACTGCTAGAACAGCGAATTCTCGAGAAGATTTGGAAACCATAATCTGCAGAATCATGAGTATCACTATTTCATCTTTTTATTTCTGCTCGATCTTGACTCTCGGTCTTATGTATACTGTCTCCAGTTGGTGGTTCCAAACATTGTGGTTAACATTGTTAAATTGATTAAATGCTGATGTTCTATCTTGGAGCATGATCAAATCATTAACTCAGACATTTCTTCCAGGTTCTTGAATGCGATTGTTCAGGAGAACTACGTGGTCCGTCCTCAAGACTACACGACTGCTTTCAACTCAGCTGTCACTGGAAATGAAGCTAACACTCAGATCGTGTTCACTTTCATCCAAAACAATTTGCCAACCGTCATCAATGCGTAAGTTTCTTCTGTAGTTCCGTTTCTGAAATGGACTTGTAAAACCAGAGTATTTTAAGCTTAAATAAAGAATTTTCTGATATTTTGGTAGGAATCACCGAATTTGAATAATCTAAACTGTTTCTCATTATAAATTATGTCTGCTCAGGAATCTACAACTGTTTCTAATTTAGTGTCAAATTTTGATATGTCTGTATTTAGTTACTCGAGTCTTACAAAATCCCTATTAATAATTGTATTGTTTTCTAGTTTCGGATCTCCTACAACACCTCTGTCTTACATTTCTTCGCGTTTGAGGACCGAAGCTGAAATCGTTGCGGTATGTTGCTTTTAGAGCGTTGTTAATCATCTCTTTTAAGTCTTGATTTACTTAACAAACCAAAATAATTTTAACATCTGTAATGTTTTCAGTTCCAAGCTTGGGCGGTTCAAGTGAACACCACTTTGGGTAATTCATTCCAATCCGTATACAATGGTGCTGAAGAGTCTCGCGCCAGCATAGCTTGGTCGGTACAGGTACAAAGCGACTTGAACACGTACATCCAGAATGGAAACGAAGGCTACACTCAATCCACGGCTACTCCGGTGGTATCTACTGTTGCTGTCACTACTGCTCAGCCGGCTCTTGTCCAACCTTCAACACCTACTTTAGAAGCCCTTACTGACTCTGCTGCGTCGACCTTTGTATCAATCTTCTTGATATCACTCGCTATCGTTGCGAATATTGTATTCTAATTTATTGATATATCTAACTGTTAAATTGTTACTAAATTAAGTGCCTTAGTAACCACCGTCCTACGTAAATAGGTATTTAACTTATTAAATAAATATTTTTTTAAGTAATCAACTGTTTTTAATTGGCGACCTTTAAGTGTATGTGTTATAAAAGTAAGGATTATGATTGTTGATAAGACTATGATTAAGGCGGATACTGTTTCTAAGTTGAGTGCTTTTCAATCTAGAAAAGATAAAACATTCCTTATTACATAATGCGTCATTATCCGTTTTATCCATGACGTTATTATTTATGGTGCTAAAATAATCTGGAAAAGCATGAACATATAATTATTTTTTTCACCAACAATATACTTTCCCGATTTCTTCGGCACAGGAAATGCTTAAATGAGCAACCAAACATGGTCCTTTAGAATCTTTAGAAAAACTACCTTTAGGAGATTTCAGTTTTATTGAAAATAACTATTTTATGTCACAAAAATGTACAAAGCGATGTTGATGGACATCTTGTTCTTTTTGAAGAACATTTAAATTTTATTAGTTTTTAATAGAATACCACGCTGTCTCAATGCTAAATATTCAGTAAAATTACCGAATATTTTTTTAAAGATCCGTGGGAATAGAGAAATAAAACATATAATATAATTGCGTTATTTGGTTTATAATTTGGACACGTGTTATCGAAATCCATACGGATCCCGATAAAAGTCTGTGTTTTTGTTATCTCTCGTAATTTTTATATCTAATTATATTATTGACCGTATAAGTATAAATTGGATAAGATAGCGCAGATTATGAATATTTAGATAGTGATAAATCGGAATTGCGGCGAGCTTTTGGCTTATTCCTATTTCGACAAACCAGCGATAACATGGTAAGTTGTAATAAGTAAATAATAATGGAATTTAACATAATATACAATAAAAGATATATACATCAAACATAACATGAATTCACCTATTGCAATAAGGAAATTCTTAATTAAAAATATGTTGCAGAATCGCTGGCTTGCGATCCTCCTTATAGGAGTAGCCCTCCAGGGCGCACTCTCTATGAGTCCCATCCCAGTACTTGAAGATGAGTGGGAAGAATTCAACCGAATGCTAAGAGACCCTGCCTACCGCCTACCCACAACCACTCGCCCTAGGGCTTACGAAGTCTCCATATCGCCGTATTTTGACGTTGCTCCAGTAAACGTTGCACCTTTCACTTTCGACGGTGAAGTAACGATCTACTTGTCGCCTACAGAACAAAATGTCTCAACTATTGTCATGCACTGTGAAGACTTGACAATACAGACGCTCTCGGTCCAGTATACATTAAACGGAAGCTCTTTTGATATCACTCAACCTAACCAGGTCTTCACATGCAGCACTCCCTACAGTTTCTTAACAATCCAAACTACGGAAGCGTTAGTGATAAACAGGGAATATGTGGTGAGGAGTACGTTCAGAGGCAACGTGCAGTCGGACATGAGGGGATTCTACAGGAGTTGGTACGATGACAGCACTGGCAGAAGGTAAGTGCTTTGAGAACTCTAAGTTTGGGTCATGATTCTATAAGATATCCAAAAACATTTTAAAATCCATATATTTCTGGATAAAAAGTAACCAAACTAGCTCGCCTATGTTTTGCAGTGTTAAAAAATTCCGTCTTATCTTACCCACAATACCTTGTTACATTGGTGGATGTGCGGAAACCAACAATGGATTCAGCGGCGGTTTTATTTAGATAACCCAACAGTATTAAGTATCTTAAGGTGTTTAGTGGTCATTGATATTCTTTTTTTTTAAGATGGATGGGTACAACTCAGTTCCAGCCAGGGCATGCCCGCAAAGCTTTCCCTTGTTACGACGAGCCTGGATTTAAGGCTATCTTCGAATTCACCATCATTAGAGATGCAAATTTCAGTTCGACTATTTCCAACATGCCAATTAGAAGTAATGAGACGTAAGTGGATTCATTAATACTTAGGAAACATTCTCAAACAGAATAATACTGACATTTGGCAACATAATATTAACCAATATCTTGTGAATCTAAGAGTCCATTACAAAAATACTTTCTCTTGCAGTTTGGCCAATGGCAGAGTCGCCGAAACATTCTACAATACTCCAGTGACGTCGACATACTTGTTGGCCTTTATCGTGTCCCATTACAACCTGGTGTCTGAGAACAATAACATAACCCGTCCATTCCAAATTTATGCCCGTGACAATGTTGGCAACCATGGAGACTGGTCTCTTGAGATCGGAGAGCTTCTTTTAGAGTCTATGGAGGAGTATACCCAGTTTCCATACTACACCATGGCTGAAAACATGAACATGAAGCAAGCTGCTATTCCTGACTTTTCCGCTGGTGCCATGGAGAACTGGGGACTATTGACGTACAGGTATGGTATTTGGTTATGAATAAGACATACATATTTTGTTTTAATACTTAAATGACTTGGTTTCGTCTCCTTGAAAAGGTAAACCAGTAGCACCCATATTTCACTATAACCAACGTAGAACGTCTGAATGATGAAAACATACATTCACCGTCAATTCTGGACATTTTCAGCCTGTCTCCATAAAATAAAGTCATGACATATGCATATTCCTGTAGATTATTTTTTTTATCAATAACAGTGATATTAATGAAGTGATTGTTATTTCTGCCCATAGGGAAGCACTCATCTTATTCGACGAGCAGAACACCAATCACTTCTACAAACAGCGTATTGCTAACATCGTCTCTCATGAGATCGCTCACATGTGGTTCGGTAATCTTGTCACCTGCGCGTGGTGGGACAACCTCTGGCTAAATGAGGGCTTCGCCAGGTTCTACCAATACTATTTGACTGATAGAGTGAGTATACGATTACTTATATCGCAAAGGCAGTTACAAAGCACAATCAATTCTGAACCTAGTAATAAGTAAGCAATTGGGTTTTACTTAGATTGTTAGGGGATTTGAGAAAGTATGGATACAAGTTTAAATAGATCAAGAAATTACTAGATTGCCAGATAAGAAAAATAGCTGTATTATTTCCTTAAAAAAAGCGTTCCATTTTATAATCTTAGCTTTGAAGACCAAGATGTTAAATTGTTGCAATTCCCATTAAAACTAGCAATATTTCATGAAACATTCATTCACACATGGCTTGTGAAAAACGTTTTCTTTAATTGATTCTGTAATCAGTAATGACTGACCGAGAAAGAAACTCAGGAACTCAAAGTAATCCAATAAGCTATATTTACGTACACTGGGCATTCCAACAATTTCCCTTTTATATCCTGTTCACAGGTTGCCCCAGAACTCGGATTCCCAACTCGATTCATCGTGGAGCAACTGCAAGTGGCAATGTTATCTGATTCTGTCGACTCAGCTCACGCCCTCACTAACCCAAATGTCAACGACCCCGTTACTGTTAGCGCACATTTCTCAACAATCACTTATGCCAGAGGGGCTTCAATCTTAAGAATGACCCAGCACTTGCTCTCAGAAGATACGTATGTTAGGGGATTAAGACTCTACCTGAGCCAGAGGTAAGTGGACACTTCAGTATGTATAAGATTAATCATATATTAAGTGACTCATTTCTACTATTTATCGCATACGCCATCAGACAAATATGTTTTATGTTCTTCCTTTAAAGTTATCGTTATCATGATTGAGGTAACAAGTCTAGTTTCAATCATATTACTTTATTAACACAAAACAGAGCATAACCTACCTATTTATAGATAAAAGATCTGACGCAAACCAGAATTATACGGGGCGTGCCAAGAATGCTGGCAGCATTGCCACGCTGGATAGCAATGCTGATTCTCTGATATCAATCATAAAGTCGATATTACTTTAAGTGTTAATCACCTTACACAGCTTAGATGTATTTGAATTGATGACGTTTTTTCCTCATCAGACAATATGATGTAGCTGAACCTCATCATCTCTTCAATGCGCTCGATGAAGCTGCCGCTGCAGACGGCGCTCTCGCTGGCTACGGCGTAACTATAGCCGAATACTTCGCCACATGGTCTGAAAAAGCTGGTCACCCCATATTGACAGTCACTACTGACCAAACTACTGGAAGAATGATTGTTACACAGGTATAAAATGCTTACACACTCCTAAGACTATGTGATTGCGATGTAATAACGAGTTAGGTTCTGAATAACAAGTGTACATTTTTAGGCCCGTTTTGAAGTTACTACTGGAGTTTCATCTCAACCAAGCTTGTGGCACATTCCTATCACATGGACCAGGGGAGGTGCTCCCGATTTTGTCAACTTGAAGCCGTCTCAGGTGATCTCCGCCCAGTCAACTTCTATCGACAGGGGTACCAATGGTTTGGAATGGGTTATTTTCAACAAACAACAATCTGGTAAGCTTTTGGAGTATTTACTTAACAATCCATCAAATAAATCAGAAGAGTATTGTTAATCTTTATATTGACTTTCAGGTTTCTATAGAGTAGATTACGATGACACCAACTGGGCTCTTCTCACAAGGGCTTTGAGAGGCGGCGACAGGCTTGTTATTCATGAATACAACCGCGCTCAGGTTAGAACTTACTATACGGCTAAAGCTATAGTTGCCTTTTGATCTAAAATTTTTAATAATCTAGTATGTTATAATGTTTTAGATAGTGGACGACCTGTTCATTTTTGGAAGAGCCACTGTTCAGCCCTACCAAAGAGTATTGAACGTTTTGTCCTTCTTGGAGTTTGAAGACCAATATGCTCCTTGGATTGCCGCCATTACTGGTTTCAACTTCGCTCGTAGGAGACTGGCTCATGATTCCGACGCTCTTCAGAAACTACAGGTGAAATGTTTCGTTATACATCATCCACAAAACTATATTGGCCGATAGCTTTATACGGATAAAACTTAAGGGGCTGTATAGTAATTTAAAATTTGAACTGAAACTGAAACTGATTCAGATAGGACTCGAAATGTACATTGGACAGTGCTCTAAGAATTAAACCAGAATTTCACACCATAGTAATTGAATACTATCAATGACCATAGTACAACATTGAATAAAGAGGTCTTGCATAGTGCGATATCGATTACTACGTTAATTGGTCAAATTGGTAGAATTTTAATTTTGTTGTTCTCACGTTCAGAATCTCATCCTGAGCTTGAGCCCAGCCATTACTGCCCGCCTTGGTTACTCTGAGATTGCTAACGAGCCCTACATGGATGGCTTGCTGCGTATGTATGTCATGGAGTTCCTCTGCAATGTCGGTCACGAGCAATGCGTTGCCGCTGGTAGAGAAAACTTCCAGAACTGGAGAAACGGTGGATTGTAAGTACTTCCCCAGGTTTATAGAAAGAAAAGAAAATGCTTCTCGAATTTAATCTGAAAAAGAATCCGACAAACACTTAGATATTTTAAGTGTTGTCATATTTTTTAATGTCATTATAAATTCCATTTCACAACTGATAGGTTTTGCTAACATAAAATATTTTAAGGACTTTCCGTGTGTTTTAGTATCCCTGCTAACATGCGCCCATGGGTTTACTGCGTTGGTCTGCGTGAGGGCAACGCTGATGACTTTGATTACTTCTGGAACCGTTACTTGGCTGAAGATCTGGCTAACGAGAAGATTGTCATGATCGGAGCCGCTGGTTGTACTTCGGACCAAGCCAGCCTGTTCAAATTCATGAACTCGATCGTCTCTGGTGGCTTCGAAATCAGACCTCAAGATTATGCAGCGGCTCTTAGTTCGGCCATCACTTCAAATGAATACAACACACTCAGGGCCTTTGAATGGCTGACTAATAACGTTGCGCCCGTTACAGCTGCGTAAGTTATTATATATAGTTTTATTTTATTAGTTATTATAAATTTGACCCAATTTTAATGAATAATACCTAATCGTTTTCCATACAATGTTTACAGGTTTGGAAGTATTTCGAGTCCAATTAATACTATCACGTCACGACTTTTGAATGAGACTCAGATTGCCCAGGTAAAATTTGTGTGTTACTGTCATGTTTTAATATTAAAATGATTGCAAATTAGTAGACCGGCAGATGGTAAGCGATTACCTAAGTCTTTGGACGTCTGGAATATCAAACGTGATGAACGAGACGTCAGATTTACGTTGTGAGGAAGTAATAACCTAGTTATTACATTAACAGCTATTATATAAATAAACAGGAGCTGTTCATCAATCAAACTTTTTGCATATTCTAGGTTCAAACATGGCTTAATGCTAATCAAGCATTGATCGGAACTGCGAGCTACAACACTGGTATAAATGGTATTGCGACCGCTAGGGCTAACATGCAATGGTTGGAACGAAGAGGTGCTGAGTTTGCTCAATTCTTTGAGACTGGTTACGTCGATGATGTTATTGAAACTGAAACTAGTGAAGCGACTACTCAGGCGCCTGGAACTACTAGCGTTGCGCCTGAAAGTGGAGAAGATGACACAGACTCGGCTAACATCGCCGCGTTGAGTTTTGTCATGTTGCTCGTTACACTCACTATCAATATTATTATGTAGAGAAACACATAATTATTGTTATTATATTAATCAGTAAGAAATGTAATAAATATATTTTTTATATTTGTATTCTTTTTTCTATCAAATCAAATTGGGTATTCTAGTGAAATGTGAATGTTGAAATAACCAGTTTTCCTGGCACACTTTTAATGATGAATGAATAAGAAAGTGAGGGGTGAAATCAAGTTAAACAAATAAACATGGTATTCATTTTTTTCTGAATAACTTTGTCTCTAAATGGCAGCAACTTTTTTCAACAGCATGAACCTTACTAAACTACTTATATTTTATTTTAAAACGCAGTGCACCAATAGAGCAGTATCTTAGGAAATGTATAGCAAAAAATATTTTGATAAAAGTTTATGCATTTTCGACTCATCAAATCCCATACCTAAATAATATATTTTTGACTTATCATAATATTACCTATCTTTTAAAACTTTTCGTACCCAGTAAGTAAGAGCCCTTATTGTAAGCTGACCTACGCTCTTTACGATGGCGATAAGGGTATAGTCTACCACAAAGGCATACTGCTAAGCAGCAGACTTCACAATCACATTTCAATGGCTTTTCTGTCATTTATACACATATAACTTCGTGGGTAAACTTCTCAAGAAGTTTCTGTTCATCGACAAGCTAGTGGTGCTATTAATCAGTGTAATTTGGTTTGAAAACCTATGGTACAGGCTGGGGCTTAAATCCAAGCCTTGGCCCAACAATCTTTTAACGAAGTACACCAATCTAAAGTGTACCAAGCTAAACTGGTTAGAACCCTAGCCCGAAAAATATCATAAAAAAGGAAAATAAACTTGTAATTAAATATACTTCTTACACTTTAGTTACCTGCGACACCTGCGACGACAAAGGGAAATTCTAGAAATGCTGTGAAGTTACAATCTGTATAAAAAATATTGTGTAAGTGCGATATCATTGATGATTCACGCAGTGATTCGTGTAGAAATATTTTTATCATAATTATATTTTTCTACTGTAATTATTTTCAGAACTATTAATTTGTTCAAGGCTGAAAATTATAAATGAATAAATAGTGTAACTAACAAGAAACTGAACGCCTAAAAGAAAGGATGATCCAACAATAATATTTACCAAAATCATCTTGTTAATTAGAAAAGCCTATCAAAATATACATGACAAATACCAATCATTAATTACCAATAAATAATGAATTAATTTCTGACAAATTACTTAATCATAGTTATGGTTAACGGGACTGAGTAGCATTATGTAAAATCAGATCGGATACATTAAAATAATGGGTTTGTAATAACCAGTGCACCAAAAATATGGAACATTAAATTATCTGCAATGGTATAGCGATAACCACGAAATGAGACTTCAATTTGATAAAATACCTTTAATCATATTACTAGAATTGAATAAAGATAAAGGTTGATTAATATAAAATATGGTAAGTAATTCTTTCTAGTCGGTTTTGCGGTGTTGATCGGACCGCAGTGGGTGAGTAACTTTTGTTTTTATCATAAAAATTGGTAGATAATAATTTCAAGGAGTGGCTTCACATTATGACGCATTTATTTGTGTCAGTAGGTACGACTTTAAGGTCCTCTCTAATAATGCAAAGACCAATGTAATTATAATACGTTTTGATGCCTTTAGTGGTTATAGTAAGTTTTGCATTCGGAGTTTTTGAAAATCTGTTTAATTAAAATTAACGTCTTAATATAGCCTAATTAAAACTATGTATTTATTCGCACAACAGGGAAAGTTCTATAACTTCCCAAAAATGAACGTCGAGTTTCTTTTTTCGTTTTCATTATTTTATTGTTAACTTTCTTTTTTAGTAATTTTTTTGTATTTTGTTAACTGTTATTTTTAATAATTAGTTTCAAACGACCACTTTCTAAAATACGATTATTAACTAAAATGTATCGTTTATGTTCACCAGTACCTTAGTAGATTATACTATACTGCGTACAACCAGTACTGTATTCATGAATAATAATTTTAGGATACACCATGTTAGTCCCGGCATTGTTCTGTGCCTTCGTGGCATCCACTGTGGCTACTACGCCACTGATGGAGTTGAGAGCAGACCTTGAATTCCTTGATGACCGCACCAACCTGGACGAACCCCAATACCGTTTGAAGGACACTATTCAACCCACCCACCAATATGTAGACCTCGACGTTTACTTAGACGAAGCCAGATTCAACGGTTATGTTGAAATTCAAGTTGTAGTAAGTATAATTTTATACGACTAACGTAGCACACAAACATACGCCCCACCTGATGGTAAGCATTCACCGTAGCCTATAGCCACTAGCAATATCAGGGGTATCACTTTCGCTTTGCCAACCCTGTTGCTCATGAGAACTCACTGAGCTAGCAGCATTACTACTAGCACAGCGTATCTTCGTGGAGCACTGACAGCCTTACGTACCTAGAAGCAAAACACTACATCAAAGTTGTATTATTTTGAAGGAGGATAAAATTTTGGGCAAAAGTTTGCGTACGTTTATCTTTTGAGCTCAGTCATTTTGATCGGTGGATACATTCAAGTTACTGTCATTCGGTACAACCCAGTGATGGGCAAAGGCCCTGCATAAATTTACGGTTGTATGACCAAAATCACTTCATGTTTGTTATCAATATGACTGAGAAAATAAGTACTACACTCTCACATCATATCAACTTTCCATGGGTTGGTTTTATCATGACATCTCAGTAGCGCATAAATATTTCCACTGAAATAATATTACTATCAGTTGGTAAAAGTTAAACTATAAAATTATGTTGTAGTGAATTTAAAAGCATTCACCCATTTACTTAGCACTACCCTATTTAGCACTTATCCATTCAGTGCCGGCAGCAGGAACATTGTCGACAACGTATTTGAAAACGTAACTCGCGAAATGTCAAAATTTACTAATTTTTAGTTCCACTTTTCACCGCCGCAGCGCTGTTCATTTTCCAATACAAAAATAGTCGAAGGCGATACGAAAACGTTGTCGACAATGTTCCTGCTACCAGCACTGATCATAATGCCACCTTCGGGTACGATCGATATGTTTTTATCAAATGTTATAATTTTATTGACTTGAGCGATTATGTTCCGCACGTGCCTGTCTGTACCTATCATTAATTATTTCAACAATTAACATTAAATGATTTACAGATAATCCTATAAAATTATAAATACGAAAGTTTGTATGTTTGCTGCTCCAACAGTCCAAACAACAAAACGGATTTAAATCAAAAGTTTAACTGAACAAACCGTAATACTAAACGGAACAAATGTTATTTAAATTTATACAAATAAATAAAATTGAAGTGTGTAATTCACGGAAATAGTATATATATAACGAAGTTATAAGGAAAACTATCACAGCTAAGAAAAACTTACAACTAAACAAGTAATAGTTGACCAACTTGGCTACCGTGCGATATAAAAATTCGAGCGCCAAGAAGCTGTTTGCATGGGACTTAAATGCTATGCTATAATTAGGGCTCCACACAAATAATGAACGGGCCACATACTTATGAAGGACAGCTACGGAACCCTACATGGTGCGTGGCCGACACGCACTTGGCCCATTTTTTTATTTTAGGTATATACACACATATCGATATAATTTTACAGGATTTTATTAATCAGTACGGCGATATGTACCGGTTTGATAGCTATCACGGATAAACCAGTTATCTTGCTGATTAGTTCATAGGCATTTATATTGTCTGGGACGTAGATTTCTTCAGCTTTAATGACGTCATCTAAACTAATCTTTAATTGGAGTTGCAAAGTCATATTTCCAAAGTCTCTGAAGAGGTCGGTTATTTATTTAGGTTACGAGTCACCAAGTTAATTTCAGGATAATTCACTTCGTAATAAGTATTACCAAAATAAAATATTGAGTCAGGAACTTTCCAGAAAAATATATCGTGGGCCAATTTTAGTAAATCCATAATATATGCTTAAAAAATATCAAACCTTACATTAAAACGAAATTGAATCACTGCGATCCAACTTAGTTGATAGGTTAGAATTGTTGCCTTTTGTCCAGAAAAAATATTCATATGCAGTATTTTGTGTACGTCACTTTGATATTTTTTAACTCTTTGGATTTTTTTGGTATACATCGATGAAATAAAAACTTCCTTCAGACGTGTGAACTTTCATAGTGGTCGGGCTAACGACGACACGGCGACGGTCACCCGGTGCCGGTTAGAGATAATCAATCTCATGTACATCATCTTTGTATTACTTAGATAACGAATTCACTACCTGTTCCTCAGATCCGCGAGAACTTGACCCAAATTGTACTACACCAGAAAGTAGTATCCATCTCTGGAGTCAATGTCCTCGACTCTAACGGCCAACCTGTCCCCCTTCAATTCCCCAATCCCTTCACGACCGATGACTACTACGAGCTTCTTCTGATCAACCTCGCTCAGACCATCACTAGTGGCAACTACACAATCGCCGTGAGATATACCGGTCAAATCAACGCTAACCCCGTCGATAGAGGATTCTATCAAGGCTATTACTACCTTAACAACCAGCTGAGGTATGTATTTGTCGTTCACACTATTATTAACAGTTTTATGGGATACATAAATTACAGTACACTTTCCATAAGGCCAATTTGCAAAGATTGCTCCCGCGAATTGAATAAAAGTAGCTCGTGTCACACCTCTCCCTTTCAGTAAGGCATGGTAATTGATATTTGAATACCATTAACAAAGGTCAATATCCTTTCAGGACGTATGCCACAACTCAGTTCCAGCCTTTCCATGCCAGGAAAGCTTTCCCCTGCTTCGATGAGCCACAGTTCAAGAATGTATACGTCATCGCCATCACTCGCGCTTCTAACCTCAGTCAGTCTTACTCTAACATGGCTATCAATCAAACCGAAGTGTAAGTATTTTACATTAATGCATACATTTTAATCGTTTAATTTTTTTTAATCCGGGTTGTCTTTTGGAACAAATATATTGTTTATGAATACCTATTTAAACTTATTCAGTACAACTTCAAGATTATAACTGACAGTGTGTATTTGCTTTCGCTAGTGTCTCGACCGGCCGCGTTCGAGAAACCTTCTACCCTACCCCGATTATCTCTGCCTACCTCGTCGCCTTCCACGTCAGTGACTTCATCGAGACCAACATCACTAGCGCCCCTGGAAAGCCTTTCGGCATTATCTCCCGTCCAGGTGTTGCATACCAACATGAGTATGCTGCTGATATTGGCCTCCAGATCACGAATGAGTTGGATGACTACTTCGCAATTCAATACCACGAGATGGGTCAAGGTACTCTTATGAAGAACGACCACATCGCTCTGCCTGACTTCCCTTCAGGTGCTATGGAGAACTGGGGAATGGTTAACTATAGGTAAGTGACATTAGCAAATAAAGAAGGTGTTGTAAATTAAATTATATCTCTGTACATAGATTCCAAAGCAATATTTACGTCTTTGGTACGAGCAATAAATAATTCGAGTTTTCTATTGCAGAGAAGCCTACCTCTTGTACGATGAGAACAACACAAACGTACTCAACAAGATTTTCATCGCTACCATCATGGCCCATGAACTTGCCCACAAGTGGTTCGGTAACTTAGTCACCTGTTTCTGGTGGAGTAATCTCTGGTTAAACGAGTCTTACGCCAGCTTCTTCGAATACTTCGGAGCTCACTATGTAAGTATCTGCTTTAATGTGTACATCCTGACTAATATGCCAAATTTAATGAGTTTTACTTTTGGGTAATTGACATTTATTGGATGACAATAAGCTATTCGATTTGCCACATACTTATGTGTAGAGTTCGCCAAATCTATAATAATAGATTCCACTTCTGAATTAACAGTTTCAGTAGATGTTTCGAGATTTGCACGTCCCACTAACACTGACGTATTGGTAATGATGATAACGTACATGTTATGATATATTTATTGGTAATAAAACAATTAATTATGGGACAATCTGAAACTAAAAGAAAAAAAAACTAGCCTAATATAAAAAATAAAATAAATAAAACACTTGTCCCAGAAATGTTAATATTATACGGTTAAAACAATTAAAGTTTAGTAGCGAATGCTAGTGCGCTAAAGCCCCACAAATTTTATCAAAATGCTACGCGAAGCAAACCACTTTTGTTTCACGTATTCGTTTCTTCTCTAGGCTGATCCCTCTCTTGAATTGGATGACCAATTCGTCGTAGACTACGTGCACAGCGCTTTGAACGCAGATAGTGGTGCGTCTGCCACTCCTATGAACTGGACAGGTGTCGTCACCAATCCCTCCGTCTCCGCCCACTTCAGCACCACCAGTTATGCCAAGGGTGCTTCAGTACTCAAGATGTTGGAGCACTTCGTCGGTTTCAGAACTTTCAGAAATGCTTTGAGATACTACTTGAATGACAAGTAAGCTTAGATGATTAATTATAAAATTTTAAAGGATATATTTTATTTTATTTATTATAATTAAATGAATTTTTCTTCTTCTTTTAGTGCTTACGGTCTCGGTACTCCCGAGGCAATGTATGCCGGTTTTGAGAAGGCTGTCACTGAAGATCATACCTTCGTTCGTGACTTCCCTAATGTGAACATTGGTGCTGTATTTGACAGTTGGGTTCAGAACCCTGGATCTCCGGTCGTCAACGTTGATGTTAACTTACAAACTGGTATCGCTACTATTACTCAGGTTTGTACGTTATGGTATTAATATATTTTCAATTAAACCTGATATTTATGTAATTTTTAGTGCATAGTCTTACAAAGTGTAACAATACGACTCAGTGAATCTATTAAATTGTAATCCACAATAGTAATAATTTTGATATGTTTTCATTATAGGAACGTTTTCTGATTTCTGGCGCTACCCCTCCGGACAACTTGTGGCAAATTCCCATTACCTGGACTCACAGTATTTCACCTAACTTCGAGAACACGAGGCCCAGCTTTGTTTTGACTACGAGAACTAGCACTATCACCTTACCTGAAAGACAGAACGACAGCTTCTGGATACTGCTGAACAATGCTCGTTCTGGTAGGTTTATTGCTTGACCTGTTCTCTTCATAATCATTGAATAAGGTTTAAGTTTTTGTATAATTATTGAATATACTGTTTATATCACTAGGATTATACCGCGTGAACTACAACGATTACAACTGGCAAATGATTGCGGCTTACCTTCGCAACCACAGAACAGATGTGCACAAACTAAACAGGGCTGCAGTAAGTATCATTTAAATAATTCCTTCTACGGTCATAATATCAATTTGATTATTAAATTTTACCGTACTTTTCAAATTTTACCACATATCGCCTACCCCTTTCAGATCGTAAACGATGTCTTGCACTTCCTCCGCGCTGGCAAGATTACCACATCTCGTGCCTTTGATGTCCTGTCCTTCCTTTCTCAAGAGACCGACTACTACGTTTGGGTCAGCGCCCTGGGTCAGCTTGACTGGGTTCACAGGAGGTTTGAACACATAGATGATGCTCACACAATCTTCAGAGTAAGTATGAGGAATTTACATAGTGTAATTTGCTCATTGGAATCCTTTTTCTAATACTAATATCTCATGAATTGCAAAGTAAGTGAAACCCTTCGATCCTCGGTGTGAAGAATTCCCCTTTAGTCTCTTCTTTACCGATTGCAAATTGCACATCTTTGGCTATCGTTACGATATCATTCACAGGTTTTTAGAAACCTGTGAATGTTAGTTTTTCCCTATTTTGGTAATTAATTGAACATATTTGGCCATCGTTTCAGGACAGGTATATAGAAACCTGGGATAGTTTGAGGATTAGTCTGCCTCATATTGGTTATTAACAGAGTTGTGTAACAATATTTGGGATAGAGCCGTATTATATAGTTTATTAAAAATAGCATGTATTATCGAACTGATGTTCGAAACAGTTACATTGAATGTTCAATGAAACAGTCGGCATAATTGATTACCTATAGTAACAGAATCAACACAATTTTATATTCCAGCGTACCCTTTTGAACACCCTAGAAACAGTGATCCAAAACCTTGGCTACAACGAACGTGCCACTGATAGCACTTCCACAATCTTGAACAGAATGCAAATAATGAATATCGCCTGCACCCACGGTCACGCAGGCTGCATCAGTGACAGTCTTCAGAAGTGGACGCAACACAGAAACAATGACACCAACTTGTAAGTTTAATAGTATTTTGGGTTTTACTTACTTTAAATTTAACTTATTTTCGGCATCTACGGCAAAATCGGGCTTATTATGAAAAAAATAAATCGGTATTCAGCGAAACGATAATTGTGTATGTTTGTACATGAAAGATATTGATTTATAAGGCCCGTTATCGAAAGAAAGCAAAAGCATAAACTTTAAACTACTTGCAGTGCGCTTATTATTCGGTTCCATACTACAAATGGGACAGCATATTTGATTTTAAGATTGCCATAAGTGTTCCAGTCATGTCACACTTCCCCAATATATTATGTATTTCCTTTTTAAAATATTAAGCGTAGATCTGATTCGGGAATGGTTTTTGCAGGGTGCCCGTCAACCTGCGTCGTTATGTCTACTGCACTGGTATCAGGGAGGGAACCGCCGCCGACTACCAGTTCCTCTTTCAGAAGTACAATGCGTCTGAGAACACCGCTGACATGGTTGTTATCTTGCGCACTCTTGCCTGTACTAAGGATGCTGCTTCTCTTAGAGAGTAAGTAATCTTACGGATAACGGACCCGTGACTAAATAACGAGCAGACGTACTAAGAATATCCTTTGAAAATGCTTGGTAAATATTATTTCATAGTAAAATATTTTCAATGGTAGTTTGCAGCATTAACAATCAATAAGGCATCAAGGTAAAGAGTTAATATATATTTCTTATTTCAATGAAATAAAGCATTCCATGTTGTCTTTTCGAGAGCCTGTAACACTGAGCTAGATGTTAAAACTAAAATAATTTCGCACTTTCATAGAGCTTTCATCTGCGCATGCGCATAAAAAATCCAAGGGGGTCCAACATAGGGTTCCTCAGGATGTGAGTGGGAAGAATGTTGAGTAACATTTATTTAACTATGACGTCATTTTTAGATCAAATTCTGACATATTAGTAACCAAAACCGCATTTTATTATGTTGCTGCTACGTCGAAATGACGTCGTTCTCACTAGCCATTTAGTAGTATAAAAATATTACCAAAGCATTGTGAGTATTTTTTTATTTGTCTTCCAGCTACCTGCAGCAATCTATGTACAACGACCGTATCCGCATTCACGACAAGACCAATGCCTTCTCGTACGCTCTGCAAGGCAACAGGGAGAATCTCCCCATAGTCCTGGAGTTCCTCTACCAAAATTTCCAGACGATTAATGCTACGTAAGCAAGTTTTATTTCTACAATGATTGTCTTTTCTTGATCATTCTCTAGACTCTTAGCAGAATTCTTGCTATTGCTATTGAAGATGACAAATTCTGACATCGAGAATGTTCTTTTTCACAGGTACGGTGGAGAAGCTCGTCTAGCCACGTGTATCAGCGCTCTAGCTACCTACTTGACTGATTTCGACACCATCAGAGAGGTTAGCATCGTTATATTATTTGAAACCAAGAAGTAATGTACAATTTATGTTTAACCTTTAAGTACCCATGTCATGCTGATACCTACTTTCTATGCTACCATTTCATCAAAATTTATAAGAAAGAATGAATAGGGCTTGCTTCTGGTGGTCGCATGAGTCTCAATAAAATGTCAGTACATAAAAGCTGGTTACAATTATGAAGGAATTTATAATTCCTCTATTTCGTTAAAAATTTCAAAGCTTTTCAGTATCCTTATGTTCACTTCTTTCAAAATAAAGAAGAATAAACAAGTTAACATTTTATAACTAAATAATAATAGTGATTAGACGCACTGTAAGAAAATTTAGCTTGAAATGAATACACCATTGTTCGTTCCTTTCAGTTCCAAACCTGGGCGTATGCCAACCAGATTGCTCTGGGCTCCACGTTCAGCACAGCCGTGTCGGTCGTCAACACGGCTATGAACAACCTGCAGTGGGGAAGCGACAACGTCGCTGAAGTGTACGAAGTATTGCTTACAAGCTCTGCCACCACAGTCGGATCTACTGTAGTGCTAATCGCTGCAGCTATGTTCACTCAGCTATTCCGTTAATTTAGTTAATTATTTATTTATTTAACTGTTTAATAAATGTTAATGTAGGTTAGGATTAAAGTCCTTTTTTAAATAATAAACCTTTTTTATTTTATTCTACTTAAAGACCTTACCAAACCCATGGATCAGTACCCATACATAAAACCATTTTTGTTAATATGTTTATCTAAGTAATGCCATGTGCATGTTACAGTATAATACAACATACAAATGTAACAAGTTTTGAATATGGAATCACTTTTTGAATAAACTTCAGATACTTCCTAGTAAACTAACAAATATAAAACTAACCTAATATATAAAATCACTAGAATTAAAATAATTAAAACACTTGTCACAAAAAATAATGCACAAGATAATGCACCTATTAAATTTAGAAATTAATTTAACTTAAAATCACAGTTACATGGCGCTACTTCTTTGAAGCATCGTGTTAATGCGGTGAATAAGGATGCTTAGGATGCCTTCTGCACAGTAGAGAATAGATGAACTATTTCTCTGCAGACTAATTGAACATAGAGTTGGTAATGCGTTAGTGAAATACCTGATAACGCAGGGAATATGATACGGTGTTTATTTACTATTTTTAGTTTAAAAGTTTATTTGTTTGGTACCTGGTAAGTCATATATTATTATGGACTTAGGGTGGATTTAGGCATCAATTTGTAGGCAAATACCTTGTGATAAAGCGAAAGATATAAAACTAAAAAATATTTTAACAGATAATATACTATTACCTTAGTCCAATAATATTCAAAATATTATATTTGTTAAATATGGAAACGCACAATACCAGTACTTTCCATAGTCATAAAGATAAATGACCAAACAAATATAATATATTGAACTAGATTATATTTTTGATAATCAAAGTTCAATAAATTAAAACATTCGATAATTATTTGGATCTTAGTGCTCGATAAGATATATCAGCATTTAAAGTCTTCTTTGACAATAATTTTCTTACGATTGCTACAATGGTAAAGCAGTCATATCAGAATCGGCACTGAGTAAAGGATATTTTTTATCAGGTTCGTGCGTAATATTTTTTACATATTAAAATTATTATATTTTAATTTAAGAAATATTAAGAGTATTATTTCAATTTCTATAACCCAACTTTTTAAACTTTTGTTTTGACTTAGTCGTTCAAAGGAGTTTTTTTAAACCTAGATTAATTTTAAAATGCATCTTATAACCAGCTATATTATGTTTTTTTTATGTTCATTGTCACTGACTGAATGTTCACAATCTAAATGGGAGTAACCTCAGGTATAAATAAACTAATTTTAATATTTTTTTGCTTATTGAAAGATTACCTATTGTTTGTTTCCTAAACCCACACCTGACGTCACGGGTAGATGTTAATAAGATTGAAATGAAATAATATTCAATTATATACAATTTCCTTGCAGAAATGTTAATTTTACTCTTCATTGCCTCGAGCTGCGTGCTCTTGGCAGTCAAGGCAGATCATCCAGTAAATTGGTATAGGGACTTCGAAGCTATACCTATAGTTAACAGTGACGTCACCAGAAATACAGAGTTAGAGACTGTGTACCGATTGCCAACCAATGTGGTTCCACTAGAATATGATATTTATATAGATTTGTACTTCGCCGAGAGGACCGATAGGCCGTTCAGTTATGATGGAAGAGAGACGATTTTAATTCAGGTACGAGTTTAACTTTTAACTTTTTTTTTTATTTGGGTACCCAGCCAGTGGTAAACGTTTAAGGATTATAGCACGCTGTTTTCTTAGTAAGGAGCAGCAGTCCTCTCAACAATGATGTTGGCAAACGCAAGGCTAGTGATACGCGTGGTATTACAAGCATCTGAAGTTGCTATAGCCGCTTAGCATCAGGTGGGCCGTGCGCTTGCTTGCTACTAAAGCAGTATACACAATTTACTGTTAAAGATACTAGAAAACCACGCTTAGATATGTATTTATCCTGATCAGGATAGCCATAATAAATTACAGGTCAAGGTCAGAACAATTAGGCGTCATAAATTCTGTTAAAATGACGTTGAAAGATTCCATTACATAGATACAGATGTAGCTAATAAAAACGTTAATATATCCTCAAGGACTGATTCCACACAGATTTTTTATTAAATTTTAGGCAGTTGAAGACAACGTTACGCAAATCGTGTTACACTCCAACGTAGACAGGATCAATTCTATAACAGTACTCACTGATTCTCAAGTACCAGTCTCCGTGAATGTTCGAGAACCTTTTACCCTGGAGCCTATGTACCATTTCCTCAAGATAAATTTGGCCGAACCGCTTATTAGCGGCGCGAATTATACTTTGAAAATTGAGTACACGAACACGATGAATGACGGGCCTTTGAAGAGAGGCATTTGGAAAGGGTGGTACGTTGATGGTGATGGTGTAGAAAGGTAAGTAAGTTTTTTTAATGTCTGTGTATGTACTTTTTACAGTACGTTGTTCACATATTACTGGATAATCTTAGTAATTTTTAGAGGGTATATAATTTGCCGTTCAATGCGTGTAGGTAAAATATTTTGAAATTATGAGTACGAACGAATGAAACAAATTAAGATATTGAACAAAGATTAAGAATAAATTAAAGGTAAATAAATAAATGGGTGAAATACTACAATAGAATCGAATTAACTAACATCTTATTTTAAATAAAATTAATTTCAGTCAATTTCCGTTTCTAAGTCACGCAAGTAATATTACAAAAAAATATTTAAATTCATCTTGGTAATCAAATAAAAGCTGACATAGATTTAAAAACATAGAATATCTTGAAAAGAGTTCGCACAGGATTCTTACAAAACTGATTTGTACATAACAATTCCAAGGGACCGTAACAATGAGAGCGGATTCGGTATTGACACGTGTAATAATAAACTGTGCTAACTCACTTTCTCAAAGATGCTTCTATCAACAGAATATACGCAGCAACCCACTTCCAACCATACAACGCGCGACAAGCGTTCCCGTGCTGGGACGAGCCTCTATTTAAGGCTGTATTTACCCTCCATTTGTCGAAACCCAATGAATACACTGGCACTTTCTCCAACACTGGTATTGTTTCTATGAATTTGTAAGTATTCAAGACATTTCTTAGTAATAGAAATTTACTCCTTATGAATATTCTTCCAAAGACATCATCGAGACATTTGGCTATCTGGGATCGTAACCTTAAAACCAGTGGATCGTAGACTTAAAAACTGATTACGCAACATATGTACTACAAAGACCAAAACTTACAACTAAGGAATATCTACTATTTAAAATGAATATTTAATATGTATTTCTTGCACCACTATCAGTTATTCGATTACGATGAATCGTGGGTGACTTACGAATTCGTTCCAAGCAAAAAAGCCATTCAATGGTGGATGTATCTGTTTCTGTTAGTACTAAGCAACAGTCATTGCGACTTACGCTTGTGCAGATAAAACAGCTGGTCTTTGATAGAAATAATCAATTACTATTATTTTCCAGCCTTGCCAATGACCGCGTACAAGCCAACTTTAACTCCACCCCGAAGATGTCCACCTACTTAGTTACTTTCCTGGTCAGTGAGAGCTTCACAGTGATTGCCGAGGACACGACTTACAATCCACCAATCAGGATCATTGGAAGATCGAACACCGTAGGTCTTGGAGACGCAGCGTTACATTTAGCTGTCAAAATGACCGAGTTCTTTGATGAGTACTTTGATATGCCTTACGAGACCCTGCACCCAAACTTGCTCAATGATCATATTTCTTCGCCTGACTGGGCTTCAGCTGGTACTGAAAATTGGGGCATGGTGAGCTACAGGTGAGGTTTCAAGTAGCTAAGTATCAAGACGACCTGGGTAGTTTTGTAGCTTAGAGACTGAACAGCCTTGTTTGTCAAGGGTTGGATATCCAGGTTGTTTTGGGTCTGGGTATTCATTTTGTGGAATAAATTTTCAGGGAATTGTATCTTATCTTGGATCCGAGGGAGACGATAATGTCTGTAGAGCATTACGCAGCAACTCTCGTTTCTCACGAGCTCGCTCACAAGTGGTTTGGAAATCTCATCACCTGTTTCTGGTGGAGCAACACTTGGATCAACGAGGGTTTTGCCAGTTACTTTGGATACATTGCAACTCATCAGGTGAATAAGAATAATTTAAGAAGGATCTGGATGGTTGATGTTGATATGTCATGGAAATCAATATCTCAATGAATTTCAAAATGACAATGATATAAGACTATCTTTAATTTGTTTCAATAATATACTTAAAAATAACAAGCGCCATAATTGGCTTTCTGTAATGGTATCTTTGTGATAGTAACTTATAGATAATGACGTTTAAATTTCTTCGCAGATGTTCCCAGAATACGATCTGCATGAACATTTCAACTCTAGGTACCTACAAAACTCCTTGTCCTTCGACTCGGGCACTGG
The DNA here is from genome assembly GCA_951449985.1 of Falcaria lacertinaria. Lineage (NCBI taxonomy): Eukaryota > Metazoa > Arthropoda > Insecta > Lepidoptera > Drepanidae > Falcaria > Falcaria lacertinaria. The sequence continues at coordinate 9,247,512 of OX602117.1, forward strand.
CACTGTACCTATGAACCATGACGTTAACACCCCAGCCCAAGTGACTGGACATTTTGGCACCATCAGCTACTCTAAAGGTGCAGCTTTCTTAAGAATGACTGCTAATATCATCTCTGAAGATACATTCAAAAAGGCCTGCAGGATCTTCTTGCAAAATAAGTGAGTAACAATTTATTTTTCGAAATATAGTAGGTGGTACATATTATTCCTTAAGAATACAGCGGTGAGTATAATTATGAACTCGTATATAGATGTGCAGACTGTTTCTAATCTAATATATTAGGTCCTTACATATGAAATTGGCGTTTTTCGTACTGGCCACTTTAATCACGAATTTCTCCTCTTTGGTAAGGAATTCCAAATTCAAATTTGTACAGCTATAGACTCATGTATTTGTGCTTCGATGATCGTCATTCATTTGTTTTTTTTCTTCTGTTTTTTTCTGTTTGCGTCACTCATTTTACAAAATGGAAAACCTTAAATATCGCATTATTTACGAGTACGAGTTCCGCCGTGGCACTAGTGCTGCGGAAACAACTCGAAGGGTGAATGATGTGTATGGCGGTCGTGTTGCAAAAGAAAACACAGTTCGTTTTTGGTTCCAACGTTTTCGTTCTGGAAATTTCGACCTGCAGAACAAGCCCCGTGGACGGCCTGAGACTCAAGTTGATAATGAAGAGTTGAAGGCTATTGTGGAAGCGGATCCATCGCAAACCACGTCCGAGTTAGCTGCAGGCTGCAATGTTAGTGATAAAACTGTTTTAATTCACTTGAAGCAAATTGGGAAGATTAAAAAGCTTGAAAGGTGGGTACCTCACGAATTGACTGAAACAAACCGGCAAACGCGCGTCGACTGCTGCGTTACATTACTAAACCGGCACAATAATGAAGGTATTTTAAACCGAATCATTACCTGTGATGAAAAATGGGTTCTTTACGATAATCGGAAGCGCTCAGCGCAATGGTTAGATCCTGGCCAGCCAGCCAAATCCTGCCCCAAGCGAAAATTAACCCCAAAAAAGTTACTTGTAAGCGTTTGGTGGACTAGTGCCGGTATTGTTCATTACAGTTTTTTCAAATCTGGCCAGACTATTACGGCTGATGTCTATTGTCAGGAATTGCAAACCATGATGGAAAAGCTAGCGGCTAAACAACCTAGGCTGGTCAATCGCTCCACGCCACTGCTGCTTCACGACAACGCTAGACCACACACTGCGCTACAGACGGCTACTAAATTAGAAGAGCTTCAATTGGAAAGTCTAAGACATCCTCCGTACTCCCCGGACCTTGCTCCAACAGATTACCATTTTTTTCGAAATTTGGATAACTTCTTGCAAGGGAAAAAATTCAACTCCGATGGGGCAGTCCAAATCGCCTTCAAAGATTTTATTGATTCCCGTCCGACTGGTTTTTTTAGTAAAGGGATCAATGAACTACCTATGAGATGGCAAAAGTGCATAGAAAATAATGGTTCATACTTTGATTAATTAAATATATTATATTAAAAAATATTCGACTTTTTGTTCCTCCCATACAAAACGCCAATTTCATATGTAAGGACCTAATATTTAGCGTAATTACAAATTTATTTACCTTATTCTTAATCGTTTGATTCAATTTTATCAAACAATCTTAATATAAGTTATCTGGTAATCGATGATAATAATAAAATTGAAGTGGGTCATTATTAGTTTGAAATTTATAAATACCTTGAGTTCGAAGTATTTTTCTATCACATTATTCATACACAATTTTCAAATATAACACAATGATCTTTAAATACTTTAAGAATTATAATTTTAGTTTATTGAACTTGTTATCCAATTTAACACCCTTTGAAAATGTTTTCTTCACAATTTTAGTCTCTACATGGCAACTGATCAATATGATCTCTACTTCGCCTTCCAAGCAGCCGTGGACGAAGACGGAACTTTGGAGAAGTACCAGGCCTTTGACTTCGCCGAATATTACCGCATCTGGGTCAATGAACCTGGATACCCAATTTTGAACGTTGACATCGATTATTCATCTGGTGCCATGAGTCTCAGACAAGTTAGTAAGATGCCACGTAACAGAATAAATAAGAATAAAACTCTCCTAACCCAGAGGATATAATTTCCCTATATCCAAGTTGATGAACATTTCACATTGTACTTTTCATAGACACAAATAACTTCAATCATATAAATTTTACATGCAATATTAGGAAAAAATATTATATAGCATACGCTTATCTTACATACATACAATCATGTCATGTTTCTGTCACTAGCACACCTCTTTTGCTCCTTTTACCTTCATCAATCTCTTGAAACATACCCATACAATTGCATTCCTTATTTTCAAATTGTATTTCAGGAACGCTTCTTCCTCAGTAGTTCCGCTACCCCTACAGGTCAAATATACCCTATTCCTATAACCTTCTCTACGAAGAGCAGTCCCGATTTCACCAATCTTGAGCCTACTTCCATCATGACTACTGAAAGTACTGTTTTGTACAAAGCAGCCGGGGAAGAATGGGTTATCTTCAACAATTTGCAACACGGTAAGAAATGGATCTGATATTTTGGAGTTCGTTTTGGGAAGAGCATATTTAAGAATTTAAACTATAATTAGAGCTCAATAACAAAGGTCTTTGTTGCAAATCTGATCGGCAAACGTCACACTGCATTCCATGTTTTATTTTTAGGTCACTACAGAGTAAATTATGATGATAATACATGGAAGTTGATATCAGAAGCTTTACTGAATGGTCCAGAGTCCGTGCATTATTTGAACCGTGCTCAAGTAAGTAGACCTTTTTTTTAATTCTCACCTTTAAAGGACGGCCCGAGATATTCCCGAGTTGCTGACATTCACCATTCACCAAAATGGTCTTCCCGGTGTGTCCTAATTTTCTTATAGATATTTTTTTAAGTTTCGTTTAAGTTATAATTACACAAAAAATACTGAACCGTAGCTTATACCTGACACCTATGTTTCACTTCATCATTTCAGGTAGTCGATGACGTGTTTGCTCTCATGCGGTCAGAAAGAATGACATACAGCTACGGATTTGAAATCTTAAGATTCTTGCGACATGAAACCAATTTCCACGTTTGGGACCCTGCTATCACCGGCTACACTTGGCTCAGGAATAGACTCAGGCATATTCCTGATAGACAGTCTGAATTTGACGTAAGCCTTTGGATTTAAATCTTCTCATTATGACATGGATCTTAGGGTTTTAGGTCCTTAAATTAGTCGTTGGGTTATTTTTATATATTATGTGTAATACCGTTATGCCTTACCTTCTGTGGACGAATATGTGCTATGAAAATATTTATATATTATTATGTACATATTTCTCTGCGTGTTTATATCCATTTGTGGAACCCGTAGTAGTTAATGGGTATGTATTAAGATCTTGTGTGAGATATACGAATTCTGTATTATATATTTTATTATGACAATTTATCAATTACTACATTGCTGCCAAGTTTACCTTCACACTACTATGTTCTACTGTTTTATGAAAACTATAAATATTTACAATATTTTGAAACAAATTTATCCGATAAGTCAATGTTTTTACCCAATCATATTTTAATTTCATCTTCAGGCTTTCATCCTTGGCCAAATGGAGCATGCAATCGAAACCCTAGGGTTTGAAGTGTTTGAAAACGAGACTCCAACAGAGAGTATCGCCAGGCAGAACATTCTGCAGTTCGCTTGCAATCTCGGACACAGGAGATGTGTCGAGGACTCATTGAGAAAATTCGTTGCTCTCAGGGATAATGATGAATGGTTCGAAGAACAAATGTTTTCATAACTATATTTCATTTTCATTTCATTATAGAGTACATGTTTAAAGTATGCCAAGCTCCGCCATTTTATCTTTGATAACGCCTAAACTGAAACCTAATTTACATAGAAGGAGCAAATTATACGTTTTAAAAATATTAGTATAGAGTATAAATATACCTTCAAAACCTTAACAACTTCCAGGGTAGACCCAAGAATTCGTCGCCACGTCTACATGACGGGCATTAGGGAGGGAGGTCAAGCTGACTTCCAGTTCCTCCTCACCCGCTTAAGGCAAAGCAACTACGCTAATGACCAATTGGAAATGATCAGAGGCCTGGGAGCTACTAAGGATCCTAGCATATTGACTCAGTAAGTAAAACAATTGACTACCTACACATTATCTTTAAAAACAGAACACTAAGCCAAATCTGTGCTTCTGAAGTATCATGACTAACCGGTGAAACAAGTGATTTTAAAATTTACGAAAAAACTGAAATACCATAAGGGTTGAAAGGGGAGCTACATGCTATAGCTAAGGTAAGGCTATGAATAATTTCATAGCCTTATTTCATAGCCATATATTTTCATAGTCATAGGATTACACGGTAATCCGTGTCGATAAATTGTATGGAGATTTTTCCGGGTATTGGACCGCCTGAGCCTTCACAGTCTGATAAGAAAAGAACCCGGTATTTAAAATATTCCTTTCATTTCAGATACCTGGAATTAACACTGACAAATCTTGTAAGATCCCACGACAAGGTCAATGCCTTCAACTACGCACTACTTGGCAACCAAGAAAATGCTGACACTGTTCTTCAGTTCGTCAAAAATAATATTGAAGCTATCAGAGAAGTGTAAGTACAAAATCTTTCACAATATAATTCCAACAATATCATTCATCGTTAAGAAGAAGAAAAAGAAAGATGGGTAATGGGTATATAACAAAGAAGGAGAGATGTATGGATATTTTTAAGCTATTGCATAGCTTTTATCGCGGGCCTTGAGCGTGGGGACCGAATCCAGAAATTCCGTAACGAAAAAACCTAACACCGCCCACTCCGACCGGCACAGCGGTGTTACTTTTTAGTTCCATCTATCGATAAATACCAGAACTTTGTACATTATAACTCAATGAACTTTTAATGACTTTTTGAAATATCACGTTTGTCTCTTTAGTTCAGCAACCCGCCTTTAGGTGGCATTGGTTGTATTGGAAAACTACCGTAAAAATCGTAAAAAGGTATATAAAAAAATACTGCATTAATAAAATAAATTAATAATTATAATTGCATAAGTTGATAAAAAATGCTATGCAATAGCTTTACCGCGGCAGTCTCCGAGTGCCACACCTAATTTTTTTTATGTTAACTGACGATAAACGAGTAAATCTTCATTAATTTATATTAAATGTAAGTTATGAAAACCTGAAAAAAAATAATTAAGAATAAATGGCGTTCTAGACACTCTGCCTACCCCGAAAGAGACTTTTAGTAGATAAGTTTGAAATTCATTTTGTATGCTGCCTCGAATTTCATCAGCTATTACATGAACTACTTATTTTCAGGTACCTTGAAGATGCTCCTAACAATCCAGTGCACTCAGCTCTATCGAATCTAGCAGCCTATCTCGATGAACCTGGTTTAATTGAAGTAAGTTTAATGATTTGAAGTCTAATTTAAAATCCAAATCAGCATTGATATCCCGCTTGACAATGCGGCCAGCATTCTTGGCATGCTTCCACATCATTCTGGTTTGGGTCAGATCTTTTATCTATAAGTATGTAGGTTAAGTTCTATTTTTTAAAATAGTTTAATCTGTTTTGTTTTAATTAATTTTATAATTTATTATATATGTGGTTTAACAAAAAGATCAAGACAAGTCTCGTTTGACTTATGTATTTTATAGATCATGTATTAGTCCTGGTATGATTGTGTGAAAAAGCTAATTTGAAATATTGTCTTTTGTAACAGATTTAGCAGATTGCAGACCTTAACTTTGAGTCAACTAAGTTTGTTAAGTCGATAAAACTAAAATAGAAGTCATATTTATCACCGTAGCGTAGAACCTCCTAATTATTATACTCTTAACCGTAGAGTAGGATTGCTTAGCTAATGAAATACGTTTACCTACGTTCAATAGGAATTCGCCAACGTTATTGACAAAAGGCTACGAAAACCACTTCCTATCAGACGTGCAGCATATTAAACTGCATGCTTGCCACATTGCCATAAAATAAACAATATCATTTTTATTTTTCAAGTATGAAGACTGGCTCCGTTCCACTCAAACCAGCATATCGGCGTACGCTACAGCGATATCCTCCATTAACTCAGCGAGAAACAACATGGCTTGGGGAACTGCAAACGCTGACGTCATCCTTGGTGCAGCAAGAGACAGTGCAACTAAAGTTGTGACGTCACTTGTCATGTTGATCTCCATGGCTTTCCTAGCCCTGACATATTAATAATGCTATACTTATGTTACTGTTAAGAATAAATCATTTTATTACAAAATAATACATTTATTGTTTATTTCTTATTATTTTCCTTGTAAGAAAGAAACATTGAATCGAAACCGATCTTGTCATATTAATTTGATAAGTATTTAGGATACTTTTTCAACGTTTGAAATAAATGACAAATCAACTGGCGTGGCAGAATAGTTTTTAAGAGTAGGGAGCAAATATATTCATTAGACTTTCTTATTAAGATTTCATCAAAATTTAAATTATAGCCTTAATTTAGTCCACTGAAGAAGTACCTGACCTACTCATGAAAGCGAGACGGCTATATGCCATAGCTCCCATGTGGACCCAATCTGAATTATCGAACATCACATACGTCATTAAAGTGATAGCCTCAGGTTTAAAGTTTGGTTCGAATTGCGCATAACCCAGGTAAAATGGGATAAGTGCAGGAGAATGTAGATGATACATATTAAGCTTTTAAGTCTCTGTTAGGGCAGGGAGCGCCATTTCACTTTCAACTTACTTTTGAAGCCGTGGTGACCTTGTGGTTGAAGCAATGGCCTGTCAACTGATGGGCCCAGGTTCAAACCCCGGTATATACCGATGAGTTTATTTAAGCTAATGTACAGTGAATAATCACACCATGAGCTAAAAAAGTGAGGTAGGGCGAATTGGGATATCCCGTGGGTTTTCCCATGTATATTGGAGCCGCCTGACTGGGACTGTACCTCCACCTTACAGAAGACCGCAGTGAAATAACACTACTTTCATGTAGTGTTGTGTTTCTGCGGTAAGTAAGGTTGCCAGTGCTCCACGAAAATACGCTGCGCTAGTAGTATTGCTGGTAAGTGGTATCCCTGGTATTGCTAGCGACTATAGGCTACGGTGACTGCTTACTATCAGATGGGCCATTTCATACCACAAGGCCACCATGGCTCTTGCCGCTGGTCTGTACCAATGAGTTTTTCTAACTTAAGTGCAGTGATTAGTCACACCACAAGCTTTACGGTGAAGGAAAACATCGTGAGGAAACCTGTATAGGTCTCAGAAGAAATTCAACGACATATGTTGTGCCTAAGAGACGGCGAAGGACTCACCATCTGTCACGTTGGCACCAAATTATCTTCGGTGGAAAGTGAGTGTAGTAACACCTCTGCCTATTCCACCCCGTCGGGGACCATTGTGGGAAAGGCGTCACCAAATTATCTTCGGTGGAAAGTGGGTTTAGTAACACCTCTGCCTATTCCACCCCGTCGGGGACCCTTGTGGGAAAGGCGTGACAATATATATAAAACAAATAAACAATTGAATTTAGAAATTCATGAATTCATATCTATTTCGTCCAATGGTTATCAGAACAATACCAAACTTATCTAGATAAAGCAATATATCTCAATAAATAAACCATTGCATTAATCCTGATAATATTTATAATATAATTAATGAGTTCCATTTTGTGGAGGAAATTATTGAATGATCATTTCATTTGGTATCGTGGCGGTGATACTATAGGTATGTGAGTTTGGAATTTATTTTATTTTGCGCACTATTATACTTTCGGTGAACTCGAAACCCAGTAAGCTTAAACCTTCCATTTTAAATTACTTCCAAGTTCTTTTCTTTCTCTCAATACTTCATTTTATAAAATGGGAAAATTTGTACTCAATTTGTTTTAAGTTAAATACTTTACTTTTGCGTCAAGTACATCTGTAGCATGCTACAACAGACCAAAGAGATACACTTTTATGAGACGTTTATTAGATTATTTCAATTAAGCTTAGGATATTTCTTGAACTTTATAGCGTTAGCTTATAATTTTGCAAGAATCACTTATTATTCTGAAAACATTTTAAAATATTACGAAAAAGTATCAAGTATGAGTATTCTTACAGCTCAATGTTCGCATTAACAAGGCTGGTGATTCTGCCAGCTTTACTAGTGCTGGTAGCGACAGATTCTCCAGTCACCTATGAAAACCAAATAGCCCGTGATGATATTGACCCTACTATCTATCGGATACCTGAAGATCTGGACCCTATCCACTACAATATAGAAATCACTCCTTATTTTGAAGACAGTGGCGATAAGGAACCATTTACATTTGACGGTGTTGTCACGCTCACAATAAGAGTAAGTATTGAAGGGGATACTGGAAACGTGGCTAAAGAAAGATATCTCAAATGTATATTTTTCTGACGATATGGTCCAGTTGTCTTATTGCTTTGTCCTAGCGCACTTATTTGACGAGACAGACACGAATTCTCATAAAGTGTCATGTACTATAAATATTCTACAAGTCTTGTATTTTACTTCTTTACAATCTTAATTCAGCCAAGCTATAATTGTCCGTTTTAAAGTAGATAATAAAATTGCGTTGTAATGGAATGATCAATATTTAACGTGTTAAACTAATTTAGCCACCCTAAATAAAAATATCTCATGAATTAATTTAGACCCAATAATTTGGTAATACATTTATTTCGCAACTAAAATAATCGAGGACGAAACAATCAAGAATTTCGTCAGCACTTTTTGACAACGATTATAAATATGTTAGTAGTTTATGATTGCAATGTATCTGATAAAAACAATTAATACACCATGATAAAAATACATTGCGAAATGATTAGAGGCACGCGTTCAAGATGACGTAACTATAAAATCTAGCACTTATAATATCATATTAACAAATGTTCTTACTTTATTTCAGGCGGTTAGAGAAGGTATTTCTTCTCTTTTTATCCAAGAGAATGTGAGAGATATAGTATCTGTTACACTAACGGACGAAGCTGGTGTACCTGTTCAGGTGAATAGGACGAATACTTTTGAACGTATAAGGCAGTATCACTTCCTCAAGGTGAACTTGGCTGATGACGTCACATTGGTCAATGGTCAAGTTTATCTACTGACCATTGTGTACATTGGAAACATCAATGAGACTCCACTGTCTAGAGGTATCTTCAGAGGGTATACCAAAGCAAGTGATGGACGTAAGAGGTGAGTCATCCGGCTAAATGTGTTTGTTGGAATTATTTAGCACAGTGATAGATGGGTCTAAGGTAATACATATGTAAAATTATCTTGAGGTAATTATTGTTTTCCTTTAGGAATTTAAAACCTTTAAAAGACAGCAATTGTTTTTGCCTTTAAAATGAAAAGTAAGAATCAGAAATCTTCTTGAAGATGATGAAAGTATTAAAAGTTCACCACATAGATGACCCTCTTTCTGGAATTGATTTTAATGTCTTCGGACTTTTATAGTCGATTTTTTAAACAAAACCTTTATTGATTATCAGGTGGTATGCTGCCTCTCACTTGCAGCCAACTAACTCCAGGCAAGCCTTCCCCAGCTTCGACGAGCCTGGCTTTAAGTCTACATTCGATATCATCATTAACAGGCCTATTAACTATACCGAAACATTCTCCAACATGAGGATCAAGGAATCTATTCCGTACGTATTCAGTTATAAAATTTGCGTAGTCTAAAATGTTAGGTAGTAATAAGTCACTGACAACGATTTCATAGGTGATGATCACAAGCAATGAAATGTCCTATCGATTCAGATATCACGATCAGTATCTCGAATCCCAAAGAGTGTTCATAGATTTTTTATTTAGTATAGGTAATATACTAATAACTTCGAATAAATCTATGTGGATATCCAGGAGCACTGTTAATAAACCTTTGGAAAAATGCCGACATGAACAGTCAATTAAATTGAGCACAGTAAAATTTACAAGATAAATAAAAACTTTTTTTTTCAGGAACGGCGACCGCGTAAAAGAAATATTCCACACAACACCGAGAATGTCTGCCTATCTCGTCACAATTCACATCAGTGAAGATTTCAAGGTGATCGCTGACAACAATGACCTTGAAAGGTCATACAGAGTTCTTGCTAGAGAAGGCACTGAAGGTCAAGGTGAATTCGCTTTGGAAGTTGGTCCCCCCATCACCAAATGGTTGGAAGATTATTTCGGAATCGACTACTACACCATGGGTGAAGGTATGAAGAATGATCAGATCGCCTCACCTTATTGGGCTTCCGGAGCCACTGAGAATTGGGGACTAGTTACTTACAGGTAAAATTAAAACTATAAGAAATTATTTTTAAGGCAGTTTAATTTGGAAAAAATACATGAAATCCACTCTGAGAATTGCTATCTCTATTTTATTTATAACTTTTTGTTTTTACTCAAGTTCAAATATTGTTTTCCATTATAACATGTCGAGGTTTTTAAATACTAATAAAGGCACTCACACCTTGTCTAAATTAAAATGAGGGACAGGATATCTCATAGGTAAATCTCCATGGAAGCTAAAAATATGAAGGCGAGCTTTAAAAAACATTCTTCAATACTTTCAATTCCAAGATTTCGATTATTTCGTTATTGCAGGGAGCTTCGCCTTCTCTATCAAGTAAACGAAACTAATGCAGTAGATAAAATGAGCATCGGTACGATAATTGCCCACGAGCTAGCCCACAAGTGGTTCGGTAACCTCATCACCTGCAGATGGTGGGATAACGTATGGATCAACGAAGGATTCGCCAGCTACTTCGAATACTTCGCTATGGATGGTGTAAGGAATTCCAAGAATATTTTATTATTTATGAAGGCTGTAATTGTAAGGAAGAAAAAGGGTATGGTCCGCTGGCTGGATATAGCTCGAATGATTGTTGAGAGATTGTTAAACACCGGCCAAGTGCGAGTTGGCCTCGCGCACCGAGGGTTCCGTACACACTTGTAGGTAAGGTAAAAGTAGGCGAACTTCAAATGAGATCATTATTAGTCGGTAACTCTCAAACGCGCGATTCAGGAGTTATTTTTAGTAAATTCGCATTTAAAAAAATAAAACAACATATTTACGGTTTTTAGATTTTTTCCTTAACTTGTGCTGTAAGATACTGCTTCTTGCCAAATTTCATGGTTTTAGGTCAACGGGAAGTACCCTATAGGTTTTGATTCCCTTGTGAAATCACAAAATATGCGAAATTTTCGACATAAACGGTCTGAATAACTCCATGCGTTCTTGAGAAAAATGTTATTGACAAATGACAGACAGACAGACAGAGCGGACAACAAAGTGATATAAGGGTTCTTTTTTTCGTTTTAAGGTACGGAACCCTAAAAAATAATACAACGGGAAAGTGAGTGAAAGTTAAAACCGCGGTAGCTCAAACTCAGATTAATACATTTCTCAATGATGGAAAAGTAAAGCGTACTTGGAACCGGCGGCAACTGTTGATCCAAAAATTTCATCCTTAAAATCTAAACTTATTGTCACGCATTAGGGTATTTATTTGCTGATGCATCAATAGTCTTAGGTTTTAAATCGTAACCGTTAAGCTATTAATTCCTACATCACAGGTCGACCGTTCATGGGAGCTAGAAGACCAGTTCAACATAATGTATCTTCAGAGCGCTCTTTCCACCGATTCAGCAGCCAGTACCAGAGCCCTCCAGCACACAGTCAACAGTCCTGCTCAAGTCACCGGCCATTTCACCACTATCAGTTACTCCAAAGGAGCTTCCCTCCTACTGATGTTGAAACATTTCGTCACCGAAGATGTATTCAAGAGGGCGTTGTACCTATTTTTGATCGACAGGTTAGTGTCGCAGTTTGCTGGGAAAGTTTTCTTTCCATTAAAAAAACATAAGATTTATCAAAGCGTAAAAAACAATCCAAATTAAATAAAGCTTATCGTAGTCTGGTAATCGTATACGATTGTGACATTAAGCAGTAACTTTTATGGTTCTTAGGTTAAATGGCAAAACGGATGAGTTGATAAAGTTTAGTTTGAAGACCCGTTGTCTTCGACCACTAGTGCTTTGCCGATGGTGATTTGTACATTAGCATCGCTATTGGTTAATTAAAAATCAATAACCATATTCAGTTTACGCCCTAATAAGGCACTTATGAAGGTCTAAATTACCACTTAAACGTCTAAATTTACTTATTACCATTACCTAGTCTTAAATATTATTTGACTTCCTTAATATCCTAATATATAATAAGTCTACGTATTTCCAATGTATTCCTTTGAATATGTGTTAAAGGCGCGTCTCTTTTCATGCAGACAATTCGAGCATGCTTTCCCAGAACACTTATACGGTGCCTTTGAGCAAGCAGTAGCTGAAAACAACACTTTGCCAGAGAACACTGACATTGCTGCCTTCATGCAGTACTGGGTCGACGAGCAAGGGTACCCAGTCCTCAATGTATACGTCAATATGAACACTGGTGTTATGACCCTTACCCAGGTGAGAATACTTCGTTACTCACAACAAATAAATACAATGAAAGTTGCAACATGTTTGAAACAGCCATGTTGCAACTTTCACTATATTTTTTTGTATTGTGCCTGTTGGTAAGCAGTCACAGTATCCATTAGCCGCTAACAATACCAGGGATATAGCAACTGCCAACCCTGCAGTTGATGAGGACACTGGCAACCTTACTCACTTCAGAAACACAACTTACACTACATCTAAGTAGAGTTACTTGACTTCGGTCTTCTGTAAGGTGGAGGCTCAGTTCCCAGTCGGACAGCTCCAAATTGAATATTTTAGGAACATTTTCATATGAAACCAGTAGTATATTTATTTTAAAATTAATTTTTCAATAGTTGCATGATACATTTTATGAAATCGCCGCCTAACAGCTGTATAAATTATGAATAGTGCCATCCCAAAAAGCTTTTCAAACCGCACTGACAGTGTTTTTTTTTTATAATGTTTGGACATTATTACACAACGCCATCTGGCCCCAAACTAAGCAAAGCTTGTACTATGGGAACCAGTAGCTGATACAATACATATATACTTTTTTTTTTGTAAATACATACTTATAATACATACCAAACACCCAGACGCAAGACAAACATATTTGTCACATAAATGTTTGCCCGGCGGGAATCGAACCCACAAAGTGGAATTATAAAAGAACTTTTCTAATCTTATTCTGTGAATAAACAAAAGTCTAAAAAAGGTACAACTATAGATTTTTAAGCCAGTGAAAAGACCGAAGCTGTTGGACCAGACTTAACAAGAGGTGTAACTAAAATTATATTTCAGGAAAGATTCTTCGTCAGTGCCTCTGGAACCCCCACTGAACAAGCGTGGCCCTTGCCTCTGACGTACACTACAGGTAACAATCCTAACTGGGAAGCTCTGAAGGCAGAGCATCTGATGACTGGAAGAACTTACCAGATCACCAAGGCACCTGGACACGATTGGGTCATATTCAACGTGCAGCAGAAAGGTATGCATACAATTTGTCACCTTATTCACTGCGCCAGGAAGAGTATTATGCATGTCTGTAGCTTTAACGGTTATGTCGTTAGAATATTTTTTTGTGGAAGCAACATGGGTTAATATTTCTTGTATCTTTGAGATATCATTGTGCTTTTTTGGTCGGGAAGTTTTTATTTCTTATTTATTGATGTTAATTCGGAAACTAAATGAAAATTAACTGTTTCATATGTATTAGAATTAATGGAATTAGAATATCAGATTTTCAATTTAGTTATTGTTTTACAGGCATGTACCGCGTCAACTACGATACACATAGTTGGGAAATGCTCGCCAGTGCACTCTCAAGGAATTATTCGAGCATTCACCATCTCAACAGAGCACAAGTAAGTTGCATTTTCCGATATAATAACACATTTCAAGTAACAAAAATGATCAAACACAATGGATATTACACAGAGACATGTAATTATATATTAGATTAAAATATTATATCGTCGCGTGTTCATTTTGTCAATTTAGTTTTCATAAAGCTATTCTGATCTGAGTGTAATAAACAGTAGCTACTTGAAAGCGCCTACGGAAAAAACTTCTGCAATTTTATTTTTTTCTCTATCTTCTATTTGTAACGCTCGTTCATGTATGAAAAATAAACGGTTTCATCATTAATAATTATAGCGTAATCGTTGACATGAACACATTAATTTATTTATTTCAGAAAGGTACACCAACAATACAACATATTGCACCATTAAATTTAAACAATCCAATAAATTAATACAATCACATTTCTGATGTGTATCATTTTAGAGGAGTATCCAACATTCGCTAATGGGAAGATACCTAGTAAACTGAACTTGTCTACTCTGAATAATAAATATTATAAAATAGAAAGAAAATTTACATACACAAAGCATAAAAATTTAACCTTGTCTTTCATAAAGATCGGTTTGGCCATTTAGTCATGTAAATGTGAAAAAAGGATGTCAAATACTGATGCCACATTAACTTTGAGTGGCCTCCGAATTTACATGCGAAATTGTGTTTAACGAGACTAAATAGTTACGTGGGCCCTCAAATGATTATGTCGTTTCGGTATTTGGCCGAGAGTTTGTTAGTTGAGTTGCATTTAACAGATGATCTATCTATTAAATGAATCCCTATTTCCCTTGGACACGGCATCACGCGTGAACGGGAACTGATTTGTGCTTATTCTTTTTTTGTGTTTTATTATCAGGAGATGGTTCTTATGAAAAGAAAAAAAAGAAAACCAACCCGGATTTTTCAAAATTTCGGGATAAACTCAACTTTTTTCTTTGGTGTATTTGACATACAATGTCGTCGGGACAGCTAGTATAATATTTAAATATATATTTCTAATTTGATATTATTGTTAATTGTATTTTCTTTCGTAGATTGTGGATGACGTGTTCGCCCTCATGCGATCTGAAAGAATCACTTATGAACTTGGATTCCAAGTTCTGGACTTCTTGAAGCAAGACGTCAGCTACTACTCGTGGTATCCCGCTATTACCGGCTTCAACTGGCTAAGAAACAGATTCTTGCATCTACCTGACACTCTTAATGAATTTGAGGTTAGATATAGTTTAGTTATCAACTCTGGAACATCTGGTTAGATCGTCCAGTGACGAGATTCATCATTGATAGCAACAGGAACTATTAAGCAGTATTTTGGTGGTTGGTCGTGGATAAATCATAAATCATAATGGATGTAAGCTGACTATTTTGGCTATAGTTAAGTTCATTAAACACCTAGCGTTATTAGGCCATAAATTCTTCCGATATGAATGTCAAAGTGATCAAATTTATTTCCTCACCTCACAAATAAAATGAGATCAGTGGAAACATTAAATAAAATAAATCAAGTAAATACAATTGAGAGGAAACTAAGACAGAAATTTATATACAAAATGAGATCAGTGGAAATATTTAATAAAATAAATTACATAAATACAATTATTGAGATGAAACTAAGAGAACTGGAACTGAACTTAAGCAAATAAGCATTTCCTTGCTTCTTTTACAAGTTTTTGTAACGTTTTTGTAATGTTGTGTTGAGTGAAAGTTGAGATGAGGAAGATTAAAGAGCTGTTCTATGAGATGTTAAGGTCGTCTGCACGTTGGTGATACTGTTATTGCGGGCGTGCATAGGCTTCGTATTCGTTTACCATCAGGTACGATCTCCCTGATGGTAAACGGTGGCTTATGTGCCAACTTTGTAGTATAATTTTTGTGGTGGTTATATTATGGTAAAATTAATCTCAGGAAATCATCTATGAGTTCTTGGATGCAGCGATCAGTGACCTTGGCTACGATGTGGTTGATGACGAGCCGCTGACTCGTACCTTGCACCGATTTTACACACTTTCATTTGCTTGCAACATCGGCCACTCTGGCTGCATCACCGATGCTGTTGCGAAGTTCAATGCCTTCAAGAACCAGGGGACGAGGTTAGTTTGAAAAAGTGACAATGAAATTTTAGTTAGAAGATTAGTATGGCAATACCAATCGTATTTCAATCACCATGACTTCATTTCGACGTAGCAGTGACCTAAAAATGTCGGTTTTGGTTACGAATGTCCGATGTTACATGTCGTCATAGTAATTGAAATGCTATTGAAATTTTCATACTGAATAGGGGGGGAGGGTTTTCTTTAGTAGAAACTTTTAAAGAATTTAATAAAATAAAATAAAATAAATCCCCTTTTTAAATTGGAGCCGTTTGACTGGAGTAGTGCCTCCAACTAGCGATTAGAAGAGAGATCGCAGCCAAATAACGGATGAAGTTTTGAAATGTTTCTAAATGAGTAATGATCTTTTATAAGGAGGAGGTCTGTCTAAATTATGTCTATGGATATAAGTAATGAGGAAAAGTTAAAAGCATTACGATTGGGCCAGTAATTACATCTAAGCTCGCGTGACCGTTTGATAGGTTAGTTGGACCTCGTAGAGTAATAACTCAATAAGTAAACCAGAAAGGAAATTGACCGAGCCCGTAACTTTGTGGATTAAGCAATGAATCTTACGTTGTACTTACTAACCTAATCGGATAGAAAGCTACAAACAATTGGGTACCTAATCAGGACTAGGATTTTAAAATTAAAGATCGTAAATGCTTACTACATCAGCACGATGACACATAGACATATATTTATATAGGAAATAGCCTAGATGATATACATAATAGGCATGAATCTACTTAGAACATTCATAAAATACTGGAACATAATCGAATTAAAAACTATTTTGAGTGTGAAATTCACACAAAATGGTACCAGCGGTTGTATTCTCTTGGGGTACCAGCGTACCTACTTTATTTTTTGTACCGTTCTATGACGTTCTCATATCAATATCCTATTGTTATAGCATCAATCCCAATGTAAGACGCCATGTCTTCTGCGAAGGCCTTCGGGAGGGTGGTTACGAGGACTGGAAGTTACTCTACGACCGAAGACAGTCTTCCAATAACCAAGCTGATGAGGTTGCTATGCTCAGAGCTCTTGGCTGCACCAGGAATGAACAAGCCATTCAGGAGTAAGCTATTTTCATTAATAATAATGATGATATAACTACGACATTCATATACCTGATGTTTCAATACATCTCTTCTTTGCTGTTCTTGCTTATTAGATTGTCAACTTTTTTCAGATACTTGGAAATGATCCTCGACAGCGACGTAGTGAAGGCTCAGGACTCAGTTAATGCCTTCACGTTCCTTTACATGGGTGACCGCAACAACGCTAAGATTGCTCTTCAATTCGTCAAGCAGAGAATTAATGATATCAGGAGGGCGTGAGTAAAGTTTTGAGAATAAAGTGAGAAGTAAAGTTGAGATTTGATTATGCATCCAAATTAAAAAAAGAACATCCGGCTCTTATGACAGCAATTTATAATGTCACTTTAGCCAATCAGTATATTAGTAGCAAGCTCCCTATCCTATACCTGTAGCCGTGTTTCGTTAACGCTATAGAAAACAATATAAATGTATGGGAATTCAAACGTTGATGTCGTGTCATAACGAAAAAGTTTTTAATTCCCATACAGTTCCTTCGTTTTCTATAGCGTTAACGATTGTAGATACTAAACTTGAATAGGCCTGCTGGTTTTCCCAAAGGAGTACAGTAACGTGGTGGAAAGAATAGTATGAAGAAGATTTTTGCAGGCTCGGCAAAGTGACAATAGTATTGTAAGCGTCAATAGGCTACCTACGGTAAACGCTTATCATCCAGTAGATTGTAAGCCTGATGGCCAACATAATGTTAGAAAAACACTGAAAGTGTTTACTCTTACCCATCAAATTTTCTAGACACTACCGTGTTGTCATATCCTGAAGACAGTATCCCATTTGAGGTCCGCAAAGTTTAGGATAAAAGACTAACAGTAAAATTTTATAATTTACCATATATTTTTAATTTACAGCGTTGTACTGAGTACGTGGATGGACAGCATCATCTCGAATCTAGCTTCTTACTTGGATGAGGAAGGTCTTGTAGATGTAAGTACGATATATTTTTCAATTAAGTAAAGGTTACTTGACGACCTATTTGAACAGTAGCCCAAGCAAGAATCATTTGCGACTACGTATTCGAAAACGTAACTCGCGAAATGTTAAAATGTTCATACAAATCTTAGTTACAGTAACACCTGAATCAATTCAATATGTTCATACGAATTCTTAGTTCCATTTTTAACCGGCGCAGCGCTGTTCATTTTCCCATACAATAATTTAGTCGAACGCGATACTGGACGAGAATTGTCGGTGATTGAAAGTTGTCACATCTCAGCAGTATGACAGTTTAAATCAATAAAAATTACAACCAAGTTTTTAACTGGCATAAATTTCCTTTATAATTCAGATGGAGCAATGGCTCAGGGAAAACCAAGACTCGATTCCAGAATACAACGTTGGCGTTAATGCCATCACTTCGACTAGGGCCAACATGCAGTGGGGCACGGATCGAGCCCAGATGATTATACGAGCAGTCCGAGGATCAGCTACCGTCATACTTCCTACCACCATGGTGATGTTAGCTGCTCTACTAACATTGATGATGAAATAGAACTTTTAAGCACCTTCAGTAGAAAATGAAAGATTTTAACTTGTGAATAAATTTACGGCTAGAGATGCAGTTCAGGCATTGATTGTTGTTGATTATTTCCTTTTACTCTATTGTTTAATAATAAGTAAAGTGTTGTCGTATAAATGATTTTTAACAAAGCTTTTTTTTCATTTAGATTACAAAACCTCAAACAAGATAAGTAGGTACGAGTGGTGATTGCTGTTGGTCTATATATCTTAACTTGATATAAAGCTAATGTCAGAATTTGTATAAATGTAGGCTTCTGTATATGACGGTTTTGTGTAATCTGACTTCATTTTGATGAAGCAGCAAACTAGACATATGTCTATTAAAGATCAGTGAGCAGCAACATTAAAAGTGGCGGTTTTTGATACTAACTTTATTCAGTTGTTCTTTAGCTCTATATGAGCGTCATTATTTCTGTAACTCTCGTGCAATCATACATCCAAATAAGCTCACCGGGCACGTTGTCATGTTAAGCTTCTGACACTGATCTCTGGAGATTGCCAAATATATTGTATTGGCAACTGAGAGTGACGAAGACACGATAGGTAATCAGAATTCTGCATTACATTAATTCATTGATTGGCTGAGACAGGAATCAGCGCAACCAATATTTAAGGTCCAAAAAATTCGAAAAAATATGAGAACTGAGAAAGTCCTCAGGCATATAGACTGAAATATTATATACTGAGCAATGAAAGAGTTGAGGATCGGTAAAATATCTCTATTATACCCTAAGTTTATTGCTCGATGGATAGGCATAATTTAAGCGGATTGCTTTATGAACAGCCGATTGGATGTATTGTTTCTTCAATAGTACTTGAAATAGGTAGATGGCCGCAATACATTTATCTAGCTCTGATAAGATGAATTACTTCAAACGTACCTAAATTGCGATTTCTGTAACAAAGCCTTCACCTATTTTGAAAACTATTGACTACTTGGACGAGTGAACAGTTGAGTGTATATCTGTCGACAAGTAACCAATCTTGTTATCGCCATAATCTTTTGGTAAAGATGAGAGTTCTTAGATATGACTATTTGATGTTGGAATATTCATCGATGCGAAATTATTACTCACTGGCTAAACCCGGCGGCGCTTCACTGCTACTCTGATATTTATAAATTTCTTTATATTCATTTGGATTTCCCGTTTTGGTGGGAGCTTCGAATTAAAGTATATATAATACGCCAGAATCGCCAGAAAATTTAAAAATTTCCAGTAAACCATTTACTACTTTCCAAGTTTTACAAGTTTTAGAGACACAAATTTACAAAAGCTTATATTTAAATACATATAAAAAAGATTATTTATTTGAGCTTCATACGAAAAAGATATGCAAAATATTTCTATAGTATCCAAGAATGCAGCCCGCCTGATGGAATGAAGTCATTCTTAATTTCCATTCAAATTCATAATTATAATAAAGTACTCCTCAGTCAATTCAATTCAAATTCTCCAATTTTAGTTAGTACAAATACTTAGTACATTTTCCGTCACAATAAAAACAGTAACAATAATTGAACGCTTCACATGTGCAGTGTGTGTGTGTATTTATGTGTGGGTACGAACATTCCGGTTGTTTTGTGTTGAGAAGAATTAGGATAAAGGTTGCACGAGTCTTCTATTTGCGCTTTACCTCATCACTTTCTTAAGGAGTTAGGAAAGTTAAAAGTACTATCACTATCGGATACCAATTCTGAACATGATATTCCATTCGTCTTTATCTTCATCTGATTCCATTCGTCTCTGTCATTATCTCATTTGAGACCTTTAGTTGTATGATCACTTTTTCCTAGATAATAATTGTTCATCTTGCCGTCATTAACAGAATTGCACTAACTCAACGCAACGTTATCAATTTTACGTGCTTCTGAAATATATGTATAGTATCTCTACATGTCTCTAGAGATTATGTCACAGACTTGGGTAATAAACAAAAAAACAGACAATGCTACAGTGCAAGTATGCAGACTCAGACCGAAGCCCGCTGAAGTGAGCTTATCACACATTCGTGATAAGGTAATAACACTTAAGATGAATCTTATCAATTCCACACTAGAAATGGTACTTGAAATTTCACTGCGGCTGCAGTTGACAAAATAATTTGTTTAAGTGAACACATCGGGTAAGTTAATTTCATTTTGATTTTTAATTATTAATCTACTGAGTGAATTAATTATGTAAATTTATATTTCAATGAGAATGAAACAAATTAATTCTGATAACATGTATTGTTTTTTTTTGAGGATTTTAAGTAGTGACTTTTAGAAACAAATTTATTTAGCATACTCATTTCTTGTATTGTATTCATATATTTTTTTGAATGGATATATTTTTGGATTCCAAAGGAAAACATATTCCTAGTAAGATTAATTACGTAATATTTATTTTTGTAAATTCTTTGTCATCCACAACTGTCGTTATTTTAAAATAGCTTCACCAATAGATCTACGGTCAAACTGCCCATAAATATCTTCTTGATAAAATTTACATATTATAAATGAATCTATAGTATTGTTTTATTTCTTTTCAGAAATGAAGTTTATTTTTCTAGTATTAGCTTTCTCAGCTTTTGCAGCTGGTGCAACTGATTCAAACTATAGACTAAATACTCCAATAGTGCCATCATGGTATTCTATAGCTATAACACCGTACTTTGACACAGGCGACGCATCAGCATTTACCTTTGATGGGGAAGTCAACATACAATTTACAACAAGTAACAAAACTAGTCAAATTAAATTACACTCAGAGGATTTAACATTCAGTAGTACTAATATAACTGTGAGTAATAATGTAACTGCGATCGGATTAAATGCATTAGATCCTTTAGTGTTTGATAGTAACTACACTTTTGCTATAATTAGCTTAGCTAGTGATCTTGACACTGGTGTAACATATAATCTAAGAATTGTATACAAAGGAAAAATTAGAGACGATCTCAAAGGATTCTACAAAAATTATTATATGGAAAATGGAGTGAAGAAGTAAGTACAATGACATCGATTTTGATATGTAAATGTTAAATTATTTCAATGTAAAATGTCATAATTGTAGGTAAATATAGGAATTTTGTATCAGAAAAAATCTTTATGCACTGTATTGTGAACCAAATAATGAAAATTTCAACTGAAGTACTTATCAATAATAAAGATAAAACAAGTCATGACTGTTATCTAACCACTATAGTTATTGTTATTTCTTTTATTAACGCATAGAACTATTTGTACAATGATTATATTACAATAGAGGTTTTTGAACCTTTAAGTGTTCTTTATAAACCACTCAATGATATATATCATTGTTTAAGTATATATAGGTAATGGGTTTGTAGTGGAACAATTAATCTCGGGGTTGCACACGATAATACGAACAAAATCGATATTCGTGTCTCCTTAACTGTCAATATTGTAAAGATACATTACCCACATATCGGATACGCCTATGTTCACCTAATTTCAGATGGCTCGGTGCAACGCAAATGGAACCCACGCACGCAAGGAAGGCATTCCCTTGCTTTGACGAACCTGGCCTTAAGGCGGTTTTCACGCTCATCATTGATCGGCCGGCAAACTACAAACCAAGTTTAGCAAACACCATAATTGCTTCTAGCGTTCCTTTGTAAGTTATGCGCTTTGTGGTAGCTATTGACTCAAAATGGATACGTTTAAATTGTATGCAACGGTATGGTCCTACAAGTGAACTTCTAAGTTGTTCTTAAAATAGAATATTAGTTTTACATCAAGTTATAGGTACATAGCGCTCATACATTGTTACTTTATTTTTGTAAGAATTGTTTGTTAGGAATCAGAATTAGTGAGATAGAACACCAAAATCATAAGACTTAGTTATGATGGTTAGTTTTATCTATTTGTACACATGAAAGTATAAAATATATGAAGTTTAAGATTAGCATATTGCCAACTAATACAAATTCTTTGAGCATTTTTTGTACAGTTCTTTTCATTTCAGATCCAACGGCTACGTCAGAGAGACTTTCCATCCTACTCCTCGAATGTCAACGTATTTAGTTGCCTTTATCGTCTCCGAACTCGAAGCGGCTCATACTTATAACATCTCGAATACTCGAGAATTTGGCGTTTACACGAGACCACAGGCTGCCAACCAATCTCAATACGCTTTTGATTTTGGCCAGAAAGTAGTACAAGCTTTAGGCGACTACTTTGGTATAGATTACTACTCCGTTGATTCCAATTTGAAGCTAGATCACGTGGCTTTGCCAGATTTTAATGCTGGCGCTATGGAGAATTGGGGTTTGGTTAATTATAGGTAAGAGAACAGGTGGTGAATTCTTAGTTTTTTTGTCACACTGCTAGATATATCCTACCTCCTTTTTTTGTATGCTTAGTTAACATTTTGCTAAATTCTAAATAGCCTTGTAATTTGATCATAACAAGGAAGGCCCTTAGAGGTTCATTCAAAGTGCCCCTAGCTTATACATTTGTGAAATAAGATTTTTTCTTTTGGTTTTCCACTCGGATCAAACTTTTTCAATCGGTGGATAACTTTTGGAACAAAAATTAAGAGCTTAATAAATTGCAGGGAATCACTAATGCTATACGTACCGGAAGATTCTATTCCTAATTACAAATACCGAGTGGCGCAGATATTTGCCCATGAGACGACTCATATGTGGTTCGGCAACCTAGTCACTTGTCATTGGTGGAGTGATACCTGGCTTAACGAGGGATTTGCCAACTACTTCCAAGATTATATGACTGCTTTTGTGAGTATTTCTCTTAAGCATTGTTAAAGCTTAAATTATTAATGATCACAATATCACTCACACGGCTCACGTGTTCGTCTGGCTGTCAGACTAAATTATAAGCAATCATGAAACAAAATTTTGCCAACGCTCCGTTATATATTAAATGTCATCTTCAGGTGGATCCAGGTGTAGGTTCAGCCAGCGCACTAATCACAGGTTCAGTGTATGCTGCTTACGACGCTGACAATACACCAGCTGCTGTGCCAATTTCAAATGAGAATGTAAATTCTCCCGCTGAAATCAGTGCTCATTTTGGCACTATCACTTACCAAAAAGCTGGTTCTGTTATCAGGATGATGCATCATTTGGTAGGAGACGACGCTTTTGCCAAAGGATTAAACGCGTATTTAACAGCAAAGTAAGTGGTAGTCCATACTTTTGTATTATAGAGAGGTGACATTCGTTTATTTGTATGTTCGGAGTAAGTTCTGCAACTACTGTACGGATTTCAAGGGATAGTTAAATAAAGCTTTATCACTGACAGAGAGAAGGCCTATTACCAGCAGTGGGTAAATGTGAGCTGATACTGATGATTGTTGATGAAAACAAAACCATGACTATACTATACTTATTATAAGGCTATGTAATGTATATCCTCTTTCTAAGCGGGAGTCGGGAGCAAAAGCTAGTGTCAGATACATTTTGAGCAGTGTACAGTCATTCCGGATAAATTGTACAGCTATTCATTATTTAAAGTGGCATTGGCTAATAAATCTAGTACTAATTTTCTTTTAGTTCTCTAAGCTCGGGTTACCCAGACAGACTATACAGCGGACTTAACGAAGGAGTGATGCACTATAACAACACATTGTCTTCATATTCTGGTGCCCGTATTTCGGATATCATGAGCTCTTGGATAGACCAAGCTGGGCACCCTATTGTTACTGTAAATGTTGACTATGAAACTGGAGAAGTGACTCTAACACAGGTAAGTCACCCTGGGGAATATATTTATGTAATTAATATTTGTGGTTGTGAGTCTGGGTATTGGTATAAATTAAAGTACTATTTTGGATGTCTCGTGTCACAAAACAAACTTTGCTTAGTTTGATACCAAATGCCACTACGTGATAATGCCCGGACACTATATAGATGTACTCGTACATGACTTAAAATTTTCGCCAGAATAGACCGCGTTTTGTTCTGTAATTATCTCATAAAATTTTACAGAAACGCTTCTATATAGATGCTGCTCAATCATCGAATGAAACATACAAGATCCCTATCACTTATACCACTGAGGTGTCACCAAACTTTGAGAGCACCAAGCCAGCATTTATTATGGACAATAAGAGTCACCAGTTTACGATATCGGATATTACTGTAAATCACAGTTGGGTTTTGCTTAACTTGCAAGAGACGGGTGAGAAAGACCTTTCATTTCCTCTATTATTAAAATGGATGCACAGGCCTTCAGTCAGTCAAATTACCCAAAGTACTAATGGCACTCCCGCTATTAAGAACCTAAAGAATCGAATGGCACCTAAAATCCAATAAGCCGATTAGCAAAAGACATTTCTTTATTAGCAATTTTACCTTATGAAGATTAAATATGCTGGACTACAATTTCCATTTCAGGTCTTTACAGAGTAAATTATGACGAACACGCTTGGCAGATCATATCTAGCGCCATGAAGAATACAGAAAAACGGGAGAAAATTCATCATCTGAATCGAGCAAAGGTATTTATGCCACATAGTTTAGTGCCAGTTTCCCTGCGATCATAGGTGAAACCAAGCATATTTCTGTTAGCCCTTGATGAATAAGTCTCCTCCATATTTCTACTGAAAACGAAATGGCTCGTCATTTAGACCATATAAAAAAAAATGCACTCATGTATCCATATGAACCGTTTAAACGACCTGCCCCAGACTAAAAGACTGATAAGAAGTTTTCTATAACATAATGCTATGGAAATAATTTGTCTCTTTGAGTGAATAATTTAGCAGCAACAACATACATAGGTATTAATTGTTAGGAAGGTGGAAAACGAACTACTCATCTGTCAACCCGTACTTATATTTCAAAAATAGAACCGCCTCATTTTAGAAGTCTGTTATAAAGCGAACATTTTGCTATTTTCAGATCATCAATGACTTGTTCGCTCTTTATTACGCCGATGAAGTGAAATTCGATCGACTGTACGATATGCTGAATTCTCTGACGACTGAAACGGACTACTCAGTGTGGTACGCAGCTATACGTGGTCTTAATAAACTGTGGACTAACTACCTCGGCAGTGATACTCTAGCTGATATTCAGGTAAATAGCTCTTCTTTAAAAAAATGATGTGCTTTCGTATTGTCCAAACATCATCGCTCCTAGAGTAAGTAGACCATATGTTGCTAATGCCATAATGACACCTCCCAACAATAAATTTGGTAAGATAGTGATACTCCTTGCATTGCAAGCATAGTTATAGACTACGGTGACCGCTTTCTAACAGACTTGACATTTTCATATAAATCCAGTAAATCTGACGGCGGATTTTCCTTAGTGTCTGCTTGGGTACGACGAATCAATTTTATTTCAAAACCTCTGAACGATTGACATTCCTTTTGCTTAGTTAAACTTACTCATAAAGATTTTTTTA
Source organism: Falcaria lacertinaria (assembly GCA_951449985.1). Classification (NCBI taxonomy): domain Eukaryota; kingdom Metazoa; phylum Arthropoda; class Insecta; order Lepidoptera; family Drepanidae; genus Falcaria; species Falcaria lacertinaria. The sequence goes on from OX602117.1 coordinate 9,273,513, forward strand.
TTTTCTTTCAGGCCGCTGCTTTAGATATAATCGAGAACGGTATAAAAACATTAGGTTATGAAGTAAAGGCTACAGATAACATTGAAACCTTGAAGAGCCGAATGCAACTACTAGAGTTTGCGTGTAAGTTAGGACATCAAGGATGCATCGACTTTGCTGTGAATCTTTTTAAGGGTCTAAAGCAGAATGGAACCGAGTGAGTACTATGCATATTATTGTTTACTTTTAAAATACACCTCTTATTACAACTAGTAATATATATAGGTACTTAAAAAATAGGCATGCTTTTTTGAGTCGGATTGCTTTTGGGACCGGGACCACGGGCCCGAAAGCCACATTACGTTTATTAAATATTTTTGAGGGGACAAATGGGACCACTAATTAAGACGGAGTTTTTATCTTCATTGCTTGTCAGGAAAGTACAGTCCAAGTTAATAACTGCTATTAATACTGCAATAAAAATATCTAAAATATTTTCAGTCTGAATTGATCACTGTTTTTCTGACGTCAGAAGCTTAACTTCAGCTATCAACAAAGTCACAACGTCAAAAACCACGTCCATTAGAATGACATAAAAAAAATTAAACTCTGTAGCTGAATTAGATGCTGTTCGTAAGATATCAGGGCTGATTTCTTTTCCAGGATCGCCCCCAGCTTCCGTCCAGTGGCATACTGCTATGGTCTTCGTAAGGGCACAGGTGAAGACTACAATTTCTTGTGGAATCGAATGTCTACCACTAACGTAGCCAATGAAGCCCGAACTATCGGCGAAATACTCGGATGTACTAATGATGAGAATAGCTTGAAGAGGTATGTTTTGTAAGAATTATAATTTAAAACCGACTATTATACTAACGTTTATGCCAGGTCAATGTTTTTCAATTATTGACTTAATTCGTGAGTTTATTTTATTTTACGTTGAACATAATTTGCTCACTGTTCTTGAAGAACTTTTAGTTATATTCCTATAAAATAATATGCATTTTAATAATAAAATAAAAATGCTCCAAAGTTAAATCCACCATTGCAATAAAATTCTGCATGAAGTTTTAAAAAAATATGAGTCTTTTTTGGGTAAAATAATAATTTAAATATTATTTTAAAATATGAGCTAATTTTTTTACGATTTGTTTCAAAATCCAGGTACCTAGTATCAATGCTTGAAGAAAACAGCCCTATCAAGACTCAGGATCTGACAGTGCCGCTAACTAGCGTGCTCGCTAACTACGACAATTTGCACGTAGTTATGGACGGCTTGAAGCAAAATTACACTCTCTGGAGTTCTATGTAAGTTCAAATTATAAACACACCTCCATTATTTACGTCGTTTTAGAATGTGGATTCTACTCTTACGCTCGTAATTAGTGCTATTTAGTTTTAATTCAACGAAGACGGAAATGCCTCAAGTCTCAGTTCCTGTACTTTGCTTCATTATCGCAAATTTGAAGGAACGTGTTATTTAGAGTCCTAGAGATTTAATTTGTATTATTGCTACGATTTTTTAACACTAAGAAACGAAATGTCAATATTGTCAATTAGCATTACTGAAAAATTTTTGGTTTAATCAAATATTTCGTGATCATAATGATTGTAGGTTAGATTCGTATTATGTAGATGAGAGGTCAAGAAAGCATTATTGAAATTATTGGAAACTTTTTTTAGATATCCCTCCATGGAAGCAATTATGGGGACCATAGCAGCAGCTTTGCACACAGACAGCGATTTTAATGAGGTGAGTATTACTGAGTATGCACAGTATTATAATTTCCTCTTTTTTCAAAAGGCCAGTTACAGCCACAGTGCCGAATTCTGCCGCCAAGCAGTATCATGTGTGTATTACAATTTTCCTGTTTGGAAGACACTGCAGTTCATGAAATTACCAGACAAGGAAACCTTATGAACCAGCGTAGTGTTGTTTTACGTGGGTTTTTTTTAAGAGTAAAAGACCTCAATGGCACTGCTTCTGTTGCGACGGCTGAGACGCTTTGTCGATTGTCTCTTACAAAAAAATTACATATTTTAGGCAACAATTTAAGATACATTTATTAAGACAATTAAATTTTAAAATATTATAAAAAGAAAAGGTTTGTATTTTTGTTTGTAATAAATAAATTCAAAAACTACCGAACCGATAAATAAAAACTCACCAACAAATGCTTTATTATCATAGGTAGCATAGGCTATATTATATTGCTACGCGGGCGAAGTCGTGCAGAAAAATCTACTTATCCTATAATTATGTTAATCTTCGTGACAGTAGCGTGAAATTTGTAAATAGCATATTCTTAGACCTCTAATTAGTTTCCCAGAACGTTCCCGTTTTTCCACATTCGCTTTCTCGCTAGATCATTAAGACCAGGACTTTATTACATATTATAGCAATCGGTGACTATAAGACACGGTCAATTTGTATTTCAGGGGTAGAGTTAGTAGTAGCTTTGTATAGGAATACATCTCTCTGCTGCTTTCAAACTATCTGCAAATAAAATTTTACCAAAAGGCCCTTGTTCAACATAACTGATTGAGTGGAATTGGTAAAAATTTAGTACTTTCTATTATGTTTATTAACTAGCTTTTTCCCTGTGACTTCAACCGCATATCAATATAATATAAACTTATAAATCCTATATTACTCAGTGATAATATTGCATTCTGCTGGCGAAAAATTTAAATCGGTCCAGTAATTTTTAATTTTAGCAATAGGTACAAAAAATACAAATCATTTTCTTAATAATATAACGAAAATTACTGCTAAGTATCACCCAATCATAAAATCAATAAAGATATCAATCATTAAAACGTTTAAGAATACATAAATATTCTTGAATGTGTGTGTGTATTCCTAAAGTGTTATTCTGAGTATGAGGCATATAAATCAATTCCATCAAAAAGCTATATCGATATTTGGCATCAAGAGAGCTTACAAACACTTATAACGAATGTGTGCCCACCTAGTGTTTGATGTCCCGGTGATTCGGGTCACGAGGTCCGCAATGACGAGGTGTCTACACCCATTTGGGATTTGTTTGTTTTTAATTTGCCCGAGCACTGACATATAGACTCTTTTTGTTCTGCTTACTTAACAGCATTAGCACTGGCTAGTTGAGTGTTTTACGGTTCCGTACAAGAAGGTTAACCAACGGAATCCTATTACTAAGACTTCTCTGTTCGTCTGTCAGCAGGCTGACATGATCCGTTAAAACAGTTCAATATTATTTTGGAAACGTTTTATTCAGCTTAGTACATGGAAAAAATAAAATATATTAACTAAAATAATCGTGTACATAAATGTGATAGTTACTCACGTAAAAAGTTTATAATAATTAGTAAGCGGATGCTTAATTAAGCCAATTTATTTTGGAAACAATTGAAAGGTGACCTTCCCTTTTATTTTTTTCCTGCTATCTATACAACAATGTGAACAGAACAAGTTTTAAAACATGTGATATATTTTTCTCGTCTGTGGTAAGATAACACTTATTTATATTTTTAGTGATTTTACAGTTCCTCTAATTATTTATTTTACGTAACCTGCAATATGATAGAAAGACACACAAATGACAATTAATAAAACAAACAACTCCATGCTAACCGAAATACAAACTTATGTTATGATTTAAAAAAAAAAAAATGTTATTTAGGTTTATAAAACTTTGTGCAAGAGTGAGGTCTTCCATCACGAGTATGTTCAAAATAAGAAGATTATGGTTTTTTTAATCACACGTTTACCAATACCAGTGTAATAAAAAAAACACACTCACAAGTTCGAATTTTAAATAGATTTTTGTTTCAATAGTGTCAATGTCAAAAATATTGCACTCACCCTTCGGAAGTAATTCTTACCTATTTTTTTTCTTTTCCAGTTTGAATCCTGGTTGTCATCCTGCACCGAGTGCACGAATCAAGTCAAGTCGAGTGCTCAGGCAGCTCTAAGTGGTACGAAAGCCTCAAAAATTTGGGCTCAGAACCACAAAGACGATATCCTGAAGAGTTTAAAAAATTATTCACAATTTCTATCTCCATCTTTCATCAGCCTTATTGCTGGATGCATTGCAGTCTTAATTAATTATTAATTTTTATCATATTTTTTAAATATATAATTTTATATAACATATATATAAAATTATGAGGCTTTTTTTATTATTAACGGAGACATATTTTAAATCAATAACGAACTAAAAAGGGTTCAGAAGTAGCATTAAAATATATTTTATATTTTTTTACTTGAGGATAATTAGGTACTCATGAATTCGATATTAAGATCAGAAGAGATTCCACTCCACTAAAAGTTAATAAAGAAGTAGTATGTAATATATATGCTTAAGACTTTATTATTATAATTCAATTTTTTTAATTAGATTAGTTTTTTTTTTCGATACAAGTCGTGTATTTATAAATTAAGGGTATTATTGTTGTTTAATTAAAAACTTTGGTAGGAAAAATAGCTTGTATTATAACTTAAGTTGAACAAAAGGCTTTTACGGTACAGGCAGACAGAACTTACAAATCACACGTGTACAAGCACAAAGAGAGGGCGGAAGCGACATCATTAATAGGAAATGATAATCTAACATATTATGCGTTCAGAAATAGTTTATGTTTACAATTTTCCAACAGTTATATTATTAACTTTTCAAATTAAATGCTCTGTATTTAGTTTATTTAATACATATTATAAATTACTTAAATGCAATGTTCCATATTATGTTTAAAATAAATTTACTTAATAAAAGTATAGTCAGTATAATTGGGTGTTGCCTATTTTGAATTTCCTCCTCACCTATAAGGAATACACGTAACGTTTAATAGTAAGACACTTGATTCTTGAAATCGTCATCTTGGATTTTCCCGCGTGCATTTTGACTGCAACTGACCAAGGTCTTGTAAAAAGGACTATGCGCTCATTGTTTTTGAACAAAATAGTGTGAGTTATATTTCTAATGTCAAAGTGAGTTAACTGATCCCTATTGATTGGGAGGCTTTTGCTTTTAAAATACTTACGCCAACTGATACCTCCAATGTAAAAAAAACACGTATAAAATAATGTCTTGGAATCTATACTATTATAAAATTGAAAATCGGCCTTGTCTGTTCAAATCCGATATTTAAGAAAAAAATACGCGGAAAAAGGTAATATGAGGTCACTGAATCCGAATTCATGGTTTTTAAAATTCTTGTAAGGTATAATCTTCATTTAAAAAAAAAAGCCTCAAGTGCCTTTTTTTGTCTATCTTGTGACAGGAAACCTTATTAATTGCTTATTTGAGGACGTAAACTTATTGATACATTGCAAACACAAGTGCCCAATTTTATTTGAGCTCCGACAACATATGGCTCAAACCCTTTCAGTTCCTTAAAGCTTTAGTTCCAAAGAGGGAGGGAGGTCGGGCTATTTTGGTCATTCGACTACGTTTCGATCGTACCGGTGGGACTGCTTGTAATGAAACGGCACGCGCTTCGCGGACGGACGTTCTCAAATGCTCCGTATTTGGCGGGAAAATTACGAAAAAAAATACAAAAAAAGTATCTCACGAAAATTAAAATTTTATTCGAACGTCGATATTGTAAAGAAAAATAAATGTGTTGTGATTTAATTTGATAAAGTAATCTTACTAAAAACAAAAGAGTTTTGATTTTTTAAACATACACTATGTTTCATATCGCCTTACTACTTTGGCTGGTGTCATCAACGAAAGCCAACATAATAGTCGAGGAAGAATGCTTGAACTACACCGTTTATCCCGTACAGTACGAGCTCAATATAATGCCTTACACCTACATCGAGAAACCTTACTGCACCATAGAGCTGACCATCACAGTGATTGCAAATGCGCCGAATGTCAACATAATAGAGCTTGATTTTAGAGAGATGGAAATAATAGGAAATACGGTGCGAGTGCTAGACGGAACTCGGGATATCGTGAATAGGCCTCGTCCGTATGAAGTGGACGATGTGAAAGGCAAGCTTTATATATATTTAAGAGAGCCTTTAAGAGTATACAAAGCGAATGAACGACCGACTTACTACGTGAAAATAACGGTGATTAAATACATGAAAGAGGAAAGCGATGGATTTTTTTTGGTGAAATATGACTACGAAAATGCTAGAGATAAGAAGTGAGTATTTTAACTAATACGAGTAAAATTGAGTTTGCCAACTCGATATAGCGAGGAGTGCTTATTAGGAATTTGACTGAAAAATATTTTTTTTTCAACTTAAATAATTGCAAAGCATTAAAATCCTGGTATCAGATAACGAAATGTTATATCTATATTAATAACTGTGCATCCTCGCTCAATGGTTATATGCTAGATCTCTCGTGCTATGTGGTCTTTTCTCCATTTCGGCGTAGTTGAGCAGTCATGAAAAATTTGCTAGTTTTAGCACCGAATGTGCTGAATCTGCAACCCTGACACAATATTCTGTCCAATTCCTGTTGAACGAGGCTATCGTGCTCGGTTAAAATAACCATCTGATTATCTTCAATAACCGAGATTAGTGCTATGGGGCACAGGACATTTTAGAAAAAACGGCTGTTTATTTATATAAACATACGATTATCTTTTGTTGAACTCCACCCTTAGTCCTGAAATGGTCACAAAGAAACAAACATATTTACGTCGGCATTTATAATATTAAGTATTTCCCCGCGACTTCGCCCTTATCAATATAATATTTAGCCTATGTTGCTCAGTGATAATGTAGCTTTCTAACGGCAAAACAAGTTTTGAAATCGGTACAGTCGTTTCGGAGCCTATTCAATACATACAAACAAAACAATCAAATCTTTACTCTTCAATATTAGTTTAGATGAATAAAATAATTTAATGTCATTAAAATTGCTTCAGAAGTTCCAGATATTAAAACAAATATCTGAAAAAAATATATCTTCATTACATTAGTAAAGATATTATATTTATCAGGCAATTCGTATAATATAATTAGTATTACAAAGTACTACATATTATTAAATTCTAGGTAGCCAGTGTCATAAGAGTCACGCCGTCATTCCAGATAATGGTTTTATTTACAAAAAACCAACATTCGCAAAAGCCGCACGCGATTTATTTTTGTTGTAAATAAATGATAACGTTAATTGGACAGATCAACCGTTAGCCACTCAATTAAACATGATTGACTTACATCAACGTATGTAATTTAACAAAGGTCACGAGTCGACACAATTGCAAATGCATTGCAATTACCAATCATAATAGTCGCCATCGTATGTAATGGTCGCCACAAAACCTAACATTATTGTCTTGGATATGAATTAGTGATTCACTAGCGACCCGCCCAAACCCAGCATCGCACAGGTGCATAATCGAACTAAATACCGATTCTTACAGTGGATTTAAAAATAGTTGGTACAAATTTTGTCTTAACAATTACGGATATAACGAAAAAAGCTGCGACATCGGTCATGCAATCAGCAGCCCGCCCGAGCTTCGCACGGGTAGACATTTATCAAATATTTTGTCTACCTGTGCAAAGACGGGGCGGGCAGCTAGTATAATATATATAGCCTATGTTACTTAGGTATAATGTAGCTTTCTAACGGTGAAAGAATGTTTGAAATCTGTCCAGTACTTTCGGAGCCTATTCAACACAAACACACACACAAAATACAAATCTTTTCTCTTTATAATATTAGTACTAGTATAGATAAAGCGGTTCTATCCTAAAGGGTCGACAAATAACATAGTTACTTTGAAATGTAAAATACGCCAATAATTTTATTTTGTTGATTAGAATAAATTCTTTGCGCGGCACACTAACTTAATGACACTAAATTTGCCTGTCAAATTAAGTTTTAGTACTCTCAAAGCAAATAAGTCCTGTCATAACTATGCATATATTAGTTTGAATGAACAAAAGGGTAAATGTTTAATTATTTCTAGCTTAGATTGAACACGACCTAATGCAAATTGTAAATACACATTACGCACGACCCTGCTCTCCCATTCATAGAGTATGCAGCCTTGACACCCACATATTTTGTTCTTAAAGCACTAATATGGTCAAAAAGTCGTAACGCTATATTGTATTCACCTGCAATACAACGGCCCTGCAGTTCAGATGTAGGCGGGTGTTTACTTCCTTCATAACACAGATTACTTACGTATTTAATGGCTTTATTGTACGCATAATGAAACAAAGATATATAATCTTTTATGTAGGAGTTTTGAATTATTATGAATGATATGTATTTGAATTTTGGAGTTTTGAATTACATGGATATCATATTCAAATAGATTGATGACACCTGTGCCGGTAGCAGGAACATTGTCGACAACGTTTTCGTATCGCCTTCGACTATTTTAGTATTGAAAAGTGAACAGCGCTGCGGCGGTGAAAAGTGGAACTAACAATTAGTATGACAATTTTGACATTTCGCGAGTTAAGTTTTCGAATACGTTGTCGACAATGTTCCTGCTACCGGCACTGTAGTCTAGTGGTAAACTAAGTAAGGTTTATTCCCGAATAAATGCAAACATAATATCAAGTTAGAAGTGCCATACAGCGGGGCAATGCTGCCAGCCTTCTTGGCACCCTCCCGCGTGACAACAATTTGGGACATTTTTTTTTGTTTCCTTTAGTTTTACTTTGTATTGTTATTAGCCTAAATTGTACATAATATAATTCAGATATAGTTCTCATAAATGACACAAAAGTTTAAATTTTACAATAAATGTATTCCCTTTGGGCCATAAGGGTCTAACCAAGCACTTATGAATGTCTAATTTACAACGCGTTCGGAAAAAAGCCACCTGAGACTAACCGGCAACAAACGCAACGTTAACGTTATGAAATAGTTACTTAATGACATTTGTGTTTTTGTGCAGTCTGGGCTACTCAAACTTTCGCAATCTAAACAAATAGTTTTAAGAACGGGAACGAAGGAGCGATCTTTCATGAAAAAAAAAAAGTTAAGAATATTTTAACACAAGCAAGCGTACTCGTAATTACAGCATGTGATACAAAGCTCGTAAATCAGCGATACAAATTGTCTACCCACCGTCTCGGTTCGTTACTCGAGACAAATGGGACATTGGTAACGGTTCAGTGTAAGAAGATGACATTTAACGAAACCGCTAAACTTTAAGCTTAATCCCCTTTATTTCTGTATTAGGTAATAACGAGAATTAAGCCTAAGCTCTTTCGATATTTTTTTTACTGCAACTTCTAAATGTTTTCGTATTTCGCTGCCAAATCACATATCATAAGCTAAGATGACCGCGTACCATGAGGTAAGACAGTTCGTTCGTTTGCTTTCCAACTTCATGTTCAGCAACACTTCTGGAAACATAAAAATAGGCAAAAATAAGTATTAACCTAATATTAAATATATTTTTTTGTTTCCAAAAATTATATACCTAAACGTCTACAGTCTTAAAAAAATGTGAATGAAAAACATACTTTAATTTAATTATGAACCGAGATTTAAAGGCCTAAATGCGAGACACTTAAATGAAGTTTTTGGGGATGAGTTTAACAATATTTCCGAAATAATTCGCTAGGTATAATTCAATTTCGACTGTTTTATATAGGCCTATATTCACACCAATACATGCTACACACGATATCGCAGACGTTCGACCTTGGCTCCTTCCTCACTAGGTTAGTATTGACTTGGTCTAATTCTTTCATGCATTATCACATATTCCGGAAGTGTTCAACGATGCTAATTGCATCCTATTAATTCATAAGGACTTGATGCAAATATAGCTAAATAGCTTAATTTGAACAACAATCTTCTTCTTTTTCCGCTATGGCAAGGAATCCACTTCAAGGACTATTTTTGTCAGTGTCGAGTATAAGGAACTATAAAATTTCTCAAAACTATATCTTGCATACAGTTAGGACATGTGGCAATATATAATATTATTATTATTATTATAATGTCTCTATGAAATTCTATGAAAAATATCTAGGTAATACGTTTATTAATAGGGTGACGCAAAGTGACGTCCGGTAGTCTAGTGATTAGAGTACCTGAATGTTGCGCTAGGTATCGCGGGATCCATTCCCGCTGGGAAAAAAATATGCGATAGCCATTTGTGTCTGCCTTGCTTTTGGGTATTAACATTTTAAGCACACATCTACAACAAATAAATGTATGCATTATATCAGTTGTCTGGTATCATATTATTCAATTGATTATGTCGAAGTAACAGATTGCTTGTTAGTATGTTTGGAGTGATTCCTGGAAGTACAGAACCGATCATTATTATAAATATTCATATAATATAAATGCTACACTATCCCTGAATGAAATAATATAATATAATATAATTTTTTTTTTCAACACGGATGCAATAGCTAGGCTAAAGTATGGTTTTATATTTTTTAATTAAATTTTTTTAGGCAAGGGCTCATTGTTTCGTGTGTTACATTACTAGGTTTTATCACTAGATGTATTCCCAAAGAAAAAACAAATTTTAAATACGTAAACTACATCGGTAAAATACCTACTTCATATTTTTCCAGATTTCTCTACATGACTCGCCTGTCTCCGAATAATGCGAAATACTTCTTCCCTTGCTTCGACAACCCCCGCTTTGAAGCGGTGTTCAAGTTCAGGGTGTACGTGTTGAACCAACACCCAGCCTTGCAGTACACCAACAACAGTCTTCTCATTGCTCGGGAGCTGCATGTAGACGTGTAAGTATTATTTTAAACTAACAAGTATTGAAATGGGATCGTTTATCTTTTATGGTTTTATTAACCCCCGTATCTGTATGTTCGATGTAGCATTGTTAATCCTAAACGGATGCACCGACATTGGTATTCCTTTTGTTTCAAAGGTGACTATTATTTTTAGAGGATTTAGAGTCGGGTTGTTTAATTTTTTTATTAGGCTTTATGCACTTACAAACAATTATTAATTTACTAAAAGTCAGCCGTAAAATCATTAGGCCTGCAATGGCGCCGCGTGGGTCAACCTTATCGAATGTAAATGTAATAAATTACTGCATATTCGTTTTACAAGTAATGAGTCATCCCTATTTTTGTCAACTCATATTTGGTTATGCTTTAAATGTAGGCCATTAAAAATACACCTATTGTAAGGAAATAGATCTATATGTAAGTAAATAGAAACCAAGCTCATGATTGACAGCTTGCCTTTATGGCAAGTAGGAAATATTTAACAAAATATAGGACAAGCTTTTTATTGTTCCCCGGTTTCCAATTAGTCACATTTGTCAGACTTTCGCCTCACTTCACGACTTATTTGGCCATACGAACGTCGGAAATAGACGATTGGCCACTCTCTGGGTAGGTTTTTATATATAAAGGCTTGGCTCTTTTGCTGGCGGCGCGCTTAATTGCTTTATTAGTGTATAATTAATTATTGATATAATTTGGGCAGTTGTTGCATTCATAATAATCAATAAAATATATTTGCTTATCCTAAAATGTATGGTTAAAAATGGGGTCAAACTTTACTAGTCTCGCATTAAGGAGTTACATTTTGCGAGCGCTCAGGCTGAAGGATGAATTCACCAAAGAGTTTATTATATGTATGTACTGTAGTATGATATTAAACGGATAGTAAAATAATCTACTACGGTATTTCGGTACACCCTAATATCGACTTTGTGCATCAAGAAATGGGGTTTGATATCTCTTGTTTCAATCAAGCGTTGAGTTTCTTCACTCGCTTACAGTAAAGCCCCGTATCACGTGTCACCTTATAAGGGCTAGGAAGCTGGTATCGCCTCTGAGAATGATGTCAATTATTGTGGTTACTGACCACTTCTCTACATGTGGTCTATTGCAATCACTTCGTGCTTAGAAAGGAGAAATAGTAACACGTTTTGAAATCAGTTATTGTACACCTTATGCGTACGTTTGAAATATAAAACTACGTGCCATTTCTCCCTTTGAAAACGATGATGTACTCAATTTCTATGGTTTTTATTGGCTAGTATCCTACTCAGTCGGGATGACGTCAGTCAAGCACTTTTACAGGTAATAAAAGAGGAAGTTTGTGTTAAGCCTTCTAGGTCTCTAAAACTATATCCTGAGTGTTTTTTTGTTCCAGACTAAAGGACAACAACACGATAATCGACTATCTCCCATCTCCTCAAGTAGCGCTCTATCAAGTGGGTTTCCATTTCTCGCAGTTTTCAAACAAACACGCCAGGTCAAAATACACGGACGATGTTATTCAAGTATGGGCTCCGCAAAATCTCTTAGTTTACTACGATTATATTCTTCACTTCGCTGTGTCGACGGTGGATCTGATTCATGAATACTCTACGATAAAAAGGCGTCTGTTGCAAGGGCCAATTAATATTGTATCCGTGCCCAAGATTTTGAATGGTTACGAGATCGGTAGTTGGAATCTATTGACAAATGGGTAAGTTCTAATTTCGCTTCGTTCGTTGGCACAAATCATGTTCGGTGAAAAATGGGTGTTGTAACACCTCTCCCTACCCTCCGGGGACCCTTTTGGGAAGGTGAGAAAAGTTTTTTTTATTCTCATTATTTATGAAGTTAAGGTATTTCTTTTACAATATTTATAAACAAAAATATTATTATTATGTCTCTCTTAAATTCACGGAGACTTGTAAGATCCGGTCCCTTATCTAAACTTGCGTGGGGATATATATCCAACAAGTAGAGGCCCGTTCGAGAATTTTAATATTTGGTAAGGGATATACTTGGCGAATATTTTAATCAAAATTATGGTTGCAACCTAATTCGATGAATCGATAGATTTATATTATACATATGTTGGTGTGGTTTTAAAACCCTTCTTCTTCTTCTTCTTCCTAAGTATGGCAATCAATCCCTTCAGGGACTATTTTTGCCAGTGTCGAGTGTTAGAGAATTTTCATGTTGCAAAATGTCTCGTGTTTGCCGCATTAAAATGCCTAGTGTCATGCATTCTAACGCCCAATGGAGTTTCTGGAGACAACCCACGGCAGTAGCAGATCGTAACACGCCTTTAGATTAGAGGTAACCTATTGACCAAAATGATAAATCACTTAACCCAAAAGTCGTATTATGGCATTATTTCCAATGCTCCTATAAATCAGTCACTAAATGAAACTTTACTGCACATATCGACACCAAAAATACACATTAAAGATCACTATAACACAATTTACGACACACTGGAAAAAATCTCAACCGCTCCGCCGGATTCCCGCCAAAAACTCCAAACCCTTCTTAAAAACTGAATCATTCGATTCAGCCGGCCTTGAAGGCCATTAAAATTTGGTTAAAAAACATTACAAGGGCAAAATACATATGATTAATCTCTACCGTTTCCCGGCGTAGATAGAACTAACACTTCTACTTGTGACCGATCTTTATTTGAATGCCTACAATTTTGATACATAGACTACGATTTTAAAATAGTATAATTTTATTATTATTATCGTAATGCAGTTTATAATACTACTCTTACAGAGAACTTGTCTTTTATATCACAGAAAATAGAGTGTCCTACTTATTGCTATATCATTAGAGTTATTCCGAAGCAGTTGGATATTATTAGCCAGTTGTATATTTGAAATACAAAGCCGAGGTCGAATATTTTTCCATAAGCTGTTTCCCGTCGCAAATATTTATTTTGTAATAACTCATGCGAACCAAATTGTTGTTTTCAAAATTGGTTTTGGAGTTATTTTGATAAAATAATCTAATAACAAATTCGCAAATTGGAAATATTGATAGATTAAAGAATAAAAGTAATTTTAGGGTTAAAAAAAAGCACTAGAATTAGTTCAGTTGAAGTATTTTTTTCTTTTTTAATTTGACAAATGAATATTTACATAATTAAATTAGTTTATTACTTATTTTATTACATCGCTTTTCCTTTTTTAATCAATTATTATAATATTACACACTTGCAAAGATCGATTCCACCGATTCTATGTATAACTATGTAGGTATATGTATGTATATTTCACATGCTGGCTATCAATTAATTTTGAACTTTTAATTTCCAGTATAAACCGACTAGAGTACATACCCCTCGTAACGAGCATTAAGCAGAAAGAACAAATGTCATTTGAATTGGCCCAACAGTTGAGCAGGATATGGCTGGGGAACCCTGGAGAAGATCAAAAGACGCGCTGGAAGGAGGAATGGGTCAAGGAAGGAATGGCCACGTACTTGGCTTACTACTTCTTAGCTCAGGTTAGATGCATACATATCACGCCAAGTCTCTCTCTAGGTAGGCAGAGATTAAAGAGCGCTATTTCACTCTTGACATCTCTTTTGTTTCTTTATCATTCATCAATCTCTTTATACATTTTCGCCGGTTCGTCTTCGCCGGTTCGAAAATTAAACTAGCGTTCCACGATTCTTCTTCCACTCATATTCGCATTGTATAAATTATTTTGTATCAGTCTTTCTTTACGCGGCTAGAAATACTAGGGGTATCACTAACGGGTTGCCACCATTTTGTTGATGAGGACTCACTGTGCTAGCAGTATTACTACTAGCCCAGCGTATCCGCGTGGAGCACTGGCAACATTACTTACCGCAGAAACACAATACTACATCAAGTAGTGTTATTTCACTGCGGTCCTCTGTAAGGTGGAGGTACAGTCCCCAGTCGGGCGGCTCAAATTTAAATGGGAAAACCCACCGGAAATCCCAAATCACCCTACCTCTCTTTCTTATTACTTCTTTTGATATAATCTTCAGGTTATGTGAAGGCTTAAATACTCCACTCTTAGCTCCATAATACTGCCAATTGCGTGGCTGCCATATAAAATATTAATGCACATATGTAACTCTAGCCGGCTAACTTTAGAATTGGCACTAGCTCTCAATAGCTAGTTTTTATGACAAATTTCACACATGATGGTTTTGGTATCTGATGGGCATTAGAAAATACCATATCAAGCTCAATTCATAAGTAGTTGGATTTCAATCTTCTCTCATTCCTTATCTTTAACACACTCCTTCGATTAATTTTCAGTACAACAACGTTGGTTCAAATATCAAGAGCTCTTTAGGCTCATACGGTATGCAAATGAGACACAAGGCAATGGCTCAAGATTGGCACCACAGTACACCTGCTTTACATACCTTTAACATTTCTTTAGCCATAGAGATACCATCTAGATACAAAGAACTGGTGACCATGAAAACAGGATCTTTACTGTGGATGCTGGAGAACTGGGTGGGGTCAGATAAATTCCATTATGCTTTGGTGAAATATATTCATTCTAGGTAAGAGGTTTATGGAATAGTTACTTTAATTTCATTCGTAAGTATAATTTGTTAAGGTTTTTGTATAATATTATGTTGACGTTTTCTTTTAATTATTGAAAGATAGTAAAGTTAATCCTCTATCTTCTTTATTCTCACTTTTCTCGTGCTTGCTAGTATTAATTATTTGATTTGATGTAACAAAAAGTATTCTGCCAGTTCTTTTGGCAGACGTTTAATTTTCAGGATAATGATTTACTCGGAGTATAATATATCTCTTTCTTTTTATACTTTTGTACTTCGTTTGTGAAGCCAGCGCAATTAGCAGTTAAAATCATGTTAACCAAATCAACTAAATTTGTAATCATTTCCAGTTTTTTAATTACCCTTTCAAATATTCCAGGAGAGGCAAGTACATATCTCTAGACGACTTCACTTCGACTCTAGACATCAACACTGTAGAATGTCTTTACCAGTTCTTCAACGGATCGACGGCATCTAGGATATTAAAGTCCTGGTTCCGTCAGTCAGGCTATCCCGTAATTAATGTTCATGTCCATAGGGATAGGGTGCCTAATGCTATTCAATTGAAACAAGTAAGTTTTCAATAAAGTGCCTTTATTCTTTAGCTGTATCAACTGTGCAGTAGAATTTCTTCGAAATTTATTCGTTTATCGAAGATCACGACCTGTATTTCTAGATGACTGATATGATTCTGGTCCTGATTGCTTTATCAAAAATTCTAATGATAATTATCTCCATTCGTTTTGTGTTTCAGAAAAAATTCAGCTTCATCCGTGACAACCGTGTAGACTCGGATTATCTCATCCCTATCTCGTACTCAATCCAAAACAGTAATGATTGTTACAACTGCTACCAACCGAGGTTTACTATCGACAGGCAAACTTACACATTCGGGGAGAATTTGAAAGGTGGATGGATTATTCTAAATAGAAACGCCACAGGTAAGATGACCCATTAAATTAACTCACTATAGATACTTCTGTCTGGGAATTTAATGGGACATATTTATAAGCATATGTTTTTTATCTTAGTCAGTTAGAGTGGCAATGGGCAGCTCGTAGAACGGATGGCCGATGGGGTCAAAAAGTTCTAGATTGGAGACCCCACACTGGAAAACGCAGTCGGAACGGCTTCCCACTATATGAACCGATGACCTGATGATGGTGAAAGGTCGCTGGCAAGCATTGGATGCGGGCCGCATTGAATTGATCATTGTGGAAATATATGGGGAGCCTTTGTTCATCAGTGAACGTCTATCGGCTGATGATGATGATGCTTGCTTTCTAGTATATTGTAAGAACAGCGCCTGTATGTCGCTGAACCGATATTTATAGAATTGGGTGTTTGCGTCGGTTCTTCGATGGTTAAGATTCACAATTCCACCCGGTAGGTAAAAGCTGTGGTTGAGATCTGTCGTCGGGAAAAGCTAGTTTAGTGTAAGAATTCGGTCTAAATTTATTTTAAGTCATAAAAAATATATTAATTTGTGTCTATAACGTCGTGTTGTCATCGATTCAATCATTTGACTCAGGATGACACACATAATGACACATTCCAGTGGTTTAACATTAAGATGTTATTTTCAATCAGTAAACAGAAGAAGAATAAGATCATAAAGTAGTAATTAATTCGTGCGAACTGGGTGATGTAAACCATGACATCATCGACGTAAACATAAGCATTATTATTAAAACTGTAACCAATACTCAATAACAAAATGTGGGTGAAGGGGTTAATGTAAATACATTGAACTTGAAACATTTCTTGGAATAATCGCGAATCAGCCGTCCTTGCCAACAAGTGTTCGTAAACGGCTATTTTTGGACCAACTACTAACATTGCAAGTGAACGCTGCAATGCGCTCATTATGTTTTGTACAGCTTTGACCAGTATATTAATGGAATGAACATTAAATCAAAAACAACATTCCATGATGTAAATTTAATATTTAAAAATACAAAAAACTGTCGGTATATATTAAAAGTACTTAAAGGCTGAAATAATTATATTTCAGATCGACATGAAATAAAATTTGAATTTGAAATATTATTATTTTTGAAGGTCGATCTGACATATACCTAATCATCCACCCTGCCCATTTATCAGCTAACACTGATCCCGAGCATAATGGATACCCGCTTACCCGGACTTGGCTCTAATTCGGTGACGTAACGAATGTGTGGATTGAACGAAAAATCTATCATTTAATTTAGTCTCAAATTGTAAAACCATAAATTAGATCCTTATATAAATTAATTTGTTATATTAACTACTAGCGTCATCTTGTGAGAATTGTCTGAAATAGCAATCTACTTTTCAGGCTATTATCGAGTCAACTATGATCCTCTCACATGGCGATTAATTGCAAAAACTTTAAAAGAAAACCTTGAACAAATTAATGAGCTGAATAGAGCACAAGTAAGTTTTGAAAACATTCCAGTATCACTTAGCATTTTTTTCTTAGATTTAAGTGTGTGTCAGCTCAATATAGTCAGGGGTGTAGTCATATGCGTAAAGATCACAACAAGTGACTCAACTCTTTTGACGTAGCAAAATATGCGACCGAAGCAAGAATGAGTCGTACCGGCTAGCTAGCAAGGCGGCCGGTACCTCTGTGCCATCGGGGACAGGAAGGGGACGCCCTCCTCACTCCGCGCCGCAGCGTTGCCTTGCCTGGTGGCACTAGGTGTATCTATTCTATTCACTTATTATGGTTAACTTCATGTATTTTATTATACGAGACCGTGACGAAACGAATGGTCTAGTGGTCGACTGCTACGACCGCTACTACGCTAGGGGTTCGATTTCCGCCGGGGCAAACATTAATGTGACAAACATATTAGCCTAGCGTCTGGGTGTTTGATGTTTATTTCCAATAAAAAAGGATATTAGTATTGAAAAAGGATAATTATTTTTGTATCAGCTGTTGGTTTTCATAGTATAAGCTTTGCTTAGTTTAGGGCTACATGGGGCTGTATGATCCGAGCATTACCTATTATTATAATGACCAACCTGACTCTCCGAAATGATTTATTTGTAATTCTTAATTAACCTTCATCATACACTTTTGAATTCCAGATTGTAAACGATGTACTCGCTCTCTACGTAGCAGGAGAACTGGATATGGACCTAGCTATTGAAATACTGGACTACTTAGATATGGAACAAAGTCCTACAGTTTGGGAATCTGTTATCAGTGGCTTTGAACTGCTGAAGACTGACAAAGCTGCTTGTAATATGACACAGGCCGTGTATATGGAATTCAGAGTACGTACATTTCTACATATTCACTTAGATAAAAAAATCCATGATGGATTTTTGCAGAGGTTTTAAAATGTTAAAATTTGTAGATGATATTCCCGAATTTATTTTGTCATCGGTAAACCGATTATACATTAAGAAACTTAACTGGTATTGATGAAAATTTTCAAAAATATAATAGTTACAGTAAGAAGTTTCGTTCAATTAGACGTCTGGCATTTAGAGCAGGTGTGTTGTATCGCCTGCCATGCCCTAGTGTTGCAGTTTAGGGCTTTCTTTATCTCTCGGTTATAACGTATCTTCTATTGCAGGAATTCATGCAAAAGAAAGTATCAACAATTTACAAGGACCTTATATACAAAGAGAATCTACAAGACAGGGATACACGATTACTAAGAAGTGATATTGTACAGTTTGCTTGTGCGTTGGATTATGCACCATGTGTCGACTATGCAAAGTCGAGATACCGCCAGCATGAACAAGCGAGGTTATCTTTTATTATTTTTAAAATAGGTTCGGTTAGATACCACCTGCAGCAAAGGAAGCTTGGTAATAAAAAGTTGTTTTTGTTACTCCGGCACGTTTACAATGTGGGCGCGAATTTTTTTATATTATATTATAATAAAAGAGAGGTAGGGCGAATTGGGAATTCCTTTAAGTTTTCCCCTTTAATTTTGACTGGGGACTGTACCTCCACCTTACTTTACTTACCAGAAGACTGCAGTGAAATAACACTACTTGGATGTAGTGTTGTGTTTCTGCGGGAAGTAAAGTTGCCAGTGCTTCACGAAGATACGCAGCGCTAATAGTTATGCTACTAGCACAGTGAGTCCTCATCAGCAACAGGGCTAGCAAATGGTTACTTATATTCCTGGTATGGCTAGCGGCTATAAGCATCGGTGACTGCTTACCATCAGGTGGGCCGTATGCTTTAGTGGTATAAAAATCTTCTAAAAAGGTGGAATGACAAACTGTGTACCAACCAATCTGTATTGCCCAATTTACGAGTAACAAACACAAAAATAATTCCCTCGTAAATATTTTTCTTTATTTTGTGAAGTGATTTGTTATTAGGAACCTGTGTGTAAAATAATATTGACTCTTCTACGATTCCAGGCTCGATCCAGACACGAGAGTGGCGTGCTTCAACGTTGCAGTGAATGATTCAAAAGGAACTGCATTAGAAACTCAACCCTCCTTGTTTGAAGAGGAGGATATGTTCACTGCCAGTCACAAATGGTAAGTACCTTAGTACCTTAGGAATATTATTTTACACTATCATCGGAATAATTGATTATAATATGATTTCTTTTATGTATTATTTCTAAAGCTAGCGGTTATTATGTCCCATTGTGAAGGATTTGTAGCTTTCTAATAACAGACTGCTTGTCATCACTTAAATGATCTCCAAAATGAGCTCCAAATTTTATGTGTCGACTTTGTTAGGTTAAGTAGCTAAAGTCCCTCAAACACAAGACGAAAATAATGTAAACTTGAGCATATTATGTTGATAAGGGTAGTGACTCGTGCGTCCACTGGCTTCACACACTACATGAAGGATGGAATTAATTTTAAATATGTCATCAAGTTATATTTTCAAATATTTTTACGCTTTACCGAAAGATGGAGACAGGTGTGACATCAGTCAACAACTGTGATAAGAGGTGAGGTCCTCTCGCCGAAGATAATTTGGGTGCCAACGTGGGTGCCAGGTGGTGATCCCAACGCCCATCTTTTCTTTAAATATTTTTTTTCTTTGGGTAAACACTAACTGTGGGCATAGTTACACTATTTATAATGAATAGGTGAACAATTTAAATCAAAGAAAGTCTTAAGTAATTCTAGCCTGATCTAGGAATCAAAACTACTTAACGTTTTAAGCCAAGTGCTTTACGCTGAACCAATAACACGATTGGCTCATAAGTTTCATTATAAATAACTTCCATTCTGATTTTCATCCTTTCCTAGGAGAGATAGTAAGAGGTTCCTCATCCGGACACCAACGGGTCAACACAGACCAATCGAGGCGACCACAGAATATATGCCTAAAGCAGATTACAAGGTAAAATACCTACATTTACAAATAATCTCAATTTTGGCCTCACATTTGAAGTAGTTTTGGCCCAAACCAATGAGGCTTTCTAAACTATTGTGATCCACAAGCTTGGTGAAAGAATACATCAAATAATCAATTCTTCTAAGTATGTAAAGTCGAACGATTTAGGGTCTTGTTAAATGGCGAGGTGAGTCGGGTTCTTAAAATTTTACTTATTAATAGTTCAATTAAGACTAGCTGTACCTGACCACACTTCGTCGTAGCATAGAAAAGAAACCGAGACCGCAGCTGTACTCATCCAAATTCGTACATAAAACTTTTCTAACCAAGTTATGTTCATTCCTCCGCATAACATGCCAATGCCATGACAAACCCCAACTTTGCTGTCACTGGAGCTAATTTCAAACTCCCTTTTATAAACTCTTCTTACCTCCATTCTCGTTATGCCACACATCCATCTCAACATTCGCATCTCACATATCAATCATTGTTCGGTTACAGGACACGACGCCAATGCCTCAGAAGTGGCAACAAACAACTGATTCATCCACAGCTGTCAAGTCTTCAGTTTTATCATTAGTATTATTTTTTGTATTATTTCTTTTAAGATAGAATGGAGCTATCGTAGATATTATTGGACTGCCCATTATGTAAATATAAACGGACGGCCAAACAACGTTTTTAATATTAATTTAATTTAGATATCCAAGCTCGAAGCTTTAATACCACATACTACTGATTATTAATAATAATTATTAACAGAAACATTATTAAAATTTAAGTTTATGGTTATAAATTTTATTGTTATTTCGATATTATTATCATATATTTGTGGAGATAAAAGCCAAAAGAATTAAAATTTAAGTTTCGATTGTAAAAATAAATATTCTAGTCATTTTTTATATGTTTTAACACAAATAAAACTTCGTTTACTTTCTTAAGCTAGTTATTTATTTTCCAATCTTATATTATAATATGTACATATTAAAATTTTTATGTATTAAGAAAAAACATTTCCTAATTTATGTTAGTTGTAAAAATTATAGGTTATTTATTATTATTATATCAAGCCTTAAAAACTATTACCAATGCGAAAATAATTTATAGTAGGTATAATAAATAGCAATCATTAAAATATTTTACACTAAAAATGAAGTAAGAGGACGCGTTTACTTCAAATTTAGTTTTCATCTAATAAATTAGTTTAATGTCATATACTATTTTTATTTTAATACCCCTACACACTTACAACAAAAATATGAGTAAAAATGCAGTAAAAAAGCTACACATTAACAAATAAAAAAACCTTTTTAAATGAAATAAAGATAAAAACCTAACATTATTAATCATATAATAATCATTACGTAATTCTGATAATTATTCACTTTGTGCAATTTCGAATCAAACACCTATAAAGAAAAAAACTTAATTATTACAAATATAATTTACATAATCGCATCAAACATTCTCATTACATCTTTAGGTATGTAATCAGATGTGATCATTCGCTTAAACAACCAACAAACGTCAATTTGAGCTGTAAACTATAAAAATATAGTAAAACAGATTTTAACGTAAATTAATGGGAATAAAATATAGTAGACAACCTGTAACCATGTTGACTATCTACAATCGTTAACGCCATAGAAAAACGAAATAAATGTACGGGAATTAAAAACTTGACCATAACATAACGTAATAGTTTTAATTCCCATACAATTCCTTCGTTTTCTATTAAAGATTATAGATAGGAAACATGGCTTAGCCTGCCGATTTGTTTTATGAAATTATTAATCGAATAGCTAAGTCGAATGTTAGTCTTTCAAAACTTCAAATATTATCTGTGAAGATAATATTGAGCTTCAGTCAACATTCAAACATGCACATTAAAGTAAACTAAAGTTTACATTTATTAAATAAACATATTAAGCTAATATTAATTTATAGTTTATCTAATAAGATTATTAATTAAGTATTTGTGTATTTTTTAAGTTCTAAATAGCTAAGTGATACTGTAGGCTCGCTCTTAATTAAATTATAATAAATACTAACCCAAGTTAAATATAAATCTATTTGGACTTCTCACCTATGTCAATATCTTTACAATTCCCATTTTAAAGATAAGCCTCAATTAATTGAGGACTGCTTAATTGAGGCCACTAAACATCGTACATAAAATTTTAATTGCACTGATAACGACCACAGATATTTAAGTTATAGTTAAAACTAATTATAAAAGATATACAGAACGCAACAAACAAACACAAATCCAATTGATTAGGTTAGAATCGCCACCTGTTCATCACACATTGGAAAATTCACAGTTTTCTTGGAATAATTTGTACATTTACGATTATTTACAAACGTCAGTTAACAATTTGTATGGAAAAATCTGATGTGTCCGTTTACATATGTATCATCCGTCGATTCCAAGCCACTCCCGAAAAAATGTCGACGGTGGAAAGAAAAAGCAATGAAATGCCACTTTGGTCGAAAAATAGTTTTATATGCAATTCGATAGAGTTTTGGATTCTCAATCGATCTGTTTAGGTTAGAAGCCAGTCGGAAGTGCACAAAATTAAAAAAAAAACATTAATAATATAATCTATATCTATCCTTAGCTATTACTCAATATTATAAAGATAATTATAAAGATAATATACTCAATATTATAAAGAGGAAAGATTTGTTTTTATATTTTGTGGCTTTGTATTGAATAGGCTCCGAAACTACTGGACCGATTTCAAAAATTCTTTTACCGTTAGAAAGCTAAATTATCACTGAGTAACATATGCTATATATTATACTAGCTGCTCGCCCTGGTCTCTCTCTCATATTTAGTCTACCCGTGTGAAGCCGGGGCGGGCAGCTAGTAAGATAATAATTTTAATGAAATTTTTAACTTTCAGCAGCTCTTGCTGATCAATTGACCAAATTGCGCTTCATTTGTTTTTCCTCTCCACCATCATTGTGTTGGTTTGTTGCACCTAGTATAATACTAATAAATTTCAATGATTAAATATAGCAAGTATAAATGGTATACAGACTAAAAGTAGTGATACCATTAATGTAGGCGCATCGTTCTCATCAATCCATTCGTACACGTACTCTAGGTACGCTTGGTTCCATTGGTTGTTGAGGCCGACTTGCTCGTTGAACCTCTCACCAGCCGCGTCTGAATCTTCAATGTTGTTGTTCGTTGAGAAAATCCAGATTGAGAACTGAAAATCATAATTATATAAAACCTCCATTGCTATAAGACCGACTATTAAGGCGTGTCGGCAAGCAAAATGATTGCTCTTTGAGAGGTAGGGTGAAATGGAATCTAACGTGGGTTTTCCCATTTGGAGCCGTCCGGCTGGGGACTGTACCTCTACCTTAAAGAAACCCGCAGTCAAATAACACTTCTTTTATGTAGTGTTCTGTTTCTGCGGACGGCAAGAAAGGTTGCCAGTGCTCCACGAGGATACGTTGCGCTAGCAGTAACGCTGCTAGCTCAGTGAGTCCTCATCAATAACTGGGTTGGCAACGCGTTAGCGCAACTCTGAGGTTTACATAAGCATTTTAGGTTTACATAAAGGTATTTTAACCACCAAAACCCAAGTTCTCCACTTACTTCAGTTGACAGATCACCGTCAGCCATATTTTCAGAGAGGACAAACATTGCTCTTTCCAAGTTCCTTGGTCCACCGTACCTGCAATTTTTTAATTTTCAATATATATTTTCTTATTGAATTCTGTAATTCAATTCTGGAAACCAGCAACTGATACCACTCGACTATTTTTGATGCGGGATGTCAGTTACTACTCTACCACTAAGACTAAGTCACTCTCGCAAAGAATAGCAATGATATTAATTAACAGATTACAGTTTGTGTCCTATCTCGCTCGCACGTCACAATAGTTTTGTTGTGTCTATCAAGGGTATATAAAAGTACTTACATGTTTCGCATTTCATTAGTATTGCGAATAGCAAAGTTAATAGCTTCAAAAGTGTTCGCGTAGCTGGATTCCACCACAGCTTCAAATATCTTAAGCCGCTCTTCTGTTGTGTATTGACTATTTGGATCCACGGTATCGGCTAGTAATCTGAAAGGAGGAACAATTTTGTAGTAGTTGAACTAGGTATTAGACTAATAAACGCAAAAATGTATGGCGCTAAACGGCTGAACAGATTGAAATTTTGTAAGAAATAAAGTGTGTCAAGTGTGTGTTGGATTCAAGACAAGTGTGATATAAAACAATGGACTCTGAAAATATGAAAAATTTAATCTTGAAGTTTATTAAAACAAATCGTCAGTTACCAAAACGTCGAAATGTATATCATAAGACGCTCGGCATTTAGCAGTCAAGATGGTGGGAAAGGGATACTTACGAACTAATAAACCCTGAATCCTGAGAGCACGCCAGGGATTCCATAATGACGACACGTTCGTAAAGACTCGCTTCCATTTCCATTCTCTCTTGTAAAGCGTTGATTGCATCGTTCCCGCCTTCCTTAACCATAGTGCAGTACACTGCCGGTCTCATATCGTGGGGAATATCAGGGTTCCTGTTAAACAAGAAATGTAAACATGAATTTCCAAATTCTCTAGTCTTACTTAGGGTGCTTCGAGAAGTGTATGAAGAAATTTTTGTGAGCTTGGCAATGCGCAAATGATATCCCTGGTATTGCAAGCGTCCAGACCAAACCGCGTACAAACAAGCTGGCTCGATGATTTTTAAACCTAACACAATTTGATGAAGGGCTTAGGGTAATCGGTGACAAGCAATCTAGGATGCAGCTAAGTCTGTATTTTATTTCTTTAATACCAAAGATATTCCACAGTGCTCCACGAGGATATGCTGCGCTAGTAGTAATGCTGCTAGCACAGTGAGTCCTCATCAACAACGTAGTTGGCAACGCGTTAGTGATTCTGCTGGTATTGCTAGCGGCTAAAGGCTACGGTAGCTGCATCAGGAGGGCCGTATGGTTCGGTGTCAGATTAAAGGTATAAAAATCTATCCTATGGGAACCAAACCAAGCGTATCACAGTCATATAGGCAGTTACAAGTTTAAGTGATAAAAAGTATGAACGTTCTTACACGGCTGGGTCGTTGCTATTAGGGTCCCAGAACCAGTCTATCGCAGCAGCGATGCATGGCTGGTAATTGGATCTACACGCGTGGTCCATCACCAGACCGCGAGTCAGGGACACCATGGCGGCTTCCGTCACCGTGGTATCTGGATAGAAACCTATCTGATCCTCAAAAGCCAGGATTGTTCTTCTGACCATCCTCTGAAAAAAATAGTAATTAATGTCCTATCAAAGAAACAAAAATGATTTTACGTTTAAAAAAAAAATCACCTTTGAAACCCTAAAAAAATAAACAGAAAATATTTGCGTGAGGTATCTTATTCGCTTTTGATTCCAGCTTAACAACAGTTTGTGGCAAAGGCTTTTTTTTAATACAGTATAAGCCTGATAATAAAGGATTCTATGGAATTCTGCAGCACCAAGGACATCTTTCACAAGAACATGTGATTCTAGACGCCGAGTTTCTAGCACGGAAAAGTTTCACCGCAGGAACACAAACACGTTTAGATTATAATAGGTAGAACTAATTGGCTGATGAATCCCGTGATAGTGATAATCGTATTTATATTTTTAACCCTATTAGCAGGTGCAGTAAATTCAAAATAACTTACCAAGTAAATGTCGGGGTCCATATCATCGTCATCGTCGACAAGAGCTTCGAGTCGCTTCTTCAAGAAACTCATGTTTCTAACGAAAGCCTTCCATACGGCGTATTCAGTTTCATGCTCCATGGTCAGAACGAGACGTAGGGCGATGTCATAATCCAGACTTCCTGCTCTTGCTAGGTTCAATGCATCGTCCACAAGCTGAGAAAAAGATTCATGCATAGTTAGTTTGAGCCCTCCTACATGCACGGAGGATGGCCACCGTTGGGGTTTTAGTGAGTCAAAATCTCACATACCCCGTCTGCTCTGCAGGCGGGTACCTTTTGAAGGTTTCCCCCTCGTAAACAAAAAAAAAATGTACGAAATATTGGTCTATTCCCACTAGTTCAGTTGTCCAGTTCAGTTGACTGAACTAGTGGGAATTTTTTGATTGCTGTATGTACAACAGTGTAGTGTGCCAACGGTAAAATGGTTTTTGAAGTGAATACTTCTTTAGCCGGTGCAAAACTTATGGGCTCGCGTCACCGACATGTAACATGTGACATGCTAATGTGGCGTGTTTTTCATTGTCTTAAGTTTTCAATTCAATTATATGTTCCAAAAATATTTTATATTTTATTTTTTTAAGTAAATATGATACTTCACTTTACAATTTGTACGAAGCTCATGAAAATAAAATAAAAGTTGGATTTTACCAATGGTTGTCATACATAATTATACGACGATCCTTCTAATTAATGTCTGTGTTAGTTTGTTACAATCTGTATAGTAAATGGACAAGTAAATATATACAATATGCATAGATACGTTCCCTTCGTTTACACATGAAGGGACCAAAAAATTCTACGTGTTAATTTCAACCTTGTGTCTTGTGAGTGAGTAAGTATTGCGCCTACAAATATAGTGAATATTAAAATTCGTAATTACCGTAGCGCGATTCAGAGGATGTATCCGTTCCCTTTCAAAAGGATCAGAGAGTGCGTCGATGATTCTGTCCCACATCTCATTATCGTACCTAACGCGATAATAGCCTGAAATACAATTAAGTTAAACAAATTGACAGGTGATATGCAACTACCCGTGCGAAGCCGGGGCGGGCTGCTAGTTATAAATAATTACATAGGAATTATTTATAACTAACGGCCCGCCCCGGCTTCGCACGGGTAGATATTTATCTAATATTTTGTATACCCGTGCGAGGCAGGGGCGGGAAGCTAGTATAGTATAAAGCCTATGTTACTCAGTGATAATGTAGCTTTCTAACAGTGAAGAATTTTTGAAATCGGTCCAGTAGTTTCGAGCCTATTCAATACAAACATACACACAACAATTCAGTGCCGGTAGCATGAACGATCACGATTAAGTATTCGAAAACGCAACTTGCGAAAAAAAATTCAAAATTGTCATACTAATTTTTAGTTCCACTTTTAACCGCTGCAGCGCTGTAAATTTTTCAATACAAAAATAGTCGAAGGCGATACGAAAACGTTGTCGCAAATTATTTACGCTCGCAAATCGGTGGTTCTAATTTTGAATGTGAAATCCCATTCAGCACATAAAGCTACGCACAATCAAATTGTGGGTTGAACTCCCTGCCCTAGGTTTCCAAAAAGAGTACAGCATGGGGTTCTTCAAGAGGGGTGTGAAGAGATTTTTGAAGGGTCGGCAACCCCTTCGTGTTGCAACTTGCAAGGTCCATACGCTGCTGTAACCGTTTAGTTAGTGGTATAAACCATATTTACCTTGTCCTTGAATATTCAGCAAGATCCAGTCGTCATCTCCCAAGGCCAAGGAAAGACTCAAAGAGCCGTCTACTACAGTGTGAGGATATATATCATCGAAGTTGGCAATTGGTCTCGTAGTGAATGTGACAGGGACTTGGTACGCCACGTGGTTCAAGTTGCCCAGACTGAAACGCTCCTGAAAGCAAACAATACACATTTTCAGTATGTATATTTAAACTGTTACATAATAATAATTTATCTTTAAATTGTGTTAATTTATAACTTCCTAAGTGCGTTATTTATTAGGGCGTAAACTGAATAAATGTTTTTTATTTGATTTTATCGTTTCAATTGAAAACGTTACTTTCAAAATGGAATTTTTTTCATACGAATTGTTAGTTCCAGTTTTCGCCACCGCAGCGCTGTTCTTTTTCCCCATATAAAAATAGTCTAAAGCGATACGAATACGTAGTCGAAAGAAATTGCTGCTAAGGCTACTGGTAGCGTTTCTTTTAAGCTATTGCATAGCTTTTATCGCGGGCCTTGAGCGTGGGGACCGAATCCAGAAATTCCGTAACGAAAAAAACCTAACACCCCCCACTCCGCCATCTATCGATAAATACCAGAACGTTTAATGACTTTTTGAAATATCACGCTTGTCTCTTTAGTTCAGCAACCCGCCTTTGGCATTGGTTGTATTGGAAAACTACCGTAATCAGCTGTTTGTGAGAAAGTATATAGGTATATAAAAAAATACTGCATTAATAAAATAAATAAATAATTATAATTGCATAAGTTGATAAAAAATGCTATGCAATACTATGCTTTACCGCGGCAGTCTCCGAGTGCCACACCTAATTATTTTGTTCGTTACTTGTTTTAAATATGAGTACCTACCTATTACAACTACGATGGTCTCGCCTAATAAGTAATATACTTCCAGAAAAAAAATTTATTCTGTATTAAAAATATTATTATGACGTGGTTTTTCTTCTCAAAAATTGTTACGCCACCGGGCCGGTACACGATGAAAACACATTCATGACTCAGCTGGATTCAAAAAGTGATTTAAAAGTTGGTACAAGGAAAAGTCTACTGTTATTAAAATTAAATTTCCTCAAAGGCAATTACGGGTGTCATGGACGATGATTAATTTTGTAACTTGATAAAATTAATATTGATAGATTTAATTGCATCAATTTGTTGTAAATCATCTTTATTTTGTAAAGTCTAAGCTAGAGTGTTACTGAACATAATTTTCGCTTTCTTATCACTAGTTGTACAAACTCGCGATACACATATTTCTGTTTTTAAATGTACTACAACTTTACTATTAGCCTACATTCAATACCATCGAGAATGCAGCGAGATGCAGCGGTTTAAGATTTTGCTGATTGTTACAGAGAAAAATTGTTGGAGTTGCATTAGGTCATTCAACAAGAACTCATACATATTCATAACAAGTCCCTTCTGGTAAGCAAAGGGTATTATAGAGCGCCATCTTGTCTTTCACACTTATTTTTCATTCGTCAATCTCTTCATACATGCTAGCTGTTTCTGAATACTCT
The DNA here is from genome assembly GCA_951449985.1 of Falcaria lacertinaria. Classification (NCBI taxonomy): domain Eukaryota; kingdom Metazoa; phylum Arthropoda; class Insecta; order Lepidoptera; family Drepanidae; genus Falcaria; species Falcaria lacertinaria. The sequence goes on from OX602117.1 coordinate 9,303,010, forward strand.
TTACCTGTCCCTTACATTGAGTACTTTGTCTGAAAGGTTAGGTTAGATCTTGGCCTTCCACGGCATTTTACACTCACATTCGCAATGCCAATCGTTTTGTCAGTCTTTCATCACTCTTAAATGACGAAAATATCGCTTGTAGCTTTTGGTTGTTTTATCCTTTTGTTAATAACAATTATTTTATTTTTATTATTTTTTCTATAAACATGTTTTAAACTAAATCTAGACATAAACTCACTAAGTAAGTGCTGTGTACTCCTGTAAGTGACAAATTCACCATACTATAAAAACACATAATAGGTTATTCCTGTTTAAAATATAATTAGTGAATAAATCGGTACTTTGGAGTTCCTCAAATAAATAAATATCACTCACCTGAGTAAGAATCACCCCTCCTTGTCTCAAGCTGACGTGAAGTAGCGGGTATCCTTCGGTGGTGGTCCAGGGCTCCAGAAATTCGAAAAAGTCACCAATTATATCATTTCCTCGGAACTCACTGTTGACTGCGTCGACGAAGTTTAAGGAGTTCACAGTTTGAAGAGCCCTGTTCAGAAGATAAATAAATAGGTTTTTTTTATACCACTAAGGTGGCACACAAGCATACGGCCCACCTGATGGTAAGAAGTCACCATAGCCTATAGCCGCTGGCAATACCAGGGGTATCACTAACGGGTTGCCAACCATGTTGTTGATGAGGACTCACTGTGCTAGCAGCATTCCTACTAGCCCAGCGTATCCTAGTGGAGCACTGGCAACTTTACTTACCGCTTAGTTGATTGCATAAATATGTAAATAGTACTCACGCAACTCTGAAGAGTTAACCCAAGGCCTTGGAGTATAGGATGAAACATTACTCATGCTTTCGTTCGTCGTTCTTAAATGACCGAGAGCTGTGTTTACAAGATCTAAATTATCAGAACGAAAGCAGTAATGTATTATGTGCGCTGTTTGTGATCCAATAAATGAAAATATAGTTTATTGCACACCATGTAGTGACAACAAAATAATACAAATAAGATACGCAAAAGTCGCCATTATTGCAACTGCAATCTCTTCAAACATTAACCTAAAGTACCCGTACATACGAAGCGAAAGAGAAAATAAAGCTTCACTGGGACGACCGTGGGAAACATTGTAATTATATAAATAAAGATTTGGTACTTCCTATTTCCATGGGAGCTTCGGAACACAGAGAATATAAAAACCCTCTTCTATTAAACTGCAGAGTTATAAAAAAATCCAGTCAATCCATCGACGAATATTTGCGTATAAAGATTAAGACCAGGTTACCCACAAATTAAATTAATGCGTTACATAAGATACATTGAGAAATACTTTGTCTAATACACACCTGGTTGATAAAAGCGCTCTGGCAGCAGTTTGCATGAAGTCTTGATTCTGACCACCGAGCGCATTCCGCCACATTCTCATTACAGCCGGCGCCTTACTTCTCACCAAGCCGTGAACTTTGTTTCTGATTTCGTTTTCCTCAAACAAGTCCTCAGCAGCTTCTAAAGGTATCGAGCTCACATAAGAGTCGTAGAGAAGGCTCTCTTGTATCACCTCGGTTACGAACAAAGTATTTACGTCTAATAGGGTGATATCTACTCCAAAGCTGTTGTCTTGGAACTGAAATAAAACAGCTAGATTATTATGGCTACAATCTTATTTCGTAACTAGCGGCCCGCCCCTGCTTCAGACGGGTAGACATTTATCAATTATTTTCTCTACCCGTGCAAAGCCGGGGCGGGAAGCTAGTTTAGCCTTAAGCCTTCCTCGATAAATGGACTATCCAACACAAACATATCTTTTCAATTCAAACCAGTAGTTCCTGAGATTAGCGCGTTCAAATAAGCAAACTCTTCAGCTTTATAATATTAACATTATCATCATCATCATATATTTAACAGCTAGGCTCTTGTCGGTGGAGCAATCGCCAAGCCGTTCTATCGTTAGCCTTCGCTTTGACCTCTTGGTACGACATAACGTTAGCCTTCGTCTTTATCTGTTGCAGGTAACTTATCCTTGGCCTTCCTCTACCACGCTTTCCTTCGATCTTTCCCTCTATGATATTTCGTATAAATGCGTCATGTCGTAACAAATGGCCCATCATGTTGCCCCTCCTATTTTCAATCGTACTTATAATCGTTCTTTTTTCTCCTACCTTCTTCAGAACGTCCTTTGTTGTTACCATTTCTGTCCAACTTATTCTCTCCGTTCTCATTATAACTCAATCAACATTATAACAACATCAATTAACATTATATAATAATAATAATGTTTGGACATTATCACACAGCGCCATCTGGCCCCAAACTAAGCAAAGCTTGTACTATGGGAACCAATAGCTGATATAATACTTAGAAACTTTTTTTTTTGTAAATACATACTTATAATACATACCAAACACCCAAACGGAAGGCAAACATATTTGTCACATAAATGTTTGCCCTGGCGGGAATCGAACCCGCGACCTCTAACGTAGCAGTCAGGTATACTAACCACTAGACCAGCGGTCTCGTCAATATAAATATAGATGATCGTAATGATGTAGTATTATATTCCATAATAGCACTTAAGAAGTCTAATCTTACCGTATTAAGCATTTCATAGGCAGCATATGAACCCAGCCCACTCATAACCCACTGGTATCGCCAATTTTCAGGAAACACCACATATCCGAACCACTGACGAGATATGGCTTCGGCAATATTTGAAAGAGCTAAGAATCGCTGCTTTACTGATTGGGACGTTTCCATAAACACATAAGGCTCCCTGTTGAAGTTGAGATGTTATTAGAAAGTTCTATTTTTAGAAATAACACTGACAATTATAATTATGAAAATATTTTCAGAGAAATTAACCAGCATCAATAGCGTGCTGTCTATACACATCTTGTATTTTCATATTATGTACAAGACAGATAAGTTATGGTTAAGGAATTAATTATGAGAATATAAAAAAAACACTTCTTAAAAACTATCCGTATTTGTACATATCCTATTCTTCTAATTTTCTTGTCAATTAGTCGTTGACATTCTCAATGGTAGAAATAATAAATAATAAAATTTTATTATGGTTCTGAGTCAGACTACCTTGTTGAACAATATCGTTTGCCGAATTATATTAACAATGTATTTTTTTTTATACCACTAAGATGGCAAACAGGCATTCGTCCCAACTGCAACACTAGGAGTCTCCCTCGCGTATTGCGAACCCTTAGGTTGGCTTACCAGATTCCTACAACAGACAAGGATGTCCAGTCCGTTTGCACATCAGGCAGCGCGAAGATATTCATCCTCCCATCTTGATCGACAATTATATCAAAGTAATTCTTGTTAGTCCATTCGTTCATGGAGTTTACGAAGGAATTGATTGCCACTGAAGCCTGAGAGTCCTGGCCGGAGACACCTTGCCGACCAAAGAGGAGCACGTTTGTCGTTGGAATATTAACGTTGATGAAGTTATGGGCTATCATACCCCATGAGTGGGTTGGCCCCGCTAACGGACGGAATGTATTGCTGGAAAGATAAATGGGAATTAATTTGAGCATGGGGAAACTGTAAAGCAAAATAGAAGTATCGATTTGTGCTTATCGCAAAAGGGATACGGCTTATACGGCGTTTTTTACACCTGTTTGTGTTTCATTGTTTTATGTTTTATTTAAAGACTATCTATATCATTTGCTCTTTGCTCTAATCCATTCGCTTAAAGTAATTTTATACTTCTTCAGAATGGCTGGCTGCCAAATTCAAACAAAATAGGTTCAACAGTACTTGTATAAAAATGAATATAAAAATTGCATTGATAGTGTTAGCTTTAGAGAAGTTGAAGTCGGTAAGTATGAACATAATATATGTATTAAAATGAGTAGTTCTATTCCTGCTCTCTCTACTCACAAACTGTTATCCTCGAAAAGTGAATTGGCCACCATGTTAGTGAAGCCCACGCTGTTGAACGTGAAGCTGATGACGGATGGCTCAGTGGGCTCGTCGATACACGGAAACACTCGCCTCGCATTTGCGGGGAACAGATTCATTCCCAAGTATGAGCTGAAATAGGTATAGTTATTTAAGATTCAAAGATCTTATAGTTCTTAGCGCTTATTACCAAGCAAGTATTAGTATTAGTGACAACAAGAAAATTTCGGTCTAAAAAACTTGATTATTTCTGCCCATTGCTAACTTTCTGTTTGTATCATGAGATAAAGAAAAGATAAAAATGACAATCCCATGCGAAAAAAGATTTGGACTCAAAAATAGGAATGCTCTGTTTTTATTTTCTGTGACTTTTTTGAAAACATCGCTAGTGCTATTTCAGCAAACAATTTGTGTCCGATTTCGCTTCTGAATTCGTTACTGTAATTTTGAAATGAGACGTCAAACTAAAGAATAGAGTATCGTTTGACATCACTATCTCTCTTGTCACAAAAGCATAAAATCGTTTCAAAGAACCATATTATTCTTGTCCAATTGACAATGCTGCAGGTCAAACATAGAATTTGAATACCATTTAATTGAATAGAACAAGAAAGAAATGAAGTGTAAATTTCTGTGTGCTACATTTTTTTTCATGAAACGTGGTATGATTTCGAAATATACAGTTCAATATTTTGTAACGTACTTTGTGATACATCTATTGATTGACACTATCGTGAATTTGTGAAGTATTTCTCAGTGAGATAAAGCTTAGAGAGCTGTTAATCTCAAACAAGGTTACGTACGTTGTCGTACATTGTGTGAACGTATCTTATCGACTCTCATTCGAGAGTTCTTCTTGATCATGTGATATATAACACATTTTAAACTTTTATTATTTTCTTCCTTATCTGTACTTCAAAATATAACTACGCGTACAGTAATGTCATTCAAGGGATGTTTAAAAATATTCACATATCATGATATCTACAATTTCCATCAATTGTCACTGCAACTATACTTATTTATTAAGATTCAATAATGTTAACCTGACATTAATAAAATATTTTACAAATTCGATGCAAAATAAATGCAGATCTTTTAACGCAGACTTATTATTGCCTCATATTTCATTATTCTTTAATAAGGAAATGAAATGATTTTTTCAAGAACAAACACTCACCCAGTGGGAGAATTTCCAGAATACAATCCATTCCCAACAGATGCCATACTGCCAGTATAACTTATAAACAACGTGTACAGAGATGCTTCGAATCCCGTTTCAATTTCTAATTGGTCGTCATCATTGATGAAAAAATCTGCTGGAGTCAACAGCGATCCTCCGGATACGGAAAATACAACGGATTGAATATTTAAATCCTGTTGGTGAAATATTATTGGGTCTTCTCTTGTACCGGCGTCTAATATGTTTATCTGTGCGATCAGCTCTGCAGAAAACGTGTTACTGTTCAAATCGGGTTCTATCGTTATTGTGTAACTCGTTACAACCAATCCTGGTCTGATATTATTCCTCATTTGTACAGACGTCGAATTGCTGACGTCATTTCCATTTGTCTCTTCATTCGTAATATTCACTTTGGCCGAAATATTGAAATCGTTACTTCGTGACACTGGTACTTTTATATCGCTTAAAACATAGTTAGCCTGAATATTTGTTCGGTCTATTGGTAGGCCCGATATGAACACAATTACTAATGAAATCACACAAGCTGATGTAAGCTGACCCATGTTAGAAAACTTTATTGTACTAAGTGTTAGGAATTCATCTGGGTTGTTTGAATGTTACTACACCGGTGACAAGTACCAGACTGATCTGATTTTGAGAGTATTGGGAGATAGCTACATGATGTATGACGAAACGTCATATCGTATGTGATCAAAATCTCAAATGAGATTGGTATTTCCTCTAGATAACGTCAAGCGTATTGGATGGTGACACTAGGTAGATACTTTTGCAGACGGACAAACGTTCAATTTTACGTTGTAAAATACTAATGAGGAATAAAAAAACGAATACCTATACTCATTATATATTTTTATTTACCTAAATATTTTAATAATAATCATCGCCACCAAAATGGGTAAATCTTAATGACTCAATTTACTTTCTATAGGTCGTTGATCACTTAGAAGAGTGTGTTTGTGGGTGTTATATCATAAAATTATAATAAATAAAAAGGACATAAATCAATACAATAAAGTTAGTATAAAATTGTATATTTACATTTTATAAATAAGTATTAATAAATAGCTGCAATCTTCATTACATCCAATGTAGATATGTAAGTAATTTGAAACCCTTATTAAACAAAAATCAATCGAGTATTCAATTGACATTCTAAACAACACTAGTCTTAAAGTGTACCGTACCTACTGTCATGATTCATTGAATAGTTTACGGGCAAAAATCTGGTACAATCAAACTACGAAAAGATGTAGATTATTTATGCCACATTACTTTTGATATGTAAGCTAAATCAGTAGTTGAAGATAGTAACAACGACAGAGATGACGATAATGAGGCTTGAAGTGACGACGCTAGCACTGCTGTCGTAGTTTTCTCTCAGCCAGGAAGCGACTGTGTCGAAGTTAACATTGTTCCAATTGATAGAGGAATCAATGTTGGTTCTGATGGCATTGACTGAAGCCTGCTCGCCGGCGGTCATAATAGCTCCGTGACGAGACACGAACTCATCAATCTGAGGATTTTAAAAAATGATTAGCTTGAAACTTCTTAAGAATGTTGCCATATGTATTGGTTCAGTCAGTATTTTAATTATATCGTGAACAGCCTTATATTTAATAAAAAGTCTGTCTTAGAATTCCATTCCTTTATTATTTTTTGTGTCATGATAATTATTGGCCTTTGCCTGTAATTCTATTAAATCATATGTATGATTTAATAGAAATAAATAATTACATTTTCTAAAGAAACTTAGCCAAATGTTAATTGTATTTATTGAACTCGTATGAGAAAGAAATATTAGCAATTTTTTTTCTTACCTTTCTCCTGTGTTCCTCAGTCGTCAGTCTAGCAGCCAAGGCATTGAGGATGTTTGTAGTTCCAGTGAGACCCTGTACTCTGTAGGCATAAAAAGGGAAAATGTTAAATAAAAATAAATGTTCTACAAATTACACACGGTACCCCAAACCAACTTCGAGACTTTGGTATTTATTTGATCACCACTATTTTAGTGGATTACCTGTTAAAGCAAAATCTATTATATTTCTTTTATACTTAAGTTCAGTTTCATTTACCGAGGTTGAATATCGGCGAAATGTTCAACGATGAAGTCCAAAGAAGCCTCCATGTTCTCGGGGCCAGAGTTGATGGTAGCAACAAGAATAGTATGCCTGTCTTGCTCCCTCACAGCTGAAGTATCGCTGATCACCTGGTTCATGTAGCTAAAATGGAATACAAATTAAACAATTAAATTTATGAATGTAAAGAGGCAAAGGGGATGTGCAAGTCAAGAGTATATTAGCGCTCCAGGGACTTGGCGTGAATATATGTACCACACTACTCTAATGCAGTGTTGTGAGTCCTAAATAAGTAAGGTTTCCAGAGCTCCTCGAGGTTACGTTGTCTGTTTACGAAGAGCCCTCTCGTACTAAGGTTGACAATGTGCTTGTGATAATCCTTGTATTGAAAATGTATAACCAAGAAGCTATTAGAGATAAAAGCGAATAAAATGTAGATTTGCTCGACTCTTAAAAACATCTTAGGCGTACAAAAGACCACAACGACGATTAAAGAGACTCTAATTAAAAATAAATTTATGCAAAGCCTACTCACAAGTCACGACGAGCAATGTTGGAAGTGCAACCCATAGCGTTCAGGAAGATGGCTTGCTCGCCAGAGTCACTGCTTGAGAGATACTGCTCCCACAGGAAATTAAAGTTATCCTCATCACCGCCGCGAAGACCAGAGCAGTAGACCGTCGTTTGAATATCGGGATTCAGACGTTGTTCTGGGAAAAAAATACGAATCCATTGATATGGTGCAGAATGCGAGTTATAGATATTAACTTTAGTGGCCAAACCATTTCACTACATCATTATACCTTAAAAATCCTTTCAAATTTCATCTTTATTCAGTCATCTTAGTTTAAGCATATAACATTTTAACTTATTTACAAAAGGAACAAAATGCAAAACTTACCTGGATTATTCCTGAACTCCTGCAGCAGTTCTTGAGCCTTCTGGATGCAGGCTTCGTTGCCAAGGCGACAATGGAAGTTGAGGACGATGTTCCTGTGGTATGGAGTCACGTGTTCTTCACTTGGCACTGCGTCAAACCCTAGCTCTTCGTATAGAGGAGCCGACAAGTGTAGCACGTGACGCTAATAAAAACAATAAACTCTAGATTGACAAATATAATTTTGAATTAAGATGTTCTATTCCCACTATTTCAGTTGTCCAGGTTCTCGGTTGTTCAGTTGACTGAACTAGATTGGATATTTTTAGGCTTTTACCTCTTTCTCTTTACCCCATGAAATATATTCAAAATACAGAATAAGTTTTTGGTGTTACCTACAATTGAATATTTAAGTTACTCAGTCTAGTGTTGTCAGGTCCCAGACAGAGTGCTTGAACGCAAACTTATTAGTGGAAATCTAATGTTGTGTATACTTCTCCTATTGTGGGATTGTCAAAAGATATAAGCAATGATGATTTGATGATGATGAAATTGGTCTAACCAATAAATGTAATTGAGATACTGATAAAGTGTAATCATTATAAGAAAGGGTAACGATTATTTCATAATAAAAGTATGTTTATACTGTATACATACCTGGTACAGGTCATAGACATCGGAGCCACTAAGCACTACATCCAAATAGTTGAAAGCAGCGTTGAGGGAAGCCCAAGGGATGTAGTCTTTCTCCTGGATCATGTACTGGGAGATTTGTAACGGGTATCTGTAGTTCTGGAGAGAAAAGAGTACAAGTTACTATGAAGAACATAGATATGTAGTTACAAGATTTACAAGCATGCTTTAAATATGGAAAATTTGTGATCCAGAAGTCTGAATTATAACTTAAGACCTCAGATCAAATAAATAAGGTAGATGTAACTTTTCGAACAGCGATGTGACGCCAGTGTTTTAAACATCTAGTGCGTGGGCAAGGCCTAGTTTCAATGTATTCGTTGTAGGTGTACAAGGCGCAGTCTTAACCGGCGTCACATGGTTGTTCGCAAACTTCCATCTTTATTTGATCTGACTTTAAGACAGATTATTTTAGTATATTATATGAATCATGATCAAAGAGATGGCCAACGATAGAACGGCTTGGCGATGCACCACCGACATGAGCCTAGCTCTTAAATAAATAATGATGATGATATGAATCATTGTGTTTATCACCGTCCCATTTTTATGTTTGCAGCTTACTCGATATTTTTGAAGGGCTATAAAATTCGATAGTAGAAAATATTTCATATTACAAACTCTCGAATTCCATATTCGAATAGAATTGATAATATAAACAAATTCAATCGCATTGCATTCTCATCACCTCCAATGCTGTGAGATAAAGTTTGGTATTCATAGAGATAGTGAATATGATTGCATCTGCTATTTGCATTGTGAAATCGATATCAATATTTATTTCAATTTCGCCCCCAATTGTTAGCTTAGTGAATGTCTAGGAATAATTCTGAATTTAACGAATGTAAATGTAGGCATATATTTTGTTATTTCTCTCGGTGAGGACCGGCGCGACAATAAGAGTGCATGTACTTTAAAAGTGTACGAAGCATGCAGTGCATGTACTTGGGTTTAAAAGTGTACGAAGCATGCATTTAGACCGGAAAACAAAAAAATCCAAATTAGAATAATAATACAGTGAGTCATACCATGCCCTCTGCACGTAATATATTACCTACTCTGAGCCTCCATTTATTGGTCGAGTGACTTTAATTTTGAGTACTGGCTGGTGAATACTCTGCTTTATACTTCTTCGATGTCAGATTATATAGAAATATGATGTATTATTTTTATCAAAGTTCTATTAATATAAAACAAATATGTTGTTACGTTGTCACTCAACGCCATCCATGCCATAGGAATTTCGAATGCGGATCTTTCAAAATGACATTTCCGGCAACAATTTAATTTATATAAAAATATATATACTTACGATAATTATCCACTTCGTATATCATGCTGATGCATGCACGAAAAAAATTCTAATTATTAAACCAATTCTGACTAATAGCAGTGAACATTTGTTCATGGTGACGTCATCCTGATGATGGGACCTGCAGGTCTTCGGGGCTGGGGTTGAGATAGTTTATATACTGTGTATATAAGACCCCAGCTGTATATATTTATATGAAGATTTGTTGCGGAATGTGGCATCCTAAATTGGCTTTATTTTGTGTTAGCTTATTTATTTTTATTACTAATATTACTGAGGTAGTTCATTTGTATGTAGGGGATGTTTTGTATGCCACTAAGGTAACTAAGGCAAACATGTTTACGGCTCGCCTGATGTTTACCGTAGCCTATGGACGCTTACTACACTAGGGGAAAAAATCGCGCGTTGCCGGCCCTAAAATTTGTGGATCTCAGACCCAATAAAAAAATCGGCAATGAAAAACTACACTATTTCATATCACATAACCACGTTTATCTCTTTAACCATGAACCAACAGTAACACCAAAAGATCCTCATTACAGATTCAAATACTAAGTTTTTCGTTGTTTAAAGCCGCAGAACTCAGAAGTTAAAAAAACATTTACGTATCTCGTTACGTGAGACTGAGAAGCGACCGGTTAATATTGCAAGCGACTGGTTTGTTCCACTCCAATTATTGGCAAGAATTGATATTCCCTTTTCGTAGACTCCGTATTCTTTGTAACAAAAATGGACCGCGCGTAGCCACGAAACATTTTTAAGAAATCTCTTTTGTAGAACTTTTAAATTATTGTAGGTGAGAATGGTATTGTTGTCTTGTCCTGACTTAGCTATAAATTAATATGTCAAATATACCATAGAAAAAATAATCTTCAGTTTATTTATCCCGAAATTAAAAATGTTCCGGTATTTAATTTCAATCGAAATCAGTCTAGCGGTTCACACAATAAATGTTGACGTGACCAAGGGAATTAGGGATTCACTTGTATGTACATATAGAAATGACTTTGGTGTGACTCATAGGTTTTTGGATTTGTTATTGATTACAATTGCTTATCACATATCATGAGGATCATGCATCGTACTTGTGTATTGACTCATGGTGTAATCATTACACTTTCTCTCTCCTATTTATTCGTTCCTCCAAAATATGTTGAAAATTATAATTTCCTTCATATACATATATCATATTATTGAGGCGTGAAGAAAATCTTTGTACTCTTTTTTACGAAAATTGTGCCAATGTGGCACAGGTAAAGTTTTATGGAGGAGTGCAGCAAGCTGATATTTTTATAATAATATGCATAAGAGTCAACATTAAATCAATAAAGAAAACATTACACCAGGATTAATCGCTGCAATGTTGTAACAAACCTTCCAATGAACGAAAGATATAGCGCGATCCCCTTTCGTAATAAAATGGCCTCTAAGGTGTAGACTAACAACTAGTGAACGTACCAATCGTCCATTCCTAGCTAGGTTGAAGGAGTCATCGACGATCTGTGCTCGATTGAGAAGGTGGATAGTGCTGTGCGAGGTGTTCAGGACATTAGCCAGGGCTTGCCAGTTGTCCTCATCGTAGTTCACTCGGTAGTATCCTGGATAGAACATGCAGATGCAGATTTTGAGGCTTACACACATAACTTCTATTACATACTAGCGGCCCGCCCCGGGTTCGCACGGGAAGACATTTATCAAATATTTTTCTACCCGAACCATCCTCGTACTTCAAGAAATATCCTAAAAAATGAATAAGCGAATTCGGTTCAGCTGCCCTCGCGCTTAGCAACACATTCAGCGATTCATTTTTATATTATAGATAACTTACTATATATTCACACATAACTTCTGGTTCTGTTACATAGAACTACCTATATCTAACTTCTAAAACACATTAACTTCTATTACTCGTTCTTTTACTAAGATGACGGCTGATAGAGAGCAATTGAAGGGAACAACATATTGCGCCGTCCCTTAATAACATGGGATACGGACTGGCGAAAGATGACAGCTATTCTGTTTAAAATGTGTCTCACCAGTCTGTTGCTTGTTAAAGATGAACCACTCAGCCTGCGATAAGCCGGGAATGTCGAAGGCCTGCGCTATGATTGTGGGTGGCACCCAGCCTTGGGGCCGCGTGTCAGAGAAGTCCACATTGGTGGACAGCAGCCAGTTCACTGGTACGTGCCAACGATCAGTCGAGGACAAGGTATTGTCAGTCAGGTATCTTTCCTAAAAAAATAAACAAATGGTAAGTATTTTTTTAAACTACTAAGGTGGCACACAAGCGTACGGCCTACCAGATAGTAAGTTGTCACCGTAGCCTATAGCCAGCAATACTAATGGTATCACTAACCAGGTGCCAACCATTTTGTTGATGAGAACTCACTGTTCTAGCAGCAATACTACTAGCCCGGCCGGCCGGTATCTTCGTGGAGCACTGGCAACCTTACTTACCACTGAAACACAGCACTACATCAAGTAGTGTTATTTCACTGCGGTCTTCTGTAAGGTGGAAGTACAGTCCCCTGTCGAGCGGCTCCAATTTAAATGGGAAAACCTACAGGAAATCCCAAATCGCCCTACCTCTCTTCAAAATCAAACCTTACAAACGTGATTACTATGAGCTACATTTTGTTAATTAGGTTGCGCTTTTTTTTTTAAATAACGTTGAATGATTATCTACACTACAGTATTGCAGCATTTCTGTAGAATGAATGTCAGTATTAGATTATGCAAACAGCCTACTCTCCGGAGCGGATTTGCTCTGAGCTGATTACGGCCTTTGTCATAACCAAGCCTATTAAGTATTATCTCAAGACTACTTAAAGCAATCATAAACCTTGATTTTCAGTATATTGTAGAGTTGTATTTTGGTAGATTTTGAAATTTTTCGTACTTTTTTGTTGAATGTAAAAAACTAAATTTTCTTCACCTTAAAAACTATCAACTGTATGTTTCAGCGTTATATTTCATCATCTGTCTGAGTCTGGGTGTATTAGTGAGAGTGACACCCGAGATACATCATGTATGGGTTCTTCACGTTTAACGTTTAGTTTTAGTTGCAACAAGCCATATCTACTGTCTGTGTTACCGTAACATTTAAAAAAAAGTATTTTTAACTTACGTAATAAAGTATTTAATGCGATATTTTTTTTTTATTGACACAAAAATGTATTATGACGAAACATGTTGTTGATAACTTTTTGTTTTCATAGGTACTTAGTGTGACAATACGTGAGGAATGGCGACGGCTTGTGAAGCGAGCCAACACCTGCACTGTTGACCACGACCACTCTGCCAAGAGTGCAAACGACTGAGAAGAAAGTGTGACGAAGTATGTGGTGAATACGACCTACGTTTATTGGACGACGCCTGTATTTAAGCAGTTTTTATGATATATTTTTTCATATCTCACCTGAGAAACGTAGACAGAGTCGGCAGCGGGGGAAGATCTTCTAACAGTGAGAACAGGGAAACCTCCCTGGTTCTCCCAGAGCGTCATTACTGTGGCCAAGGCGTAGGGAATGCTGTGAGAAGATTCGTCTAATGCTTGCTGCAGGGCTGAGTACAAACTTGCCGGTGCAGCGGCGCCTCTAGAACTGGAAGAACGAGCGAGCCTTACAGTAGGCGCATATGATGTTTAACATCTACCACCATGCGTGCTGATTGGTCAAATCAAACAGCGCGCGTTACCCCGGCTTTCTGTAAAACATATCCGTCCCTTTTCACGAGATCTTTCTCATATATTGTAGGAAAGCTAGAATTAAGATGCTACACATCTATAGGTACGGTATTTGACTATTGGTAGGAAAGTCATCAAAGCACAGTATTAGTGATTAACCTTAATTTAAATAAGTATTGCAAGTTAAATAAAGCCCACTTAGTGTCCAATTGAGCTGAAATTTAGTCCACTTCTCAGTGAACGAATAAGTTGAAGTTTGTCACACACGTTTGGTTCTAGTGACAATTCACGATTTTTATCCAATATGGTGGCAAGATGGCGATAAATAATTCCACTTTAACCCCCAGGATATGGGTATCAAACTTTTGATGAGGGAATAAAAACTTACTTGGCTTTGATGTAAATGATCAGGCCCTGTCTGAATACTTCAGGGGTGAGGAAGTGATGCATCATCCGGATCACGGAGCCGGCTGAAAACGTCATACATTTTGGACATGATAAGAGAGCTTCCAAAGCAAGCAATAATTACAATAATTACTTACAGAAAGACCGCAGTGAAAACACTACTTTGATGTAGTGTTGTGTTTCTGCGGTAAGTAAGGTTGCCAGTGCTCCACGAGGATACGCTGGGCTAGTAGTTATACCGCTAGCACAGTGACTCCTCATCAACAATGGGGCTGGCAACTCGTTAGTGATAGCTGTGGTATTGCGAGCAGCTATAGCCTACGGTGACTGCTAACCATCATGTGGGTCGTATGCTTGTGTGCCACCTTAGTGGTATAAAATAATAATAATAATAATACTCGAACATAAACTAAGCAAAGCTTGTAATATAAGAACCAGCAACTGATGCAATACCTTCTTACATTTTTTGTATTATAATACATTCCAAACACTCAGACGTAAGGCAAACACATATGTTTATCACATAAATGTTTGCCCCGGCGGGAATCGAACCCGCGAGCCCAGTGTCGCAGCCAAGTATACTAACCACTCGACCAGTCGTCTCGTCGAACTAGCAAAGTTAGTACTTCGGTTAACACGGTACAACCGAACGGGCACCTGATAGAATACGTAACCGTACTTTTTGTTTCATTTTTTTATTGTTTTTATGTAACTAGGGTGGCAAACTAGCATACGGCCCACACGATGGTAAGCGGTTACCGTTGCCTATGGACGCTTGCAACACAAGGGGTAACTAACGCGTTGCCGACCCTTAAGTACCTACATAATTTGTTTTACATGCTTAAGGGCAAAAAACATCACAATAATGTTAGTAGGATAAGTGGTTTTTTTTTCAGTTTTTTTTTCATATTAAATTCAGTGATAAATTGCAAAGAAAGTAAATAATTCGTTGTTTGTCCATGTGATCGGCGACCATCAAAGACACTGACGATATGCCCTATAGTAGATTCATTGAAGCTTAAAAGTTTACGTAAATGGTCCTTACATTTTTGGTAAGCGACAGCGTTGAAAGTGCTGAGGATTTGCGAAGGCGAGTACACTGGGTGTGTCATGGGGTTGACGGTGAGGACAGCATCAGACTGGAACACGTTCTGCGTGGACACCACGAACTGGTCCATCATTCGCCATCCGGGCAGCACCTGGTAGTGGAAATTTGGTTTTATTCAGTTAAACAAACTCTACCCATACTATACCAATATTATAAAATACGGCTGGTCATCAAGCCTTTTTTGATTAACTACTAGCTTACATCTTAATTTCAAGCGTTATATTCTTATCTATGTGTTAATATTATTTTTTAGTGTATTCAATTGTTTTTTATATATTATTTTGAGAAATAGGATGGATACCTATTTCTCAAAATAATATATAAAAAACAATTGAATAGTTAAGTTAGTATTTGAAATGTAAACTTCATGTAATTCTTTTGGTTTTTAAAGGGTAATTGCTGAGTTTCTTGCCGGATTCTTCTCAGCAAGACCGACCTTCCGAATCCGGTGGTAGATTCTGACGATTTGAAAGTGCTTGCCTGTAAAGTCTAGTTAAATAAAGATCATTTTGAATTTGAATTTTGAAAGTAACTCTGTTTGCTTGCTTGCTACCTTTTCAGGGCTGAGCTATTGTATACTGGGGAAGGGAATATCTTTTAGCTATCTTTTACCTTTATAGAAATGCAGACGAGGTCACGGGTAACAGCTAGTAACTTTACATATACATAGAATTCGGGTGCTGGTTTCATCATTCTTCTACTCAATGATGTCATCGATTAAAATTTTTGGACTAGTGCTTTTGCAATTATGATTCTTAGCTATAGTTTTTTAAATTGAGTCGTGGCCTTGTGCTATGAGCGTTGCCTGCTATTCTAGCGATGCAAGTTCTAATGCCACCGATCTGTACCATTTACTTTTTCTAAAAACTTAAGGGCAGTTATTAGCCACACCACGAACTTTACGGAGTAGGCAAACATCGTGAGGTGATGCATTAATCTGAGAAGAAATTCAAGGATATTACGTAGCGCCTAAGAGACGGGGACAGGCTTCTGTCACGTAGGCACCAAATTGTCTTCGGTGAAACGCGGGTGTTTTAACATTTTTACCTACCTCTGCGACGACCTTTGTCGGAGCGGTGTGAAGATATATTTGTATCATTCCAAAAAATCTTACCAAATCAGTAGCGAAGCTCTCGAAGAAGCTTGCAAATCCTTCGTTCAGCCAAGTATATGTCCAAGATAGTGGGCCAACTTCGTTACCAAACCATTGGTGCACGTTCTCGTGGCAAATGATTCGGCCAATATTTTGTTTCGTGTTTGTTGTCGTCACGCCTTCAGTGACTAATAGGGCTACTTCTCTGTTGAATAAATTAAACAAATAATTGTAATTAAAAAATTAACCTCCCGGGGCTTCTAACAATTCAAGAAAAAAATACACAGTATCCCAAAGCAAATTGATAGTAAAGGAGATATTATACACTTTTACAATCTTAATAACGCGCCAAATGAATGATGAAAACGTCATTAACAGAATCCAAAAAAATACGAGAAATTATGATTATTTCTTAACAATGTTTACTACAAAAGTTCTCGGACCTTTCGACTACTTTTCATCTTTTCTCATACAAAAATAGTCGAAAGCGATACGAATACGCAGTAGAAAGTTGTTCTTGCTAAGGCTTTTTTTTTATCCCACTAAGGTGGCACACAAGCATACGGCCCACCTGATGGTAAGCAGTCATCGTAGCCTATAGCCGCTAGCAATACCAGGGGTATCACTACGGGGTGCCAACCATGTTGCGTATGAGGACTCACTGTGCTAGCAGCAATAACACTAGCCCAGCGTATCCTCGTGGAGCACTGGCAACCTTACTTACCGCAGAAACACAACACTACATCAAGTAGTGTTATTTCACTGCGGTCTTCTGTAAGGCGGAGGTACAGTCCCCAGTCGGGCGGCTCCAATTTAAATGGGATAACCCACGGGAAATCCCAAATCGGCCTACCTCTCTTTATAAAAGCTCATGGTGTGATTAATCACTGTACTTAAGCTTAGAAAAACTCATTGGTACAGGCCGGGACTCGAACCTGGGCCCATCAGATGACAGGCCTGTTGCTTCAACCACAAGGCCACCACGGCTTTTAGACTACGGCTACGGACGTGTGAGTAATTACGTTCATAAATTGCGAGAAAACAGATAATTTAGACCCTGGCGCCTTACATTAGTTAGCTGTGAGAATGAAAGTAGCCCTTAACGAAGTTGAGGAGGGGTCATTTAAAAATAACTCATTACTTCTAAGGGCTATGTTTATTTATTTGTTACTCTAAAGGCATATTAGCTAGATCGGCAACTTAAATTTGAAAATAATGGAGCTATACGTGTATTATTATTGTATTGTAGTATTGTAGGATAGTAGAATAAATGTATAAAAATAAATATATCTTTAAAAATGGTTCACATAAATCTTGTAAGGTTTTCTTGTGCTTATTATTTTTCTTTAAAATGGCGCTTGGTTAATTTATTTACATCCAATGTATGTAGGTTTAAAGGATTAAAAGATAATCATATCTAAGATTAAAATGTATGAATCGATTAATTAATCAATAAACACATATTATCACAGACATACATATTTTTTGCTGTTATTGTACTAGTGTGTGATGGATTAAAAAGTTTAGTTTTATATATTTTTTACTTCAAATTATATCACTACCAACTAACATGTGCCTAATAACGACCTCAGATCAGCTTATGATGAGCTGTCCCTAATCATAGCTACATCACTGACCCGACTCCACCACGGAGAAACATTCCCCAACCTCTAATGTAACTTGCCCATACAAACATTATCATAATTGTGGCACGAAACATAAATCTTTACCAATATCAATTATCATAATGACGATTTAATCGATATGGAAATCCACGTGTCAAGGAAATCTGCCTTTTCATAGTCGTATATTCGTTATCACCGATCCGAGCCGTGCATATGCTGGAATTTGAGTAGCTCTCACGGTATTTCCTGTGATGAATTTAAAATTGATATATAGCGGTTCTAATCTTGGGTTCTCGAAAAGAATTAAATTACGCAATAGGAAAATGTAGAAGAATCAGCTAAATTAGAGGTGTTTTCAATCGTTCAAATATTTGGACGATAGATATGTTCATTTGTAGTACATTTTATTCAAGGTTTAGCTTTTACGTAATTAAATATATTTTATATTATCCGTACTATTGATTGAAGCCGCTAGGACACAATGTAGCATTAATAATAATAAACCCATAAAAAAATAAGATAATAATAACATTTACCTGTAAATAACCAATCCCCAATTCTCCATAGCACCAGCAGCAAAATCGGGTACAGCAGCTTTGTCCATCTTGGGAAACTCGTATTTGAATTCGGTATACTCCTCAAGCGCAACCATGTTCTGTTGACCAAACTCTAAGGCAAACTGAGCGCTCTCCTGAGTACCAGGCCTGGAGAACACTTTGAAAGGGGCGTGGAAAATGGGGTTAACGTCGTTTTCCACGTGACTGAACTCCGACACCAAGTAGGCGAGGAGATATGTCGACATTACCAAGGTATCCTCGAACTCATATTTGATGTAGCCGGGGATGTCATCCCTGGAAAGGGTACAAACATTAGCTATGCAATAGTCCAACGATTCGCTTTAAGTTTGAAAGCCGAATAAGCTATTTATTTATTATAAACATATTAATATGTTGTTCGAGCTACAGAAATCTTATTACTAACATTTCTGTCGTTGTAGTAATCAGGGGGCCTGTAATTATCAGTGCAGAGACTATTTCATGGGAATGGAAAACTAAACTAGGGAAGTTATTACTTACTTAAGATTGACGCTTCTCTCAATAGTGTTACTCCTGACTACGGGGAATGCAGCGGGGGCGTAGATGGTGGTCCTGAACACAGCCTTTAGAGCAGGTTCATCGTAACATGGGAAGGCTCGCCGGGCGTAGGTCGGCTGCAGCTGGGAAGTGATGAGGTTTCTGCAAGGAATTTATAATTATGAAGATACTTGGCAGAAAAATTATACAAAAAATAATAACGCCGTAGAATGAAATAAAGAAAATAAAATTTTATTCAAATTGAAATTGAACAGATTTTTATAAAAGGACCTCTTGTTACCGGTGTCACTACCAGTAGAACTACTTGTTCTGCTCTGGACTGATACGTCTAAAAATTATATCTATGCAAGCTACCGCAGCCATATTATGGTAAAATGATTTACAAAATTGCCTGGGATACATTATTTTTCAGGATGAAACGTTCCCTATGTTTCAATCCAAGTTATGGTATATCAATATGATAACTTCATTCAAAATTCGTTTTAAGCGTATTCTATTTTTTTTGTTGTGGTGGATTAAAAAAATATCTAGAACTCTTATCTTCCTCCTTTCTCCTATCTTTCGCATGTATGATGTTTACTTTATATTTCAATATACTCACACAGTCCTTCCTTCATATGGATAAGTGGAAACATATACCCCGAACATGTTCTCAGCGAACTGGGCAACATAGTTTATATGAATGGTATGCGGTTGCATCGCTGTCAAATTCCTCGTCATCTTGATTCTTAGCAGGTGGGTATCATCAGTAGCCATAGTATAACTGCCAAACAGTTCTTCTGTGTCATCTCTGTCACTTCTCACACTGATATTATCAATCTGCATCGCCATTGCGTGCATTACAATTTCATCCGTATCAAAATAGGTTACGATTCTAATTGAAACGTTGCCGTAAAAGTACTCTACATTGCTAGGGTCTAGCACAAGTCTGACGTCATAGAATGTGGGAAATGATTCTCCAGGTAAGACGTAGAGGTCGGCTAGTTCAGTGTCCCTGGTGACGTCATTTTCGGCAACATCAGAGCTGATTGGGACGCCGAAGGCCGAACCCAAGATGGTTAGGCCAATGAGTAGTGAATACATGGCTAGAAAGAAGATAAAAATAGCTTTAATATGTTAGTGTTAGAAGTTAAATTGCAAGAATATTTTATAATTTTTAAGTTTAGCCCGTCTTATAACGTATAAAATTTTTGCTAGCGTAGTTATTATAATATTCACCAATTATTAATCAGGGATAGTATAGCTTGTCATTGACGAAATATTTTTTAATATTCGTTCGGTAGTTACAGAGATTACACCACATATAAAATGCATAGTATATAAAATGCATACTTCACAGACGTGAATGTATTCAGATACTTTTTTATTATAAATTCAATTTGTATTCGAATAAACTCGAAGATTTAATGCTCTTGATCGTACGTCGAAGCCAAAAGGAAGGGTTATGTAGTTTTGTGTTTGTATTTACGTGTGTTCCTCTGTACCGCCTTAACCATTCATCCGATTTTGATGAATAAGGTGTCAATCGATTCTTTATTAGGCCCTGGTAGCATACGCTATATTTTAACCGACTTCAACGATAGGAGGAGTCAATTTCACCTTGTAAAACCCCGATTTAAACAGATTTTATTCATTATAGTGCGGGTTTTATTTTAATTTTTCGCAGTCGAATTACAGTTTTTCAAAATTTTATTTCATCTAGATATAAATATCATACGTGTAATATTTTTCATAATACTTGGTAGGCACCTTACTTATGACATAGTTTAAAGGCTGTTAGCATGGACTTGTACGATAAAACTATCTAAATTCAAGAATATTTTTATTGAAGTATTTACGCAGCACGTTTTGTTGAGATAAATGATAAATACCAACAGTGTATCGCTATAGATAAGATTAAGAATATGAACAAATCCACTTGACACGACGGTTACCCAATGGTACTTTACCAAATTTATTTTTTTCTTATTTTATTACTGTTTATTTGATGGTTGTAACAAAATTGGTGCAATAAATTAGTGTATATAAGTGTTTTATTTATTTTAATTGTTTATATTAGGTTATATTTTTTTTCTTTTTAAGGAGTTAATACACTTAGATCAATTATTAAATTTTATATGGAGTAAATAAAAGGGACGTGTATCATAAAAATAGAAAGGGATAGAGTGAAAAGACGAGAGAGGGAGAAGTGCCAATAGATGAATCAATAACATATGAATATGGCATCCATGGTAAGATTGTAATTGAAACAAAAAACCAGCCAAGTGCGAATTGGACTCGCGCATTGAAGGTTCCGTACAAACTTCTATTTTTGTAAGATTGTTGTACTAAATTCGCTTTTTTTGTTATGAAGCTACATATTTACAGTTTTCAGAATTTTCCCTTTACATGTGTTGTAAGACTCCGCTTCTTGCCAAATTTCATGGTTCTAGGTCGACGGAAGTTCCCTATAGGTTTTGATTCCTTTGGGAAATCACAGAATTAGGAAAAATCCTTTTTTTCTTTTGAGGGAGGAACCCTAAAACCGAGCGAGCCTTACAGTAGTCGTATATGATGTGTAACATCTGACATCTGACGGCCAACTCTATCACCGCGCGCTCATTGGTCAAATCAAAAAGCGCGCTTCCCTTTTCACGAAATCGCTCCCACAGATTGCAGGAAAGAGAGAAATAATATGCTGCACATCAAAATGTGAATGTATATATGAAAATACCTAACTTAAAACCCCTGCAAAGAACTCAGAACAAAATTATTAAGCTCCTTTTTGATTTGCACCCCTTAACTCCGACAAAAAATGTTTATAAGAAAACTAAACTCATGAATCTAACGCAAATATACGCATACTTAACCTGTGTCCTTGTCAAAAACATAACCATCAATTCCATCAAAACAAACATTAAGTTATCCAAAAAACCGGATACACACAATTTTAGAAATAAACATAAACTATTACTCAGTGATAGGTTCCGTACGAATTATGGAAAGAAAACGATACTGTTTGAAGGAGTACAGCTATATAACAACCTACCTAACCACATTAAAGAGTGTATCAGTATAAATATGTACAAAAACAAACTTAAACAACATATATTAAGTGCAGTAGACTAGTCACAATCAGAGACGAAATACTTACTGTTTATTATAATATTTTTGTTTTATTGTAAATGAACTTTATATGTTTTTATGAGAATAAATTTCTTTAAACCTAACCTAATGTTACCACTTTACGAAAAACTGCGGTATGCTAATACTTATTTTTTAAGTAACGATATAGATTTCCGATGATTGCATTGGCTTTCCCCAAATAAGGCTAACACGCTAGTGATACACGTGCAAGCGTCAATAGGCTAAGGAAACCTATTTCCCTTGTAACAAGCGTTGTTCGCCACTTTTTTAGTATATTTTTAAACGAACCAAACAATCGTAGTCGCTTTTAGATTTTTAATTGATCTTAAAAAGATAAGTATTGAAAAAAAATTATCCACTCACTTGTAGTCACAAGAACACAACCAAATGTATACTAAACAAACTGTTTAAATTAAAACGTGATACGGATAAAATTATATGCTATCTAAATCACCCTAATTCTTGATCGATACGCATGCTAATAATTTTAATCGCTTGTAATCAATTATTATGGCCTAATCAATAATTAATTAGTATGCTCAGACATTAGGTATTTATAATGAAAAAAATGGTGTTTGTGTAATATATCACAATATAGATCAGCTAAGTGCAGTGCTGTACAGTAACTGGTAGCAAGAGCATCTCCCGACTACGTGTTGGAAAACGAAACTCTCAAAACGTAAGAAAAACATGCGAATTTTTCGTTTCGTAGTTTCAGGAGAGTTGTTTTTTGTCTATTCCTTTAGTACTATATTTACCTTAAACGGCTCGATAGTTTCTAACATAGGGGTCGATCGTAAGTGGGTGTGACATAGGCATACGAAGAATTCAAATATGATTTTTTTACATTCTTTACCTTATTCTGTTCGCGTCAGAGCTAAGAAAACACATTTGGAAAAAATACTTAAAATCTTCCTTAAAAACTGTAACCCAGCGACGTAAAAAAACTAATTCGCGCAAGTAAGGGCAGGAAATCGGTTACAATTGGGATTTACAAGGTAATCTCGACTCCTTCTTTTGTTGAAGTCGGTTAATATGTAGCCCGTTACCCAGGCCATAATATCGAATCGATTGGCACCTTATTCATCAAAATCAGATACAAAAAACATACGTAAATACAAAAAAATCAACATACCTACATGGATTTCTGAAATCATAACCTTCCTTTTAGCTTCGCCGTAGTCAGCTAAAAATACATAATTTTAATGTTAGACCTCTCTAGAGGCCTACCCCGTGAAGGACTTGGCGTGATTTGAATGTATGTAGCTAATGGTAAGCAGTTTGTAACATCAGGAGCGGCACCCGCGCGTCGCCTTATATGTAAAATAGTTTTTCGAACTACTTGGTATTCTTTTTACAACTTTTCTGTACTAAGGTGTAGTTGGCTTTTATGTGGAAGCTTATCTCAGGATCACGTGAACTTAGAATAAGTATAAACATTTTTACAAAAACAAAGCTTTTTTTCACGAATCTATCTTATTACACTTACACATTCATATTTTGCTCGGCATTTTTGATCACTCCCAAATTAGCCTGCGAAAGAAAACAGTTTGTTATAAATGACTTTATAAGGAGGTCTCACGTCGGCTGGTTAAGGTCTCCGGTGACAGGCGTGCTGGAACATATCGCTCTCAGTGAATCACCATTGCTATCCAGCGTGGCAATGCTGCCAGCATTCTTGGCACGCCCCCGCATGATTCTGGTTTGGGTCAGATCTTTTATCTATAAGTGGGTAGGTTAAGTTCTGTTTTTTGTAAATAGTTTAATCTGTTTTGTGTTAATAAAGCATTAAATGTAACTCTAACACTGGCTGACATACAAACAACATACTATCAAATCGACGAGGATACACTGTGCTGGCAGTAAGGATATACTTGCAGCACAGTGAGTCCTCAACAAAAATAGGGTTGGCAACGCGTTACTAACGCGTCGTTAGTTATACCCCTGGTGTTGCTGGGGCCTATAGCAACGTTGACTGCTTACCATCAGATTGGCTGTATGCTTGCATGCCAGCTTAGAAGAATAAGAAATATTCAACATGATAGCCCACATCTAGACCTGTATTTAAAATACACGTAGCGCCATCTATGGGCAAGCGGTAAAACTAATAACGAAAATTTTGTGTGGCCGTGTATTATTCCAGAAACGTTTTTCCACTACTCAAACTTAAAATAGGAAATCGTGGTAGTACCTCAGAGTAGATAATATACTACGTAGTACCTTATAAGTTTTTAATTTGATTTTTTTTTTATTACATTCAACTTATTGTCCATGTTTCAAGAGTCTCATAAGTTGAATAAATCATTTTTTTTATAATTTATGAATGTAAATGTAAACTATTATTATAAAACAAGCACACAAGTGTTAACAACACAAATGTTTAGTTAAACAAACGTTGATAAGAGAATCGAACCCGTGCCACCTGGTGTAGCAGTCAGGTATACTACTACTAAACCAACTGTGCTATCAAATTACATATTTGTCTACACGTCTTTCTATGTACCAGTAATATAACTACTACCTTCTGCCCGCGACTTCGTCCGCTAGAGCTTAGAAACCCAGAGGAACGTAACGTTTTACCGGGATAAACTTATGTGTTAATTCAGGTTATAAACTATCTGTGTTAAAAATTTCATCTAAATCCCTTAAGTAGTTTTTGCGTGAAGATTATCAAACATCCATCCATACATCCATGCTCACAAACTTTCGCATTTATAATATAACTAGGATTTTTTAATTATACAAACCGAAAAATACATATTTTATTCTGAATAGTTCTTCGCAAAGTAAACGTTTTGCACTTAGCAGTTGCTTCATATTCATAGGCTGGTGAGCCGTAGCACGGGCGACTTTCATCTATACTTATGCAATTGTAAATCGGCATTGATCAAATCCGATTAAAAAAACGCGCGATAGGGTAATATGAAATGAAGCCAAATTATGGTTTTTGAAATTCTTGTCTCGTATAAGAAATATTGTATCCTTCGATATCTGATTCGTGGTGATTTGGTTCACACATATTGTCCTGTTTCTCTTCACATGCCTTGCCGAGTTTTATTATTGGCTTGGAATCATTTTCGGTAGACTGAAACATGAATAGCTCATTAGGAACTTTACTACATAAATAAATAGATTTAATCAATAAAGAATGAATATAAAATGTATTCAATAGTTACCAGTGATTAATAAAAACATTTATGTACTCTTTTCTTAAAAAATCATGTTCGAATGTAGATATTATATTATATTTTAATACAATGGTGTCGATTCTGTTGTACAAAATTACTAAACTAAACTAATTTGACAGGACTAAAAGTATTGCCATCCTTATCTAAACCCGCACATGAGAAAGGGAAAGCAAGATTTTGTTGTCCTGTCAATTTAGTTTGGTTTAGTTAATTTGTACAAAAGAATCGTCACTATCATAGAATCTTACGTACCTATCAGTGCGTATCAAGAGTAGTAAAGTATCCACAATCTAGTCGTTCACGCCTGTGCTAGTGTGGCGAACGTCATTCATATTATGAGTCTTCACAACACGCAGCGTCGCTGTTTGAAGAAGCTGTCTCTAGATCTTGCACTTTTAGTAAATTAATTGGTTAACTTACCATTCTTCATGGTTTATATACTCATCTGTCTTTCACTCATGCAGGAGCGCGCCAACAATACTCTGTGGTAAGCTGTCAACTGACTGTCACTCATAGCGTCTATAGATTTTGCCGGTAACGGATGCAAAATTAAAGCATCATTAAATTATTTCAGGAAAATAAGTGATAATGGAGTTAAAACGAATGTTTGCGACACAGTAATTTAGTGTTTGTATGTTCAGTGAACGTAACGAAACTTCGGAAAGTTTTTGTTAGCTGGTTTAACCGTGGTAACAGATTCGTTGTGAAACCGTTTGCAAAGGTCGTAGGTACTACGATTTCAGCGATACAGTCCCTTTGCGTAAAGAATCTGCCACCAGGTAAGGTTACCAGTCACATTGTCCGTTTAGTACCTGCTACCGATGCTCAGAGATGAGACCGGTAGGTACGCGAAGGCTTGTAATACCTACTTACCGAACCAGCCGCTCGGTATCAAAGTGAGAGAAAAGAGGTAGGAGCCGCCATCCTCGGAGGATGAAAGCCCTGTCTCACCACCTTATAAGTGCTCTAAGTGCTCACATTGAAATCCTACTAAACCAGGTAAGCCTTTTAAAAGGATATGATAAAGAATACAACTACCAAACTATATTTCTGCCTATGATAATCTACCACTCCACCTGCATCTCTAGAGCCCTAGTGGTGCCTGTAATTGAAGCACACAAGGTACCTGTTTAGAGAACCCGCTTAAGATATCTGAGCTAGTAATTGTTAAGCATAGCCCCTTGAGCGTAATCCAAATAGGTGCGCACACATAAATGCAGTCCACAGGGTTCTACTAGACGGATTAGACCGTAGTGTAATGAATGTTCTACTATTGACAATGCTGAGAAAGAATAACTTGCTTAAAGTAGTTTACCAGTCCAGGAGGGAAAGTGTTTTCCTCCTAAGATACGTTTGCAGGCATATAGTACTTCACATGCATTATGAAGTTTAGATAGAATCTAATAACCTTTATGGGTGAATCAAAGTAGGTACTAGATTATAATCATAAATATATAAAATATTAAAGTGTAAGTGTTAAATACAATTTAAAGAGTGGTGTAGATAAGCCGCAGAGCTTACACATATGCAGTTTTACTATAAGGATTAGTTACATGAGAAATTTATTACATTGAGTTTGCACGTGCATATTGTCAGACGCCGAACTCGACTGCGCTAGACTAGACCACTGTTTACAAACAATAAAAACAGTCATAGCCCCTAGGTGCTGTCACAATTATCAAATAATTCGCATCCTGCATATTTTAATGTTTCCAGTTAGCAAAGCATCGAACATTTTCTGTCTAACCATGCTCTAAGCAGACGTAATTTCGACAATAGTGAGTTGGAAAGAATCTTTTACTCCCTGACACTATTAAATTTAACCATTTTATTGGATTTAACAAAGCCCAACCATCACCCGATTTGCGGCTTACCTTCCGGAAAGGTATACCAGCTCAAAGCGCATACCCAATCGCCGCGGCCGCGGTTACCAAACAATGTCCGTGCCGGAATGGCACCTTTTTGCCCCAGGCCTCGGAGGCTTTATTCAAAGTGGGGTGTCCTGAACTGTATGTATCCTATTAAGAAAGTCAGCCGTTGTGCGACTTCACGGATACTTGGGACTCAGAAGGGTTGAACAAGCTTTTGCAAGATTTTTGTTGGAGGCGGCAGTTCTGGCTGGCCTACATAATTCCTCCATCTTACCTGATGTTGTTGATGATACCACAGGTACTAAGCCATCTAAACATGGCATGAATAATATACATAATTACATATGTACTTTAAACATGACTCGGTGATAACTTCCGGAGATTAGGGCATCGGCCCTCTTTGAGCCAGTGACAATACTCTTACTAATGCAGAAGTCACCTACTAAGGGATAATTTGGTAGAGTGTCAATACAACAATCTGTTTTAATATACATTTTTTCAAGGGTTTTTGGAGATGACCACGCAGGATAATTCCATTATCGCTTACATAAGCGTACAGATGTCAATATAGGTCCTCGGGGTGCCGCACACACACACAAGAAGTGTCCTGGTTCCAATTGATAAATGGACCTTGTTGAAATTTGTAAATTGTTTTAACTTCATTAACGCTTGTATAAGCGTAGAACAGATCAATATATGTGCTCGGGGCACTACACACACAAGATGTGACAATGTTGATTTATTCACACCTCAGCCTCCTGTATGGTATACATATATGGTAAACCACAATTGCTTTTTAGGAACTCAGATAATAATACAATTGAAGCCAAATACCCTATGGCTCAACTTAATTCAGGGAAAGACTGGAAACTAACAGTATCATTAGCCAAGGTGTATCGTAACCCTAACCCAATATTGATCCAGGTATACAGACCTTACACCTTATACAATCAAGCAAGATAAGAGGCGGTCAAACATCTTTATTCATTACTATAATAGAAAAGCAGCACTTGCTACAAGTTCAATAACAGTTATTGGCTGGTCGTTGGACCTAGTTGCTAGTGGACCTACCTTCTGTGACTAAGGTGAGGGGTACGAACCTTGTTCGGGACAAGTGTTTGTTTAAGGAAGAAATTTGTGAGTTCTATCCAGGTATAACAACTTATTGTTGTGTATGTAATCTATATCTGAGTGAGTGGGTATGGCAGTCTCTGGTACCTAAAGCATTATTATTATTTCGGTGTGATTTCCGTTAAATGGCAGGTTATGACATGTTACATAATAACCTTTATTTGGTAGGTTAATTTCAGTTTCAAGAAAGATTACATAGATGCTCTGTAGCAGCATTTGAAACTGCATGTAGATGAGTTCTTGAAGAAGAAGAAGAGAAACATTTAAAATTGTTTACTCACATCAGAGATTAAAACCCATTACATAGGGGGTTATATATGATACATTTTCTCCATATAAAGATTGAATATGAATGATAATTATTGTGTCTTGTATATAATGTTGAAATAGTATAACAATTGATCACAGTTATACTATTTAATGAAAACAAATATATATTTTAAGTTATTGACAGAAGTGCATCCTTCTATTTAATAACTATACTAACAAGTTGCTCAGTCAAATTAAATTCTCGTTTAGACTAATTTATTAGTTCTATATTATAATAATATGTGGTACAAAGTCTGAAATTTTTGTTATCCTTAAAGAAGAAAACGTTTTAATTTTCTCTTATTATATTCAGATCACATAGCGTCTATTTCCAGATACTCATTCTCATTCACCAGCAGATATCAAACAGGTCTTCAAACAGCGACGCTGCGTGTTGTGAAGACACATAATAGAACTGTTTTGCATTTCAACAAAACAGATATTATGTGTGGAACAACACGCAGCGTCGCAGCAAGGGCTTGCTGGTGAATATTGAAGACTTCTATGAGTGACAGTCAGTTGACAGCTTACCACAGAGTATTGTTGGCGCGCTCCTGCATGAGTGAAAGACAGATGAGTATATAAACCATGAAGAATGGTAAGTTAACCAATTAATTTACTAAAAGTGCAAGATCTAAAGACAGCTTCTTCAAACAGCGACGCTGCGTGTTGTTCCACACATAATATCTGTTTTGTTGGAATGCAAAACAGTTCTATTACAGCCTTCTGGATTGGGGTCAGATCGCAACCACTTCTAAATATTAAAGTCTGAACTTCAGTATACACTCCGGCTATGAATGATTGGGAACATTACGATTCTGTTTGCTGGAAAATTAATAGAAATATACCTATTTCAGTGAAGAAGTATCTAAAAAGTTATTTGCATTTAAAGCATAGTCAATAATCAAAATCAAGATCAGTTATTCAGTTTAGGCCCTAACAAGGCACTTATGAAGGTCTAAATTACTACCTCAGTCACCAAGTCGCTTTGTCACGGGAACCAAACGTGTTTGCCAAATTTCAGCCCAATCGGACACTGGGAAGTGGGTCATTAGCTTGCAAGATTTGATTACATAAGCACGCACAGGACAGGTAATAAATAATAGCTTGTATGAAACGAGTGAGTCTTACAGTTAGTCACATATGGTCTATGACATCTCACCTTACAATAGCGCGCACACTCATTGGTCAAATAGCGCGCGTTTCTCCACCTTCCTGTAACACACTTCCGTCCACCACCACCACTTGCAGAAACCACTTGCAGGAAACCGAGAGAAATATACCAAAATTATTGTTTTTGTACTACTGTACTGTACCTCCGTCTGGGGTCAAATAACACTACTTTGGCGTAGTGTCGTGTTTCTGCGGTGAGTAAGGTTGCCAGTGCTCCTCGAGAATACGCTGCGCTAGTGGTAATGCTGCTAGCACAGTGAGTAATCAATAACATGGTTGGCAACGCGTTAGTGATATCGTTGGTATTGCTTGCGGCTATAAGCTACGGTGAATGCTTACCTTCACCACAAAAAAAGGACAATCGCTTATCCAATAAATGTTTGCCCGGATGGGAATCGAACCCGGGAACCCTAGTTCAGGTGTACTGAACCACCAGACCAGACGCCTCTCATTACGTCATTGAAGTGTTTATTACACAACATGAGCGCTTACGGAAGGAAGCCTTTTCTTTCATACCGGCCAAGTTGCACACCTACATTCGCACCTTGCTGCAGCCTCCATATATGACGTGTAACCTACTTTTGATATCAACCCGCTCGGCAAACTTAAATGAATTATACGAGGATCGCCAACGCGCAAGTGTTACCCCTGGTGTTGCAAGCGTCCATAGGCTACGGTAACCGCTTACCATCAGGCGGGCCGTATGTTGGTTACCTTAGTGGTATAAAAAAACCTTCCTCAAGCATCACTCCGTCTACTAAATTAAACTGCATTGAAATCCGTGGTTTGGTTTTAAAGAATTAAGCGTACAAACGGCAGGAAGTGACTTTTTTTATACTATGTGAAGATATATTTATAGCAAAGATATACCATGTGAGTAGAAGAAGCTACGTAAGCCCAAAGTCTAAAAAAATCCTAGTAAATACCAAAATACTTAACGATGAAAGTGTAATGAATTCTCAGAACAAGGTGAAGAGTTTGACGACTGTAAAAATAAATTCTTTAATATCTCTATCTAAGACCAACTTGGTAGGTTTCGTTTTGATATTTGTAATTTTCTACTAATGTCTAGTAGAATTTTGTTACAAATTGTTATATGATGATGAAAAAAAAAATAGAGCACTGAGTTTCATGCCGGTTCTTCTCAGGTGGCTTTTTTCCGAACTGGTGGTCATTTATTAGGGCCTAAACTGAATAAATGTTTTTTTTTTTATTTTGATCTTCTGACATGTAGGTATGTGATGTGTATATATTTATTTACTTAAGCCATTAATAACTTCAACAACTAATGATTCCCTTATTGACTTAAAATTTGCTAATCTGTGTAGCATGATTACACAAAGGGGTTATTTGGCTTAAAAATATGTTTTCGAGGCTGGAGGCTGTTTGGCCAACAAAGTGGAACGATATAATTACCACTAGTTACCGGAGCGCTCTCAAGCTTGCATCGCTATGATGAAAAAGTGTAATAATACTTATGTTATATGTATATAAATTGTTTATTACGGAAAAATAATTAATAATAAGCGACGAGACCGCTGGTCTAGTGGTTAGTATACCTGACTGCTACGCTAGAGGTCGCGGGTTCGATTCCCGCCAGGGCAAACATTTATGTGACAAATATGTTTGCCTTGCGTTTGGGTGTTTGGTATGTATTATAAGTATGTATTTACAAAAAAAAAAGTATTATATCAGCTACTGGTTCCCATAGTACAAGCTTTGCTTAGTTTGGGGCCAGATGGCGCTGTGTGATAATGTCCAAGCATTATCATTATTATTATTAATTACAAATTATTTATTTCAATTAAAAACTAAACCTAAAACTAAAAACCTTAAAAATATAATATAAATATTAAAATATATTATTAAAAAGAGTCCCTTTAGGTAAGGTTCCGAAGATACTGGCAGCGTTCCCCCTCTGAATAGCAAGACTAATAATACATATTACATCATGAAAATTCAAATATAAGAGAGGTAGTGCGATTTGGGATTTCCCGTGGGTTATCCAATTTAAATTGGAGCCGCCCGAGTGGGGAGTGTACCTCCGCCTTACGGAAGACCGCAGTGATATAACACTACTTGATGTAATGTTGTGTTTCTGCGGTAAGTAAGGTTGTCAGTGCTCCACGAGGATACGCTGGGCTAGTAGTAATGCTGCTAGCACAGTTAGTCCTCATCAACAACATGGTTGGCACCCCGTTAGTGATACCCTGAAATTGCTAGCCTATATAGGCTACAGTAACGACTTACTATCAGGTGGGCCGTATGCTTACGTGCCACCTTAGTGGTATAAAAAAAAAACAAAACAAAAATTCAAGTATCAGCATTCTTCTTTTTATTATTTATATGGCATCTTAATTCCCTTTAAATTTTCTTAGTTTGTTATCGTACATACAATATATCATCACGCGAAGTTTCTTACAGGGTAATCCTTACTACGTATAGCAGAGAGTGCCAGGTCACTGTGCTAGCATACTTCATTTTTCCATATACCACTAAGGTTGCACACTAGCGTACGGCCTACCTGATGGTAAGCAGTTACCATAGCCTATAGCCGCTAGCAATATCACAAACGCGTTGCCACTCCTGTTGTTGATGAGTTATAGCAACTGATGAAATGTAGTCGAAAAGAGCTAAGAAGAATAAAAAACAGTATGGTTGATTAAGAGTAAAATAAAGCCAAGCCTTAGTATACTTCTTAAATAGCTATATAAATGTTTCAACATTTAAATATGTAATTGTTATTCGCATCTACGAAAAGTATAATAAGCATTTGTGAAATGCGAATGTCGCGTTTGTATTCAGCTTTGCATTGCCTGTTGCGCCGTAGCGCCTTAGCACCGTAGCACCGCTACGCTTCGTAGCCAGTTATTCGCCGCGACTCAGCCTTTACGCCCGCGTAGCGCTCCGATATACGTTCAACTAACCTACTTTTCATGCGTCACTTTAGTTAGTGTTTTTTGGATTCGAACTATAGCATTTTTTTAATGAATGGGGATTTATTTATTGCCTAATTGGCCAGTTATAAATAAATATGAAGATTGGAAATTATTTTTGACTGGTAAGTTGCATGAAGGATTTTATGATTTTAATATGCAGAGCGGATTTGCATGCAATTCGGTTTGGGCGACTTTTTGAATTTCGACAAACAAATAATTAAATTAATTGAAGTAAGCACAAATTTTAATTTTGATATGACATTGATTAATGGTCATATTATTTCAATTAAAGTTATTTTTAATACTTAATATAATAAAATATCCTTCCTTTCATAAATATTATTTTATTTTTTGGAGCAAAAATTATGCAATTTTTTTTTAATTTTAAATATAACTGAAACTAATTTCCCTCGCTCTATCTTTGATAACCAGGCCAACCTTAATTAAAGCTTATTGGAAAAAAACTCACTTTTCATCGCGCTTCGAAACAAAAGGGCTCTTTGTATTTGGTAACTTCCAGTTTTCTCTTTCATGTTAGCTCGTCAAATACTCTGAGAGTAGTAGGCTTTTTAATAACATTAAAATCGAATTGTTATGTACAGATATGGTAACAGATCAATGTATATTTCTTTATTTTAGCCAAACTGAAAAAACGCTAAAAATTCAGTTTTTTTTATATAGCTCTAGGAGTTGTGCAATAAATCACCTATTTCAATTTTAGACCGCAGTTTTTCAGCTTAAGATGTTCGGAGCTAAGGAAACTTTGCCTCGCGCTCATTTGTAAATGCATGCTATTTTTTATAATCCATATTTGAAATTATTGGTCATGGGTTTCTTCAATAAAGGTATAAAGAGATTTTTGCAGGGTCGTCAATCTGCGAGTGATACCCTTGGAGTTGCAAGCGACCGTAGGCTACGGAAACCGCTTACTATCAGGCCGGTCGTATGCTTGTTTAGCTACTTAGTGGCTCAGAGTAGATAATATTATACTACGTTTAGTGGTATAATAAAACCAAAGGTCATAAGAACCCATTTAATACACCAATAACTATTTTATAAAAACTCGTTTGAGCTTTTTTTATCGCTTGTTCCTCATACATTACCAAGTTACATTTCCGGCAATGTACAAGGAAAAAATATTCTTCGTGCATAACCGGGTAATGTACAAGGAATTATTTTTTCTTCGTACATAACCAGTTACATTACCGGTACTGTGCAAGGAAAAACTATTTTTCGTACAAAACCGGGTAATGTACGAAGAAATATTTATATGAGAACACAGTATAATAATAAGTACTTTTACTTATTCAAATCCATTTTAAGTAATCCACTTCGTATAACACGATAAAGTAATCAAGGTGTCAAAAGTCCACCGTATAATTGATAGATTATGAGCGCAATATTTTAAATAACTTAGCTCCATTTGCATGCGCAGATAAAAGTGTTTTGACCAAGGCTACAAACAAACATTATATTATTATTTAAACTATCATAAATGAAACTGAATCTAGTTTCGTTGCGAAAAGTAATACATGATTTCATTTAATTTTTTATACCACTGTGAAGGCACACAAGCCCACGGTCTACATGATGGTAAGCAGTCACCGTAGCCAAATAGCCGCTAGCAATACCAGGGGTATCACTAACGCGTTGCCAACCCTGTTTTTATTGCGGACTCACTGTGCTAGCAGCATTGCTACTAGCGTATCCTCGTAGAGCACTGGCAACCTGACACACGGCAGAAACACAACACTACATCAAAGTATTTTTTGACTACGTGTTGCCGAAAATTTTACTTATTGGTGTACTAAGATTAATACGATAAAAAGTAACCTTTTATTTCAAGGGCAGACAGAGTTGCAACAACTGACATATATCAACGAACAGTGACTTTTACTGTCAGATTACGAGTCGTTCTCAATCTCTCAGACAGATCCCATCCCGCCCTGAGCTTGTCACATAATTACTCTCTACGTATAACAAAATAGCGTCGGCAACGCGCCAGTGATACCCATGGTGTTGCAAGCGTCCATAGGCTGCGGTAACCGCTTACCATCAGGCGGGCCGTATGCTTGTTTGCCACCATAGTGATATAAAAAAAATATGTCCAAATTCATTTCGTTTATTAAACACAATACCTATCTGGGAGTTTCAGTAGCTCCTTTGAAGGAACAAGATAGACCTAAAATGCTTAACAGTTACTTCAAAGGAACTACTGAGAACAATCCTATAAGATTTGCGTTATAAAATATTTTTTAATACAAGCTTTTATAAGGTCTAGCCCTTTCATACCCATTTCATATGGGTTACCGTGAAAATGATAAATCTCAATTTTGTGCCGTCGGCCATATTGGATTAAAAAGGGCCAAATTTAGGTAATCATGCATTATCATGGGAGCCAAACGTGGCATACACGTTTCAGCTCAATCGACGCTGAGATGTGGGTCAAATTTCACTTGCAAGATTTGATTACACACACCGCTTAGATGAAACTAAAAAAAAACTTGTAATTTTTTTTTATACCACTAAGGTGCGCAACAAGCATACGGCCCACCTGATAGTAAGCGGTTACCGCAGCCTATGCACGCTTGCAACACCAGGGGTATCACTCGCGCGTTGCCGACCCTTCAAAAATCTCTTCACATCCTTCTTGAATAACCCCATGCTGTAATTCTTTGGGAAAACCACACCAAATTGTTTTAAAATGATATCTAGATGAACCTGACCAAGACATTAGGACACAGTCATGAAATTATTGTATTGTCATCGGTCCTTAATACGCTCGTGTGCAAAAAAAAGGGTTAAAAAAACATTTTGGTATTATTACTATGTATCAGCCTTATCGCTTGAGTTTTCTAACATTACCAATATGAAATTCATAACGCAGTTTGTGCGTAGCTTTTGAACATTTAATAGGGCCTATCTAGTATCATTAAAACTATTCTACGCATAATTTAATGGAGAAACATTAGTGCATCCGATGTTAAACAGAGATCAGTAATTGTGATCCAAACTCGGTCCAATATCCGGCCGGTCCCATATCTCGTGTTCATTATCTCTCCGAGTGACCGTCACTCACAGCCCCTCCGTGTATTGACATAAGGCGCAATAAAAGGATTCTCGACTGACTGGTTGATTGACTTACCGAATCAAGAGGAAGAACGAATTACGTGCTAGCGTGCCTCAAGTCATTGAATGGGTCTCATTTTGGATATCCTCCTATCGAAAGTAAACGAAGCAAATGAATAGAATGGAGTGAAAGGACGAAAGAAATCTCTCTAAGGCTAGTCTTACACGGCCAGAATGGTTTGTTTATTAAGCACAAAAAACAGTACACGTTTTTATAAAAAAAAAACAAAGTAAAATGAAAAAGTCTGATGTGAAATTGTGCTCCAAAGTTTGCTGAATCCAAAAAATAAACTCATGTTTTAATTAAGAATTATAATTCCGAGTGATGAAAGACTTTAACATACACGTAATGTGAGAAGAAGATGCTGTGGAATGCCAAGTTCTACATTTCTAACCAATTAAAGTACCCAATTATGGAATCATAAATAGTACTCAGAACAGGCGGATATGTATTACGAGATTGATGAATGTAAAAGAAGCATAAGAGGTGTGTAAGTCAAGAGTGAAACGGTGCTCTGCCAACCTCGAAAAGGACTTAACGTGATAATTTTGATGTAAATTAGAAAGATGATACAATTCAATAATGTTCCACACACATTATTTAGTTAACCATAATTCAGTTCAATACAGTTCAGACTTATAAAACAGAGGTTTTGTAAAATAATGTTTCCTGTATAGTTGCTATTTTGTGTAATGATGCCTGTACTAACATTATTTTACTGCAATAAATTTATTTGAATTATAAATTATTCGTACAGAGATAATTACAACTAAAAACAAAAAAAAACTCAACATACCTATTTAAATAACCACTATACTTACTCCTACAATGCGCTGCCAGGATTCGGGGACTTATGAGACCAGGACTATGGTCCCGAAAGCCATCTTACGTTTAATAAATATTTTTAAGACCAATTGGGACCAGGACGCTGGTTCCGAACGCCACATTGAAATAAATAATTATATTTAGGGCTACAATGGGACACAGTTCTTGTCTTAGCTGCTTGTCAGTAAAGTACAGTCAAAGTGAAAAACTGTTGGTATATACAAAATTATAATTATCTTTGAGCAAATACATAAAAATTAAGCTTCAAATAAACGATAGGCAAAGTGAATACTTTGGCTTTGAGTTTTTATTCATCCATCTAGATTTTTTTTTTAAGTTAAATCGAGGCCGCTCTCGGTACAACTTATCAGTTAAAAGTTGGTAACATTATCATACAACTTGCTTACGGATCTTGTTGCGGCCTGCTTTGTATTATTGTGTTTTGTGCTTTGATATTATCAGGCATAAAGTTTGTTTTCGCTGACGTTGTTGATGTATACCTCATTTAGTTGACGAGATCTTCGTACCAGTAGTTTTTTGACACAGATCAGATGGCAAGCAAGCAAACGGGTTAAGGGTAGGCATCGCGCGAGTGATACCCATGGTGTTGCAAGCGTCCATAGGCTACTGTAACCGCTTACCTTCAGGCGGGCCGTATGCTTGTTTTTTTTATACCACTAATTGGTATAAAATAAAACATAAAATTTCCAGTTACACGCAATTTTTGGTTTCAATGCCAGCTCGTTTTAATTTAATTACAAGCGTAACCTAACCTCACTTTAGAAAAACAAAATCAACACCACTGGCACCTTCAATATTGAAAAATACTTTACCAAATATACCGCCCCGCCTCGTGTCGAACGTACAAAGGCTTCGCGATATCAGCCCGAATAGCCTCTTACGAGCGGGATGTTGCTTATCGTAGGTGCCATGAACTAAGTGCAGCATATTCCAACACATGTAATAGCCGAAATAAACGTGTACTGTGTGTTTGTATGTGTGTGTAAATTTATTTGGGCTGTTTGTAGCTGGTAGGGGTGTGTGTACTCTCCGCTTTCTGGAACCTACGTCAATTTATTACGTACACAGATAATTGTAAAGGCTATTTATACTATGAAAATTTACGACACTACTCGGTCGTAAATATCTTACGCAACGTGCTTTATAGTTGATCGTTTTAAAGGGGTAATGAAACAGAACTATTGTTGATTGCTTAGGCTACAAAAATGATTTAGAATAAATTCGATTTAAGGAAAAATAATAAATATTAGGTCCTTACATATGAAATTGGCGTTTTTCGTACTGGCCACTTTAATCACGAATTTCTCCTCTTTGGTAAGGAATTCCAAATTCAAATTTGTACAGCTATAGACTCATGTATTTGTGCTTCGATGATCGTCATTCATTTGTTTTTTTTCTTCTGTTTTTTTCTGTTTGCGTCACTCATTTTACAAAATGGAAAACCTTAAATATCGCATTATTTACGAGTACGAGTTCCGCCGTGGCACTAGTGCTGCGGAAACAACTCGAAGGGTGAATGATGTGTATGGCGGTCGTGTTGCAAAAGAAAACACAGTTCGTTTTTGGTTCCAACGTTTTCGTTCTGGAAATTTCGACCTGCAGAACAAGCCCCGTGGACGGCCTGAGACTCAAGTTGATAATGAAGAGTTGAAGGCTATTGTGGAAGCGGATCCATCGCAAACCACGTCCGAGTTAGCTGCAGGCTGCAATGTTAGTGATAAAACTGTTTTAATTCACTTGAAGCAAATTGGGAAGATTAAAAAGCTTGAAAGGTGGGTACCTCACGAATTGACTGAAACAAACCGGCAAACGCGCGTCGACTGCTGCGTTACATTACTAAACCGGCACAATAATGAAGGTATTTTAAACCGAATCATTACCTGTGATGAAAAATGGGTTCTTTACGATAATCGGAAGCGCTCAGCGCAATGGTTAGATCCTGGCCAGCCAGCCAAATCCTGCCCCAAGCGAAAATTAACCCCAAAAAAGTTACTTGTAAGCGTTTGGTGGACTAGTGCCGGTATTGTTCATTACAGTTTTTTCAAATCTGGCCAGACTATTACGGCTGATGTCTATTGTCAGGAATTGCAAACCATGATGGAAAAGCTAGCGGCTAAACAACCTAGGCTGGTCAATCGCTCCACGCCACTGCTGCTTCACGACAACGCTAGACCACACACTGCGCTACAGACGGCTACTAAATTAGAAGAGCTTCAATTGGAAAGTCTAAGACATCCTCCGTACTCCCCGGACCTTGCTCCAACAGATTACCATTTTTTTCGAAATTTGGATAACTTCTTGCAAGGGAAAAAATTCAACTCCGATGGGGCAGTCCAAATCGCCTTCAAAGATTTTATTGATTCCCGTCCGACTGGTTTTTTTAGTAAAGGGATCAATGAACTACCTATGAGATGGCAAAAGTGCATAGAAAATAATGGTTCATACTTTGATTAATTAAATATATTATATTAAAAAATATTCGACTTTTTGTTCCTCCCATACAAAACGCCAATTTCATATGTAAGGACCTAATATTTATAGCATACGGCCCGCCTGTTGGTAAGCGGTTATCGTAACCTATGGACGCTTGCAACATATCACGCGTTGCCGACCCTTTAACTTTACGAATTTATCTTACTCTCTGCCTATTTATGTATAGACTAGCAGTCGCCTAGTGAATCAACCACAATCCGAGACATAATATTAAGCAAACTATGACGAAGAAATTCTGTAATACTTGTTTTAATCAATTTAATGTACTTCTAATGCAATATAAAATATTAGCTATCTGCACTCCTTATCCATTTAAACTTTAACTACAAATTTCACACACGACCAATCTTTGTAAAAAAAGTCTTTTACTTTACGCAATAAAAAGATTACGATAGCGACTATACATTAAAACACCGTCCTCAAACATTCAAAACGTTTTTTTTTTCATTCTATGTTTGAATGTATCCTGTATGCCTACATAATCACTAATTTATTTGGATTTCCTGGCATATATCAGAGTTCAGCGGTAACCGCAAAGCTGCTTCGAGCTATTATATTTACAAATACTATCAGGGAAGGTAACCGCAACGGATTTCATCACAAAATAATGAAGTGGATTGACCGATAATATTTACCAATATATACTGATACTTATATAAATAAATCTAAAGTAAACTATCCATAAAATAACCATTTGCCATAAACTGTCCGTTGGTTGGTTTCATAAATGGCCCATAAATTTCTCATAAGCAGAGAATATTCTTGGAGTAAATAAAAATCTGAAACTCGGGGATAATGCTCGCAGCTGTGCCGTGAGATCAGCTATAGGCCTACGCGTAAAATAACCGTGTGTCATTTCGTAACTGTTGTTTTAGAAGTCTAATTTCAATGCTTTGATTATATAATCAAAGTTACAATGACAGATGGCTTTTGACAGGTGTCAAAAAACTAGTCGCCGAGTTCCAATTATGAATTTGTAGCTTATTATAATGTCGTAAATTGTCGATACTCTTCTAAGATTTTAGTGGTTCGAGAAAGTTGAAAAAAAATTTGGACCTGAAGAAATATCGCAAATACATAAAAAAACATTTTGTTGTATCATTCTAAATAAATATATCGAAAATAAATGATCTTTCTTTAAAAATTTAATAAAAATAATAAAACGAAGTCTCGCTTGATGGTAAGCGGCCACCGTAGCCTATAGACACTGAATACTAATGGTGTCACTAGCGCGTTGTCAACGTTATTCTTGAGAGGACTCCCTGTGCTTGCAGCGTTTGCTTCCTTACTGCTAGAGCAGTTTGGTCCTAGATGGCGCAGTTTGGTAATGTGTGAACATTATTATTTATGTGTTAATATTAATATTAAAAAAAATATAGTACCTATTTGAATCTTAAATACGAGTATATATAAGTCAAAGGTGACTGACGGACTAACTGACATAGTGATCTATCAACGCACAGCCCAAACCACTGAACGGATCGGGCTGAAATTTGGCATGCAGGTATATGTTATGACGTAGGCATCCGTTAAGAAAGGATTTTTGGAATTTCCACCCCAAAGGGGGTAAAATAGGGGTTGAAAGTTTGTATGAAAATCCGTCGTTTATGAAGTTAAACGCATGAAAATTGGTATTTGACCTTTCAGTTAGAAATAAATAACTACGTATTTAAGGATTTATGGGAATTCCACCCCTAAGGGGTAAACTAGGGGATGAAAGTTGTTGTTTTGAAATACGTCATTTTTTAAGATAAACGCATGAAAATTCGTATTTGGCCTTTCAGTTAAAAATAAATAAAAACGTATTTCAGGCTTCTTGGAAATTCAACCTTAAGGGCGTAAAACAGGGGATAGAGTTTTGTATGAAAAACCGTCATATTTGAAAATTAACGCATGAAAATTGGTATTTGACCTTTCAGTAAAAAAAATAATGAATACGAATTTGAGGATTTGTAGAAGTTCCACCCCTAAGACATAAAATAGGGGATGAAAGTTTGTATGAAAATCCGTCATTTTTGAAGTTAAATCTATAAAAATAGGTAGCAGTGGGCAAAAGCTATCATTTTGAATTTTAGATATAGTTACATGTTGACTTATTTACCACGCGAGTCGAGGCGAAGCCGCGGGAAAAAGCTAGTATAATATATTTTCCTTTAACATAATAAATTCACATAAAATTTTAATGTCCCAATTCACCCGCTCAGCGTAGATTGGATTCGGCCCGATTGAAATGTAAATTATTTCCTTACTTTTTATTACAAGTAATTTAATTTAGTAAGAATTATAAAAAAAATTAATTCATCAAGTAGCTTGAGAGCTCTGTCAAATCATCCATTTACAGTCTGTTGGGTTATTTAAGTTACTAGTCTTTGTCGGCGACTTCGTCCGCATCTAATTATGTATCGTAAGCGTGGTAAGCTCACCAAGTTGTAATATTACCAAGAAAATGTGGCCTGGCATTTATTGAAATTGACTTAATATATCACGTTATTAAAATCTGAGATATTTGAGTGTGTAAGACCTATTTTTCACCATTAACCAGTGCCTACTCCGTTAAATCACGTAAAAGTTATAATAATGTATGCACAAATTCGGGTAATGCCCATCAAAATAAAATAATTGCTCAATCTTAACATAGTATAAATATAGATAGTAGTTTTGCTTCGTTAGCTCAGTGGTCATACAAATTAATTACTGTACACTGAAAACATTTGAATTTCTCAAAGAAATAACTGTTGGCCACTCACCCGCCTGTCGCCTTACTATCAAATTGGTTCCAATTATTTCAGTCCCGGGACTTCCTGGTGGGCTTTTGTGTTCCTGGCTTTTACGAGACACTAGCACTTTGTTCAGGTGGTTTTCACTGATGCATTTTTGATATTTTCGATAATAATGATATTTTAAAAACAGAGCTCGTTTGCACGATCCGTAGACAAACGCCGAGAGCGAGAGCGAATGACGTCGTCGATGTCGCAAATATGGCGGTTTGGCGGCTGTTTTGAATATAGAACGGGCCAAGTCCCTACAAGTAGTAAAGTTTATATACTTTCTATAAATGGATACTTAAATTATACTAGCTTATGCCCGTGACTACGTCCACGTTGTTTTTTAGAATTAGATTCAAAGAGAAATTAAACACGTGTGAGTACGCCTTGCATTTATTTTTTTTATTGTATTGCTTTTTATAAATTTCAAATAAAACCATTGAGCCGTTTTTAAGTGATTGAGCAACAAACATACATCCATACATCCATCCTTACAAACTTTCACAACTATAATATTTAAGTAGGATATAAAATATTAATATATCTTTCGCCTTCCCACATAGGTCCCCGAAGGGCAAAGTTACAACACCCTTTTCACGAAAGATAATTTGGTGCCAACGTGACAGATGGTGAGACCGTTACCGTCGCTTAAGCAATACATACGTCCTTGAATATCATCTCAAACGAATGCATGTTTTCCACGACGTTTTCCTACACCGGAAAGCTGGTGGTGTGACTAATCACTGAACATAAATTCGACAAAAAAAATTACTTCTCTTCTTAGGGTCGGCAGCGCGCGAGTGATACCCTGGTGTTGCAAGCGTCCATAAGCTGCGGTAACCGCTTACCATCAGGCGGGCCGTATGCTTGTTTGCCACCTTAGTGGTATAAAAAAAAAACTTGTAGCTAAAGTATAACATAAAAACCTAAATATTTAATATCGTTATTGCAAGCCATATACTACTAAAACGCTATTACGAAAGCAGGCAGAAATTTAATCTGTTATCTGAACAGTCTATTGGATACCTTGCGTAACCATTTATATGCAAATTCAGCTGTAATCGTTGTAATTTCGAGTGTATAGGTCGGTTCCTTGATTTCAATAGCCACTGTTAATTCACAATGGCACTACGGGCGTTTATGAATGTTCCTTAGTGTTCATTTACTTAAAATACATAGTTTCATTACAATCTATTCAGGATTAATGGTCTGCTGCTTTAATTATTAGTTTTGTATTTTCAAGTCTTTAATATCTGATTCAAATATTGGTTTGTACGTTGA
This sequence comes from Falcaria lacertinaria, assembly GCA_951449985.1. Lineage (NCBI taxonomy): Eukaryota > Metazoa > Arthropoda > Insecta > Lepidoptera > Drepanidae > Falcaria > Falcaria lacertinaria. The sequence goes on from OX602117.1 coordinate 9,346,353, forward strand.
TGAGGGTAAGGTAAAGAGTACTCGGAAATAGCGGGCATGTATGAAGAGATTGATGAATAAAGCAGAAACAAAAGAGGTGTGTAAGAGGGAAATGGCGCTCTGTACTATATGTCTACCCAATGAGGGACTTGGCGTGTAGATATGTACGTTACTGAGTTTCTTGCCGGTTCTTCTCAGGTGTCTTTTTTTCCGAATCGGTGGACATTTAGACCTTCATAAGTGCCCTATTAGGGCCTAAACCAAATAAATGTTTTTTTTTTTTATTTTGATTTGATTTTGACGTATTTGTCTTAAAGAGAAAAAAAACAAATCAAGTATCAACCTTGAATCGCAAATCTTCACGCGTCCCTACAAGGGTCCCCGAAGGGGTAGGCAGAGGTGTCACAACAACCACTTTTTCCGAGGATAATTTGGTATCAACGTAACTGATGGTGAATGCCGTCGCCGTCTCTTAGGCATTACATACGTCCTTGAATTTCTTCTCGGATGGATGCAGGTTTACTCACGATGTTTTCCTACTCCGTAAAGTTCTCGGTGTGACTAATTACTGCACTAAAGTTATAAATACTCATTGCTATAGACCGGTGGGATTCGAGCTTGCGGCGCTAGAATAACAGGCAGTGCTTCATACCACAAGGCCACCACAGCTGCAATCTCGAATCACCTTAAAATTAACTGTCTTGGTGTTGTATCAGTTATTACGATAATCAAGCCACAATGTGATTATAACCAGTAAAAACCTATTTTGTTCTGATTCCTTTTGAACAATTAACCATGTTATTTGTTGTGAACCCGTATGTTTACACAAAACATACAAAGCGTGTCCAAGGGCTCACTCTTATACATATGTTTGTACACATATTGTAAACTGTTGAAACTTTTAAGGTTGTTTATTTTGTATAAAATTAAGTTAAGCTTCAGATAAATATTGAAAGTCGGTAGGCTTTCTAAAGCCTTTTAAAATGGTGCATTTTTATGTCATCTTTTTATTACAAGGTCCAAAGACTTTGCATACTAATAAAATAAGGTTTCCAAGTATTCAGTAACATAGGTACTATAAAATATTACAATACATTCTATCACAGCTTCACTTGCGTCTTTACTGTTTTACATTTTAAAGGCATAGATCGCTAAATCTATAGTAATATTATATTTTTGTATTTTTGTGTTGAATAGGCTTTAAATCTAGTGGACCAATTTCAAAAATTCTTTCACCGTTAGAAAGCTACATTATCACTGAGTAACTTAAGGTATACATTATACTAGCTGCCCGCTCCGGCTTCGCGCAGGTAGACAAAATATTTGATAAATGTCTACCCGTGCGAAGCCGGAGCGAGCCGCTAGTACATAATAATTTCAAACTGTGAATATTATCCTGAGTAGGAGATCATATCTCAAAGTTAATAATTCGTTGACTAACTTTGTTAGACAATAATTAAAAGCAGATAATATCTTAGCCTTTATTCGCGTTAACGATCCCGTTCTGTTATCTTGGCATTGTCATTTGAATAGTTTACTTAACGCTTCGTTGCACGACACTCTAATACGAGACACGATGACGAGACTTATCTTGCTTTTCAGCCCTTAATTTAGTCAAAGGAATATTTAAGTTCCTAGGCATAATTAATTTCATTAGCCAGTTCGGTCAAATCCATTAGAGGTATTCAAAATGTTACAGGTTACAGTGTTTTTAAATTTTGTATAAGTGGTGTTAAAATATTGCTCGAAACATACACTTTAATATAAATGTGATCATTTTTTGTGGTATACATTAAATCGGTGGTAATGATCCGATCATAAAACAATATATTTCCTAATTTATTGAACGTATTTTTAAATAGATTTAGTGAACATAAAAACAACATCACATTATGTTGTATACCTAACAGAGGAAGACTCAAGAAAATGATGAAAATTATTTTAGCGGCATATTAAGAATATTTGATTGTGCAAGCTGAAATTAGCTAGCAACAGTCTGAAATCAAATGTATGTCATATCACTGCGTTTCCAATCGCGATAAAATATTTTGAAGAAAATTTTCTTTTCCTAAGTAAGCACTTAAATGCCTTTCTTACTGTAATCTAACTAAAGATAATTCAAAGATCACAAAATATAAAATTACCCTTTCAATTCACAGCACTCGTTAGCTTTGTTAAGGTATTGACAATAGAGCGAACGTCAACTGACTACAATGGTTGAAATGAGACGGATTTTTTTCGTGAATCTGGATCTGTCACTTGGTGAAACAAAAGAATGCATTGAGTTTGAAGCTGATTAATCTTGGAGGCTCTTGAATGTAATTCGAGGGAGAAAAAATACTAATACGGGAGTAAGAATTGCACAATAAAGAGAGATAGTGCGAATTGGGATCTCCCGTGGGTTTTGCCATTTATTGGAACCGAGCCGCCCGCCTGGGGACTGTACCTCCACGTTACAGAAGACCACAGTGCAATAACACTAGTTTGTGTAGTGTTGTGTTTCTGCGGTAAGTAAGGTTGCCAGTGCTCCACGAGGATACGCTGGGCTAATAGCAATGCTGCTAGCACAGTGACTCATCAACTTGGGGGTTGGCAACTCGTTAGTGATATCCCTGGTATTGCTAGTGGCTATAGGCTACAGTGACTGCTTACCATCAGGTGGGCCGTGTGCTTGTGTGCAATTATTATAGAAAGTTAAAAATACCAAATACAATATTACACACGTATCACATCACGCCGGGTCGTTTTTTGGGTAAGCAGAGCACAGCCATTCCACCCTTGATTTTCACTTTAACCACATTTTCTTTTTCTGATTTCAATAATCTGTAATTAAATATTACTACTTACATTTTGCGAGACAGTAAACTTTTTTTTATAGTTTAACTATTAAGTGTAATTTTTTTCCAATTAGCCTATCTTTTATCTAGACAAGACAACACTTTTTCCGGGAAATGAAATAACTCACTAGGAAAACGAAACCAAAAATTGTAGAACATTATTCTATTCTTTAGTGATCTAATTTATACTTGTATCCACATAGGTACCTAATATACACGAAAAAAATTCACTAATACCTATATCCTACTAATATTATAAATGTTTGTGAGTAAGGATGGATGGATGGATGTTTGTTACTCTTTCACGCAAAAACTACTCAACGGATTTGGATGAAATTTGGAACACAGATAAATTATAATCTTGAGTAACACATAGGATATTTTTTATCCCGGGAAAATTCTAGGTTCCACTGAGATTCTAAGCTCAACGCTGACGTAGTCGCGGGCAGAAGCTAGTTTTCTCATAAATATTAAAATACCCGGAACACCATCAAAACACGTACAGAGCGAACCGAAATAAATACCTTGATCTAAAATTGATATGAAAGTAGAGTGATGGGTTGAAATCCGGTCCTATTCAATGTAGACAGTGGTCGGTGGACCTTTTTATTCACAGACCCTTAGGTACCTGTCCTTTATGTAAACATGTTTACACACACAAATACGTCGCATGCTTGCCGGAAAATGCCACCTATTTGTTATAAGCATAGCTTTGGTTATGTTTACAGTGTACTTTGCAATTTTAATATATCTACCAACTAATGATAAAATTTAAGCGTCTATTGATAAAAAAAAACGTATTCTTTATACTCATACAAGCCTTATAGCCTGCTAGATTGTTAGCGGTAAAATAAGACTAGGCGCTTGCAATGCATAAAATGAAACTACTAGTCGCGTGCCATTATGAATTTTGAATCCTAAGAACGTATGAGTCTATCGTCTGTCAGTATTTGTGACAAGTTCCATCTAGAAACATTACAAACCGCAGATATTCGTTAAAACTATGTATTACACATTACACAGAATTTTGAATGGCCTCAAAATACGTTATTGTTTTGCCATTAACATGTAGGAAAGAACGTGGTCAAATCTTCTAGTCAACGCCGTACTATATCTATCGAGAAAGCTGGCAGCATCTCTCATCTTGATTGTCTATGGTGACTCAAGATTACATAAAAAAAGTGTAATTTTTCACTCAAATTTAATCGAATTCATCCCCACATATTGGAACCAAAATAGTCCCGAACTGGAGGCTGCGGTAACCCCTGACCAGCAAACGGGCCGTATGCTAGTTTGCCAACATAGTGGTATAAAAATGATTTGTTTATATAGTTACATCGCAAAATAATTCGTATTCGTTCACATCACATTACCGTTTGAGGCATCGTCGAGTCATTCGCATTACACTTGAATGGACCCACCCAGTGGGTTTAAAGCTTACACGTAAAATAAAAAGTGTTCAACGACATCATCTTGCTCGATAATAATTCAAGAGCTCGTCACCAGAACCCTTGACATGATAAAATACACGAGTCGCATGACGAATCGATTTCACATCAATGTATCGAGATTATTAATTGCCGAAGGTTAGTCAGAGACACGTGATATTGAGCAGGTACCTCAATAGAGTATTGACACGAAGCGCAACATCTGCCTCAATCATCGTAATATTTTCGATAAACACTACTCAATACGTAAGCATTTATATAACTTTACTTGCTATCTCTTATCAGAATATCGCCTTCGACTATTTTTGTATTGAAAAATGAACAGCGCTGCGGCGTTGAAAAGTGGAACTAAAAAATAGTATGACAATTTTGACATTTCGCGAGTTACGTTTTCGAATACGTTGCGACAATGTTCCTGCTACCGACACTGTTCTCTCGATCGTTATCCAAAATGTCACAGTTACATATATTCAACCCTGGGCACTGATCCAACCCTAATATAAGTATCGTTGGACTATACTTTACTTACGGTAGAAGGATAATTATACGCTTTGAGAACAGGTATGGTTAAGATTTAATTTGGCGATCTTCACCTAGCCTGCTTGCTCCTAGTAAGACCTATAGCAGACGCCGAAAATCGGCTTAATTTTGGAAATATAGGTTACATTTAGTTACATAATATTTACTCATGCTAGATTAAATTTTTGTTGACTGTTAGAAATGTATTGCTAAGCTCTTATACTGCAAATATAATATTTCACTAACAATAAGCATAGCAAACATTAATAAAATGTTGAAATACTTGCTTACAATATTACCTTATTAAAGAAATCGTGAACAAAGAAAATAAGATTTTCTGGTAGCTTATATACGAGTACAAACATGATATATTTATTGCTTGAGCTCTAAGGAGCCACTTTTGAAATCTATCACGTCTACGCGTGATATAAAACCGTCTTTTACAAATAGAAAATAAAGACCTCTAATTTGAATCTGTGTGATACGAGTGTCCAATGGGTACAGTATAGTACAGTAACGGATTTAAAGCGCTTGCTTAGATGTTTGCCAAGGCAGTTTCGATTTCAAGGTCAGCACCGAGAGTTCAAAATTCAACACGCTTCGATATAGACTACGACCATAGAAACACAGTCAGGTGTTGAAATATCTCATGCGAATATACCCGTTGAGAAAACAATATTATTAATCAATATTTTATTTATAATATAATTGTTATAGTGCATCAAGTATTCTTTTCCTAAGCTTTTTATTCTTCCATCACACGGCTTAAGGACCCCTTTGATGTCAAAAGATGTATACACGCATAAAATACACCATAATTAAACCCATTTACACACCAATACACATTAATATACACAGGTTTCCATTCCACCGATCAAACTCGAGCTTCCTTTCAGATAAGGCTGTGATCACATGGACGACGGGGAGGTGCCAGGCCGACACCGCCGGACGGCGCCCACCATCCGTCTGGACGCGGCCTTATCTCAGTTAACGGTGAGATATTGTGCTAGAGGGGACAATGGCTCGAGTGACAAACTTATGCAGGCACATTTTGATAGCCTATTAAGTTTTAATGCCTTTAAAACTTTCGCACAGAAAACCTAAAAGATTTC